>OX388350.1:2841714-3441714 GCA_947579665.1 Sympetrum striolatum
GCTTCCCTTTTCATATTTCTCTTTCTTTTCCTCTCCCCTGCTTCATCTCGCACCTCCTATTTTTCTCTCTCCCGAGGTGATCCGTCTTGCTTCGTTTTCCTCTCTCATTTTCATCAATGTCTCCCGCCTTCCCTTGCATCCATTTATTTAAATAACCGTCCTCACAGGAAGTCAGCTCTGCTTCCCATTTTAATGTTTTTGCAGTTGTCGAGCGGATGACGGGCCTCAGCGAATATTCTGAGATTTGAAAAGGAAAACATATTAAAACGCTTTTTTCCTAATCGTGTATCCTCGCGTTAAATGATGTGGTGATTTGAAGAAATGCACTTCGGTCTATGAAAAGACCCTTTTATGCGATCTTTTCATGGAAATAATTGGGCAAGCGGTGGTTAACGACCGCTCGCTGAGGAGAAATCTCCCAATTCATTCATACATATTCACGTTATAATGTTAGGTAATCTATTTCGAATAATAATTTCCATAAATCATTATTAACGTAAATATCAATCGACCTAAATATTAATTTATCGAATGACCAAGGTAAAACTAAGCGAAACCATTAACTTGAATTTTAAAGAATCGCTTGGGAGTTTTAAGAATATGTTGCCGTGGTGTTCTAAGTTATCCAATCTCTTCCTTATTTAAACATTAGAACGAAGGTGTCAGATCTTTAGCAGGTCGCGTTGGTTCCTTTTAAAAGTTCGCGAGCCACAGATGTTTTTGTTGAAGTTGGGTGTATGTAATAACACACCAAAAAATCTTCATATTTCATTATTTTGCTGCAATAACATGAAGAAGATGCAATGGTTTGTTTTTTAGAACACATTCCAACCAGAATTTACTCCTCTTGAGATATTAACATTGAAAATTATAGGAAACTTAAGCTGAAAATAATGTGAGGGGCTAATGCGTTAAGTAAAGGTGCGTTGGATATCCGTGAAATACACAGAATGACTGATACATGAGCTGTTTACGCAATCGATAGAAAGAATTGGTATAGAAACCCAACCTAACAGTTGCATTTGAAAGGAATGTGCATCTCGAAAGCAGTTATTTCGACGAGTCTCAGTTGAGAATCGCGAGGAATTATTGCCGTTAAATAGTTCGAAGGCGGATTTGGAGTGTCTCTTGAATTTCGAAAAGATAATGTTTTCGTCTGAATCGAAACGAACTTTCCCACTTCTGAAATTCATAAGCCTGAGATAACTGACGCGCAAATATTTTAATTATCTCCTTTGCTCGAAGTGCTTTATTTGCAGCTCATCCAACAGTGTGCGAAATTGCGATTCTGGAATGCGGAAGTCGCGCTCCCGAAGTTACTTTATTTGCTCCAGAGAGATGCTGCAGAGAGCATAGCCAAATATTATCGGCTATTTTAATGGAAAATTAAAAATGTGGAAGAATGCCATTAAACGAAAACATTTGATCGCTAAGTACCCTTTTCGTGTTCTTTAGGAGTTCGAAGGTTGATTTTTTTACCAACCGAGGGCGCTGAAACCACCGGATTTTACAGTGGCTCGGGATTTTACATTACGGAAAGATGTCTGCATAACTGTCTCCAGGAATCCTTGTTCCTCCGGTATTTTGGCACGTTCCCCTCTAATTGTTTCAAACTAACTTAACTCCTCATCTGTTCGTAGCTGTTGAGATTCCGCAGCCATCTTGAATAATTGCACACATTTCTGTAACTCAGTGCTCCGAGCAATTGGCGAAGACCTTTTAAGTTGGACTATTGGAACTTGCTGCATTTCAACTTTAGTGGAATCAGTGTGAAATTGACAAGTTTTGCATGTAAGTGTCGCAATAGTGTAACCTGCCAATCTTTCTCTATACTGTTGAAATGTGAATGTAGGAATAGCATGGGGAAGATAGTAGGAGTCAATGCAAATGCCTTATTTATAAATGATAAACCTTTCGTAGAAGAAGATGAACAGAGATATCTGTGGAAACTCTGATGAATCAAAAGTTAAACGGGAAGTGAAAAATACTGATGGATCCATGTGAGATTAGTTTACGTCCAATATAGCGTAGATTGTTTTTCAGTTCGTACTCCTCATTTACTTTCCATGACTTCTTATTCTCGAGATTTGTTAAAGTGGGATTCTGTCGATGTTTTGGAGGGAGAGATTAATTTAGATTTCGTTTTGAGGAAACACTCTTGATTCCATTTCCGAAGTTGCTTCTCTCGGAGTCGTCTGCTCTACTTGCCGATGAAACTTTCCTACTTCTGCTCAAATGAGTGTGAACCAAGTTACTGGGAATGAACTACACTCGAAGTACTTAGAGAGGGATTCTCTGTAAACACTAGAGATGCTTTGTTAAATTCTGACTGAAGAGAATTGAAGTCGAATTCAACGTTCTTACGCTGGGACTTTATAGTCCAATTGCTATTTACCAATTTAAAAAACGAAGAGTATAAAATATTTCTTTTCGATCTTCCCTGTGGTCGGCAGATTGTCTGTTCGTCCATTTGCTTTTCATTATTTATCACTCAGGTATTACTCCATGTGTAGGGTTTTTTATTCTTCTTTAACTTCCCAAGGAAAAACAAAACGGACTTGAAAAAAGTCTGACAGGGCCGGGAATCGAACCCGGGATCTTCCTCTAACCGGGAGGCTGCCTTAACCATCTAGGCTACTGTTGACCAGAGATGTTTTGTTCTGGTCGGGTAGCCTAGATGGTTAAGGCAGCCTCCCGGTTAGAGGAAGATCCCGGGTTCGATTCCCGGCCCTGCCAGACTTTTTTCAAGTCCGTTTTTCCTTGGGAATTTTCCTGGGTGCACGCCCTTATGTGCAAAGTCACCTTTACCCTTTCCTTATTTCTTTAACTTCCACAAATTATTTTCAGCTTCTTTTTATCTTTTTTGTGAAGGTTCTCTTACGACTGAGGTCATTTGAACCTTTTTAAATGTATGTCCCCGCCGGGAATCCAACCCGGGACCGCTTTCATTAAATGCGAACCCTTTACCGGCTAGGCGATCAGGGGGCCTATTACTGTTGCTTTTCCAAACCATTCTTCGTCGAAGTAATTTATGTCGCCATATCATCCTCCTTCAGCTTTAATTAATGCTCGTAAATATTTTTTCTTTTCATTTCTTCTGATTATATCGTTCTGCTTCCCCCCAACGATGTTTTACCATGCCATCCCATCAGTTACCTGTCTTGTTCTCGCTGTTCCACTCTCCTCTATGTAGGTCATAATCGTTGTCACATAATCCTAATAAATTCTTTGTGGCCTCGGATATTCTTTTCAGCGGTCGTTAAAATTCCCCCGGAAATTGAGGCAGAGCATAATGGGGGGGCATTTCTTTAATTGGTTGTTTCGAAGGAGCATTTCATAGCGCGTAAAAGGGAATTGTGTGTTCTGAAAGGAAATGTAAACGCGAAAGTGTCGTCGTAATTCTGTTCGGATGCATCCATGAATATGATTAAGGGGGAGGTTTTAATTTCCCTTACAAGGCGTTCGATCGTTTAAAGTCGGGCGAGAATAATCTTCGAAGAATTATGGTAATAATATCTGTCCAATTGCAGGAGCAGGTTAAATGTTAATCCCCCCCCCCCCCGAGGAGAATTTACGGTGGGAATCATTTCTCGAGATTAAACACAGGCGCGGATTTAAGACCGTGATAATTGCACGCGTGCCAACAACAAGTCGCAGCTGCGTTTGCTTCACTCCTCTACGCGGCGCCACTTGTCCTTTCTTCGCCCCCTCGTCTCTTTCTTTTCTTTTTCTCCTTTAAATTTAGTATCTTCCTTTCTCTCCTGTCCTTCTCGCCAATTTCTTGCTCTCTCGTTCTCGGATCTCGAGATAAGTGTTCGGTAAAAGTGATCGATGCTTCCAGATGTTTCAACTTAGGAGTTTCTTTCGATGTAATCAAACAAGCTTATCAAAGTAAATTAGTTTTCCACATATAGGTAGGTATCGAAGTACCGACTTAACCTATGCTACTTCTTGATTTATCACGCCCACTCATATATCTCACATCAATACTACTAATCTGCTACAAATGTCCTCCCAGCCTTTGCTTTATTTCTCTAAATATTTTCTTTACCAATCCATCTCCTCACAGTATTTGACTTTTCTTTTTCGCCGATTCTACTTAACTTATTTCAATCAAAACTTTCTTTTCTCGTGATTCGCAGCTCCTCCTAATTTATTTTTCAATCGGCCCTATTCCATTTTCGTCATATTCTAGCCGATAATTAACATATGAACTCACTCCAAATGACTTCGCCCGAACACTATTCCTTCGCTCACTGCATCAATGTTGTTTATCAAGTTCACTTTCTGCTGATTGCCTACCAATCTACTCATGGGTAAAACTCCCATTGGAAATTTCACATAGCTTATTTAAGACATATTACATTGTTTACATGGTAAACCTTTAGGAAAGAGCGTACATTTTGAGGAAATTGAATTTCCTATTTTCATTGTCAAATAGAAAGTCCCTTAATAGTTCCAGATTAGAATTAGAAGCTAGGAACTCTCGATACAAGGACATCCAGAGTACTCACAGAATAACCGATTCTACAAATTCGATTTAAGTCCCGACGCAGTAGCAACCGATATTAGAAAGGTCTGCCAAAGACGAGTTTCTTTGAAGTGAGCGTTATCCTCTGTGTCAATCTGCGGTCGTCGCTGGACCACATCGGCCCTCCTCAATCGAAGAAACACATTCGATTCGTCTGATGCAGCCTCTGCCGCATTTATTTGTTTTTCCATTGAAACCTCGGACGAAATTCATGAAAGATGCTTCAGCGGTGTTGAACTATTAGGTTCCTTTCTTTTTTCGCATAAACAAACTAAAAAATAAAGAATTGTAACTAAGTAACGCCGTTCTTTGTCACTTTGATTTTTCTTTTAACAATCGTTATCAAGGGTTATAAATGTCTATGTCTATGTAAGAACCCTGCAAGCCACCTTTCGGTGTATGGCAGGGGGTGCAAGCACCTTGACTCTATTTTCCTAAACGGTTGCTTTCGCGTATACTTCGCGGAAAAAATGAATTTTTGAAACGATTCGTTTTAGCATCTATTTCCCTAATCTTTCGGGCAGTATCAGCACGGCCCATATAACAGGGGGGTCGCATTATATCGGTTACATCATCTGAAAACGTAATTTCTCTGAACTTATTTAATAAATTTATCCTTTGAATTTTTCTTCTATCTTCTAATGATTCCCATCCCGCGTCCTGTAACATCTGAGTGACACTCGCTGTTTTATCGTAGCAATTCTTTACAAATCGTATCGCCTTTCGTTGTACTTTTTCTAAATCCCGAATATGACATTTCTCGGCGGGGTCCCATACACTACATGCATACTCAAGGTGAGGCCTAACTAACGCTAAGTAACATCGCTCGCGAACTTTTTCTTCGCTCCTACCGACTATTCTTTTAACGAAGCCGAGTTTCTTAAGTGCTTTTCCACATATATTTCGGATGTGGGCACTCCATGATAGATTATTCGTGAGAGTTACTCCAAGATACTTTACCGATTCTACTGTCATTAGGTTTACCCCTCGGAGACTATAAGAATAATCATTTATTATAGATTTACTTTCGAAGAAGTTAACTACCGAACACTTTTCTACATTAAGCTCTAATTGCCAATCATCGCACCAATTCATAATTCTGTCTAAGTCGTTCGAAAGGGTTAATCTATCCTCTGAACTAACTATTTCCCTGTAAATGACTGTGTCGTCTGCGAATATCCTAACATTGCTTTCAATGTGATTGCTGAGGTCGTTGATGTATACTAAAAATAACAACGGTCCAATTACACTGCCCTGAGGGACGCCCGAGGTCACCTTAACCAAGTTGGAACTAATACCATCGAGTACTACTCGTTGCTCTCTATCGGTGAGAAAGTCTTTTATCCAGTTAATAACTTGTGCATTGATACCCGCAACTTCTAATTTGTACAGCAATTTATGATGAGGTACCTTATCGAAAGCCTTCCGAAAATCTAAAAATATCGCATCGACTTGCTTATGTTTTTCAGCAGAGTTTAGAACATCGTGTACTAATAAAGCCAGCTGAGACTCGCAAGAACGAGTCTTACGAAAACCGTGTTGATTCCTAATTATGAAATTGGACGTTTCAAGAAAACCCATTAAAGAGCTAGCTATTATATGTTCCATAATTTTACCGCTCAGTGATGTTAAAGATATAGGCCTGTAATTAGCTGGATCGTCCTTAGAGCCACTTTTAAATATTGGCGTGACATTCGCAATTTTCCAATCTTTCGGGACCTTTCCTTCGCTCATACTCTTGTCAAATATAACTTTAAGAAAAGGTGCTACGCTCTCCGCAACTTCCTTGAACACTCGAGCCGGTATGTCTTCAGGACCCGGAGCTTTATTCGGTTTAATCTGTTGCAATAGTTTAATGATGCCGTCTTCTCTGAAGGTGATTTTCGACATTGATTCAGGTTTATCAACATTCGGGAGAGTATTTGATGTATCGTCAGACGTGAAAACGCTTCGAAAAAAGTCATTCAAGATATTAGCTTTGCCTTTAGCATCGTTTACTATATTACCGCAAGTATCCTTTAATGAACCAACAGTTTGCTCTTTACCTTGGACCTCACGAACGTACGACCAAAACGCTTTTGGGTCCTCTTCCAAGTGCTCGCATAAAGACAGAGAATGGTTTATACTTTAGTTTTGAAAAACATCTTATCTAGAATCAGTTGCTTTATTCCTTCATAACTCCTAATTTAAACCATTGCCATCGCATGTTACTCGTTATTCGTAATAGTGATATCTTTTTATGATTTTATTCCCCATTCCTTTCAATAATACTTTCGGGAGAATATCGTACCTTCATATATGTTACATGCAATTTCCAATTCTTTTTATCAATTATTTCCTCTTCGTTAACTCGTTGAATTCGAATAGAAAAAATCGAGCTTCTTCGTTAGTTACTCGACCAGTCCAATTTATTTTCATCATTCTTCGTTAGCTTAAAATCCCATAATCTCCCTAGTTGTTATTAATGTCCGTATCTTACGGCTGCATTAAAGAACATTAAATAAAATCCGAGAGACTGATTTTCTGAGAACATTTCTCAAGTTTGACGCCCTGTATCTTTTTGACGCCTGGCAATATTTAAAAACGACGAACGGAAACATAAAATTGGATATTTTTGCTATAACTATGCGAAGTTTCAAGTTCCACATTAAAAAAAAAACAATTTTTGACCCGAAGTCCGGATCTTTTCGATTTCAGCCGACTGTGAGTCGTTGGCGTGATCGAGATCGCACAATAAATAAAAAATGAGTAGCCCTCAATTTGAGGAAGTGTTCATTAAATTACTCCAATACCAATATTCTTCTATTTTTTCTTGTAGGGTTTTCGTTTAGTTGAAATTTAGCTTTGTTGTTTTGATACAAACTGTTTTTAAATATGTATTAATGTTAAATTTCACTGTCTGTATTTTTTTTCCTCATTGGTGAGAATATAATGAGTGATTCTGTCATTTTTGCTTGATACATATTCCTGTCTACCTATTTGCGAAATAACTTCTTTGTAACAAGGATTGCCATATTAGGAATAGCTTTTGAAGAGAGACTTATCGGGAGTTTTGACGTAAATTCGATAGTCCCTGGGAAATTCGATCAGAAAAAACAGATTTCTTTACAGAAGTTATATGCGTATCCTAACAGAGAAACCGCTATAAACTGTCTTGGAGGTAAGGTTTTACAAATTTCCGGCATTTGAGATATCCGTGAACCAAAAACGGCACCGTAAATCTTAATCTTTTCCACTTCCCCATTTCCCTCTCTTTTATTTAATTTTCTCAAGTTGTTAGCTCCAAGAGATGTTGTTAAAACGCAAACCCGTGGAGATAGAGGTTAAGCGCAGTATGGCGGAGATGCTCCAACGAAAGGTGAACGCAAAATCCAGTCGTGAGTTATTAAATAGAGGTCAGCCGGAATTTGATAAGTGAAGTGTATCTCTTTTAATGGGGTCGCTCTCACGAACACTGTGATTTCCTCTTCAAGGGTGTCTCTCTCGTAAAATGTTGGATAGAAGACTGGGAGAAAAGCGTATCGCCGATGGGAACTATTTCAATTTTTTCTGATTTATAAGTACAGGGAGGAAATTTAAAAATGACTTCCCTATGTTGACAGTTAAATGCTGGTCCATGCAAAATCAGTCAGTTTTTTCGAGTTTTAGGCGAGTATACACGTATGGACTCGGTTTGTCGAATGAAAAGATACAGAAATGGCAAATAATATCATTTTTTTAGGAGACTTTGCAAAAAACAGCATACAATTCACGATTGAAAATATGCTTCTTTTAGTTCTAGAATTTGCATTGGAGAATTACTTTCACACAGATTTTTTAATCATCTTTTAATGAAGTCATATGGAATAATTAATAAGAAAACTGATAACTCCCAGTTAATCCATAAGATGTTATAAACTGCCTTTGCTCAATCTCCCCATCTAATATGTTATAGTTACATTACATTTATTTATTCATTACATTACGTTATGTTTCATACATTTACTTGTTCTGAAAATTGTATTAAATTGTAGCTTTATAAACTTCTGAATTCAGACATTGGTTTTCTCGAACAAATTTGTTCGAAATTCTTAATTAAGGGTTAAATATTTTGAGGATTGAAAGGATCAATTAAAACTCAATTAACGTTAAGCAATTCCTCGACAATTGGTGAATTCCCCAGCTCGAAAACAGCAGTTGTAATACCCTTATTTAACCTCCTCAGTCCCAACAATTAATTGAACAATTTTATTTATTTTTTTTTTGGTTATTGAGTAGTTATAGGTTTAAATTATGCAAAATATTGCAAAAATAAATTATGAGTAAGCCCATTTACATTTTACAGCATGTAGCATATATGCTACATCAGGACTCAAGCAGGACATTTATTTGCGTAGGTACGATCTTACTGCCGTCGATAATAGGTAGGTTTTTAAGAGGAAAATAACAAAGAGGTACAAAATACTCTACATGAAACATTTATTAAACCTTTTCTATAATATAAAGAATTTTAAAAAGTTATAACGCCTTTTTTGTTGTTATTTTTTGTGAAATGTTAAAAAACAGTTTCTTTTTTCCATGAAACACAGGAAAACTTTGCATTTTATACAACGGACAAAAGTAAACCCTTTGCATCCTTGCAGTCTACACCTAGATCTACTCTTTTGATGTTGACTCATCATCTCTGGCAGATGCATGGCCTCAGTCTTCCTGACCTGAATTGTTGGAACAACAGCTGGAATCCTAGGATGATGTAACTTTAGAATTCCATCATCAACCTCCATTTCTTTATCTTCCCCGTCATCATCTTCATCTTCCTGATTCTCCCCCTCCTCAAAATAAATTAAATTTTCTGCAATATCCAACCTAAATTGGTAATAAGTCAGGATGTCTTTCTTTGCCCAACATTCTTCTCGAGCACTTTGGCGATACTCAAGCCAAGCTCCTGCAATTGCAAAGTCAAAAAAATGGTGAATAACCCTAATTGTCCACTTCTTTGTCCTACCCCTCATGGCATATTTGCCAAGAACTCGATCGAGTAGATCCACACCTCCCATATTAATATTGTAGTTTTTTACTACGTTTGGGCGTGGAACCTGAATATATTGTCGGTCCTTCTTAGACCAACGTCTACATTCCTCAACTGGTGTGGCACCGTATTCAGTGGACGCCAAGTAAATAGGTTTGTTATCAAACCATTTTAGCACAGCCAACTTATCATCATGCCTTACAACTTGGTCATAGCTCCCCCTACCTTCTCTTCTCATAGTAGCATCGCTTTTAAACTGCACTGATTTTGGCAACCGACTGATCATTATTGTGCCACTAGCCAGCGTACTCCTGTCCTCCAAAAGTTGTTCAAGAACAGCCACAGAAGTAAAATAACGGTCTATGTACACGGATGACCCAGCTGGTAATGAATCTGTGAGTTTTAACACAACTCTACCTCCGACATCCAGTTTTTCAGGAATTAGAGTATTTTCTGCCACAATTTCTCTTCCCTTTCCCTCGTAAAGATAGAAGTCAAGAGGTAGACCAGAGGGTGAGGCCATGACAAAATTTTTCAGCCCTACTGCATGAGGCTTCCCTTTTACATACTGCCGCATCCTCACATGTCCATGGAAAGGGACCATTTGTTCGTCAATCGATACATTTTTCGTTCGAGTGTTTTCTAGGCAAGCATCTCTGATAGCTTTCAGAAGTGGGCGTACCTTCCAATAGCTGTCTTGTTTTTCTGCTGGAGTGGCAGCATTATCGTCTACTAACTTTAAATTATTGCGAATTAGATAAAACCTATCTCGTTTTACATGGTCTGCAATCAATGGATACCTCGTTCTTTTTTCCCAGCACATCCTGAGTGTGGGGAACCCTAGGAGGGCTGCAACTATACTTACTCCCCAGAATTTTCTAATTTCCACTCCAGTTACGCCCATTGACTTCCCAGTTTCTTTTACATACCTAATATTGGTGTAATGGGCCATATCTTCAAAAATACAGGGCTTAATATACTTAGAAAAATATTCAAATGGCTTTTTCACGCCAGATAATCCAGGTGCAGAAGATGAAGCTTGTCCGAAACTAACATTAGGTTGGAAACTAGAAATTAGAGAGATACTAATCAATATTTTTAATCTTATCTAACAAATTCCATCAATAACTCTCACAGACAATAGTAGCAACTAACTCGTTTTTATGTCTCCAAACCATTCTCCTCCGCTGAATCTCAGCAAGAGGGATGGAATCGTCTTCAGATTCTGAAGAACTTTCGTCGAACACTGGAGTTATTGGGCGAACTGTAAGGTCCTCTTCATCATCTTCCCCAACATCTATCTCGAGATCGGATGAATTAGGGTCGATAGTGTCGATCATTTCAACAATATCCGTTTCCGTCAAGACTGAAATATTTTATGCATAAAATTTAACCTAATTTAAATTTTACTAAATAATTAATACGTAAGTAAATATTGCAATCGAAATACAAAATATTATAAGGAATATTGATGTTAAACTTCATTATCAAGAGTAAAAACAGCATTAAAAATTACAAATTCGGTTAATAAAATATCTAATAATATGAAATATGTTATGAAAATATCATGACCAAAATGTAGAAAAGTATAGGTGGTTGCCGAATGTAGAGTATATGCTACCTCATTAACAACATGATATAGTACTAATTAGTTATTGTTTTGAACATTTCATTGAGATGCACATCGTTCATTAATGTTTTATAAGCAATCATATGCACATTACAATTAATAAAACAAGATAATCACAATAATTACCATCCATTCTTGTTGCCATGGCGAAATGTAAAAACACGTGTCTCTTCTAATTAGTGCTGACACCTGTCAATTGCAGCGTGAAACAAAAAACGAAGCAAAATCACGAAGCGCGCACTGTAGAGCAGATAATACACCCGGATACCTCGCGCTACAAACGATGCTAGCGCCAGAAATAAATAAAGACCGCATGTAGCATATATGCTACATCAGGACTGAGGAGGTTAAATTACACCTAGTAATATTCTGTTTGGTTCTATCAGCTCATACAGGATACACTTATCATTATTAGTATTAGAGAATGTAACAAATAAGCACTTTTTTCAAGAGTGTGTATTCTGCAGTATTATTACGTAGCATTTGGACAGCGTTTTCCGCATAATGCGAAGTGAAAGTGAAGACGTTTCTCGGCTGCCCTTTTCTTCACACAGAATCCTTAAGCGATCGAGTGCTGCCCTCTTTTATGAGGTCCGACACATTCTGCACCCTCGGGATTCTCATAACACGTGACTATCTTGAGCGAACGCCTTTTTCGATATAAAGCAAGGGGATTTATGCGCTATTTCCCATGGCGCCTAGAATGGGACTACGTAATAGCACGTGGGTTCCAGTCAACTTGCACTATCTGCTTGTTCAGTGTTTCCACATATACGCAGTACACCTGTTCTCTACAGTAGTGCATAGATAGTAGGCTGATATGAGTTTCCGAATTATTTTGCATTCCACCCTCCATAACATTACGAAGAGATGACAGGTGATAGTAGATGAAGCCATCGTAGGGAGGCATTGCCGCAGTTCTTCGATGTTCTTCTGGGAGAGGAAACGGAAAAGCTGTCTAAATGAGGAATCACGCTATCCAGGCCACAATCTGCCTTTCCTTCTTTCTCTAAATGTGCAGAGGAATAATAAAAAGTATTCCCTTACGTAATCTCATTTAAAGGCAATTCTCAAATTTCCAATTGATTCCTTCTGTAAATTTTACTCCATACATTCTTCAAGAGTGGGAAAGGTTGTAAATAGACCTTTTTAAAATGCGCTTTTTTGTGGTATTTGGAACATGAAAAAACTAAAAATGGGTAAAAGTTGTCGTGAATTGGAATCGACAGCAGAATTCCGCTGTAAAATTAACAAATTTTATCCAAATTCTTTGTCATGACACTTCTCGTACGATCATTATTGCTTTTGTTATCCTTTGAAAGGAAAGTGATACTAAACTATAACGGTAAAGTTTAACAATAAAATATAGTAACAGATTATTATAATGAAAGATGATTTTATAGAATAAATTACAAGGTAAGCTATTATAATAAACTACAAAAACTTCGCTATCTAGATCTGTGGTTTGTTATTATACATGCATAAGTATGTGTATTTATGTAATAAGTAAATATTGTTAGAAATTATTTTTTGACTTCCAACGCTGCACCTACTCTAATGTATTGTACCACTTTTGGTGTATACATCTTAAGTTGACCATCCCTAATCTAAGCACTTTTAGTAGTTTTGTGAAAATCAAATAATACAAAAATGGTTTAATTCGCAACATCCTGCAAAAAGAATCGAAACATTAATCAATCCATTTCAAATAATTATATTAACGTATCATACCCTCTTTATTTAGTCATCTTAGTATAGAAATTGGATATGTTTTGGAGCATTGTTCATTAATTTCCCTCTTATACTTTAAATTGCATTACCCTGAACTTAGGTAACGCTTAAATTGGAGAGTGACTAAGAGTTACTTTGGCGAAAACAAGGTGTGTGTTATCTATTAGAGGGTGCAGCACTTTCCCCTCCGTTCGAATGTGGCCAAACAAGGCAATGGGACCAAACTCATTACACTTCTCCGAAGTTGGCAAAGTTGGGATGGTAATAAACGCTCGCAAATCGAGGACAGATGAAGCACACGTGCGACCCAGAGGGTCTTCTGGGTGGGCCATCATCCCAATATATACGAACTTTATTCCTCCACGCACAAAACACGAAAATTGTGACCAGAAGAGCAATTTCCATCTTTCTTTCTCTATGAATGCAGATTTTAAGTATAATCATTTCGGTTTCGGAACCATCGAAGACTTTCAAATGACTGAATTTAGTAAAATGAGGTGCAACTTCTTATAA
The DNA here is from genome assembly GCA_947579665.1 of Sympetrum striolatum. Classification (NCBI taxonomy): domain Eukaryota; kingdom Metazoa; phylum Arthropoda; class Insecta; order Odonata; family Libellulidae; genus Sympetrum; species Sympetrum striolatum. Next base: position 2,855,128 of record OX388350.1, read on the forward strand.
ATACATTTTTTATGTCATTTGACGATTTCCATTCCGACAAACACAAAATTTGCGCCCGGATTCTATTCCGTCAGCAGAAACCACTTTCTATTGAAACAGATGGAAGTTTGGATATAGAATTTATCCAGAGACTCCGGGTTTATTCAATATCAGGCTCTAAACCCAATAAAAAGCAATTAAAACGAGCCAGACGATTGTAACTAGCCTATTCACCTTACTCTTCTAGACCTCCGCATTTTCGTTTGCTGAGCAATCAGAAGTGTCTGTTAGCAGATGCAATTGAAGCTGATTATAAAATGATCGGGTTCAATAAAATGAACTCAAAAATATCTTTAATCTGAAATTAGTATAACATTTAGAAGTTATTTTCCTCATTGACATTTTGTTCTGATAAGATCTGCGGAATGAAAGAATTCAACATTGAAGTAGTGAATCTCTTTTCAGACTTTAAAAGATATCATTCAATTTGGATTGAGAGAGAGTCAGCAAAATTGGTTGTTATTCAGACCCAAACTGTCTAGTACTTCCATTAAGTAGTACTTTTTACTCATACAGATGTCGCTATTTTCTAATTTCTCTATTATTTTGTTTTAGGTAAGTCAAATATCGTCGGATCCCTCGGTACTGTCTCAACGGCTATCAGTATGTAATTTGTTTTTTTCTCTCTCTTTTGTTCTCTAAATTTCATGATTTTATGGCGATAAGTAACACTTCATGTTTCCTACTTAGAATGCCATTATTATTTTGTAAAGTATTCAGATCTAAATACTCATATCCTCTCCGATGAAATAAGCTTTTTATATCCGTAGACAAAATAATCTGTTATTACGAAAAATTATATTTAATGATAAAATTCCACCACATATGTCATCAAGTCAGTTTAATATTAAATGAAATCTAAATGCTCAGGCATTACTTTGTGGAAAGCCGTTGAAGTAATGAAGAAATAAAAGCAAGAAGATGCTACTCCGGTAGCGAAACCGGTATTTACAAGGTTTTATTTCTTCATTACTTAATATTACACCTTTAGAGTTGGAGAGATGAATTACTTTCAAATTAAAAGGGTGTGCAGAGCATATTCGTGTGGCCATCCTTTTGACGGGGGCAAGGATAAGAGTGGGTGAATTTACTTCCTCATGAAGTGAAAAGGAAAAATGGGCCGTAATTGAATTGGCGAATTAAAGTTAATTATTTTTTCACTAAAATTAGGCATAATCTTAGATTATAACCCACCATTGCAGAATATAAAATTGTAACCTTTAGAATGTTTACAACTCTCCTTGCAGTCAATTAATTGATAAAATGACAACAATAAACGAACTTTTGTTGAAACCTACTAGAATATAAAAGTTTGAACTACAAGCGTCATTGGATTTTGTTCATTGGTTTTGACTTCATCAGATTTAGTCGAGTTTATTAGCTACTGATATTCATGAAAAAATTTGTGTAATATAATTTAACAATTTTTTGTCTCAGAACAATTGATTAATGGTTGTCTAGGTGAAAAATAACTTACTTGTTAAAAGTCGATAAACCAATGAGTATAACACGGTAGTGAGATATTTGAGCCTCCAAGCCTCTAATTTTGCCAAACTACTATTGATTTCGCAGCTGTTAATCCTGTCAAATATCCTCCTAATCCGAGTATTTAGGACATTAAATAATATCGAGAATCGGGAGTTGCGGTTTTGTAATGGGAATACGGAAGCGTAATAATGCCTATAATCTAGTTTGAAAGACGAAAAGTTGCTCGTTTATGTACAGCTTCTGTAAATCTTTACATGTCTACCACTGCTAAAAAGTAGTGTCTTCTTTGCAAAATGTGCTAAGCTTGAAAGTCGGACCACATTTGGTTGTCTAGTCTACGTAATACTTGCTAGTGTACATTTTATATGTATGACAAGATAGACATAGATCGCATCCTCGCGTAAAGTACAGCGGAGAGTGAACGATACATTGCACCCCGCGTTATTCAATCATCGACCAGCACTTCCTGCGGCACAATTTCCGCAGTTTGCTCGAATCATTTTCAATGTATAAATAAAGGCATATTGGATACATAAATAGAGGCGTGTTCTATATATAATAATGATGGTGGTGATAGAAGAAATCGCAAGATTGAGGATGGATGAGAGGGGCGAATGAGGCGGAAATGCTTCTCGGAAATGAAATTGGAATTACCTGAGGAAGACGAGTAATGGATGACGTAAAACTGAAGTGGAGATAGTAGTGCGCGGGGGTTTGATTGATTAAACGCTGGCTTTCAGTTCCGATTTGCGTCAGAGAGAGGGCGTTTGGATGGTCGAAAGAGATGAATTCGCGACGTTTTGAGCCGACCCAAGAAATCTGCGCCACGTCAGAACCGAGATGGGAAAATGCCTTTTTTGCTATCTTTTATACGTGGGTGGGATAGAATAGCGCCACGGGCGATCTCTCTTCCGCAATATTTTAACGCGAAGCTATGTAATATCAAAATGTAATAAAGCTCAATACAACAAAATGAAGTTTTCCCAGAAAGATAAGATTTTCATTACTGTCCTTGCATTAATCACGAAAGACATATGTTGTAATGGCGAATGAGCTGAAAGAATTAGGGCGAATGTCGGAGGAAGCACTGCTGAGGTCATTACGGACTCCCACAAGAATCGAATTCGGTACCGAATTCACCAAAGACGGATGACGGATCTTTTTACTGCACGGAATTCCACTATCGAAGATAAAAGTAAAACGATGAGTTTATCATAGGACCATACCAGGGACACTATGATTTATTAATTATCTATATATTGAATTTTTAATTAATTAGATAACTGAAAAAATGCTGTATCTGTTAAAATGCTGAAAAAGTTAATACATTTTTGCTTGAAAGTACATATAATTAACGATTGATTTACTAATCGCAAAATAAATAGTTTATATTACAGGATGCAACGCTGTAATGAATAGTTTCTGAGAGCGAACAATTTAACATTGTGTTCTATAAATTTAGAAAAATACAACTTAGTATTCCTACAAGATTTATTTGGACGACCTTCCTCATCCTCTCAATGAATCCAGTAGAAAACACTGTGTTTATTTTAAATGGCGTTCCTCAAAGTTAGGCTAGAACACTTGGAGTTTAATGCGATGTATGCATATGCTTCATACTGACATGATTCATTGATACAGTGTACAGATATATATATACTCTACACACTGCTACCTACGCATTACATTGCCGTAATGAAAAATTACCTCAAGTAGTCTGATAAACGGTTTTAAATCGATGAATGCCTTTTTCTAAATTACTAACGGGTGCGATCAAAACAGAATTTCAACAATACAGGGAATCTATTTCGATCTGGATATTTTGTAATCCATATTTCCATCTTTTGAACCTTGGAAACAAAAGAAGAAAGAAGTGCGTGAAAAATGCACGTGTTAATGAAATCCAATCGAATTTATAGAGTTCACGATCTTTCCTAGTGTCATAGTTATCCGGGTAATAGTTATTTGAAAATTAATAAAGTGTGAATGAAGTACCTTCCGTTTGTGGGTTTATTGAGGTAAAGAGATGCGAGCCAAACCTACCTCGCGCCCTTTTTCAACACTTACTTACTTTTGTTTTAATGTATTGCAAGCTTATCAGTTAGTATAACACCTTACATTGGACCACATTAAAGTCATAATCAATGTCATAATTCATTGGGTGTCAAAGATTTGACGCTTGTTAAGATGCGGTCATACTTTCAAAATTATCTCTAAACGGAACCGGATGTTCCGGTAACCGGAAATAGAAGCCCGTCATTAGATAAAAGTAACAAGGAGGAATATGAAAACGTATTCTCTAGCAATTAATTTTGGTGGAATTGCTGTGTTAGTTCTCTAAGATTATGTCTATGCGGTCAATCTTGTTCTCGCCTTTGGCAGGATACTGTAATTTACATAATTGCTGATCAGGAAATTCTTTCTGTTCTTATCTATATATTGTTTTGAATAGAGAATTGTGCAAAAAATACTAAAGTAAATATTTTAAGAATGGTAGTGGATTCCAATTAAAAATTAACTGCTCGTGGTTAATTCAGGAAATACTTGAAGACCACTATGCTCGAGCGATTTCCCTATCTTTTGATTCCACTTTGCCTTCTTTTGCGATTGCGTTGAGAACACCTCTCGTCACCACAGCCGCGGTTCCTAGGCGCTGCACGATTGCTTCTGTGGGACCCCGATTACTAAGTTTTGTGTTAAGTAGACTTCTTCGGTGGCGCCCTGGTGCGGTACTCTTTCTCTCCCTTCTAAGGCTTCTGACGCAGATTGAACACAGCGGGGCATCGGGTGGCGATCCCTCCAAAGACGACCTCCAATTGCTCGTGACATCGATGAAACATATGATGGGAAACATTAATTAATTTCGTGGGTATAAAAGAAATAAATAACAATTACACGTTACCCTAATTAAGGTCTCTCCTTAAGGAATGCCAAGATAAGTGTTACTCGATGTCCTTCTCTTTCATGGATATGTTCCACTTATACCATTCTGGCTCACAAGTGAGTCAGTGAGAGAAGCAAGAGCAAACTACCTCACTCCTCATCCTACCTGGTAAGCCTCATTCTCTTGGTAGCTAATGCTAGAGAGGGTGAATTACTAACCGGTGTATTAATTTGTCAGTATATTTGTCTGATATGAATTGCGTTACTCACTTTTTGATGGGACTTCCTCAACTGTATTAGCAGACGCTTCGCACACAAAAAGCGTCTGACCTCTGTGTAAGAAATGACAGTGTTTATCTGCTGTATCTATCCTCATACGATAAATGAATCAAGATGTCTCCAACCTTATCTTGAGTGATAGTCGTATAATTTTTATCTCTTTGTGGAAGAGGTTTTTGTTTCTCCTTTTCCTGTTTTAGTCTTCTCTTCCAGCGTCAACTCTTTCTGCATTTGTTGCAAGTGGTCTTCGTTGTTCAAACATGTGTTAGTAATTCGAATCTAATAAATATCCGTTGAAGTAGTTGTCCTTTATGCCCGCAGTAATAAGCGTTCGAAGAGCGAGCAACTCCTTTCTCTCGGAAGACATTCTTTTCCGTGTGTATTTTCTGAGATCCAGTCTGAGGGCTTTATCAGCGTCCGTAAGGAATTATTCTTGGTCCGTCTTGGGCCATTAATTTGGCCCATAATCACGGTGACGTTGTCTGCCCTCTCTAATCGATCGACTTGAGCTCTCCCTTTTGTCTCCGTTTCGCTAATCGACGTCGACATTTACGCTCGCTTTGTCACTCTCATTAGAGAGAGGGATCGACGTCTTGAAAGAAGACGCCTTTTTACAGAAATGGATTCTCATAATAGGCGTCTCTTTCTCTTCTGATTAATTGGCGGAAGATATATTCAACCCACAACGAGGAGATAATGAAAGACAATCTGCTTATCATTTATTTAATATCAATCTCTTAATAATATGTCTAATTCAACGTTGATTTAACAGACCATTCTCATACATAAATATGTCTACATGTATACGATATTCTAACGTACACAAATGTCACGTACGAATATGCTTTTATGGATTATACGCCTAAATTAATAACCGGGAGTTTATTTTTTCCCATGTGATTTCTATTTCTGGAAGAAAGTAAACTTTAATAATGGAAGGCTCATTCGTAGCCAAAAGTTTTTGGAATAAAAGAAAGGCATCATTAATAAATCTCATCTCAAACTGTAAAATTCCTCGACACATACACACATATATATGTTTTGATAGATCCGCGTTTCCTATATTTTATTACAAAACGGCTGAGTTTAGAGTTATGCTGTGAACCCCTTTGAATTTTCTCCGTGTTCACGTGCATAGCTTTCCTTACCTTTGATAAGACCCTGGCTCACACAGGATACACACGTTTTGTTAAGCTTAAAAGCAATCTTACACATTTGCTTTTTTCCTTCATTTGTTTTTTAAAATGCGGAATCAGATTTCCGTCTACTTTGACCGATGTTCGAAAACAGTGTATGATTCTCGAGGTTATTTACTTCGTTTACGCCAAATAAATGCATATTTTCTTCGAAATGTTATTTAGTTTCCTAATTATTCAAGGCATCGTTGTTATTTTTATAATTCTAACGAGCTCATTCTAAATTAGGAGAGAAAGTAATGAGAGAGGGAATGAGGCCACTGAACAAGATGGGGGATGAGGTAGTTGGCGCTTTCATTCCTAATTGAGCTACATATTGGGAGGGCCATTTACCCAATGAGTTACATTTTGCCCTATTAGTCAATAAGGCATAATCAGTAGGAATACCATGTTCGAGTTTCAATCATACCTGATTGGGTTTCACATTTACGTAGCCACAACAATGCTGAAGCAAAAGCGAAATATTCATATTTGTTAACTTGTTCCAAAACATGTTCAAATAAGAGTTAAATGAATTTTAGTTTAGATGAAATAGTTCTTGGTTTAATTCATTAATAATAGAGGACCCTCTGGTATCTTTCCATTCCAAGGTCTTGTGCTAGCGCAATCCCAAACACGATTCCTGCGAATGCAACTCTAAAACTAGCGAATCAGAAAACTAAACTCATACTTTGAGATGGAGACAATCGGGTTTGAAGCACTCTGTGCGATATTATATTTCGGCCGTGGTTTTTCGAATTATGGCGTAAACGATGTGCGAATCTAAAAGAGACGAATAAATGAAAAAGGGTTGTGTCAAAAAAACGCATAAATCGCGGGTTTAATTTTCTCTCATTTGGTTATTTTCTCCCCGTTGCCTCTTCCTCCATTTTGTCGTATAACATTTCGCATTCATCGCTCTTCCCACATTTCAGTTTTGGATTAACCGTTGGTGTAGCTTTCGAATGCTCTATCACATCAATACTCTTTTCATTCTGTATATTTGTTCTCACTTTCCTCCACTTTCTCCTTTCATTCAGTTCATTCCGTTTGCATTCCATTCTTACCTTCTCTTATTTTACACACTTGTCAACTTCCCTAAAGATTTCTACTGTTCTTTATTTTCATTGTTTTGGTCCTTGTCAAAACCTCGCACAGAAATACTCATTCTTTTAGTGTCTAAATATATATATATAGTTTCTGTATTTTAGCTTTACGTTAAATATTGTTATTACGGTTCACGAAATATGCATAAATCTACCTCTACATTCCATTAATACCATAAGTGAATTATGGAGTATTGGTAACTTATAGTTATAATAACTTTTGATTATTATCTTTTATTTCCGTTCTCTTTCGATGACACGGTAAAAAGCCCAATATTATTTCCATCTGCATGGCAACCATGTCAACATCAACAATGACAGTCAATGTACTAACTTATTTACATATTTAAGTTACGAGTGTCTTAAGAAAATAAAATAAAATAAAATTAAGAATATTACGTCACTTTATAATCAAACAAATTGTTCAGAATAGTTTCATACCTGGTCTTCGTCAATCCCGTTTTCCACTTCCAAACTACCGCATGAGGGTGTGGTAACAGATATAAAAGTGGCTCTAAGTTTTCTCCTTTCTTTTTTTGAAGGGAGGATACATATGAGGGAGTGTATGAGGATGAATATGAAAGATTCAATTTGGTTTGGACGTGCGGAAATGTGCCTGATGAAAGCGAGAGTGGAATCGATGGAGAAAAAAGCTCTCAAACAGAAGAAAGGTACAGAGCTTAAAGAAGAAAGGAGATTAGCGAGGAGTAGAATGTGGCTTGAGGCGGTTCCGGCTAGATCCTTAAATAGTTCGTCTCCGTGGAAACGCCCTTCTTTGGGAAACAATCGCGAAAATAACAAGCTGTTTCTTTTGACTCTTCTTTTCGATGAGATCTTTCCTCGAGTTATTTACGCTTTAAACATGCCCAAGAAAAGAGAATTTTTTTTTAAGGGAAAGTGAGTGCGTGTGTTGCTGAAGATGCGTTCGAAGATAAGAGGCCATAAGAGACGAGTTTAGCTCAGGATTTTAAACAAACTTCGAGTTTCCCATTTTAAGGTTAAGTTTCCCTTTACTTTTTAGGGATACTTTTAAGTTTTCCCTTTAAAAGTTGTAACTATCAAGGGTCGAATGAGATTGCCTAATCTGATTGAAAAGGGATCGTGGTTTAGTGTCTCCTAAATAAGGAAACTGATGCAACATTTCACTTCCCCTTCTTTTGTTCCTCTTCATCATCCTCTCTTTCTCTCTCAATATTCATTCACTCCCTTATTCTCTCTTCAAATTGGAATGAGGGTGGATTCGCCGTTGATGACTCTTCCAATGGAACGAGTCCTCTCCGTCTACTTTCTTCGTTATCCATTCTTTATTTTATAAATAGATTGTGTTCAGTATTTCCGTCCGGCTATGTCTGACTCCTTATCACGAATCTTGGAATGTAAAATTGACTATTGTGAAGATTGATCTTTATGGTACAGTTTGAGTTATACATTGACGATGTGATGAATATAGTGGGAAAAGCTGCTATATAAATAACATAAATGTAAATAAATAACATTGCTACGCAACTACACACATTTAACGTAACGTAAATTCTGAATCGAAACCCGTTAGAAGCAACTTCCGGTAAACTTAGTATTGAGAGTTGGTGAAGAACTTTCTAAAAAATTACCTGATCTCCTATACTTGGTCACAGAATTTTAAACAATGTCTGCTATTTATAAAATTACTCTTTTATTTGACGTAGTTAACATGAACAATCGATAAGCAAGTGCTCCTGGAAATTATTTCAGTGTACTTCGAACGTTTGACTAATTCCGAGAAAGTCTTAGAAAGCCGGTCATCACCTAGTAGAATATTGGTTTAAATTAAGTGGTGTTTACAAAGTTGCGGATTCAAGACACTCTTGTTATCTTTTATACGGTATTTTATACTTCCAAACTAAAAGTAATTAAATGAATCTGAGCGAAGTTACCGTGTTATCGCATTTGTTAAATGACGAAAAGCCTTCACGAATTCATGGGTACAACAGTCAAACATGGCGATAACTGCAATGAGCGTTCACCGGAAACTTTTCGAAGTACTTACGCAAGTAGACATGACCCGGCAGTGCGTTGTTACGCAACCGGCAAATCGGAAATTAGGGTTTCACGTTGACCCGGGAGTTGTTTCCGCCGATAAATTCACGAAACACGTTTCGCGCGTCTCTTCCAGGTGCACGTCGCTAATTGGTGTGCAGATTCTCCGAAATCCTTCTTATCCCATATGGCGAACACCTTAATCCCCTCTTGACCCGCCATCTTGGTTGAGCACTTCGAGTAACTTCATTCATCTTCAATTCCAGCGTAATCGACACGAGTTGACCGCAGGACGCCATTACCAATTAGAAACGAAAACTTTGTGATTTCAACGAGCACTTTTTCCTTCGTTTTTTTGCGGAAACAGTTTCCGATTTTAATTAAATCTTAAATTAGCCTCTCTTTTCCTTCCATCAATTATTAGCTTCCTGATTCTCCCCTCGTTCTGAACAATCATGTCGCAGCAAAATTTCAATTAGTAATCCTCTCTAATATCATCAATTAGCAATTTTCACGGCATGTGATACTTTCGTAACTAATTAAGATGTGTATCCGGTCTGTGTTGAGACCAGTCTATAACAAATTTTGAGGAAAGGACAGGATGCAGCTTCAAAATCCTTTTATCCAAACGCCGTATTCGTTTAAAACTATTTGTATGTACGCAGCTTCTCTATATGATTTAACTTCGGTCCCTTTATAATTATCATTAACCCTCTAAGTGCTATCCCTCTTCCTGGGGTACTGGCGAGAAATTCGGAGGGTATTTTAATAAAATGTAGCAACTAGGGAAAAAACAATATAAAGCTATTTTTGTACGTATCTATATGCGGTTTTTTTTTAAATAAATGAGATTAAACTGGTTAATAATGATAAATATAATATATGATAATATAATGTATGATAAATAATAATATAGTACATATTAAAAATATAATAATGATAATCGGCGGGCCGCACTTTTCAGCTGAGCGGCAAAAGCCGATATTTTGGCCCACCGCACTAAAAGGGTTAATACTTAACTTTTGTACGAATAATTAATTATATTTTTATTGCCTAATTATTTAGTCTCATATTTTACACAATAAAATGTATTGGTGATGAGGCGCCCCGCTTCAGTCCTGGTACAGTGCACCGAATTTCCCAGAGGTACGACTTTCTTTATGAAGATAATGCATGATAAAAGGAAGATAATAATAATAATAATAATATTTTATTTACCGCAAACAGGAAAACCCCAATTACATGCGATATAATATATAAAATAAATAAGACATACATAAAAATAAATACATCACAAGAAATATAAAATAAATTGTAATTAAAAAAGTGAGTAAATCTTCCGCTTTAAAGACGGAAGCGAGTCATAAAATAAAACATATAAGTTATATGTCTACCTGTAACTCTTAAATCATTGCTCCAACTCATTCACTTTCTTAATCTAAAGTCTATTTGAAAACATTAGTTCATTTGATTGCATCTCGCCCATTTTCCATTACCGTTATCAGAATGTGTCAGCAGAAAAAGTTGCGTTATGTAAGCAGCATTGCACTGAAAATTGGAGCCCAACTAATAGATAAACGAGGTGACGATTCCATCCGTTAATGAGACCTGCAAATGATGAAAATACGTAGTGCTAATGGGAAGGTTCTTTTTTAAATTATCTAGTTTCTCCTCTATCTCATTTTAAATTTTATTGCTTACACTTAGGCTGTTTTACGTTTTGTTATGAATAAAACAATCCCCAGTGCTGCTCTATTTCCTTGCATGAATCACTCACTGCATCTATTTCCATACAACCTCTTCTATTATTTTTGCCACGTGCGTATCGTATTTATTCGAATGCAACCGCCTCCATGGTTTTGACCTTACAAATGAAAGAATTAAAATAGTTAATGCGAGTTCACCTTTGATGTATCTTTGGATTGATTATATATCTCCCGTAATTTCTAGTGTACATTCGTGTACCATTTACACCGCGTACGACGCTCATTTAACGGTTAAATTACAGCGAACACTCCTCCTAAGCATCTAATTCACTATATAACTACTTCCATTGCGTAGGTCTCCATCTTCCTCAACCACCAATCGCACTCTTGCCATACATCGTCCTTTTCATTCAGATTTCATCAATTAATTGTTCAAACACGATCCTCCCCTTTTATTGCGGTTACTCAACCTTTCGTATCGTCCACGTCATTATTATTCAACATTATTGCTTAGGTTGATGGATTGTTGATTGATTTAGCGATGGCAGGACTCTCCTGTTAAAAGCTCTCCGCGTATAAAGTAATTTAAGACCTGTTAATAATAAAAAAGGCGAACGTCCGAAAAGAAAGAGCTGATGGTGGTATATGACACACAGTTGAAAGATTTAACCGCTTAAAAGAGTACTCTTTGGTCCATTCGACACCATTAGCCTCTGAAACGGCAATCCTTCGACATCCGTGGTTTTGGGTTTTGAACGTTCCCTCAGAAGCATTCATTTTCAATTACGAGACTGCAACTCTGGATCGCGGTTAGAAATGCATATTCAATTAAACCTTCCCTAAACAAAATGTCGGCATTTTCCAATGAAGCACGATAGGTCGTGAAATGGGCATCTTCTGCGGAAGAAGCTAAAGGCGATCAGTTTTTAACACAAAAATCCATTCGCAGAAAAGAGCAGCGGTTTTATGCAATGTGTTCTTAATATTGAAGAAAATTAGCGTGGAATGATTTTGTGAGGATTATTCTAAGAAATATTTTTTATTACGATCATAAAGCGTAAGTAGAAGCTGATCGTTTCTCTCAAATACTTGATGGAATTGCATTTCTGTGGTTAAAAATAAATAATTGTACTCCATTTTAAAGTTTTATTTTTTATGTTAAATTTTCCTCGAAACATTCATTATTTTTGTGATTTAAATAAAAAGTTATAAAGGAATGAGTAAAGCACTTCGTAATTTCCACACCTTTTCCTTTTGACACTTTCGTCCATTCGAATTAGAAGTGCTTATCCATTTCTTATTATGGCTTTCCACGAAGTCCGGCCTAATACCATAGAATTTATAAGAAATTATTATATATGTTTTTCTCCTTAATATGTTTATATTTTTGCGGAAGCGTACAGCAGGACACATTTAAAAAAATACAGATTAGATAAATAAAGTAGATTTTAGAATATATCCTTTCTTACATCATTCGCATAGTTAAGTTTACTTGATCTACCAATGTTAAGTATATCCAAAGTCTTATAGAATAAGTTCCGCATATTTTTAGTGAAACTATGCCGTAGAATTAAAACCTCTTTAGGTGGTATCACATTCACTGCAACCGCTCCTTTTTCGTTTTATTTGAGCCAATCTCGAGTTCGCCAACCGCGTTGCCTCTTCAGCTGGCGAGTGCATTTGCAAACACTCGTGGCGACGGGTGGAGAGCTGCTTCGAAATTTATAGAGCTTAGCACATATCGAAGCTATCTCTTCAAGTATTTAACTGAAATACTATTTCGAAGAATTTCGTCATCGCTGCGCTTGAGATCGTATCGCTTCCGAGAAATTCTGTGTCCCTCACCGTTAGAGCTGTGCTTTAAGTTTGATCAACTAAGCTGGATATTTTAACCTTTTCCTAAACGAGAGGAGTAGCGTCGTAGAAAAATCATCTCAAACGAGCTCCAGTGAATATTAACTAAAATCCATGCACGAGTGGAAAATATCCGTACAATATTCCGATATAAAACGCATCTTTCCGATTTTGATTTGTGCGAGTTTCGCTAACATGAGATAAAAATATAATTTCGTATGAATCATTAAATGAGTGAAACTTAATTTCCTTTGATAACTTCATTTAAACTGTACTTATAACCCTACGATATTTCAGTCAACCCCTTAGCGCTTACACCAATGAGAAGTTTCATTGAGATTCTATTAATTATTGGTATGGTTATGGACCCAGTTTCTGCTGACTTATTCTCTGTTTAGGAAGTGTTGAGATCGGCAGGTATTGCATCAACTTCGGCTTCTAAATACTAGCTCATCCTGTAGTACGACTGAAATTGCGTCTCCTTAGCCTAGGGTATATTACAGTTGGATTATTCTACTTCCACTCTACAACTCATTGGTTCGACTCCACGCGATAGGCGGTGTCTCCTTCACGGTTCTCTCAATCGAGCAATTTTATTACAAAGGGAAGGAAATAAATATTATTGGCGTGGTCATTGTAATTCAATTAATTTAAGCTCGTAAGATCCGTTATTTTACAGTAAATAGCGTTTCTAACGTTAATTAAGGATAATTAAGATACAGAAGTTTTAGTTGCATCGAGATTAGCGTGAAAGGAAACTGCCTAAAATCTCTCCAAGTTTCGAGAGTCGCGTCCACAGTTCTTGATTTATACTCGCAACGTGGCTAGGTTCCAAGACCGCGTAACTCCCTTCTTATTAATTCTTAAGGAAAATATTCTAAACTGCAGTTCGATGATTCTCCATCCGCACTTATCAGCTGAGATGTTTGGCGCAAATGGCATCGGATTTCTTTCCGGATTGCCATCTAAACTTGGGGAGTTCTTAGGGAAGTTTGTCGGGGCCCATGACCTACGGCAATTGATAATTTGCCGCCCTCGGTGCTTTATGAGATGAGGATTCCCGTAGATGGAGTCATGCGGCTTCGTGGCTTCGCTATCGGTTGCTATGGGAGCGAACTTCGCGAGCAGTTCGACATCACGGGACGTTTCGTCGACACCACCGCCTCTCCGTTTCGCCGAAAAAATTTGTAATTTATAAAATTTTGATAGATCATGGATTGGGTAGTCAAATAGTCTATAGGATTCTCCTTCTGTAATATGGAATTGTTAAAATCTGAAATGGTGTTTCAATGATGCTATTGCTCGAATATTATTATTATTATTAGGGGTCTTAATTATCGGCGAGATTGAAACTAAAGATGCTGTGAAAATAGAGCTTGTGTCATCGATATCGCTAAACCTACTACATAATACATCGCAATACTACAGAAACGGGTTTATTTGGCAACATTGGGACTGTCATGTAGCTTTAGTAAAAATATATGTACATACAAATACGTGCGTAGCAAATGAAATTTGTTGTAGTCAAGGACGGATGTAGGAAATACAGAAAAGAAGGATTGCTATTCGTTTTAATTATTTCCTAAGGCTTTTTTCCTGTGGTTTTTGAAGGAATACTCGAGTTGTGCAATCATTGAAGAAACCCTGTTACTGCTCTAGTGTCTTTTTCTCGAACTTTTCGTACATCTTCAGAGAGCGGATTTTTCAATTTAAATTATCGAAGTTTATTACGTGTAAGATAATGAACCTCGATAAACAATTAAAAGAAATTGGCCAACTATCAAACTAGCTAATTCAGTCGCTAGCCCTAGCATGGTTTCAACAGACTGAGGGTGGTACTGTAGGAAACCACCAAATTGCTTTACCGTCCTTAGAGAAAGTAATATAGATACATATTCCTCTGCAACTAAAAACGTTTCCAAAAATCGTAAATTGTTCGGAGATTAGTATTAGTCGCATTAGCATCGAACAGTTTTATAAATATTTTCATTGTATTAGTTTTGTGTTTCATAATGTATTTTTGCTAATTCGCACCCGAAATCCTAAGAAAGAAATATTTTCTGGACAAAAATTAATATCCCAGCCGTGGTATGAAACCAGCGGTGAAACTTCCTACGAAAAGACTCTGAGAAAATAGTTTTAACTTGTGGAAAAAGTATTTTGTTCTTAGAACCTTCCATTATAGATTTCCAAAATACCTCGCCATATTGTGTGAAGTTGAAACTTCCTATGGACTGAAAAATAGCGAATGGAGCGGCAGAATCGATTAAATAGCTGTTGTTATATTTGAACTCCAAGCGATCGCGCAAATTATCCTTTTTCCTAGCTCAGTGATTTGTTTTTGAAGAGCGGTGCTGCTCCAGTAATACCCTGCGCGGATTACTGACGGCTGTGTCTCCGAAGGCGAGAAGCTGCAACGCTGAGTGATGCATTCCATATCGCTACACCAGCAAACAAACAACTTGGAGAAACTGCTGATCAGCATGCGTCCCTCCTGTGCTCTAGGGTTGGAAGATATGAAGTAGATTCGTAGAAAGGAAGTTCTCAGAAGGTCCACCTCGTTGATTACACAGCCCGACAAGGTTCCGGTAACATTGACGTAGTTAAATGCTTCTTGTTTTAATGTTTACGATGCTTTCAGTCATGTTTGTGAAAACTTTTCACCACGTAGAAGAGAATTTTGGATAAACATTAAAAAAACCAAGTAGTTTCTTCCTTAATTTTTATCTTTGTATTTTAGGTTGGTAGAAATGTAAAGTTTCTGTAAATGCATATCTAAACTGTTTATCGGTTCATTACTTCCTTATATTTATATTTACTTTATAATATTCGTAGACCGAATCCGAAGGACAGCAAAATGTAGAGGCGACAGGGTCATCAAAAAAGTGTGGTTAACTAAAACATTGCTTCAGAGCTTTTTAAACATACAGGGTAAATATGGTATAAATTCATCTTAAAGTTCTATAACAGAGCTAATAACATAAAATCAATTATAACTATTAGGTCGATGTGGATATGTGCGCAAAAAGTGTTTCACGAAATCAAAGACTAAGTCTCATAAAGACTGATACTCGTGATTGCGGTGAACTTTGATTCTGTTTTTATTTTTTTTTCAGAAAAACTATACTTCTCCACTCTCTCTTCCATTAAGTATAGTTGGATTCATTGGAAATCTTATTCGTGAATATCGATGGAGATAATCCTTCATGCGAAGATTCTGAGGTATTTTTTCGCATGAATTTTGGGACTGCTGCGTGTTCCGAAGTTCCATCCCTGTTTCTCATAATCGCTCATAAAACGGAGGCATTAATTGTGGTCTGAAATTCCCACTGCTAATAATCATAATCTTGCGCAAGAGTTTCATTCCTCTACCAGCGATGATCTCTGGATCCAGTTCGCGGATTACGAAGTAATGCCTGTTTTGTGTTGTTTTCGTCACCGCAGCGTCAACCCGCGCTCATTTTAAGGCTTCCGAGAGGGTCGTTATTATAAATTATAGCCATTAATATGGCGCAAAATGGGACATTTTGTGAAGGTCCTCTCGTGATTAATGCCCGTCATTTGCCGCGCTTGCTGTTGGGGCCGAACATTCTATTTCTTCAAATACTTTGCTCCCGAATTTGTCGCTTTAAAACGCCGCGGAATTTCGTCAGATTAGGATGAGCTGTTATTGCCGAAGCAAAGAGCAAGTCTTCGTGAGATCGTTATTTTCAAATAGATTTCAGTTTGTCCAATCATATGACGTTATATTTAGAAATACTCTCCAAGTTGTCAGTTGAAGACTCAGAACAAGTCGTTATTATTTACTTTTTGATTGGGCGAATTTTAATCTAATGAGAACAATCTTGCAACGCTCAAGATCCTAACCAGGATTTGAACCCAGGAACTCGGCGTTATCATACCGATCCTCAAGATATCCACCCCTGGTTATGATAGCCCTGCAAATTAAGATTAGTAGTTAAAACGTGTAAATACAGGTATATGAGTTTAGGGATACTATTATCTTTGTGTAATTGGCAAGGCTTTCTCGGATTAATTTGAACTGCTTGGTCCATGCTTTCCTTTGCCGTACAGCATCACCTTCTCCCTCTACATTTCTCTGTATATATTCTAAACAAGCAGTGAATTGTGTTTTAATTACTTAACTTTACTAGTTAATACATCTCTGATTATCTCTTTTCTCGTAGTGTCTATTGAGGGAAATTTTCGTGACATTTGTTCAGTTCGTGTCAAAGGAAAATATGGAGAACTCGGCAAATGTTTCAAATCCTCAGTCTGCTCTTGGACTAATTCAAACTCCCTGAAATATAATAACTGTGTGCAGCCTTGCTCACGCTTATGCAGGAGAAATTAGAGTTAAGATACTCGGAAGTAAAATGTCAGCAAGCGATGACTTTTGATAAGAACCCATTGACCTATGTAGCCTATTCAGCCTAAGGGGTTTCCGGAAAGGTAAGCATTTCTCCCTACGAATTACAAGTATCGTGATGTTGTAGCATACAATTTATAGTTTTGTCATTTTACTTGAGTAGGTAACACTCCCATCATCACTGTAAGCACACAATATTATTGGATTTGGTTATCGCAAAGGATACCTTCCAAAGCGTAGCGATTTCCCTTCACGTATATCTTCGAACCAAATTTAGAGATGCTTCGAATCGAATCACCTCTGATGAGCGCACTGCATCTTTAGTTTGCGAAATGTGAGGATCCCTAGGGGTAGATTGCAATTTGAGGGAGTTTATGACTGTACAGTGGTCTAATGGGGTTGGATGGACCATTGCTTTGCCTCTCTGAGTTGGCGAGTTGCCTAAATATAATCTCTAATGAACGCACGAAAGCAAATACTGTTACCAATCATTTCAAGATGCAAACACCAGCGATCGCATATCAATCGGAAGGCGATATCGTGTGCCGAATATTCTGCAGAATCCAATCGTCGACGGTCTTTGGCAGCAACTTAAAGGACAAGCAAAATGAAGGTTTTATTAAAGGACAAGGCAGTAGTTGCCATATTGATCCGGTGCAGTTCTCTCCTTTGATATTTTATTTCATACTGATATTGTGAGATGTAATTTCCAAATAAATAAGAGGAATTCCGTTTTTTCACTAAAAGCTAGAAATGAATCGAATGCAGAACTCTCCTGTTTATCAGACTGTTTCCCCTTATTTACTATTTCTCATGACCGTACATTAACAAAAGTAATACTTCAGTGTTTTCAATTATCTTGCGGCTAGATACGCGGAGAAAACTATGATTTACATTTTTGTAGCGAATCTATTTGTTAACTATTATGGAAGGAGTTGTCATTCTCGTGAAGTAATTGTCACTCCCTTTCACGACAATGTATCTGAAATCAGTCAATTTATTTCATAATCATGTTTAACAACGCAGGTTTAGCCAGTGATCAGAATTCTCAAGCATCGTTCTTATCTGAATCCATATCGTCAAATAATCAAGCGAAGGAATTTGCAACAGAATTTTGGCTAATTTCCTTCTTGATTCAAACTTTAAATGTATAACAGTCGTTGAAAGTGGTTCTGAGTGATTCCAGGTACATGATGTGGGAATAATTGATGTTAGGCATTGATAGGGAACCATTCGGAATTACTAATATCGTAAAGGAATTAGAAGGTAGTGATTTATATCCGTACGGTGTAGTTTTTTAATCACTCAGTATGAGTGTTTTTATTCTGGTTCATAGCGTTGCCTTCGCGCGACTTCATTTTCAATAAGTAATTTAAATTAACAGAGAGCCGCAAGAAATGGCATGGTGTGAACACAGGTTCTTATTGATGGCGAACGGCGAACATTTATGGAGAATCTCTATGTTTAGAAAGAAATAATATTTTTTTTATTTATTCCGATTCTTGTTTTTTGAATTTTTCATTAACCTTCTCTTCTCACTTCCATTAAATTTTCGAAATTTTATTTTGAGTGCGATATTCTGTAGTTTTTCTAATTTTCTGTTGCGAGCTGATTGTAGCAGAAATAAACACATTTGGGAGGAATTCGTTATCGAAAATTCCTTTTTCAGGAGTTTTAGATTTTTTGGAAATGCGAATGCAGCGCTCGTTCGCTGGATGCTGCAGACAGACGTCGTCTGTCTAACGCTAAATAGTATCATTCTCGGAATTTTTCATCGAGGCTTTTTCATAAGCATAAGCATAGCATTTTAGCATTGCTAAAATATTCTGTTAAAATAATGAAATTTAACTCAGGGGAGACCTTTTTACTTTCTCCATATACGTAGTATAGAGAAAGAATTGTTTTAATGAAAAAATCGAATTCGAGATTTCAACGGAAATACATGTTTTGGGGTCCCTAGAACACGTTTTGACCATTTTCGGAATGATGTCTGTGTGTGCGTGCTTGTGGGCGCTCTAAAGTAAAAACTATTAGCCGTATCAATACCAAACTTCACATATATCACTGTTGTAGGTGCTGTCAGAATTTATTACTTTTTGGAGTAAATCAGTTAACCAGAAGTCGAGCTTTATTCTTCGAAGCAAATTTCTGTTTTTGCAAAATATCTCCATAAATATGATATTTGAGTATATACTATTATTTATGAAAATTTTAGAAAATGTAATTTACTATAAATTTTGTATGAAACATATATTTGTATCACTGATTGTTTACGAGTTATTCGTGAAATACCGATACACCGGAAGTTGCTGATTATGTACTTTGTGGGCGCTCTGACATGAAAACTACTTGTTGGTTTATCGATTTGAATACATCTGAGAGTCTTGATTCAACTTCGATAAAACCTTGTTGAACGTTATTTTCCACCAGTTTCACTTCATTAAACATTGTTTTATCATATATTATACGTTAGTAATGAATGTTATAAAGTAAAAAGTTTCTAATTCCTTTCTTACTTGACATATATAAATAGTATAACCATGGAAACTGAGATTACACCAAACAAAAATAAGTTTTTCCATTATCTATGTTAAATAAGTGACAACTGTTCCAATATTTGTGATATTACTGCAGGAACAAAGGATCTACCCCGTTAATTATTTTAATAGAATTTATATATATACTTTGGTAATTAATCGTAGTTATTTCCTCGCATTGGTAATTTCTTATAAATAGTCTCTAAATTCATCCACTGAAAAATAGTAGGGTTTCCATAAGGTTGAACAGGCCCTTTCGAACTCGGAGTGACGTTCATTCGGAAGCGCCGGAAATCCAATTTGTTGACTTCTTTATCTAAATTGAGCACAATTTGAAATGAGGAAAGAGTCGCATTCGGTAAAAGTGATCGCGGATCGTTGGTGAAATTTTGTCAAAAGGAGGTTAATTTAAAAATGAAAAACAAACTTGGTAATTTCCACAATAAAAAAATTTATTGTGGAAATTACCAAGTTTGTTTTTCATTTATGATGTTGTTCCACGAAGTATGGCCAGATAGCTTAGACGTTAAATTAAAGATTTCAAATTATATCTATTTATACAAAATTAGTAAACGAATCCGCAACTGCGTAAATCCACACGCTAGATAGTTTGAGAGAACAAATTAAGCAGCTTCTTTCATACTTTTAAATATTTATTATCCATAAAAACAAGAATAAATAATTGATGCAGTACCTTGTATTTCATTGGATATTTTAATTTGAAATTTAAGTGGCGACGAGTTTCTTGAGCTTTCTCATCAAAAACAAATTTTTATTACTGCATTTTGTTACTGAGTAATATTATTATAAATGGTTGTCTTCTAGAACTATATCCAAAACTCTAGAAGGCCCCACGTAGCCCGCGATTCGTATTGTACGCAATTCTGATCAAGAATGTTAACGATGCGCATAATTGATTCCAGCCATTGACGCTGTAGATATTCATAGAGCTTCAAATGACAGTTTTGTGCGTCGCACTCGAAATTCTTACAAACGTGCACTAAAGTGCGCGGATGAGTGAGTCGCAAAAACACTTCGCCCCTTCGGAGCCGTCGCTCGGATACGGGTGTTTTTCCCGGCATGCAACTCTCGCTGCATTATAGATCAGACCGACTTTCCCGAACAAGTTGTGGCGTTTCCAAATCCATGGTTACCCGATAAAACTCGGTGACCGGAGGAAAAATACTTCCTCGAAGTTTTAAATATTTGAAAAGAGGTGAAAAATTAAAGGGATTCAGACAGCCTTGGCGAGCCATTGCTGTCCCCGACAGCTCGTTTACATTACGGGGAAAAAGATCTGCTTTCTCGATGTCTGCATCAACATTTCGCAGTTTATTGTATACGCTGGTACTGCATGAAGGGATCTAGGAATTAATTATAAGGTTCATCTAATCATCATTTTCTTTCTATTTCATTGTTTTACCTAGACATAAAGATTTTCAATGTTTATAAATGAATTGGAAAGTTTACTAGGATTTCGGCTGTAAATCTGGAAAGACGTTGTTATTTCCATTATTGGATTCTTTGGTTGGTAGACTCAACTAATTTCTACCCAACCAACCACTCAGCATTATGTATACCATTACAGAAATAAAGAAACTGTTTATAGGAATTAATTTGTTCTTTTACGCAGTATTAATTACTGTATTCAGAAGGAGACTAATCCTGTTTGTGGGAATTTTAACTGTCTTAGGAACCGAGTAAAATAGTTGGACCCGGATTTAGGTTTTTGTCTCGTTAAAAGTACATATATAATTGATTGTAATACCCATCGATATTATTTCTTAGTGACGTTATGTTATGGATGTTTGTTGCGCCTCCTTCAGTTTACGAAAGAAATTTATATATTCACACAACTTCGAACGCCTGTCTCCTTTAATACGTCTTATAGAAATAGAATAGAAATCATTTCGTTGTTTTGAATTAGACTCATTACGCTTTGCAATTACATTTGTTTTCCTGCACTTAAGTTTGACTTTAAACAGTTTAATCTATGCAACACCTACTCAAAAAGTGTGGTTTGATGGTTTCGAATTTATTGAATCATTTCCTTCGTCGAAAAAGGTTCTCCATCCAAAGTTCACTTCTCCTTGGCAACGTTGGGGAATTCACTCTTTACTTATTAAAGAGCAGTAAATGTACCAAAATGGAGAGAATGCCTCCACATCCTGTTCATTGTTCATTCCACTCTAAAAGTGTGAATTTTTCTCTCCTAAGGTTTTAATTCAGTCGGAATTTGATTTCGGCTCAATTATTCCCCGAATATGGACTTCTCGTTAAAATGTTTTTCCAAAAATGGGAATTTATTTAAAAGAAATGATTTTAAATGGAGTTTTGTGTTTCGGGCGCAGAATCAATGACAAAACCGATTTGCGTCGCTTATAAATTATGTACGTCGTGGTTTCAAATTTCGTCGGTTTATTCTTATTAATTTTGCAGCTGTGATTCATTTCTAGGTGCGACGTCATATTTTGTGGAAACGCTAACTGAGATTTATTTTATTCCGCGTAATTCGCTAGAGTTTCCGATAAAAAAAACACCATTTTCGATCGCTCGTTTCATCGATCGAGCATTTCCGTTTGCCTTTAAACTGAGCGAATTATCGCCTCTCTGGGAATTGGAATTAATCCCATTTTATGAACGAATTTTTCAAGGCTGCCGAAAATTTCGGATGCGAAAATTCACTTTGGACGTGCGCACTCATCAACTTCGGGGTCTGAAGATTAGATTGGCTTTCGTCATTTGCTCTAGTGCATCCCTCACATACCTTATCTTTGTGCTAAGAGGAGGAGTTCTTATGGAGCACGCCTCTAATTATAATGAGAGCCGGACTCGATGTCTGTTGCTTCTACCGCAGCTGGATGAATGAAATGTTAGTAATCTGTCTCTTGGTACAAGATAGAGAAAAACATATTCGTTGTCTACTTTTGTTATAGTCTTGTTCCTGGCTGTGATTACGAGAAAGCCTCTTAGGCTTGGCTACCCTTTAGTCATGTGGGCAGCGTGTTCTGCTTTGGCGAAAGCGGTCCCGGGATCGTTTCTCGGTTGAAGCACACGTGCGAAATGACCTAAGCTGTCGAATCACTTTTAACAATGATACTACTAATAGCATCTTAGGCGTGAGTGATGCTGAATAATCTTAAGGTCTCATTTAATAAAACTTTGGAAAAGTGTTTCGCATAGTCATTGTGCTTCACACCTGTGCTATTCTGAATCGGGAAGAAAGGCCCACCTCTGATAGATCGTTAATGTCAGAGGAGGCAAGGATCCAATATTCTTTCGGAATGAACATTCAGCAGATAGACTCGAGTTGTATATTACGTATTCTATTGTAGTCACTTTGGTATCTTAATTAAAATAAAAATTTATAAACTAAATGGTGCCTAAATTTGTTCTAAAATTGGTTTTGGTTGGATTTGGTTTCTAAAATGTCGAAAACGTAATTGTTCCGTATCAAAACGTGGCTTCTCATTTCCTCCTTTATAATTCTATGCTTTTCTGCGTCAATATTTCACTATATTGGCATTACTTCTTTAATATTCAACCGCATGTATTGTGTAGCTCATTTTGTCCTTGAATTCCCCTCTATTTTCCCTCGTATCCTACCTTCCTTAAATTTCTCCATCGATCCATCTCAATATTTGACAGAATTATTCCCATCTATTTTGAAAATAAATGCCATTTTTCGAAACCGCATTCAGCGGTTCTTCTTTTTTCTCTATCCAGTCCACCCCTGTCTCGCATCTCAAAGATCAATGTCGTCAATAAACTCTATCACATAATAGTGAAGATTAATTACTCTCGACAAGGTTGACAAACTGAAGATGTCTTTGGGGAGTGATGTTATTTGGCAATATTTGATGGCTGAGGAGGAATTGATTTAATTGTAGTATGGAACAGTTGTTAGTTAAATAAACTCCTATTTGTATCGTTAGAATTGACTGTGCTCGAAGCCCACCTGGTGCTCTGCTGCACTTCCTGTATCCGTCTCATGAGAGAGTGACTCTTGAATGTTATTGAGGGAATTAAAGCAATGAGTTAATTAAGTGTGCGGAAGAAGAATCTTTTTCAGGCATTCATCCGATAGATGTCCTCCTCGGAAGGGCAACGTTCACATTTTCTTCAGGAAGCGAGGGGCATTCTGGGAAATCTCTCCCTTAATGAGCCATTTTCTGAGAAAACTTGAGAATTTAAGATGTTGTTTTTCGATTGGTATACAGCATAACACATCCCCATCATAAAGATGATCACAAAGGAATGTTAACATGTCTAATTATGAAAAGAAAAAGTCGCTTTTGTTCACCTATCGAATTACGGAACAGCTCCAGGGCTCGCCTTCCTCTGGCGAAGCGAACGGATCTTCGCGTTGGAGGAGCTCTTCTCAGTTTACTGCCGCCGTTCCTCATGTTCGTACTACGCTTCTGCTTTTCCTTGTTCACCCTTTTATAAAACGAATGCTCGTATAGTTCAACAGTGGGGGAAATACGTACACGGAAGTTTACGCATCCCTCGGAGAAGTACACGAAGGATGTCGAGAGAAGATGTCCGTGAGAAGTCACTTCGCTTTTATGCTACTTTTTAGTGCCAACAATGTTTTTGTAGGATTTCATGCTCTAGAATTGAAAATCAAACGGATGAAATACTAATGCCTTTATCGTTATCTTGGTAAGGCTTATAATTGCGGGTAACATACACCTGCGCACCTTCGACCCTGGATACAACCCGGTTCATCTACCCCTTGCATCGCAGAACATTCACTTCTTAGTGGTTGCCAGATTATAATATTCGTTCTCTCCATTTTATTTAAAATTCAAAACAAAATAATTACGCGACTCAAATGTTAGGGTCCACTTCTCAAGATTAACAATAAGTGTGTTCCAGCTAATAATATGTGCCTTAAGAATCACTGTAGAGTGTGTTTTTTGTAAGAGGTGAGGATCAATCGCACAAACAGATTTGATATACGGCTAATGCTACATCTAATTTTAAGGAGGAGAATGTTGAAATGTGCGTAATTGGGAAATAATCATGGAGGTTGTATTTGCAGCATAGACAATGTTCCGTAGATCGTCCTAGATTACCTCTATTGATTGCCACATCATCCTTCTAATTTTATGGGAAATTCAGGGAAAAGTAATGAGGTAGTGTTTAGTAAATGCAGATAACTTATTATGTAATACCCCACATGCATAAATATTTATGTAGCAAACACACTCTACTCCTTTTGGAGGTAAAAGTTCAAGGATTTCAGTTAATTGACCACACTCGCAAGACGTCTACCATTGATTGGCTTTTAGTTCTTAATAATAGACAGATAATTATATTAATTTGATTGAAATTACAATTGCATGCCGATATGTAAATATCTGTTGTGTCTCGGATACCTTTTTCCCCCTCTATCAATAACTTCCATACTTTCATGTATTCTCTATTGTAAATCTGATTAATATATTCCTAATCGCATGAAGTCAGCTTTTCCAGGCACACCTCCATTTATTACAGTTTATATTGTCATAATATATCGCATACGCTATTTGATTTTTACTTTTCTTTTACCTAGGGAACAAATAGCCATAAAACATTTCCTGGTAATGTTATTGAATTGATTTTAGTTATAATTATTTCAATTGTTAAGATATTAAGAAAATAAAAGTAAACCTCAGTTAATAATCGTGCAATATTTTTAACGTGAGAGATTATGGATTGTAGGGCATCAAACAACTCTCTAATGGATAAATATTAATCATTATCAAAGCGTATGTATTTAATGTTTGATGCTTTCAGAACCGTCATTTATTCACAATAGAAACAAAATAGGTTCCAAAACCGATCCTTGCGGCACGTCTCTCTAAATGGATAGCCACGAGTATAACTCATAATCTAATAAACGTAATACCATTCCATACCTTTCTATACTTTCAAATTTGATTCCCTTCATGCGTCCATTCATCTCTCCGTGTATTGCCTTTTGTTTTTCCGAGAGCATTGTTCTTGTTCGTTGTCATGGCGAATGTGATACAAATGCATTAGTTCCGCTCCAGCGGGACTTAGTATCATTTCTGCTGCCGCAGTGCAATAAAATTGATAGTAGAGTATCGGAAACATCAATTTCGACTACCCATTAAAGAACAAAAAATGTTTCATTGAATCCGATTTCATCCAATTTCGAGGAATCGATATCAGAGGGTTTCAGATTGAAGGATGATTTACATCTGCAACGGAAAATGTGGGAAATTCTCATCGCGCGAGATTCGCAAAATTCGGGCCCCAATTAATTCGACCTCCACCGGGTTCGAAGCGTACGGCCCATTTATATTTGGGAGCGAAATAATTATACGGGAGGAGGGACAATAACTAAAGCGATCTGGTGGCGCATAGACAAAATTAGGGATGGAAATGACTGCGGAATTGCGTAACTTCTTGAATAGGAATCCCTCTCTCTATTCATTTCGAACTCATTTAGAGGAACACTGCGGATATCGTATTTAGCATGGCGTACGTTCTGGTGCAACACCACCTCTAATCAACCGATAACATTATCAAAGCATTTTTCAGACGCCTATTAAACCGTCACGGATAAAAAGTGTTGTATTCGATGGGATGCCTAAAATGGAGAATATTTTTGTATGATAATAATACCGCAAAACTGTAGCAAAATATTTCCCGCATTATAGGATTGAGCAAGGTCGATCGTTATGCTGTTTCAGTTTAAAGATTAATGGCTCAATTGAAATAGCTATCCATTTTATAAATATGTATATGGTCTATTTAATGAGTGCGAGTGATGTGAAATAGTATCACCACTTTTCCGCTCTCCAATTAGTATTAGTGACAGTGACCTGACCGAATTTATCTACGCTAAACCTTACAAATAAATTAATAAGTCATTTCGTAATTTCTACAGTTATAGTAAGTAACTAATTACCAGATTGCCGTACTGTTAATCATAGTATTTTATCTATTGACATTTCATTTGGATGGTTTCTTGAAACCGGTCTAAAACAGTTGTTTTTACTGCAAAATGACTCTTTTAGCATATTTACGCATAATCGTCTTTCTGAGGGTGTGTTTCTTTCTGGCTGTTTTGATAAAATTAATGAATCGTATTAACTTCTAATATAGTAAATGATTAATCAATTCTCGTTACCACAGAGACGTAGATTTTGCTATAATTTAGAAAATCAGTAGCTCACTGCCATCCTACAAAGCGGGGCTAAGAATAATCCTTTTTAGATGAGGAACATTGGTTAACAGCTTCCACCAGTAGAACATCTGTGTTTGGTTGATTCCCTCCCAGGTTTCCAGGCAAACAACTCAAGGAGCGTTGTTCAATCTCAGTTCCTCGTCATGGCTGTCTGTATTGATACAGAGGCATAATGATGAACATGAAAGATAAAGTATCTATTATGTTATTCCCTCTCGCATTCTGCTATTTAGTTATCAATCTCATTTTTCCATAATACCTACTCCTTAATGCCTTCCTGTTTCTTCTCTGCAAAAGCATCTCACTTCATACTTCCTGTTTTGCTCATGGAACTACATAAATTCCTTTATTTTCGTCCTTCAACCAGCTGCTCCTTGATTTTTATTTTCCTTTAAGATCATCCAAACGGTGGGTCATTTTAAAGTTTTTTAAATATTTTTGAAATTCTGAAAGTAAAAAGATATGATAATAGTAGTTTTATAATTTCATTTGTTACTGGGATGTTAAATTCAGTTTGAACGTCTCAACCATTCGATATTTTTCGACTCTGATTTAGTTTGAATTACGACTCGAGGATAAAATAAAGACGGTGTTTCTGCTTCCTTTATCCGGTGAAATGTGTTTCGCGACTTTGATTACTGCGGCATTTCCGTAATTACTCTGAAGGTATTTTATAAATAGAAGGAATTCATTCCAAGCTCTCCCTAAGTAATTTCAGTATCAAAAAAGGGACAGACGTTTGAAGCTAGCGTATTTGGAGCAACTGAGTGAGGGCATAAACCAGTGTTGAGATAACCGTGCTAAATTTTACAAAGCAATGAGTGATACGAGTCGGAACGGGGGTAAATTTGTTCAGAAGATGGACAAGGATGTAATGGGGCCAAAGGTAAACGGGGCATCGGAATGCAAGAATTTATGGTTTCGGTTTGCGACCAAATATACTTTTATTGTTCGGGCAGCCGTTCCGTATGTTACGGCGTCAGAAAAACACATCAAATTTATATGGTTAATAAAATTTATTGTGTCAACAAACATTTTGGAATACAATATCTAATTTTGCGAATCTTTTTATGTGATTTATGATCAGTGATGAATGTCCTTATCCATAATCTTTATACAATCAACATGACACTTCAAGTAGACAAAAATATTAATGCTTGGTTGTTTTTAGGCAAATCTTATCCAATTTAGAATGCGTAGCAACACTTCGTTCCGCAAAAATTCTCTTCGCTTAGGAAATTCGCCATCGGAAGTACAGATACTCTTGTAAAATATTCGAATAGAACGAGATTCACGTGGCTGATTAATAAATTTAAATCAGTGTGTTTTTTACTTTAATTTATGTCTACGCAAGAAGTACTCGAGTTCATCTTCGTTGTAAGATCAAAGCTTGAAGAGTAAATGCACATTTTAAAAACTTTAGTGAAACGAACGTTCCTGTTTAAACCTCAGGGGAAATATTTCCAGACCATTCGCGAAACAGATACTCCTTCGCAGAGAAGTTTTGCCATTCCAAACGTACATCGCTTCCCATTTAGAGAAGAAAATCTTCTGGAAAACAAACGAAGCATGCACCGAGACTATTTGTCGCAATAAAAAAGTTCTTCGTAGAAATAGTTTCCTAACCTTTCGACGAACTCTGAAGTGAATGTGCGATTTTTCGTGCTCATTCCGGTTCCCAAAATCTTAATAATTAACGCGTTGTCGTGTCGATGTACTCTCATTTACAGCGCTTTTATTTTGAATCGCTGTCGGACGGGATCGACAGTTAGTGCATTGTGCTCCGTGCATTTCGACCGCAGTTCTTTACCACTCGCTCTCTGATTTAAAATCGCCCTCCGAATGTGGCGACGCCAGTGGCAATGGAGCGACCGAATCACTTGTTCCAAGACTAAATATCAAAGTCATACCAATTGAAGTTGAAAGAACTTTTACCTTTGCTTCGTCCATTTTTTTGGGATGGAAAAGTTTTAGACTTTACTCTTTGGAATAAGTAAATATAGCATTATTTTCTTTTGCATTTTTCTAAGGCTTAAACTGCGTCATTTGCGATTATTTTCCGTAGTAGGTCGAATTTCGTCGTAGGAATACTCTTTCACTTCGGTCGTCATCATGCTCAGCGTAAATATTGTAATAATGATATTTATTAATACTGTAAATATGTAATAAATAATGTTTAGATTCAGCTGGTGTTTACACCCCCTGCCACACGCCGAAAGGCGGCTTGTAGGGTATTAATGTAGATGCAAATTTTAGTTTTGTTTTGTCTGTGAGTCCAAATGCAGATTTTGTCCCTATCTGCGCTGAAATTTATTGGAGGATTTTGCGGTGTTAAATTATTTATGTTTACCCTTTTATGTGCATAGCTATAGTTCATTAGAGATAAGTGACTGAAATAGCAACTTTAATACAAGGTAGACAAGTTGTGACTAAAGTACTTGAATAGCAGTTTTCGAATTGATATTGTTTATGGACATTGTAGACTTATTGGTTGGTATTGAGAGGCGATGGTGTATGATGCGAGTATAAAATTCATCTCAAATGAAAATAGTTGTAAGTGCTCACTTAGGGATAAATAATTTCGCATCATAATTATCTTACAGCGTCAATTACTTCGTGATTTATAACGTACAACATTCGTTATTTCTATTATATTTACACGAGTTTACAAACTGGTTAATCTACTCTGGGCTGCTAAAACTTCTAACAAATAATTTAGCAATAGCAGAATTTTACGCAGTCAATTTCATTTGGTTTTACATCTTACAAGAATTATTCCAATGGCGGTGTTAAGTCTAACCTAAGCTTCTTCGTACGTTAGAAGACGTCATCCAGGAAGGAATTACCTCCATCTGCGAAACAAAATCCAATCGAAAATGAAAGGAAATACGGAGGCAAAGTGAGCTGAAGTGGGATTAAAACTCATCTCGTATAAGCGTTTCGCTGGAATATAACTCAAACAGTATTATCCTGTTCGTAGAGATGACGTAGGAAATATTTTCCCTTCTCTAAGTTTCCTAAATTGATAATCTCCCTTGAATACGAGAAATTGACGAAAGAGCGAATACGAGAAATTGACGAAAGAGCGTCATAACTCGCGAGCAACAGCGATTGAATGAGATGTAATCATGAGGCGGTTTAATACCATCCGACGCTGAGGCGTATCAAACGGTGTCTATGCTCTTGTCGGAGCGTTGAGACAGATTTATGTGTGCGTTCTATTCTTCGCCAATGCAGATGCTGTGCCTTAGTTGTCACTGACGGAAGAAGGGATCAAACTATTCCTATCGTTCATTGCCATCGTGTATTGCTCTAGGAAATAATGCTGTTTTTAAGTTTTTTTTTAAGGTGGCGTGCTTAGTATTGTGGTAATAAAATGATATGTAGAAATAATATTCAAGAGTAATATGTAATCGATGGAAATGCGTCCAATGCAGTCCAAGCGACGTGATTTCTTTCTCCAGTTTGTGATTTTCTTTCCGTCTTCTTTTGCTTCTTTTTCATAGCTTTGAACTATTTTGTTGTATTTGCGTTTTCATTTTATTTAGGGATTTGTAAAATCTTAAGCGTATTTTCATCTCTCTTCTGGTAATCTTTTAACGCTAGGTGAAATTTTCCTCTCCAATCTTTAGTTTCGAAGGTGTTTCCATCCTATCTATTTTTATTTGTAAATACATTAAATAATATAACCTTGTACAATTTAAAGTGGTGGTGGTCATCTTAGGTTCAATATAACTTCTCTTTTTGCACTTATGATCAGCCAAAGTAGCCCTAAGAGAGAATAATATCAATGGCGTGCACCATGAGAGTATTTTCTCTGAATACATATATAATAGTCTCAACCTTGCTGTGGTATCCATTTTTCCAAAGGCCTACGGAAGCAAGAGTCTGTTTTTCGATGGAAACTTTTTAGAAAATCGCATCATCTTAAGATTTTAGGAAATCTTGAAAGCAGTTTCTTATGAACAGGTTCGATAACATTAATGCTTCCTCGATTAATTATGTATTCTTCGCAAGGGTGCCCTCCATGCTTTTCCAAGCGGGGTTTAATGAAGCAGGGCTGCCAACATCTAAGTTAGCAGTCCCGAGGAAGTGAAGATTACGATGATCTTTCCGAAAAGTTGTCAAGGAACAAGAATGACTGGACTCTTATTGGTTATTCCTGACCATAAAGTGGGTCCAGCAACTCAAACATCGGATGTTGGAGGTTTCTTTTCCGTTGTGCATAAGTTGTGAGAGGGAATTGGGGATGCACTCACAACTACTAAGAAGTGATTCAAGAAAGGGTCATTCGGAGAAATGTGATGAGGTACAAATGCTGCCTGCGGAAATACTTTTCACAAAAATACAGTACCAATAATAATTTTGAAAGCAATCTGTATGTCTTTATGTAAACAATCACCCATTGACTCGCCAGGGTAAGAAACTAGCTTTGTTTACTCGAAATTCTTCTGTAAACTTTCCTAAAGTGTTAACCACTTTCACTTCTTATGGGTGAATCGTGTCAGTGCATGAAAATTTGTTCCTCCGGCCGCTTAAGTCTTCATAATGTTGCATATCGTGTTAGATGTATACCGAGCAAACTCTTCCTCTCCTTTTCGGAACAGCTCTTGTCACATGATATCCCTGTGACCGTCCTTATCATCATTTTTCTTTGCTATACTTTCTTCATAAATGGAACATTTTCAATTTTAGTTTTGGCTCGGATTGAGAAAATATGTTTCCTGTCATCTTGTATTAGTAGCAGACCAGTATAATATGAAAGTGAATACGTTTCTGAATAATGCCATTCATCTTGCTCGTTCTTTGAGGAATACTAATAAAAGTGTTACTCATAATGCCATTTGACTATACTTAAATGGATTTTCATCAACTGAAAGCAATTTAGCTTAGTAATGGAAACTTATTTCACTCCTCATCTTGTCAAGTAAGCCTCATTCCCTCATAGATTTTGATGGTATTTAGTTTGGCTATTTATCGAGCCTTTTTACTGGTGGACAGACGGACACACATAATTTTCTTGAACAAATTTTTAGTCGTAATCGTTTCAATATCGTTGATGAGAATGGTAGAACTATCTGTTGCCATTCAGTTTGATGACAATTCACGTCAACGGTGCAAGAGTGAGTGAATTTCTCCAGTGAACATCAAGAAAATCGTATTTCCGGTTTGCACTTCGCTCTGCCGTCCTTCATTTCCACTTCTCTTCATCGCCTCGACTTGCTTAGAATCTAATTTACATTTCCTCTTCGCCCTCCTTCTATATTCATAAACTTTCCCTCCATCTTCAATATCGCATTGCCTACATTACCCTTCGTATTCGCTCTTATTCGGAAGATGTCTTTGCTATTTCCAGTGCGCTTTTCCGCCATGTTGGCAGCGATCTATTCCTCGTAGTTTATCCTAAAAAATGAAGGAGGCGAGATAGAGACAAAGCAAACTGCGTAGCGGAACCTCCCGGAGAGTTTAATTTTCTCTGCTCGTTGTCTAGGAGACGCCCACGCTTACATCGAAGTGTTTATGAGACTTTTCGATACCCGAGATCACCTAGGCGACGGCACTTCAAGGGATTCTATTACAATTTGGAATTTAAAGAGCGACTAATAGCAGATGAGTAATGCATGAGATTGAAGTTCTTCTAGAATCTGCGATGAGACTGCAGGAAATTGTGTATTTACTATGCTTTCCCGAAAGCTTTGCGGAGGTGTTTGTGTCGTTATAATTAGCATTTGTCTAAGCAGAGACGCGCAACTTCTTCTTTAATATGTCTTCATTGTTATATGTTCTCGTGCAAATTTGCATTTCGTCAATTTTCATAAATTTCCCCCGACTTACAGAAATTACATTATACTTCATAATAATGTACTTTTATGCAATATCACTGATATTCTTCTATGTAATATTAACGTAGTGCAAGGTTTATTCACCTTTTGTCCAATGCAATTTGATTATTTAATGAGGATATGAACGTGAAAGCCAATAAGGTATCATTATCATGCTTTCAGTGTTATTTCTACAGCATATATTTATCCCTATTAAAATTATCAAATGAAAGATTGTGCACAACTTTATTGTCTAAGTTTGTCGAAAATAAATAGTTTTGGCCTCTTTTCTATAGATTTCGACATGTCTTACCATGTATATTTTTTACAATTAACTTAAAAGTTCAGAATTCATCTGTTTGGGTCTACTAAGAAGATTGATAAAGTGGAATGAGACAGGTGAAGTAATATGAAAATTTTTGTGGGAAAGAAAAGCCAAATAAAAGCGGTTGTTTATGATTAATAACATTCTGAAGAGATCAAGTGTCCTGAAAATTTAAGAAAAATCTAAGAAATGACATTTTTTTAATTCTGCATAAGAAATATGGAATTATTGCGAAGCCTTATTTATATGCAAGACGGTTGCTTGGTGACTAAAAATAATCCTGTTATTGTCACACGAGTTTGTTCAAGGCCTGAGCATTATGCAGATGCACTTAAGAGTAAGCCCTCTCATTTGTTTTCCCTCGTAATTTAAAATCGGAGAAGTTTCTAAAGAGGCAATTTCCAGAGGAGATGCATGACAATTGCGTCCGTGGCCCAAATGTAAGCTTAAGGATTCCTTACCCAATTTACGTTCATTCCGATACTCTTAAATATATAGCCACATGGAGTGTGACAGATCATTATACCGACTCTTTCCCTGAATTTTCCCATCCTCTTTTATATTCTGTGAATAAAGTAGAAAAGAAGTGATCTACATATGTACACTTCAAGCCGCCTATCAACACGAGACAGCGGGTTCATGACTTTTCTTATGGATTACTTTCGCGTACCGCTCGAGAAAAAAATAATTCAGTTAATTCTTGAAGCGACTTGTCATTTCCCTGTTTTTTTTTTAATCTTTGTATGATAACGTACTATGCAACAGTGTGGACGCATACTTTCGGATATATCTTCGTAAGAACGTACTTTTTAAATATTTTAAATAAATAACGGCTTTGCTAAAATCTCTAAATAAAAATATTCTAAAGATTCTTACCCTTCATTATACAGCATCTCGGTGATGCTAGCTGATTTGTCGTAGCAGTTTGCCAAATAGCATATCCTTTTCAAATTCGCGAATGCAGTATTGTCGGCAGGGTTCCATCCACATATTAAGGGGTCCTCCGTTATGTTAGAGTGGCAGATGCCTTGCTTTTGCTTGTTGCTTTGCCGCTTGAAGCTGGTCGAATTTGCTGAAT
The DNA here is from genome assembly GCA_947579665.1 of Sympetrum striolatum. Taxonomy (NCBI): domain Eukaryota; kingdom Metazoa; phylum Arthropoda; class Insecta; order Odonata; family Libellulidae; genus Sympetrum; species Sympetrum striolatum. The sequence goes on from OX388350.1 coordinate 2,889,009, forward strand.
AGGAAAAGGAGAAACGTACTTCAGGAGTGGAACGTAATATATCGATAAGTCTGAAGGCGAATGACGTTTGCGAGAACAGGATCTCAGTTTCATTTTCATTGGGAGCAGATTAGATAAAGTTTGTTTGATCTTCTCAATACAAGGACGCACAGACCAAAGTCAATAGGATAGAAAAAGTAAAGCCAAGTGGTTTTCGTAGTCTAATTATTGGAAAGGAATGTATGGTAAAATTATGCGCATGATTCCGGCGAAAGATGTAAGGAAAACCAGGAAACACGGAGTACAGTGAGTAGAGGAAGCTGATAATCTTCCGATAAAAAATAATAAAGCGCAACATATTTGATCATGTCCTGCGAAATCTGGTGGGACTTTACACTTGAAAAATACGTCCAAATATATGCACGTACTCAATAAGTAAATACCCTGCGGAAAGTATACGCCTAAGTTCATCTGCATTAATAGTAACGGGTGAAAATGGAAAAGTTAAATATCCAGTAATGAAAAAGTTCAAAAATAAACTAAAAGTTGCGAATTGAAACGCTTGTAATTATTTTTTGTTCATATTTGATTGTTGAATATTAAACGTATCTTTTCTTACTTTTTTCAGGTAAGCACTGGAATGTTTCTCAGAAATCTCGTCTGTAAAATCATCAGATTGATTTGAAGGATCATCGGTAAGGATTGGATCAATTATTCTGTTATCTACATATATAAATACTAAAGTAAAGTAGAAAAAATAGTTAAATCGTCATAATATGTAAAAAATTACTATTCTCCATCGTCTGTTCCATATCTAAGTTACCACTATCCGCTTAATTGACTGGAATTCGTTCTTGAACCGTAAAACCCAGGGAGAATGGGGACCAAAAAGGTTGAGAACCCTTGCTGTACAATGGTTTGGGTCCCTTGGGAATCTATAAGCCTCCCGAGTTCGCTTTTCTCTTTTTACGAATGGGGTGGGAAAAAGTTAATTAACATCGGAATGTAGGGATACTTACCAAAAGTGAACTTTCGAACCAATTAAATTAAAAGTAATAATATAATAACTAATTAATATGAACCAAGTGATGTACTCTATTAGACGAGATAGTTGCTATTTTCAGTGAAACGCTGATCAAATTACATAGGTCCAGGTTTCCTGTATAGAAATAAATGAAAAATAAATGATGCATTGTATTTGCACTTACATCACTCCGAAAGGTGCTTTTTAGGGCATTCTATGGATACACTTCGATTGTATGATAAATTGTGCGCTTTGCAATTTCTCTTGTTTGAAAGCTTCGCGAAGTGCCATCTCGTAATAATAACAACTTCTCTAATGGAAACAAGAAGACCCCAATTACATCCATTTCAATAGTTATTACTATTTACAAAGACACGCAACCATTCCCTTGCGAGAATAATCTGACTAGCCGGGATTCGAACCCGGGACCTTGGCATTAGAGACCACTCCGCAGCCGCAATCTTCGTCAATAGATTTTAGTCCATCAGTCGAAAGAGAACTTGGAATTGGATTCGAGCGCATCAATGGTGACTCGAGGACAAGTGGCCCTCAGTTTCGTTAAAATGTGTCATTTGGAGTAAATGATCGCAATGCGCATGCGCCGGTTCAGCGAATCACTGCATTGCGAGTTCCTCCATCACGTCCCCGCCACTATTTAAATTTAACCTCCCTTTTTTGTGCAATGTATGCAAATTGTGCTTGCTTTAAGCATGCATGAGGAGACCGAAAATGTTACGTCGGGAAGTTCCGCCGCCGAGTGGGGGTTAATTTTTTATCGTGGTACATTTTTGCGGAATGAGGATAGCGCTGGCGAAAATGAAAGCGAATGAGAACTCCGCGGAACGACGGCACTTTTTTCCGTCCAACACGAACGTATCCCTCCTCAGGGAACTCTTCCTGCGCAATACGTACTAACTTTCTCTAAGAGGTCCCCCGTGGACTCCGTATTGTCCAATCCAATTCACAGAAACTTTTTCAGCTCCATCGCTATGTTCATGAAATAGCTAATTATTGTCTTTCGTATGTGAATGCGTGGCTCGAGGGATGGTGGTCGTTCAAAACTTGGTTCTCATTGAACATCCCACAGTTGGTAGGCTAGTTGTCTGGAAGCTGAGTATCCTGGAATCGGGGTCAACCCGCACGTACTAGAAGAAATCTGAAAATTAGATCTTCGCTCTCTAGGAGTTGACATAAGTTGTTAATTGAAACTCGAAAAAGTGGATCTACTTAATCGAAGCATCGATTGCCTGTATTTTACAAATAGTGTTGGTTTATACGGCTCAAATCCTTAACAACCGAACACAACGGAGAGAGATTTCCACGACGAGATGCTTTCCCATTACTTTCCTCTCTTGGCCAAAGCGAGAGAAGTTCTCTTTGAAGTACCACAAAATAACCTATGATTAATTTATTCAGCAGCATAAAATTAGAAATTACAAAAATAAATGCCGTTATTTTAATATACTTCATAATTCAGTAACTTCCCTATTATCACAGCTATGACCGATACGAAAATAAAATTAATATACGTTTTTCTCTATCATGTACCAAAAGACATCATTCCATTCAAGAAGGGGTGGTGGTAGGAACACATTTCCAGTAACCATTTCCAAAAAGGTCACTAAAAACCGTTGATATTACGTTACAGCGTAGAGTTCTCTTTCTATTTCATATCGAATGTCCTCAGTTGGAGACCCCCTTCGCATTAGAGCGATTAGACAATTTATTCGAACTTTTTCTGCTCCCGGAATGAAGCTTTCCATGAAAAATGCGCGTTTTTCTTCCCTTTTTTAATTTAAATGGAAATGGCCTCTGCAACGCCTTTTTTCCCATAATCCCCCGCTCCGAAAGCAACATAGTGCGCTTCCATTAGCGGGCGTTTCTCTTCGGTTGTAGCTCTATTTAACCGCGAGCGATGCTTAGATCAAACCGCTGTTGAATTAATAAAGCAAACAAACGAATATTACGGTCGATGGAAGCGGTTATTTCAAACCTGACTGACCAAGTGTCCTTATCTGTGGAGGGTCTCTTCAGAGAAGCGGATTGAGGAAGATTCCTTCATATCATCCACTAATGACACAGCCCTCGCGATGAACTGATTGCTATTGATGGCACCGTCATCAGCGGCCTTGGGTTATGCTCTATGAAGTGGTTTCCATTTTACTGAATACCCTGATAATGACAAATAATTCATAGAATGCCTATAAGAGTAACATTTGAAATGGGGTATAAAAAATGCACTCTTCGGAATTATCTAGGTATGTAATAGTGCTAATTGGAACATTTTTACATAATTAAAGATTCTATGAAAATTCGATTCGGGACCTGGCGAGATAATTACAAATGAAAATTAGAGGTTTAAAATATCCAATGGCCGTTTTTGTCGGCGTTCCTCTTCTCATTCACCGGTATTCCGATAAAACAAAACTTTCCTTTCTTATTTTCTCGGAATACCGGTGCATGAGAAGAAGAACGCCGACAAAAACGGTCATTGGAGATTTTAAACCTCTAATTCCTTAAAAGCTGTGTCCCAACTTTCCTTTCTTTACCAAGGAAAAACTCTGAATAATAATCAATCATTGTTAAATATAAAATTTTGTAAAAAAATTAATTTAAATACTAATGATTGAGTTTGAAAACATTAAAGTTAATACTTTTGCAGAATTTTTGTGTAATTAAGATTGCGTCATCGTATATGCACTGGAATTTTACTGTCATGATAGAGTACAATTTGTTCGATTTTGCATACCACGAATCGATTTGTTTGCTTCTAATTGAATTACGTTTACTATCCTTTTAGATGTTACCGTAAGAACCATTATTTCTTCTGTGATATAATTAACGTATAACTTTTAAATTGATTAATGAAATGGTTTCTGGTGTTACCTTGTGGAAATTATCCATAATGGAAATATGTGATTGCACAAAGTGGTGTTTTTCGGTGGAATTGCACAAAGTGTCTCGTCTTATTTCCGTTTTAAATTGATACTTAAAAGAGTACCGAGTTGAGAAATGTATATGAGTTTTTCGATTATTTATCTGTGTACTGAAAAATTAAACCTAATGAAAAATGTATATAAATATCGAAGGGCTGTTTCGGTAGGTGTTATTTAAGTTATGAGATGCTCGAATGTTGTCCTTTGATATCTTTTTTTAAGAAGCACTTAAATCGATAATCTTCCTTTAAACGGACACTTTTGCTCGAAGGTCGCGCCTTCGTCGCTTCGATCTTCGACTATTTATAGTTCGGCTGTTTCCGAAACTCCATTCGCCGACGATTCGCAAACATCAGTCGGCGATTCTTCCCTTGGAGATGAAGGACCCCGAGGCGGATGACGACGGTCTTTCATTTCGACGATTAGAATAGTTACAGCTCAACAGTGTTTGTCGTACATCACTATATGCTAATCCACAAATACTATCGCTAGTTTAATATATTTCTTCCAGATACGAATTGTTACGCTTTTTGTAGGATATTGTTGCAAGATTTCAGGGTTGAATAATCTGAGCAAACACTAAAAAAGTTCAATAACGAACGTGTTCCGTTTGCTATTGAACACGAACGCGTTCGAAGCACCCAAATATGAAACAATATACTTGTAAGCAGAATCATTTTTATTGTATTTAATAACATAAACGCAATAACTAAAATCCATCACTAGCTCCAAAAAGAAGTTTACGGCTCTGCAATGGGTATCTCAGGGAATCTTGTAATTAAAAAATTCATGGATCAAAAATAAAGGCGCGTATAATCTAAAACAGGAGCTCCAAAGCATACGAGTAAATCTATGAATAACTTATTTTAGTTTGATACTTTGTTCCAATTTATGGTCAATTCGTAATAGACACATTAAAGGTTTTCTGACATAACTTTTTGTAACTCTATTTAAATTAAAAACAACAAAACTTTGTATTTTCACTATAATTTATTGGAACAACCAGTTGCAATCTTACGATCTTCTTCGGGTAACCGTACACTGAAATTGTGGTGGTTTAATAAATAAACAGAGTTTTTAAATATAAAATCGAAATTAGTTAATACGGCTTGCGGTTCCAGTGGACCGCATTTAGAAATGATTCCAGATTTAGTTTCATTTACTGACGTTTTACTATGAATTTTTCCTGATTTACCCTTAGTTTTACAACAAAATTTTGCATTAGTTACATCATTTACATGTTCGATTCGGTTATCAACGCTTCATCCGACGCTTGGGAATGGAAAGGGTATTCGGAAAGACGGAATCGGAGGAAAGAATTTCCATCTGCTTATATATGTACCCTGCGAGTCCCCTTTCATCGTGGAATTTTCCACAGAGTAGGGACAGCGGCTTTGCATTCTACCAGAAAATTCGGGGATAAATCATTTTTATTTCTTTTCTGTCGATGGTCTGTAGATAGTCCTGTAAATTTACACCTACCTAACCTAAGTTCCCGAACAGAGGTCTACCGGAACTCCATGGCACTTGCCCATGGCGTTGCTTCCACATACATAAATACATGAGTACGCTCGTTGCTGCATCATGCTTAGCCCGTTCACCCTCACAGCTATTTCAAACTTCTAGATGCCGGTAGCTAAATATGTCCGTTTTACAAATGGTTTTTAACGTACTTTCTCTATGCACAGGTACCGAGCAATGTCATAGTTTATCACGTGATACATCTTCTTAGTTATTGTACATGAAATTCTACGTTAACTATAACCTTATGCAAGTGAAAATAAGAACGTGAAGACCATTCAGTGGAATGTTTTATACACAGAAAGACCAAAAGAATAAATATTCCTTATTTATCGATGATATTCATACCTCTTGCTATTGAGAGCTTCCATTTTTATAATTCAACGAATTTTGTTTGTCATTTGTATGTCGCATTTTCCTGCTATACGGGAGGCATTTCAAATATGAACGATGCATTCATATTTTTAAAACATACCTGCCAAACAAGGAATTTGTTGGTGAAAACTACGAAATTACAGGATGATAGAGAAAAATTAATATTTCGCAGCTATTATTCTCACGATTCTCATAGAACGGCAAAGAAAAAGAATTTCCTAGATTTTGAAAAAAGAAAAGTATATTCAGCAATTAAATGAGCGGCGAAAATTGCGAAAAACAGGTTTTCAATCTAAATTTAGAATAAAGTAAGAAAACTATATCACTCGTAATTCCGTAATAAATAAGAAGCATAAATATAAATATATCCATCACGGTACTCAATTTTAGGGATATTGCGCTTCTTTGTTTCAGCGTTCCTTTGTTTTTTTTTGGATGCATCTTTCTCTTAAACCACATTCTTACAACTTTCGTGCATTAATTTTAATTTTTTTAACTTATTACACCTCCTCAGCATCTCATTCACCTTATCAAACCTAGTTTAACTCGGTCTTCATCAACCACTAATATTCTAAATACGCAGAATCTTATTCATCCTATACCAACCTTTTTCATATTAATCGCCAAGACGTTGTTTCATCAAATATTTATCTATAACAAAATGGCACTAATTTGCTCTCGTTTGCCACAGTTTGTTATTTTGTTGCAATTCGAAGACTTCGATGCATTCAGTTTGGTTTGTTGCATAGTTTATTGTATTATGAGTAAATTGTACTGGTGGTTAGTTCCATAGATAGGCATATTTTGGTTTTTCATAAAATTGTTCTTCGGCGATCTTTGCAATTAAGATTCCGAGTGTTTTGTTAATATTTTCAAGAGTAGATATTGCCGAGTTCAAATTTTATTCAAAGATAATCACCCAAATTTAGAGGCTCGTGGTTTACAGAGTTTAGATTTTGCTAATACGGTGTTAATCGCAGTGTATTCAATATTCAGTATGCATAAATTTAGTGCATAACATAAAAAAGATTGTGTCCAATACACAATTGGGTACTTCAATCGATCCATTTAATATTTTATACGGGGCATTTTAAAACTTTAATCTCGTTAATGGGGTATTGCACTGCGATGTGCAGTACATACGTCTGTGCGCCAAAACTCAAGCGTTCTCCTGATACGAGTTGCACGGTTTTACGTCTGTTCGTTGGATACGGACTAAGAGGAGTGGATTGAGACCGTAATCCGTGGATGTTCGATCTCTTTAAGAAGACGATCTTCCTCGAATAAAAAAAATTCGATTCCAATTTCCGGCGGCTACAGTTGACGCAGCATCTTAATTTGGTGCTACCAGCTGATGCAGGAGATTAAGGGAAAAAAGACGATCCAATTTTCGACAGTGTCGCGTTCCGATATATTTGCTTCTCTCGATGGAAGAGGCATTAAAGGGGAAATCTGAATTTCCTTATTCATCCTACGAATCCTCGCATCCGATCGTCCTGTTTTTCTTCCGGTTTTCCATTTATAATTTTCCATCTTGTCATGTGCCTTCTTACCAATCCATTTATTCAATATTTTTTTATGACAGTTTCCTTCCTCTTTCTTCCTGACCTTCCTCTCATCCTACGTCTTCCACCGGTCATCTTCTCTTCTTCTTTACAGCTCTTTCACTGTCACACAACCACCGCACGTACTTTGTCACTCATCGCATTGCGATCATTTCACATTCTTCATGATTAGATCATCGCCGAAATCTTTTTTATTTTTATAGGATACCTCTTCCTTATGTATATTCTCGTCCATTTTCTTCCCAGGTAGATGATGAATAAAACTGGGTAAATGATTCATGACATAGGAAATTCTATCGTTGACTTAATGTTGCCTTAGTGTCTCCAATAGCTCTAACAATATGTTACCAACTATGAAGTATGGCAGGTGTGGATTTCATTTTGTATTACTCGAAATTCATACCTGTAAGAAATATTATGCATAGGGTGCTGTGAAGATTATTCTCTCATAGAATATGTTTCAGTGAGTAGAGCAAGAAAAGCCAATTTCACTCCTCATCTCTATTTATTTATTAGATAGATTCACATCGAGTGAAGCCATCATTTCAGAGCGAATTCAAAACAGCAGTATTCTCTAGAAGCCATCCGACATCCGTGATGTTGAACTGGCAGACATGTCTTCTCTTTTAAATGTCTGTGCACTCGACCATACTTCTTATTTTCCACATTCTCAATGTATATTTGATATTGTTGGAGTATAATACTTATATTCGTATGCACTTTTTAGTTCTTCTCCATTTAATTAACTGTCCTGCATTAACATCTTCATGTATATCTTCGTGTATGTATCTGTACCATCTCAATTCGCTCCATATGCTTTCGGCGTATTCAACTTGCTCTCTCATTCTATCCATCAATCACCGCCATTTCCATTGCTCGCCCCTTATATCCGATTTTCTAAAATGAGGATGCATCTTTTAAGGGTGGGACAACGTCTTCTGCTGCTCGCAAAGGCAGCGGTCTTCCAAGGCTCTAAGAGCATTCTTAGTGAACGATAATAGAGTAGATTAGGTTGCCTTCCTAATGGTCCCCGTGAAGCAGCGTTCTCTGGTGAAGGTAATTGCCGCTCCACCGGTCACTTTCTGCACATTTTGAGCCCATTTCCCCAAGTGCAGCCTTATCTAAGTTCTATTCCGTATCCAAGCTTCATTCGATCGCCTATTTTACTGCGAGCTGAAACCTCCTGATCAGGTAATACTAGCGAACTGTTTCCTGCATCCTATCAAAGTATTGACGTATTCGTACTCAAAAAAACTCTCTCACGGTGAATCCCACAAAGAAAATGGCCGATTCAGCATTTATCTTCCTTATAAAATGGTTTTTATGTAATCATGGAATCCTTCTGCTAAAAATAGATCGCATTGTGTTTATTTCAATATGTTATTTACGTAGTCTTTCTCATAAGAATAAGCAAAGAAGAACAGCATAAATTTCCTTGTTTGATCTAAATGCCTCTGGAGTCGAACCTGGTCTATCCTTTCAATCAATACCAAGGAAACAGTACTTGTGGAATTACAGTCTTTTGTCTATTATTGTTATACCTAACACACATTTATATACACATTCGGTTTAATCATCTATATATTAATACGTGAAGAGAAAACTTTGGATCCCTTTTTAAGGATATTGCGCGAACGGAGGAGTTTGAGATTTGGTATATTTAAGGTTTATATGGAGAAGGAGTGCAGAAAGCTTAAATCTTTGTCCAAATATCCTTGGTTCAACTCTGGACCAGTATAATCGTCTCTCATAAGAAATACACGCAAAGTTCATTTTGATCGATTGCAGACATTTTTTCTTTTGCAGAATTGGATCAGAAATAATGGTAGTACAAAATCGAGATTTATACCAAAAGAAAGGAAATTGAATAAACATTCTTATTTTGGACGTATAATATCGTATTCGAGTCGAAATTAGGAGAATTCAGACAAAAATGACGAAAAATTTGTGTAATTTTGTGGGCATAAACAATTCCCTAACGACAAAAGTGATTGTTGGACTCAGCTCTGATACGAATGAATGCGAAAGATAGACTCATAAGAAATGTATTGAGAAGAAGAGCCGACATTTTATGGCAATAAAACCATAAGTAAACATTTGAAATTGAAATTCAACTATATATTATTATAAATAATATCACCTTCTATAATGTAGGTTAATATTTTAGGCTTTGTAGATAAAAGTTCAAACGATGTATGTTTTCGTTCTAAAAACAGGGAAAATTTTGCCATCAAAATCAATCGAAAGGCAGCAATGTGTACAAACGCGATTTTGTTTTAGCAACCAAATAAACGAATACTCTATTGTAATAGTTAACAAGCACTATTTGTGTCAACGGAAAATACGCGTATCTTCACAAAAATGAAATGAATTCCAAATGCAATATATCTTATACCTCTATGAATATCAAGTCTCATTTATGTTAGCATTAATTTGATACAATAATAACATTAAAATTAATTACACAAAAAATTAAAAGTGACAGTGAATTGAAACAAAAAATAAATAAAACTACATGCCGTAATTGTGTTTTTTTATTGTTACTAACGTTTTATTTTAAATTCCATAGGAATTGCAGGGAATGAAGGCATACAACACACCCTAATGGCGTGTTTGTTTACTCTCGCAGCTGACGTAATAGAACAAACTTCAAAAACATTATAGGCAATAATCATAGAGGTATAATCATTGATTAAAGATCCTCAATGACGTTCGAACTTCTAATTTAATGAATCACGGTCGAATTTCGACGGCTGGGTAGTTTCGACTAGTACATATGATTATGCGACTGTAACCGATGTTAAACCTTGTTACATGTTGTTACAGGAAACCTCACAATATTGTACATATATATATATATATGTTCTGTATTGATTTGTAATGGGAGATTTTTTGCATGATGTAAATAACTACGCGATAAGATGGATGTATTTATATATTGGTAGCTTACTTCCGCCTAATCGTAACATGTGCAATGATAATAAGACATTTAGTTCACACAGATGAGGGGGCTTCCCAAAAAGTATTCATGACACTCTTCGAGAAATTGTGAGAGCACCGAATGACCTCATCGCATCAGCAGATGACTGAATCCTCAGCGGACGCTGATCGTCTTTTGTCTGAGAAAGAAAATGGCGCCGTCGCACCTCGTCCTGATTACCATATCTCGAAACACAGTCTAATGAACGGGTTAAATAGGCCTTTTCCTCGCTCCATTTCTTTCGAGCGATCGAATTGGGCAAACGGATGATTCGATTTTCCGGAGAAGCGAGTCTCGGCGACGAGGGGATCGAAAAAGTTTGATTCTTTGATAAGCTGGATACCGTACTCATTTTTATAAATTCCATCGGTTTTTTACTGAATTGCATAATTCTCCGATCATAATGAGCAGCGGTCTCATCAGACATCTTGAAAGTGTCATAGAAACCTGATGCTGCGTGAATTATGTATATTTTTTGAATCTTCTTGATTCTTCCCAAAAGTTAAATACAACGAAAAGTTTGCGAATATTGGGAGAGAAGTATCAAAGATGGAGAAGAGAAAATGGAAAAATAAATATTGCTACGGTGAAACAGTAAGCGTTCCCTTTAATTATCTTTGAAGAAGGATGAACATCCTTGAAAGATAGAATTAGAAGCATAACTTTGGAAAGTTACGTAAGACGTCGAATTATCTATTTTTTGTGGAATAATATGATCGTAAAATAAGATAGATCCGAGTATGAACTGTTTAACATACATTTTAATTAGAATCTGTGATTTTCAACTCCATATTTAGAATGTGCAGCTTCTTGGCATTTAATCCTTATTGATTGTTGATATTAATGGAAACTGATGAAATAAAAGAACCTACATTTAGGTGTGGTCGAATCTGATCGATGTTTGCGAGTATTTTTATAAATACCTGTGTTAGTGCTTTACTATCTGTATGCTGGTAAGTTAATCATATAACCTAATGATTTTCCAATGGTAGTACTAAAGGGAAATTTTTTTCTGTGATTTACCTGTTGTCACAATATTTACTTGCTATAGTTCCAAACGTATTCTTAGATCAAAGTTGACATGCAGAAATGTATGGACTAAAAAGGGAAAACAGTGTTCTAACTCTTAACTTCTTGTGGAACGAACTGTGGTGGTTTTAGCTGAATGATGTCGTACTGAGCAATCAACGTCATGAAACAGTAACTCAAAAAGATGAAGGGAGCACACGGAAACTTTTAATCGCAGCAGAGGATCGCAAGAGCGGATCACCGCAAGCCATCGCTTTCCATAGCAATCTTCAGAGGACATACTATATTGGATAGAGCTCTTTCATCCTCGGATTTCTCTTTCATTCTAAATGCTTCTTTGTCATTTTCACTCTTCGTTTGTTCACGACTTCATTCCAGGGGAGGGCTGATTTTTCCGAATTAAATGTTTCGTTTTTTCGCAAAGTTTTCCAATAGACGCGTATCTGGTCGTAATCGTATGCGTGAGGGATGCTGCAAACGGATAATGGAGAGAAAGTAATATAGCCGCATCGCAGCCCGAGGCCGCGCAAACACGCACAAAAGCCTCTCGATTTAAGAGGCTGCGTGTGCAGCTCAGTTTACTCTGGAAGAGGGAAAACTTATTACTCGGTTGGAGGATTGAGGTTAGCTAAAAGGGTGCCTTTGGGAGACCTTTCTAGGTCAGCGGAGAAAGGGGAAGCAGATCAAAGAGCGCTAGTTAATAAAATGGAGACGATGGAAGACTTGAAATGGCCTCTCAAGACTCTTAATAATTGCATTACGCCGGAGAAAGTTTGTCGCCTTCAGATGTTTTTTCGCCCATTGTCTCCGCCATCTTTTGCGATGCTCAAATTCCGCTACATTTGGAATTACCTCGGATTGTTTCCTCTTTTGATTCTCTTTATTCTTTCCGTGAAAATCTATTAGCCGAAACCTTTCTTTGTCCTCTTCTCGTCTCTTTGATCACTTTTTTTCTATTCAGTTTGCGTTTCGCATCACCCTCATTTTCCTCTTTTCTCCCCACTCTCCTCATCTACTCTTCTTCATCTTCTTTTTGCCTCTTCACGCAATTTTCTTTACCCCCACAACCCGAAACTTCGCAGGGTATCATTTGTCCGTGGTTTAATATCCACACTAGACAGTGCTTCAGATTTTCAGAATCTTTCTTGTTTCATCTGTTTTACTTCTTAGGAAAATCTCTTTTTTATGCTCGGATGTCGTACATCCCATTTCCATTATGCGCTTGCCGTCTCGTGCTTGTGAACTTTCTTTACTTCAGAACAATTTGTTTAGTCGGCCTTTTTTTGAGCCATGTGTTGTCTGTGCTATGGTATTATAGTGTGGTGTAGGGTTTACTGGTAGTGGTGTTGTGTTTCCTTCATTGTGGTCAATGTTTGATTTATTGGTGAATTTATACGTTTCTGTGTGGTGTAGAGTTTTTTATTTGATTTAAGTATGTGTATGATTAGTAATGTCTTTTAAAAGCTATTTGAAACATAGCGAAGACCAAGAATTAAGAGAAATTATGATTTTATTTCCTTCGAAAACCGAGCGACCCCGAGACCGTCTCGTCTAATAATTTTAACTAATTTGTTTAGTTATTTTGGTGCCCAAATTTTTATATTTTTAAATATAATAACTTTTCGCCAATCACGCTTTTTATCAGTTTCTATCATTACAACTTGGTTCTCATCGTGCGCCCTTTATATAATAATAATAATAAACTCTTTCTTCGGCGAGGTTAGGCCCATTAGGACCTCTCTTACACCGAAACATTAAGGGTAACTAATATTAAATACAATAAAGGGCGGATAAACAATACAAATATATATAATGAAAATAAAAAGAAGAGGATAAATAAGAGAATTGGGATGTGGGGAAAAACTCCTCGGCTGAAGGCATTCGGAGAAAGACCCACCGTGCGGGAAAACGCTCATAAAAAGTAACGTTGCAACCATGCAGTCAACTTCCCGCCAATCTGTTTTCCTGTCTTAATTAATCATATTATTGTTATTCTATTTGCATCTAATAAGTATCTTCGCTGCTGTTTTCTTTTTGAATTGGCTGTGATCACACGGTCTTGGTTTCTTATGTTATTGTGATAAGTGTTCCCAACTTAAGGTCGTCAATTGATCAACGCATCACTTGTTATCCAGGCGCGTTTGAAAGTTAAAAAGCGCAATCCTTAAGAACTCTATATATACTCTATTATATATAATCTATTATATATACTCTATTATATATACTCTATTATATATACTCTATTATATATACTCTATTATATATACTCTATTATATATACTCTATTATATATACTCTATTATATATACTCTATATAGAACTCTAACTATAGTTTTTCTTCACCCTGTTATTCTTAAGAACTCCTTCTCTAGTTGATAATTAACCTCAAAATACTTATTTTTTTAGCATCGAATTGAAATTTTTTGAACTTTACTCGCCTTATTACTACACCTTTGAATCATTACTCCGAGCACACATTTGACCCCGTTTCGTTTTGGGAGTTTTCTACGTCTTCTCATCCCAGAATAAAGTTTTTTGTGAAAGTGATCTTCTCTCAGGAGCGCACTTAGAGTAGCAAACAAATTACGCAATGACGGAGCTTCATCTAATACATTAACCGGCCAACTTGACGAAAATGGACATCGTCAGCCGCAAAAGTCATTTACTTATTACGATACTCAGCACACACTTCTTGTATCAAATTCTGTTTCAACTTTTCTCTACGTAATACTTATATCGCATTCTATATCAAATATAATTTGCATATCATATTATAAGTTTTGTTTTATTTGCACCGCTCTCAATGGCTTCCTACCACAAAGTTACGCCTGATTCAATTGATATTATCATATTATGCATAATATAAACATCGTTCACATATAACTTCATAGATAACCTTGCTTATAGCATGAGAGAAACGCATGCCTTTTGGTGCTTTTCATCAGTTTCCCAGGAACGCCGAGTGTGGGAGAGATGCCGCTCTTTCTCTTTTCAAGAGCTTCGGACTCCATTTTGCGTTTTTTTATGAGCATCTCCGCCGCTCGTTTTGGCTCCGTAACACCAGATACTATCATAATCCCTTTTATTTACGATCCGCCAAAATAAAAGAAAAATAATGATTTCGAGAGTTTTCGGGGGACGCTCTCGATTCCGGAATATCTCGCAATGTCGCGGATTAGGACGCCCTCTCTTATCACAAAGGCGGCGTATGTTTTTGCAGCCAAATGACATTAGCACGCTCTCGCAATTCGTTCGCGAAAGACGCCGTTATCGCGCATCAGAGAGCCCCTCCTTGACCCGAGAAACCTAATTATTTTGTTTGGAAAAATTTCGCGGGCAATCATCGTGCGCAGCGTCCCTCCGTTCTAATTCCAGGGCGAATGAATATTTAAATGGACGGATTATGTCCGGAGAAGATCTCGCCTAGTCGCCGCTGCGTTTTTTGTGTAGACGGAGGGGAAAAAAGCGCTGCGGGTTGATCGCTCGAAGGGCATGTATTTTTAATTAAAGGTTTGAAAATACGCGTTAACTGCTTGTTAAAATTTCAGGGGCGATGAAAAATGGAGGAGCAGAAGAGCCGGAATAAAGTTGCTGAACTCGTTAAAAGTTGAGCCGAGGGCAAAAGCGACGGCGGAAAAAGTCGCGAAAACCGCGTAAGAGCGGAATCGCGTGTCATCGAATCTCAATTGGAACGTTCTTCAAAATGGCGCCCTTAAAGCGTCGGACCGGAAACACGGGAATAGAAGGCGTAGTGAATATCAGAATAATCGATATTGTTGAACCTGAAATAAAATCACCAACCGTCACTTATTATTCTCTAATTATAATTAAAACTAGCATTAAATAAATGTACCTATCAGGGTAACGATTACTTTCAACTCACGAACTAACATTTATACGTAGCACCAACAGCACGTGTGAGCATTCTGGAGCTAACTTAGGTAAATGAGACTTAGTTTATTTATTTAATATATATGAAAACAATGTTTCGATTATTTCCCTAGCTAAATCACTTAAATTGTTTGATTTAATTAAAGGTAAATTAATTAATATTTTCACCAGGAGAGGCGATAGTTTGTGGTCAATCGTAGAATGAAAGTTACTGCGTCTCTGTTTATTTCCAAATTATTATAAAGCTTCTTCTAATAAAAGAATCTTGAAAGTATTTAGCGCTTTGATCTTATAGGATATGTGAAGCGGTGTCTGACGGTTCGTAATCTATCCGAAACCGGATACTTACATTAAAACCGAAAAACGTATAAGAAAGACAGTAAATATAATTAATTAAAGCCCCTGGATTACTTAATGATTTCACTTAAAAGTTTGTTGGTGGAATTGCTAATCCTGTCACATTTAAGTGGGTTTAGAATGTTTATATCTCTGTGGATTGTGGATTCCCCAGGGATACTGTGCATCATCTAATTGCAGTTATTTTACTCAAGAGTGACTTTAATCTGTAATGATTCCCCTCGAGGTTTACTTTCGAAATTACTCCATCAGTGGCTTCGCAAAGCAATGGGATGTGCAATTTCAAATGTGTATGAGAAGAATTAAATTTTTAATCAAAATTTGTAGTATTTGCCCCTCTCATCTTCGAACTAAAATCCGTTTAAAATATTCTTCGTATAAAAGAAAATTAGCTTATCAATTGGAATGAGTTTCAGAGATATCGATTGAGTCGAAATAGACAAAATTGCATTTTTGAATAATTCGCTTCAAACTGCGGTTAACTGAGAGAAGCGATGAATATTGCACAATCAGAACGTTCTTCATCCATTTTAAATTACGCTTATTTTTTAGAGATTCGTGAAAACGTCAAATGAAAATAAATCTCGTTCTTCTTTTAATATCCAATGGGTTTTATCTTCTGAATATTGTGACTGAGTGTTTATTTATTAGTTTTCCCAATACTCCATTCGTTGTGGTGCCTTCTTAAATTTTCCTTTCTTTAAGGTCATTTCTATCCAGTTTATTGAGATCTATTTCTTTAAATAAAATCTTAGATTACCAAATAGTCGTTTTAGATATTATATTATTATTTATCTATGTTTATAGAATTTTTCAGCTTCATCTGCGTGTTGTTTCAATTGACCAGTATGTTTTGATGCAGCTCTCCTTTCCATCCAAAGTATCATATAGTGGGCCTGTATCTTTCAGTAGAATTTATTTTGTTGACTAATATTTATAATAGAGAATAGTTTAAATCATTTCAATTTCACGAAGAGCAGCTCCGCTGTAAACATCTGCCCTGGAGATACACTTTTAAAGTTATATCGATGTTTCTAGGGGATCTCTCTATCATCCTATGAATTTTCATCTTGATGTAACAAAATGGTTTCTTGTTCTCTGCAACAAGATCGTCGTTGAAGAATCAAAAACCACTGAAATATATAGATTTTATTATTAGGCATGAAGTTTTACGGTATCTCATGAAATTTCTCCGAATGATATGTCTCTCCAATATAACAGCAATAATAAGTGTATGGGATCCCGCCACCCGAAAAACTCGGCTTCGTTAAAAGAATATTCGGTAGGAGCGAAGAAAAAGTTCGCGAGCGACGTTACTTAGCGTTAGTTAGGCCTCACCTTGAGTATGCATGTAGTGTATGGGACCCCGCCGAGAAATGTCATATTCGGGATTTAGAAAAAGCACAACGAAAGGAGATAGGATTTATAAAGAACTGCTGCGATAAAACAGCGAGTGTAACTCAGATGTTACAGGACGCGGGATGGGAATCATTAGAAGATAGAAGACAAATTCAAAGGATACATTTATTAAATAAGTTCAGAGAAATTACGTTCTCAGATGATATAAGCGATATAATGCTACCCCCATGTTATATGGGCCATTCTGATACTGCAAGGAAGATTAGGGAAATAGATGCTAGAACAAATCGTTTCAAAAATTCATTTTTCCGCGAACTATACGCGAAAGCAACCGTTTAGGAAAATATAGTCAAGGTGCCAGCACCCCCTGCCACACGCCGAAAGGCGGCTTGCAGGGTTCTTACATAGAAAACAGCATCGCGTTGGTCTTGTCGAAGTAGTAATACGAAAGTATTTCTTTTTAATTTTCTCCATTTGTAAAGTTTAACAATGAAAACTTTGTTCACTTTGAGATACACGTTTCTTTTACTAATCAAATGGAATGCGGAAGTTTGTATTTCCCAATCACACTGTGTTCTTAATTGTGGACAGCCGAAGTCAATGTTATGCAAGATCCGCAAGACACTGCGGTCTCGGAAGGATCCGGTGGTCCATAGAGTGCGGATGAATGGCGTATTCTGGTCCCTTTTTCGAATTCTTTTATGCAATCAATAAATATGGAATCTCTTTGTGGGCTTTATAACTCATTGCGGAGTCTCCCTGATTTGTATGCATCGCAAGATTGGACGGCGCCATGTTGTCTGCTGGGGAATCTTCAAATTTATTTGTCGAATAACTCTGAAAATTTTGACACAATCAAAAGATGGATTGTATTCGATGCCGTGCATTCTAAAAGCATCCATCGGCTATTTTTATTTGAAAAACCTGTGCTCCATCTTCGTCGATAGCTGTAGAGTCCCATAAATCCACACTAAAATACCCACAATACACACAATAACCAAGAAGGAAGAAGTAGTTTAGATTCAACTGGTGTTTACACCCCATGCCACACGCCGAAAAGCGGCTTGCAGGGTATTATTGTAGATGTAGATGTAAAAGGCCACCAGAATTCACCAAAGCGGAAAACAAGCTTAAATTCCTTTATTTTAATCATTTATAAGAAATGTATAGTAGTGGTTGTTTTTATTCAGTGATCATTCTGGCTCCTTACTGTTGTGACGTCATCTTTCCGTCGCTTTATTTCGATTAAGTTCCTAAAACTTGCTGTTTATGTTTATGAATTCCTTAATTACACGCGCCAAGTTCAATTCCATTAAAATAATCACCCAATATTCGTTTGTTTGTGTTTTCTCTGTTGAATGTGTTTTGATGCTCGCGCAGTATGTGATCCACCGCTAGAGTTTTATATACTGCGGCCCAGCGGTGATCCGATGCCAAAGTGTGTGTTGTGAAGGGGTGGCTCGGCTTCTAAAACTAACTTACTTAGGGAAACAAGTAAACAACAACGCAACAGCTCTCCGCTATAGGATTTGGGGAGGTATGCCACGATGTAATGAAAACGCTCTCGTATTGGAAGAATGTTTTGATTGGGTAAGCTCTAGCTGAGATTGTCTAAGATAGGTTTTCACTGAAAATGGATAGTATCAAAAAACGGAGCATTTTGTATCTCTTTTCTGGGCTTTATCTCATATGTATGCGTAAACCCATCCTCGGGGCATAAGGGCTGATGGATGCTGGAAATGGAGCCAGAGGTTTACATTACAGCGCTCACTTTGGAAAAATACACCCCTAAACTGAGATAATATCCATGATCAATTGTCGCTAACACATCTTAGTGAAGCTTTACCATTTTTTAAATAAAAGCAGATCGACTTCTACTAAGTCAAATAGTAAATAGAAGTACTTAATAACCTTGTTTCATTTGAATGAGGCAAATTTTCTCAAAAGGCTCACTTTTTTATGCTTATAGATGCTTCTTCAGCAGCGTGATTAGTGCATTTCCGAGCATTTCTTAATCACGATTCCTCTCAGGAAAATCTCGAATGTGTCAATTCCAATAAGTCTCCAAACAGAAATATTCGTGGTCGTATTCACGAGATCACATTCGCTTATTAAAATAAGGTGAAAGTGATAATATTTAAGTTTTAGGTATTTTAGGTCAGAAATAAATTATTTTCATCAGTTCCTTATGAGACCGAGGTAGGTATCAGGTAATCTGAACCTATTATTCGTTAGAAGTTCAACAAAAAATTAAGTTTTCATTAAGATTAGCCCACCTTGAAACCAAAAGGCATTTACACAGCGGTTTACCTTTTGGTAGGGAACTATAATTAGTAAATTATAAAATAGTGAAAATTAGTAATCAAAATAGTCAGCGTTCCTATGGATACATAGAGTGATGATTTTTACCGTAAAACAGACATGATCGCGAAATATTACCTTATTCTTTTAATGTTGCTTATTTAGTACATGAGATGGCATACTGAAAGAAATTCTGAGATTACTTATTCACATTTACCTTCACGAACGAGCCGCTGTGGGCAGACGCAAGGGATATTCCAAAGGGTACTCAAAATAAACCGCTTGCAAATCCTTAGAGCCATTCTAGAGTCCGTAACCAGAAGGGCAGGTTAGACTGGATGCACAAGACTGCGACGCGATATGCTCTAGGAAATTTTAAGGCCAGAGTAACAGTTCGTCTGCTTAAAAGAAGTTGGGGAACTCTATAGACTGTATACGTCCGCTGTAACTAAGACGTATGAAGATTCGTATTCCAAATAGTTTACTTTAGAAATACAATTACATATAAAACTACGAATATTATGCGCAGGGTTACTTTTCACCCTTTACCTGGTCTCATATAAAAAAATCAGTATTAAAGACCACAGTAAAGCTGTAGTTTGATTCTCTCTCAGTTATAGAATAGGGAAGAGTTCAATTTCTTGCCCTAGGGTATTAGCAGTTCCTTTCTCGAAAATGAATCTCCGTTTAAACTTTAAATTTAAGATTAAATATTATTTCCTTTATTTATTATCATTTGATTTTATTTTAGTTCTTAGTTATTTTATAACAAAGTAAAAGAGTAAGTGTTTTGCATTCGACTTGAAGAAGATATAATTCGTTGTAGGGCTTTCAACTGTTTCACACCATTTTTATTTGTTTGAATTGGTTTATTTATGAATTACTTCATAATATAGGAAGTGATATAAAAGCAGCATGTATTGTTTCATGAATACAATATTGTGTATTTAATTGAGTGGCATATAAGGCTTGTGTTATTGATGATTTATTCTGAGGTTAAACATGTTTATTTACAACATAATGTTGCCAAATACCTTATTCAAACTTAGGATGAGAAAATACATCTGTTACGGAGAAAGAGTCATCCATGTAAGATAGACCCCCTCCATCGCAAGAGTAATGTACGCAAATACTCATTACTAAACCGAACAGTAGAGTAGCAAACATTGAATGTTCAAATACTCAAGTATCTTTAAACCATTTACTTTCCAATCTATTGTAAAAGTTGTCAGTGTGTATAACTTGTGTTGAAAAGAATTTTTCTCAACCCATCCAATGATTTATTTTGCTGACCAATTAAGGCGAAATATAAATGCTAAAAATGAGCTGAGTCTTTAAATTTCGACCAGAAAACAAAGTGAAAGATTTTTTATATTGAGTTGAAAAAATTCACGGAATTCGCAATGTGTTTTTTATAAAAATCTATTGTGGATAGTCATTGTTAAGACGATCTAATCTGTTTATTTGTGAAGGATGCAGCATTTCCTAGCGCTTTCCCGCTCGGTTACTCAGGTAACGAGTAAGTGCAGGAGAGACGCATTAGATGCCGATAAAGCGTGGAATGGAATTCGAGGAAGATCAAAGCCGAATGTTAACGCTTTAACGAAGCAAGAGGCGAATCCGACCGCTTTTTTGGGCCATATATTTCAGGATATCTCTCTCGATCGAATCCTTGTGAAGTGGCGAGGTTTTGATTCATGCACAGCTTCCGCAAGTAAATTTTCTAAACGATATCGTCGAAGGGAGAGTCGGTTTAAAGGTCATGAGTGGAAGGAGGTGAGAATGCGATTGAAGCAGGATATCTCGTGTTTTTGGAAGCGGAAAGTTGATGGGCTCTGAAAAAAGCCGCATCGGAGGTGATTTGAGCTGGGACGGAAGATAAACCATGCGTCATTCCTCGATTGATTTTTCGGCATGCCCGGTTTTGGGGAAATGAAAACCCATCGAGATTCCTTCCACATCGCCATCCCTTTTATTTTTCTACTCTATTGCTCCCTCCGCTACGTGCGAACGAACAAACTATTTGTTTATTCGGGGACGACGGCCTCTCCGGAGAGGAAGTGATTATGCCGATTTCGTACGTCGCCTACGATCACTTAAAAGTCACCCGCGATTAGGTCGAAGGGCGGCCTGTTTACAGAGAGGACGTCGTTCTTTCCGCTTTTTCAAACTCTCGAACTGTTAAATCGGAACGAGATGAGTGCGACTTCTCGGCTCTTGAATTGGAGAATTCATAAGGTTTTCGAGTGGTGATTTCTGTATCAAGGCTATGTTCTGATCCCTACGATGCCGGGTAGAAAAAATCAGTGTGCTAAACTCAGTTTAGTTTTTTTGGCGAATTCTCTAATATTAATACTTTGAAAATATTAGTATAAAAATACAGACAGTAAATATATTATATTTATGAGTATATATAATGCATAAAAATTTTCAAATATGTAAAAGTAGAAATATTTTTATTAAAAATATAATTCCGCTTATTATTCATGGCGAATAAATATAAATAAATTTTTCGATTTCCACAGAAAAACTTCATTAAACCAATTATTAACTTTGAAGTTGTGGTTTGGGAAGACTTTTTGTGACTTGAGAATGAAACTTGTGCTCCAAAACTAGTCGTCATCAGTTTTAATAAAAATTTTCATTGGAAACCGAAATATTTAGCTCTATTTATTTACCATGAATAACAGGCTCCACGAAATGAAGGCTATAGTGATCTATTGTGTTTATGTTTCAGTAGATTTATAAATTATTCTTAAATGCTCAATATTTGGTTCTTTTTGATTAAGAAATTATGCGTGAGCTGATCCAACTTAATGTATTGTGTAATTGCATCTTGTAGAGTATTTATGGAATAGGATTTTTTTTAGTTAAGGTTCATGATGATTGGAGAATGGGGTTGGAAAACTTCCAAGCAGGCCAAGGAATGAAAGAATAGAAGTTGCAAATGATGCATTAATAATAAATAATAATTTATATAAATATCGCATTACAGATATTTACTTGTTATTCGTGTCCAAGAAGAAAATTAGTTGAAAAAACTCTGTCAAAACTCCTTATAGACACTGTTTTGACTATTAAAAGAATAAGGTAATATTTCGCGATCGTGTCTGTTTTACGGTAAAAATCATCACTCTATGTATCCATAGGAACGCTGACTATTTTGATTACTAATTTTCACTATTATAGTTCCCAACCAAAGGTAAACCCGCTGTGTAAACGCCTTTTGGTTTCAAGGTGGGCTAATTTTAATGAAAACTTCATTTTTTTGTTGAACTTCTAACGAAGAATAGGTTCAGATTTACAGATAGATGAATTACTATCACGAAATACTTTCATGACAATTTCAAAATTGGTTTTGTGCAGTTATTTAGGACCTCCCGCTTTTAATGGAATCGTTTATCGCAAATTTCCCTTCAGGGTATTTTACGAAAAATATTCTACAAATTTGTTTATTATTTATACTTAAGTAAATTTTTCTGTGGATATTTAAATTAAAAACCACTTTTGTAGAAAGGCTTTAGTTATCATCAAGTGAATCTCTCTTTATCTGAATACTGCTATGATTTTTCTTATAATGTGGGATTCTAAAAGTTGTTGGGACTCGATCGTTACACCTATGTTAGGCCTGAAATAGTTTAAATTGGTTGATTACTTCTTGCGCTTACGCCATTCCTGAAAATAATACTAAATTGATTTTGAACTCTCCATTTACGTTCCGAAAATTGTTTTAGGAAAGCAGATGAGGTGTGGTCGATCTCATTCTCCTCATTTCAGCGCTTGCGCTAAAAAAAGAAAATAAAACAAAAAACGGCTTCATGCGCAGTCTTCCATACGAAATAAAACAGTGGAATGTCGAAATTAAAATTCCGAGAGAATAAAAAAGGGAAAGGAGTTAGTCCTCTTTGAGGTGTCCTTTGGGATGCGCAATTATCTAAAACATTAGGGCCGAATTTATGGCGAACAATTACTTGCAACGTTAGAAAAAAAGAAACCAGTTGTAAACTGCTACCATTCCCTTTATTTCCGCGAGAAATGTTAGTGCAATAAAAGGTAGACGAGGGCTGTAAAAGGTAGACGAGAATTGCTTTGAACTAGGGAAAGGAATCAAGGGCGAACTAAACACGATGCGACATGCGTCGAAAAAAAACAGCGAATACACGAAAGAAGAAAATCAAAATACGTGACTAAGTCTCGATTCCAGATCCTCGTTTTCCGTAGCTCCAAAAATAGGGATCTTTCTTCATTGGAAGAGATCCTCATATGCAGATACATTGAAATCCATCCATTATAAAATGAAAATAGCCAATTTTTATGCATTTATGAATAAAAGTTCACTTATATTTTCCTGATCATTCAAATTTGGAGTTAGTAGACTCTAAGCCTACATCTTACATAAAGCCAAATTTAAACACTAAAACCTGTAAATAAGCAAAAACAAATTTAGCAGATTGCGACAGGATCGGCACGGGGCACTGAAGCTGACCGCTAAGAAAGAAAGCTGGGCCTGTATCACTTATAAGTGTAAATAAATCATTTATGGAACCACCAACTACCACCGGTCAAAAAAGGACACAGATTATGTTATTCAGAAATATTTCCAAACAAACATGAAACATCAAAACACTTACTCAATGTACATGTAGACGTTGAAGTATACACGACAGTAGCTGAACGAAACTATCGATAGTTCGTTATTACTTATCATTTGTTAAGTTACTTTTTATTTAAATATATTAATACTATTTGTTTTGTTTGCTTTTCGCATATTCATGTGTATTAGACATCATGCAGCACTGCCACCTACATTCAGATGGTTCGACGTCGAAGTTGTGAGGAAGAGGAGGATTTAATGGTTAAGTAAACACACGGCTAATGTAGTAGTAAACATGGGGCTACGTCACTTCCGCTTATCCGCTAAAAAATTGCAATGGGTAAGAAAACAGTTGACACAATCTGAATAAATAAACGCATCATCTTGGAAAATATTCAACAGTGACTTTATACGGAGTGCGTTGGATCGAGAACGCAAGAGGATAATGGCTTTGGGAATGCGATGTTTGAGGAGAGACATGGAGTGGGCAATGAGGAAGTCCGGAAGGGGAAAAGAGTTCATCATCGACTTAATTGAATGGGCGGAGGATGATCTATACAAGAAAAAGAATGTGAGGAAGTTGGAGAGGGAAGAGTAAATGACAGAGGATAAGTTAATGGTTGCCAACCTATCAGAAGATCTATGGTCAGAAGAGGCGTTGTTGCTTTATTCAATGTCCCTTTCAATTGCCCTTGGGATGTTTGTTCATGAGCTGAGCTCATGCGTATATTTTCCTTGGTAAAGTACACGGGTAACGAAGTAGTAAAGTAGGTAGGGTAAGTAAAAAGAGTACAATACATAAATTAATTTACAGTAATATTCAATTATATTTCCGCGAATGAACGCTGAGTATTTACATCCATCAACCGACTTTCCTGAGATGGAAATTTAGATTGCTTCTATTGCAATAGTAATATAATAGAAAAGCAAGTCTTTTGCGGTGGATTTCATTATCTATTTCATTCGTATCGATCTTCAAAGTGAACGAATTGAACTTCTGAAAAAATTATTCGATCCTAGTATAGAAATAATTGGATTTCATCATATCGGCGGAGATTTCGAAAAACATTCAATAACGCCGTAACATTATGAAGGTTTTCAACGGTATGTCATATTATAAAAGTGGCTTTGCAGCTTGCGTATATTTTATTTTCTCGCGACGGCAGCGCGTTGCCATGGCTATATATCAACGGAATCCGTTCGTTTCCGGTCGTAACATTTTATGAGATTTTGGGGTTATGTTCGCGTGTTGTTATAGTTTTCAATTTCTCGGAAATCGCAATAGTCTAAATTCGTAACAGATACTAAAATAAATCTCTCATTTTAGATTTTGTCTCCCCGTGTATTGTGTGCACAAACGAATATGCATTTGTATTTTGCTTTTGCGCTGCGAGATGTGCTCATTCTCGTCTCTTGTGCCCCTGCAACTGTTTGTGAATTGATACCCATTTGTGCATGACAAATATCAGAGTATTTTTGCTGTTTTTTTTACCACGAAATTATATCATATCCACTGCTTGGAGAGTACTGCCAGTCTGTTCTCTTTTGACGATCTCCGTAAACCGCAAAATGTAGAGAATATGTCGTGAGTGACGGCTAATCTCCATATACCTATCCTAGTGCAGGATTCGCCATTACTTTGTGAATGCTCAAATGAGTCAAAGAGAACTCTTCACAGAAAGAGGAGCACCTACTCTCTGTCCGACTTTTACAGGATGCGGAATTCACTCCTCCGGTTTGAGTTAATAAATAAAAAAATAATTTTACACATTCACATATATTTTGCACTGTGTAGAAGTCCACGCAAAAGTTTTATAAAACTATTAATTTAAAAAAACTTCCTAAATTTATGTATGATAAATGATTAGGCAACGCAAATTATTAGTTGTTTTCTAAACATTAGAATTCCACGGGTGGCGAGGAAGTTTATTTGTCAGTTCACATGTCATCATTTTCTAAATTCCCGTAATACTATCGACGTTCGCAGATTTCCTTTTCATAATTAAAAATCCATCAATCTGGTGTCGAGACTCAGGTTGCCTAACTCCAATTTCTCGGAATAATTAAGTTAAAAATCTCGCGAAAGCTTTAAAAGCCTTCTTTTCCCGAGGACTTTGATTAATTAATTTCTTTGAGAGGGAAAGGAAAAGTTCATCGCGACGATTCCTTTTTTGGAATGAAGTTCTTCCTTTCGCTTCGCTTCTTCTTCCGAGCTCTTTCTCAAACGGATTTGAACTTCTTCTGCTGGATTAGCGAAGAAACTGATCGTCATGCCGTAGCTGTGATAACGTAATGCGTGTCTCGTGACATCTAAAACACAATATTTTCATCTGAAGTCATGTCTCTTTAGGCAGCTCGATGACAAATGTTGTACATATATTTATAATAATAATAATAATAAATGGCCTTTATTCGGGCGAGATTGAGACTAGAAAGTCTCTTCTTACACCTAACCCATCGTCTAAACAGAAAGAAAGAGATAGTTTGCAAAAGTACACGAAGAAAACTAGTATGTGGATTTTTAAAAATCCTAAGCTTAGGGCTCAGGAAAAATTTCCACTGCAGGAAATTTTAAGAATATTTCCTCTTAGGCTTACGGAAAAGTAGTGATACTATATTTTAAATGGTTGTTCGTATTTGTTTGTAAATTGTTTATAGAATTTTAATGTTTAAATTGTTGGGTTTTCTTTTGTTTTTTTTTAAATTTATATCGTTGTATGATGTTTCATCGGTGTGATCTTCTGTTGTTTTTTCATTGTTGTGTTAATTTTTTTGAGTACTATCAACTCCTAGTGTCAATCGAATGGAATTTTATCTCTTTTACAAATCGAACACACATCTCTAAGTTAGTCATTCCGCTCTGATGAGAAGGGATCTAAACATAAATTCTACAGAAATAGAGGCTGTGTGCTCATTGGATGAGCGATTCAATATTTTGACGTAATTTTGTGGGGCGAAAAATACATGGGAAGTCACGATAGCACAGGAAAATGGTGATCGCTGTCATTAACCGAACGTCATCCAATCTTTTGCTACTCTCCTATTTTACAATATGTGCTTCGAAACTTGATTTATAAGGCAAAAATATAATTGTAGAAGTCATCAATAAATATGAACCGGTTTTGGAATTGATTGTCCTCACTCCAGAGCTCTAATTGTTCCCTTTTCGAAAATGGAAGTATTCGCTTTGACGAGAAAGGGAATGGGGAAATGTTCATCTTGCGGAGTTGATAAATGTAAAGAAAAATATAATACGAGGCACTTTCTTTCGTATTTTTGGAAGGTATTTATAATTTGTGTTAGCTATGAGCCAAAATCGCTTTCTCTGCATATGCAGCAATCCCTGATAGAAGCATAGGACTGGTCAGTTTTCACTCATTTAAGTTGACTGACACATTCGCAACTGTTTCTTAGTGTCACCTCTAGTGCACAACTCTCTCTTATCTAGGTCCTCCTGAGCAGAGACTACCTTGCAAGTCAGCGATGCTTTGCCCGCATCCTACTTCTAGGAGGCGCTGACAGCACCCCGTTAGGAATGTGTGGGGTAGAATTGTGAATGAAAGAAAATTTTAAGTAGCCGACCAAGGCAAAAAATACTGTAAAACTTTACATTACTCCACGATCGCCATAATGTAACGGTAATTGTTCTATGAGGTTCAAGCTAGTATTTTCTCCATGTAGCTTCGTCCCATTTCGTTTCCGCCTTTCTTACGAAGAAAGGAGAGTATAATTGAGCCTTCTTTTCCTTTTCTTCTTTCTTTCTCGTATTCTCTACGGCTATTTTTATTAACTCTATTCATATCTGTTCCCTAAACTAGATTACTCTCTCCTCACCGACTCCCTGTCCATCCTTTTTCCTCTAACGCTATCTTTCAGCGCTGAGTTTCGACTGTCTCGTTGAGGAAAAGGTAGAGAGCGTAGCAAAGCAAGTGGGATGGCTGAAGCCCTCGTTTCCGGGGAAAAATTGATGGAGTGAAGGCGGGCGTTCTCTCTGGGGGCAACTTAATGGACCTTCGGCCGGTATCGTGCCGCGTCCCCTTCAATCATTCTGAGGTTCATCATATACTGCTTCGTGTGGGGTGGTGCAGTTTAGGCATTTTATATCGAAGGATATTCAAGTTATTAGAATACGCATCGATTCTAACTTAGGCGAACGAATCACGTAAGCTGATGCAGATGAGCTGTCTTTCTCTTCAAACACACTCGCCTGTCGATGCATAAAAATAGATTACTATGATAAATTCAAGGAGCATCAAGATTGAAGGAGCCCATTTTGAAAATTTGATCCAAGGTAACTATTCTGACGTAATTATAAATACAGAAAGCTGGCTCGCAGAAGACGTTAGGGACTCAGAATCCTCTCAAAAGATCTGATGGTATGTTATAAGTGCCGTCGGAACGGAGAATGCAGTATTCTTAGCCATTAGTCTATACTAAAAACAGTCCACTGAGGCGAATATAAATGTATTAACTTTTTTTAAACTCTTTCCGACAGGTTTGCGTAGCTTCAGTGAAGAAATCCACTTTTTTCGCGTATGAATGTTAAAAGTGTAAATATAAGACTATTGGAAAAAAACAATAAGTCAAGATGTAATAGAAAAAGGGGCTGGGAAGGCTCTAAGGAAACGTATATTTGAATGCGACATAATATGGACTATGATACTTCCTAATACTATGTACGAATCAATTGAGAAAGATAGAGAAATCTGACCGGAAACTATCGGAGCGAGTTCCCTTTCGTGAAATCTAAAAGAGAATTTATTACAAACTAGCGGAGTGCCCGTTGATTCTCAACGGAAAAATTAATGCAAATCGAAAGTATTGAAATTTACATATGAAAAAATTTAGATATGAGAACTCTTAAATTTATGAAAAGAACAATACTTCTCTTTATCCTATGTGACTTACGAAATCACAAAAACAGCTACACAAATGTAAATCACAGAATAAACTAATGCACCAGTCGCTACAACAAATAGAGGAAACAACTGAGTACCAAATGAATGTAGACGGAATCACAAAAATAGCCACACAAATCTTGTAAACCACAAACGAAAACGAATGAACCAGTCGCTCAGCGCGTCCAAGATTTCCGTTTGATAGCGAGTCAGTGAAATCATCGCAACTATCAAATAAACGAATTAACACATAAACGCCGCAAACGAATTACGATGTATAGTAGTTAATCTAATTAGAAATCGCCCTTTCATGAATTAACACCTAATTTATCCTTAAGATGGCGTCGGCTGTTGTATAATTTATCTCTTTCGACACTTGTCTAGAGTCCGTAAATTGAATACTACATTGACTTTTTTGGAATAATTAAACCATGCAAAATAAAACATTCATATTGAAACATATTCGTTCTGATAATATTTGAGCAAGCAGCATAGAACCGAAGCATAAAAATAAAGGACAGTCGCCCATAATCTGAGAGAGTTGTTCCATATTTCATAGTATAACAAACTTAATAGCGTATCGGCAATCGTATAACACGAACATTTAAATATAATATTTAAGATATAACAAAATACCAATGAGTATGACTATCACCGTCAAGAAAAGATATAGGTGGATAGTACCTATACTTAAACACACCAATAGATGATCCGCTAAAACATTTCTTGGTTTAATTTCCAATTCTATATCTAAAAACACAAAATCCGTTTACCTTTCCAGTCCGGCATAAAAGGATTGAGATTCCTTGCTGCTTAAACTCCAATTCTTTACACTTCAAAGAAAGCAATCACTGAATTCAGGGGTATTTCAACGATCTTGATTGATTCATTAAATGTACGGCGGGACGCTATATGAAACAATTAGTATTTAGATCGGAAATTAAGAATGAGAAAGTTATCAACTTACCAAGCTAAGATGATATAATTACTTTATATGAGAAAAGATGATTCATTTAATACGACGATAAACATTAATTTCACGTAATTAATCAATACATATTGGCGTTGCTATAAACAAAGCTTGATTGTTGCAGTCGCGCGTATGCTGACGAATTTGAATTCAAATTTAAAGATATCGAGTAGGTGGACAGTAACTATACTTAAACACACCAATAGATGATCCAATAAAACATTTCTTGGTTTAATTTCCCATTCTATATCTAAAAGTACAAAATTCGTTTACCTTTCAAATCAGCTGTAAAAGGCTTGTCATTCCTTGCTGCTTATTAAGCCCAATTATTGACACTTCAATGGAAGCAATCA
The DNA here is from genome assembly GCA_947579665.1 of Sympetrum striolatum. Classification (NCBI taxonomy): domain Eukaryota; kingdom Metazoa; phylum Arthropoda; class Insecta; order Odonata; family Libellulidae; genus Sympetrum; species Sympetrum striolatum. The sequence continues at coordinate 2,919,141 of OX388350.1, forward strand.
CTGAATTCAGGGATATTTCAAATATCTTGATTGATTTATTCTTCAGCGTTAAAGGTTAAATTCACAGCGGGACGCTAAATAAAACGATTATTATTTAGAGCGGAAAATAAGAATGAGAAAGTTATCAACTTACCAAGCTAAGAAGATATAATTACTTTATATGAGGAAAGAAGATTAATTTAAGTAGTAGTAGTAATTATGAAGGTGCCTCGACAGCTGAGGTCATTTCGCACCTTTTCCTTTTGATTCATTTAATACGACGATAAACATCAATTTCACGTAAAGAATCTAAAGAATCAACAAACACTTATGTTGCTATAAACAAAACTTGCTTGTCGATGATGCGCTAGTGCTAACGAATTTGAATTTAAAGATATCGAGATTGGCCTTGACGACGGGTTGTTTAGAATATCAGATTCACATTAAAGTTTCGTATTTAACTTACTAATTCTCACAACTTCGAAGTGAAAGCAATATTCTACGACCAAAATAAAAAACTTTATTCTATTTCCTTTTGTTTTGGTGTTACTTTAAGTTTCAAAGGACCATTATTTCTAATTTAATTTTATTAAAGAAAAGTACCGTGCAAATGATAAAAATGTCTTCCCATGTATTTCTTATGGAAACTATTCGACTATCTGGAGTCAAACTGAGTACAGTTGGGTCAACAGAAAGTAGCCTATCATTTGCGCAGGGGAAACGTTTAATATTGTACGAATTTTGAAATTTTGAAAATATTTAGCTTTAGAGTTATAGCGTGAAATAGATTTTTGACCTCGACTGGGGACGAACTGGAGACAGCTAGGTGGATAAAAGGTAGCCTATGTCACTCCCCGGATGACACATGATCATCATACCAAATTTCATCAAAATCGGTTGGATAGTTTTTGAGTGATGCTGTAACATCCAGACAGACAGACAGACAGACATCCAGACAGACAGACAGACAGACAGACATGAAAATTTCTAAAACCTGTTTCGGACTCGGGAACAACCCCAGTATCTAGCAATACAACTTTTTTTGAAATCGGATCAATGTACAGACACGACCCCTTCTACAGATTTATTATATACTAGCGGAGTGCCCGTTGATTCTCAACGGAACAATGAATGTAAATCGGAAGTAATGAAATTTACATAAGAAAAAATTTAGATATGTGAACTCTTAAATTTATGAAAAAACAATACTTCTCTTCATCCTAAGTGACTTACGAAATCACAAAAACAGCTACACAAATGTAAATCACAGAATAAACTAATGCACCAGTCGCCACAACAAATAGAGGAAACAACTGAGTACCAAATGAATGGAGAGGAAATCACAAAAATTGCCACACAAATATTGTGAACCACAAACGAAAACGAATGAACCAGTCGCTTAGCACGTCTAATATGTCTGTTACACAGCGAGTCAGTGAAATTATCGCAACTATCAAATAAACGAATTAACAAATAAACGCCGCAAATTAATGACGATATATAGTAGTTAATCTAATTAGAACTCGTCCTTTTATGAATAAACACCTAATTTATCCTTAAGATGGCGTCGGCAGTTCTTTAATTTAATTACTTAACTCTTAATAAATAACCCTCTGCTGTTAAATTGACTGTTAGAATTGTGAAGAAAATTTTTATCCTATTGATAATGTAAGCGGCGCATCAGTTTAATTATATCGCAATAATAATTTGACCTTTATGTTGCAAAATCAGAATTAACTCTTACCTCTTCTCTTGAATAGGATTTAATTTAATTTCAATGTTTTCAGATACCGTTGACGAAAAATATTGTCTTCCGATATTTTTATAAACGTGGAATGAGGAGGAGGTGGAATTTTCAAGTCCGTTTTTCCTTGGGAATTTTCCTGGGTGCACCCCCTTATGTGAAAAGTCACCTTAACCCTTTCCTTAATCAAAGATGATATTTTCATGTATAGAGTAACATATCTGAAAAAGGTTCCCGAGTTTAATATTGCACTGAAGGAAAACCATATACCAGCAATACTTCATTCTAGAGGGAATTTCTATAGTATATGTAACTGAAAATGAGAAGTAAATTAACGAAAAAGACTTCGAAAGTGAAATATCTTGTTAGAGGTGATACTTCGAAATGATGCTTATTCGACTAAATTCTTATTCAGTTTATCCAATTTGTCCTTGCCTAGACATAGAATCTATTAGTTTCAGCAATGAAAATAATACAGGTATATTTTATCTCCTTCGATACTTGTCTAGAGTCCGTAAAATGAATACTACTTTGATTTTTTGGAATAATTAAACCCTGCAACATACAACATACATATTGAGGCGTATTTCTAATGATAATATTTGAGCATCCAGCATAGAACCGAAGCATAAAAATAAAGGACAGCCGCCCATAATCTGAGAGAGGTGTTCCATATTTTATAGTCTAAAAAACTTAATAACGTATCGGCAATCGCTTAACACGAACATTTAAACATATTATTTAAGATATAACAAAATACCAATATGTATGATTATCACTATCAAGAAAAGATGTAGGTGGATAGTACCTATACTTAAACACACCAATAGATGATCCACTAAAACATATCTTGGTTTAATTTCCAATTCTATATCTAAAATCACAAAATCCGTTTACCTTTCCAGTCCGGCATAAAAGGATTGAGATTCCTGGCTGCTTAAATTCCAATTCTTTACACTTCAAAGAAAGCAATCACTGAATTCAGGGGTATTTCAACGATCTTGATTGATTCATTAAATGCACGGCGGGACGCTATATGAAACAATTAGTATTTAGATCGGAAATTAAGAATGAGAAAGTTATCAACTTACCAAGCTAAGAAGATATAATTACTTTATATGAGAAAAGAAGATTCATTTAATACGACGATAAACATTAATTTCACGTAAATAATCAATACATATTGGCGTTGCTGTAAACAAAGCTTGATTGTTGCAGTCGCGCGTATGCTAACGAATTTGAATTCAAATTTAAAGATATCGAGTAGGTGGACAGTAACTATACTTAAACACACCAATAGATGATCCAATAAAACATTTCTTGGTTTAATTTCCCATTCTATATCTAAAAGTACAAAATTCGTTTACCTTTCAAGTCAGCTATAAAAGGCTTGTCATTCCTTGCTGCTTATTAAGCCCAATTATTGACACTTCAGTGGAAGCAATCACTGAATTCAGGGATATTTCAAATATCTTGATTGATTTATTCTTCAGCGTTAAAGATTAAATTCACAGCGGGACGCTAAATAAAACGATTATTATTTAGAGCGGAAAATAAGAATGAGAAAGTTATCAACTTACCAAGATAAGAAGATATAATTACTTTATATGAGGAAAGAAGATTAATTTAAGTAGTAGTAGTAATTATGAAGGTGCCTCGACAGCTGAGGTCATTTCGCACCTTTTCCTTTTGATTCATTTAATACGACGATAAACATCAATTTCACGTAAAGAATCAACAAACACTGGTGTTGCTATAAACAAAGCTTGGTTGTTGATGATGCGCTAGTGCTAACGAATTTGAATTTAAAGATATCGAGATTGGCCTTGACGACGGGTTGTTTAGAATATCAGATTCTCATAAAATTTTCGTATTTAACTTACTAATTCTTACAACTTCGAAGTGAAAGCAATATTCTACGACCAAAATAAAAAACTTTATTCTATTTCCTTTGTTTTGGTGTTAGTTTTAGTTTCAAAGGACCTTTATTTCTAATTTAATTTTGTTAAAGAAAAGTTTTGTGCAAATGATAAAAATGTCTTCCCATGTTTTTCTTATGGAAACTATTCGACCCTCTGGAGTCGAACCGAGTACAGTTGGGTCAACAAAAATTATCCTATCATTTGCGCTAGGGAGACTTTTAATATTGTACAAATTTTGAAATTTTATAAATAATTAACTTTAGAGTTATAGCGTGAAATAGATTTTTGACCCCAACTGGGGACGAACTGGGGACAGCTAGGTGGATAAAAGGTAGCCTATGTCACTCCCCGGATGACAAATGACCATCATACCAAATTTCATCAAAATCGGTTGGATAGTTTTTGAGTGATGCTGTAACATCCAGACAGACAGACAGACAGACAGACAGACAGACAGACAGACAGACAGACAGACAGACATGAAATTTTCTAAAACGTGTTTCGGACTCGGGAACAACCCCAGTATCCAGCAATACAACTTTTTTTGAAATCGGATCAATGTACAGACACGACCCCCTCTACAGATTTATTATATATATAGATATAGATATAGATTATAAGACGTGAAACGCTTTCCCCTTTGCCAAAATGTGCAAGAGGTCCAAATTAAGAGGGACTACTGACGAATTAAAAGAAAGCAATGGAAATGTAATGTACCAAGAGCAAGGCGTATTTGCATCCTACAGCTTACATTCTACCCTACCGAATATGACTGAGATAATGTCTCCAACAACGTTCACTGCTCACCTTAACTTTTGTGGCACTTAAAACCAAATACAACTCCTGGTTTCGAGACATTGGAGCTCAATTTTTACCTGGTAGCAGCAAAATAAATTTTTTCTTGCCATGAAATATGTATTTGAACATTTGATGAAAATGGATTAGATGCCGAGAAACTGACAAATTACGAGTGTATTCACAAGTTTAAAATTGACTTCATCGATCGTAAAACTAACGGACTACAAGGTTTTTGGCTCATTGGTTTTTGGGGGTGCCTAATTTAATGAGCTGGAAACAAAGAAGATTAAGAGAAACGTAATCACTGGAGTCTCAGTTATTTTCTCTCGATGTTTTGAAATCTCCCAAAAATAATTCGCAAGTTGACGCGGTAATTTGAGATCTTCTAAAGCATTTGATAAAATCCTGCATCATAAACTGATATGCAAATGAGAAGTAGTTCGGATCGATGTACAAGTAATGAACTGGATTAAGAACTTTCTTTCCTATAGAGAATGTCTGGTTGTTTGGATATTTCCAACAAGGTTAAAGTGTCCTCGAGAGTATCACACGGTAGCGTAATCGGCTGTATGTTTTTTTAATAATCAGTAATTTTTAATTTCATCAACAAGAAGACAGGCAGGGAAATTAAGATCTATGTGGGCGACACTTTGAATTACAGCTAAGTAGAAAACATAGTGGACAAATTTATTTTTTCCAAGAATCTAAATAGAATCTCAGTGCAATGACTGAGGTTGAACTTAATACAGACAAATGTTCGGTAATTAACTTCTTCGAAGAGAAAGGACGGGCAGATGAACATCCGTGGATCCTTCGAGGCTGAAAATAAGTTTAGACTCGGTGAAATTACTTGGAGCTGCTCTCGGGATCGGAGGGTGCCCACGTCCGTAAAATATGTGGACGGGCACTTAAGGCTTTTTCGAGAGTAGCGGCTAAAAAGTCTGTGAGCGATGTTTCTTTCGCTCGTTGAAACTCATCTAAGGTGCGCAGTGCATGGGAGTGTTCCGCAAGTGATGCATTCGATCTTTTGAAGAAGGAAGATATTGTAAATTGCCAAGGAAAATGAGAAAACTTCACTATATATGCGAGATATACCTGAGGACTTCGGCTGGGAATTTTTAGGTGGTCCCTGTTACTTGTGTCGGACTGATATGCGAGACGAATCAGAGAAATCGATGGCAGGAATTTGGGTTTCAAGTATTCACGTTTTTATGTAAAGACTAAGGCAATTGAATATCAGCCAAAATGGTGGGTCGTCTAGATCTTAGTAGATTACTGGCAAAAGCAAATGAAAGATAAAGATTTTCCTCCAACTTCTAAGACGAATGGACAACATCCCATTCATCAAGGTATATTAGCAGACACACGTTGCTGAGACACTTCAAACATTTGTATTCCTTAATTGCCGAGCGACTTACGCTCCGAACGATCCGTGACTTGGAAGTAATTCCAAGGCGTCGTTGGCATATTTCTTCCGGATGTTGGTTAGTTTCGGGGAGCTCCTTCCAGGCGGCGCTAGATTCGAATAAATCTGAAAAGCGTAAAAGCGGATGTAGACGCACTTCCCGCCTTTAAAACGATTACCTAAGATAGCAATTGCGTCCCTAAGAAATAAAGAGTCGTAATTTGGAGGTGAGGCTCACGATAAGGCGGGTGAAATACGAGTGCCGAAGTGCCTTCAGAAAAGGGTTTATTTTTTGCTATCTGACGCCATCTCGGCGGGGGAGCGGATTTCTCGTGTCTTCCGACCTTATCTGCTCTAAACCGCGGGAGGTGGCATATTTATGCAGCATCGATCCGCTGCAACTATTGTACTAAGCAACGAAGGCCCTGGAGAACTCTCCATTCGCAAATTTCGTCATGCACACCGATGGGCGGCACACTTTCGTGCCAATCCATTTCCGCACTAACCCTTTCTATTATAAATAGAAAATAAGACTCATTTGTCTAAACTCAGAGATGTAATGTGATTATGTAAAATTTACCCGTAAAGTTCTTTGTTAGTTAACAGTGTTTTATATATACTCGTTTGGCCAATTCATTCCGCTTAGTCAAAGAAGAGATGTAGCGTTATGTTTTAATTTAGGTTAATAGTGCTTATGGAGGATCGTTGTACTGTACCTGTACATTCGGTGATGACATTGCCCCCAGGCTGTTGTTCTATTGTTGAGGTGATTCGAGGTTGCAAAAATATTGCAATGGAATGTTTATCGGAAGAAATGAAACGTGCATTCAAGTGTTTTCGAAGCTATCTGTCATGAAAATTATGAATTGTAGTTTTGAAGTAAAGGCTAGAGAGTTGGATCTGCCAAGGGAAGAAAAAGTGTTGTGGGATTGATTGGGTCAAATACGTTGGAAAAGAATTTGAAGAGTGTGGTTCAGCGACATTGCAAAAGGAAGAAGACTATAATGGTTTGAGAAATGGACGTTGAGATTGTATGGAAAAGATCGATTGAGTGGAAAGAAGGACGAAGTGGTACTCAGAATAGGAAAGAATTTAATGCAATGTAGGAAATAGGAGCAGATATTGCGCGGGAGACCGTGTGAAGAAAATTTTAGTTATAGGATGTATCGGAAGTAATAAAAGATGAGAGGACGGAGGAGGTACGAGAAGATGAAGAAAATTGAGGCGAAAGGAAAATACGGAATAATGAAGAGAGTTGCGGACAAAACAGAGATGCGTATCTTGTTGAGAACACCTGAAAATTGCACCGAGGAGAACTTTTCCTCAAGTGCGGTAGAATCTCGTGAAAGAATGAAACTTCTCCGAAATTGGAGCTTATGCTAAATGCAGCGTTTAGAGCATTGTGAGGCAACGGATATAATGCGGTGCACCGCGAGGCTTCTTGGAATGTACAATCAGGGACGGATTTCCGGTGAGGCGCTTGCTCCCGAAATAGACGATATACCCTTCTTTACGGCCAAACGATTCTTGAGAAGGGAACTAATAATTGCGCCTCAAAAGAGCATGCGATTGCTTCTGAAAAGCAGTCTCACCACATCTCAGATAAGAAATTACAATTTCGATCGGATGTTAATACCTGTTCTAATAAAATCTATTGAGAGATAGATTCATCGTTTATCTATATATTAATACGTGAAGAGAAAACTTTGGATCCCTTTTTAAGGATATTGCGCAAACGGAGGAGTTTGAGATTTGGTATAGTTGAAGTTTATATGGAGAAGGAGTGCAGGAAGCTAAAATCTTTGTCCAAATAAGCATGCTTCGACTCTGGACCAGTATAATCGTCTTTCATAAGAAATGCACGTAAAGTTCATTTTGATCGATTGTAGACATTTTTCCTTTTGCAGAATTAGATCTGAAATAATGGTAGTACGAAATCGAGATTAATAACAAAAGAAAGGAAATTGAATAAAGATTCTTATTTTGGTCGTATAATATCGCATTCGAGTCGAAATTAAGAGAATTCAGAAAAAAATGACGAAAAATTTGTGTAATTTTGACATAAACAATTCCCTAACGACAAAGGTGATTGTTGGACTCAGCTCTGATACGAATGAATGCGAAAGATAGGCTCATAAGAAATGTATTGAGAAGAAGAGCCGACATTTTATGGCAATAAATCCATAAGTAAACTTTTGAAATTGAAATTCATATATATATTTTTATGAATAATTTCACCTTCTATAATGTAGGTTAATATTTTAGGCTTTGTAGATAAAACTTCAAACGATATATGTTTTCGTTCTAAAAACAGGGAAAATTTTGCCATCAAAATCAATCGAAAGGCAGCAATGTGTACAAAAGCGATTTTGTTGTAGCAACCAAATAAACGAATACTCTATTGTAATAGTTAACAAGCACTTTTTGTGTCAACGGAAAATACGCGTATCTTCACAAAAATGAAATGTATTCCAAATGCAATATATCGTATGCCTCTATGAATATCAAGTCTCATTTATGTTAGCGTTAATTTGATTCAATAATAATATGAAAAATTAAATGTGACTATGAATTGAAACAAAAAAATAAATAAAACGACAATCCTTAACTTTGGTTTTTTTAAATTGTTACTAACATTCCATTTTAAATTCCATGGGTAATGTAGGGAATTAAGGCAAACTACACATCCTAATGACGTGTTTGTACGCGCTCGCAGCTGACGTAATAGAGCAGACTTCTAAATCATTATAAGCATTAATCATAGAGGTATAATCATTGATCAAAGAATCTCAATAACGTTCAAACTTCAAATTTAACGAATCACGATCGAATTTCGACCACTGGGCGATCACTAGTAGTATCCACTTACATAAAGCCAATCATCCAATGTTTACTTGACTAAATAATACTCTCTAAGTGCTTGCGTTGCCATCTTTGGTTTGCTACAACATCTTTGCAAATGAGCGGAGGGACCCAACCCAACCATTTGCTCGCGATGTCCCCCGTTTTTGCCGTTCATCCATTCCAAGAGCATTTTATCTTCTCCTGGAAGACCCTGCTGTCGCCACCATACAGGGTGCCAATAGTTGCCATGATTACCTCTTTTCGTGGTTTCTCTCGTTCCATCAGTGGCCGCGTGACAATCAAATCATTAAGTAATATAACTTGACCTGCAAATCCAAAAAATTCCATTTGTAAGAGAGCTATTTATAGCCAGTTATGTACATGATGTTATTCAATCTGTGAGTATTGCATCAACGAAACCTCTTTTACAGATTGTAACGTTTAATGCGTTGGAATAACGGCGATACATGAGTAATGTTTGCAGCTTAATTACCGTCTCAAACTCTAAAGAGCGCACAACCATGAGGATTACTCTCCTTGGACATACCACGAGGCTATTGATAACTTTTCAGTTATGTTTTATTGGGTTTCGCTTAGTATTAACGTGCTTGATCTGTTAGAGACACACCCTCGTTTGCATTTTCCCGTAAGATACGCATTTTATGGTGGAAATAACCCCTTCCATAAAAATATGTCTCCCAACTCAATTTAAGAAGGCTTTCTTTTTTAATTCCTCGCTAGAGAGCGTTACGTAAACCTAATTTAGACCCATTTCACCGGTACTCTTGACCCGCATTGAAGTGTGCCCTGGGAATAATTTGTTTACGTAATCCCTTTGTCCTGCTCTAAGCGTGACTTTTCTCCCTCGGTCACTTTTAGTGACTTCGTCCGGCGCTTCCAAACAGTAATTGACCTCTCCGGAAAAAGTCATCAAAGTCACGGAACCATTTGGCATCTAGTCGGCTATAATTTGAGGAATTAATTATTCGTGGGACGAAACTCGTTGCCATGGAGAATTTAAAGAGACTCCTCGATTTTTGTATCCGAGAGGGAGCTTTTGAAGTAATTAATTAACATTCTCACCGAAAGATGACTCTGGATCGATAAAGAAGTAATTACGTCCATCTTCCGTTGTCGTCTGACGAGAAATTGATGCGATCTTAGGCTGCACATTTGCGTGGGATTTCCTTTTAATTTTAATTAGATGGTAGCTCCGATTTTCTCACTATTTCTAACGAAGCGATAGAGCTGACTAACATACTTTAAGAGAATAAAACAGTGGGAAGTTTGTTGCATCGGAAAGCCGCGAGTGTAATCATCCGACTGTACTTGAGTAGCACTCAATATTGTCGGCCTTCGGTTTTGACCTCATCTTTTTTAGTGTTCAAAACTATTGGATGGGGAATAGCTGGAATGAGGAGTTTGGTACTTTGCCTTCGAGTTGGAATGCAAGGAGTCGACTAGGCGTAGCACTCTGACCCTATAACACTTTGAAAGCATTTAGAATAATGATTGACCAAAAGGTACACTGTCACTCTGAAAATCTCACACCTCAGTGGCCTATGTATCATATCTTTTATTCCGACTCCATTAAAACTGTGTACTGATTTAATTATTGGTGGCATATGATAACATTTGAACAGTAAAACACTGTCATTTAAATCTCACCCTCTTGCTGGGAAGTTAAAATTGATCGACTATCCATGTCTAGATGATCCCCCATGGTACCATATTGTTTGTAAATTCTATGATTGTGTAAAACCACCGTTTTCTAAAGTAATATTTTACATCGAATTAGGTAACTCTAATAGTAAAACTAATGTTCGCGTATTTCAAGATGAGCGAAGTTTTTGAGAACGTTTTCCTCATGGATATTGAAATTCTAATGCTAATACACTGAAGTGAACTAATTTAAACGAAAATATTTCCCTTTTTGTAAATATGCAAGAGTCATGTTTCACGCAGTTCCATGAATTCAATACGCTTAGAAAGTAACCAGGCAATACATAAGTCCGTATGAATATATTTTTTTAATCATAAGAAAAATTCTCTAATGTCTAAGCCTAGATCTCTGCTTTAAAATGACCATGATATACTGCTTTATTCCGTCAAAATTTTCAATAAAATTTGAGGGGGTGACAGTCTTTCTTTAGTTTCCATTTCTAATTTATTCTCTACAGAGTTGTCAATCGCTTGCGACATTGAGTATGCACTAGAATACTTAATTTCCCCTTTAATTTACTTCTTTCGAATAGCATTACGTTGACATTTCCTCAGAATAACTTCATCAATTAGATATTTTATCCGATTGATTTTAGGTTTTATCATATACATTTTCTTTTTGAACGATTTAATGATCAATTAAGACTCATCGTAATTGTATTACACCTATATCGAGAAGCTAAACTCAATTCTTTAGCAATTTTCCTTTGATTCTTGATGTTAAATGGAAAAAATGGAAAAAGGAAAAAAAAGGAAAAAAGGAAAAAAAATGGAAAAAGACCTCTGAAGCCGACGTTTTGCGACACATGTGATCGTGGAGATGGCAAATAAATCATCACTCTTCTAATGATCACTGATGTGGATAATCTGATGTCATCATCATGACGTCATATTTACTTGATGCATCTTTGGATCGTTGATTCCCGTTCACAAGATGAAATGAGAGAGAAAAAAAGGAATTAACTCAAAAATCGGGAGTTCATTTCGAATGCAAATTAACTTTCTAAAATCCCATCACATTCGCGTGCACCTCATTTTAATTCTGTTACAAAGGCTACTAGAAGCCGATGATCACCTCTCAATTCGTGATTATGCAACTCATCATTAAAGTTACGAAAAATTTAGGAACCGTTTTCATTTTATACCCTTTTGCGTCATTTTATGCGAGTGTTTTTATATATAACATTATCCGCCAAATTTGTGACTGAGTGGAATATCAAAGTGGAAATAAAAAGTAGAACCACTTTGGGAAAATTCCACTAAACGTTGTTTGATTAATGCCTCTGTACACATAGTGAATTTTTTACATTGTGTATCTCTCTGTTCAATCCACGTATTTATGATTTATTCATACCATATGTATTTTCATATATAGGTCGATTTCGCGAAATCATTTGCAAAATATTCACTTTGTACATCTCATATATAAGCCAATTCTAGTTTTATCTTTGATTATTGAATTCTGCTAAGCATATTCCAATGGAGCAATTAATTTTAACTTTTATCATATGGGATACTTTTAAATTCAGTTTTTCGAGTATTAGGGAAAACAACGATGTTAATTTCCGTTGTTTACTTTGAGGATTGATATAATTCATAGATATAGTCCGTACTACTAGGAAAATACTAAAAAAATGTAGTATAAGATGGGAAACGCCATTTTATTTCCCTTGTAGTTTTGAGTCATACATGTTCACAATACCCTCTCATCAGTATAGATGTATAAAATTAAGAGAGTATTTACGGAATATGTTGGATTCGGAGACTACAAAGTTGGAATATATCGTTTATTCTTACAAATAGTCAACTATATTTTACTTTGGAAATTCTTATTTATTTTTGTGCATCAATGGACATCGTAGAAACGTATAATTTATTTGGTGAGCCTTTTTAAACGTTTGATAGGGTGTGGTGGTCACCTCTTTCCCTAAATGAAATTGAGACCTATGCCAACTCGATCTACCAAAGGGCATAAGTTACTCATGGTTATAGGAAGATATTGAGGATAAGAGCAGCCTCGGTACTCGTACTTCTTGGCTTCGTATCCTGCTAATGTTATCTATGCTTATTATCTTCCGTTTGTATGCTCTCCGTTCGTATCGGATAACAGATTTAAATTGCTAATTGGGATTGGGAGCGGATACAATTTGGAATTGGAACTGTTTTCCCCAAACAAAAGAACATAATTTCAGTTATTTAAATTAGAACCTAATTTTTGATTTAAATTGTAAAACCAGGATAAAATTTCATAAACGAAAATAAAAACTTGATTCATTTACTTCGCAATATATAGGGAAAACAACTTTAAGGATTTAGCATTAGAATGCTGTGTTGATAAATTCAGAATCTAGTTGCCTTTGGACGTAGTATCAGTTGATTTTATTCTGATCCTCAATGTCCAGTCGATCTTTTCGCTGATTGGCATGATGCATTGTTAGTTGCAGCCCTTTCCCATCTTTTCCTTATCCTCGGTAGTCCAATATGAAACTCTGCATGCCCTCGGCTTTCAGAAACCTCCACTGAACTTTTCCACTATTCCATTGCAATCCCTTTTCTGCAATCTGTTCCTTTCCTCTCTCATTTCATCGACCAAAAATGCATTCTTTACTCCCTCGTAGATGACAGTTAACTGACGAATTCGTTACTGAACGACTTAGTGGGTGGTAATCACGCGTTAGTGGCAGAAGAAAGATGCTAATGTATAGATAAAGAAAAACGTCGAAAGGAAGTCTTAATTTCCCCCTTCTCCATTTATGTGTGATTTCAATCTTTCCTCTCGTCAATTGTTCCTGTCTGTTTATGTATGTATGTATATGGTGACTGCAGGATGTTGTATCCGTATTTTGGTACACAATCAATTAAATGTATATTTCTAATACTTTTGTCTCGGTCATGTTCGAGGCAGTGATAAAGCTATTGAGGTATTAAACTTGGTCACTCTTTATCGAATGTCATAAAACGTGCTCTTTGGGTATGGATTGGGTACTTAGGCGGACTATTGACAGGTGGTGGACTAAAGAGAACGTGGACACACTACCTCGATTCTCATCTTGGTCAGTGGGGACGATTCCCTCTCAGTCTAAATGGGGATGAGATGGGAATCCAACGTTGCTGTACTCGAGACAAGTCCAAACTACCTTGCCTTTGTCTGATAGCCTCATTTCTTCCCTAAGTCACACTTTTCTTTAATATGGAGACCTTTTGTACAACTTTATCAACGATTCAAGTAGAAGATGTAAAAATCTTCCGGGAAGGCTACGAATGCAATGAGAAAAGCGGGTGTCTGGTTTGCAGTCGGTGCAAGATCGAAACCAAAAAATAGGAATTTCCATTGAATAGGATTTTTGATTGAAAAGGGACCTGTACGAAAATAAATAGAGTTGGTGCTATTCATACTCCCATCTGCAGAGTCAAGCCTTGGGGTTGCTATCCATCGAGACGATTTCTTCGGCAGCAAATTCGGAGTCCGTCGGCGGAAATTCCTTTGACGACGTTTATTCTTCGAGGATATCGCGGCCGACATTTCTTTATGCGAATGCTTTTGATTGATTGTCTGTTCAGCTCTCTTCCGCTGCTTCCCCTCCCTTCCGCACTGAGGCGCTATTTCCGTGCAGCCTATGGCGTGATGATCGATTGCAAACGCATTTCGCCTTTCTCTTGTTTGGGTTCTAAAAGATCACTCTGCCGCCTTTGCGATCCCTTTCCGGGAACTCTATTCAATGCTTTTTCTCCATCGACCGAGATCATTCCGGAACTGGTGGATGACGTTTCCTGAGGAAATTAATGCTCGTCCCCTTTCGATTGCCGAATTACTTCTCCTTGAATAGACTCCTTTGTTGCTAACACGCACGTAACGTACTTTAATTGAATTAAGATGAAATGTATTCAATTCGTCTTTTCGTACCAGGAAGAGGGAAATTCCATCCTCCATTTCCTCTTGTCTCAGTCTTGACTGTGGTAATAAGATAGTTACTGAGGTACGAATGACGCTGAATTTTGGAAATACTGTCCCTCTCCATCAAATACTATGGAGAACTTTATTCCTGTGGCCATTCTGTCTTGAAATTTTTCTTCTTTGTGCATGCTGCGGAAAGTAGAGAGTTAGTACCATACTCCTCACTGTGCACGATTCAATTGATTCCCTATCTGGAGCTATTGGTAGTTACATGAGAGAAGAGGATGAGAATTACTCCGGCCTTGCGTTGATTTGATATTTGTTTTGCTAATTTGTGGTATTTTTGCTGATCATTCAATCAATGGAATTAGCACGAATTTAAAGTTTTGTATAAATTCTTTCGGTGTTCAGTTATCCCTTGAAAAGTTACTTCCACATTTTCAGCGGTGTAGTTTTGTTGGTCTACGGACTACTTGATCCAGTTCACTAAGAATTCGTATATTTTATCCAACACAAGTCACGATCTCGAGTGACTTGTTCTACCCCCGTGAATGAGAAACTTCTTCTATGGATTTTCTTTCATTAGATATCCCTCTATTTCCTATATATTTTAGTCGAATAGCCGAATTCCGAACGAAGAAAATTTCGGTAAAAGATAACCGATGTTTTCTACTGGGATTCTCTTTATGTGTTCAACTGATGCCATCTTGTTCTTAGAATACAATGATTTATGGCACAAATAGTTAATTATCATTTTAATTGTACCTTTTTATCGGTATAGACTATTACGTATGCTATTAGTAACATTGTTTTTAACTTTAGTTGAACTGAATTTGTGTTACATTTAACTTTACCTACTTTCCCTATATCTTATTGAGGAATTAAATGTAGGTGGGTCCAAATGTTGCTAGAAATAGAGCCGTTCGTGCGTATATTTATTATTATATGTGTATGTTTGATAGATCCTTTGGTTTGAAATCTACTTTCTCATGGAAGGCCAGATTAAGTTACCTTTATAACTACGCCATTGCGCATTTTGTGTCGAAAATCATTGAAGTTAGAGAGATAAATAAAATTATGCATAACGGATATAATCACTATGTATAAGAAAGTAACCATTTTCAAATACAATAACCGATTACCGATGTGAGGCGCGGCTAAATTTGCGATCTTACTCAGATTTGTCCCTTATTTATCCTAAGTCTGGTTTAGAATCACTTGAAATTGTTATAAATATCCCATCTGATCATTTAAGTATTTAATGATTATTTCGCACGACTTCCTGAGAACATTCGATTCTCCGAAGTCTGAATTGGGTGGACTCCCGAAACTCCTTCATCGCAGATTCGTATCATCGCAGATTACCGAGTATCATTCCACCGTGGAGAGCTTCATCTCTTAGGCGAACTAGGAGAGCGTAATCCCAGGGCGTCCAAGCGAAAGGGGCCCTAACAGGATCATCTTCGGCAGGAGGAAAACTTTATCTCTCCAGGGACAGACTTCCCTTTGGAGTCCATTGGAACGCGTTGAAAGCGATTAATTTGGAGTTGATGATTATGACGAAAGAGTGCTCAATGCAAAGAGAGTTAAGATGGAAGCGATGAAACAAACCACGTGTTCAATTTAAAGTGTGTTTAATGATTTCTTCGAAATGGAGATCGGGGCAAGAAATCGTATTTCTTGAGAATTTAAATAATTGGAAATCGTGATTAACTTGTTCGAGCATCCTTCCGTGGTACGAATAAGCATACACCTTAAAAGAAACGAAGTAACTTCTCAAGATATTCTAATTCGTCCAATTCCGTCAACGGGCTGACATCTTCAGATAAATGTAGATGTGAAAGTAAAGAAGAGTAAAATATAGTCAATTTAATTAAGGTCAAGCATTGAAATTGCCGAAATCATCGTATTCTATGAATTATAAACCTAAACTGGTTAACGAAACTGATCAAATCTCTTGCAGAAGCTACGAAGTGTGTATCTCGTAACATGTGATTTATATGGAACCATCTCATTT
Source organism: Sympetrum striolatum (assembly GCA_947579665.1). Lineage (NCBI taxonomy): Eukaryota > Metazoa > Arthropoda > Insecta > Odonata > Libellulidae > Sympetrum > Sympetrum striolatum. The sequence goes on from OX388350.1 coordinate 2,935,467, forward strand.
TTGGATACATTCTAAAGCAAACCCTGTGTCAGTAAATAAAGGGCACCGGAGTACGTGGTGCAGTCTTGCGGAGTCACCCCTTTACGCGATCGAGTTAAAATCCTGCAATTGGTTTCCAAAGAAAGGTCAGCTGGAATAAACGCAGAACCAGTGACCTTTAAGGGTTTGTGAAATAGTTTACTTGCTGAATGAATTTAACTCTTCACGATTTCGGCACACTTGGCGTCAGTCATTGCACCTTGAACGTATTGTTACCGCTGTATCGATTCCATTTTTAATTATATGATAATTTATTGACGCTGGCTAGGCAGCGTTACGCGCGAAAACCATTAATCCCTGCTCGAGTTGCGTGTTTCTGCGTATTTAAAGATTTCGACGTCGAAATCTCTTTAGAAATTCATTTCTCGCTTAAAGTCGTCGCTTTCCATCTCATTTTCACCTGATGAATTGTGGAAAAAATAGCGTCCGAGTTTGTTTGAACTGAACGCGGCCACATGTGGCTTGAAGGCCGCCCACCTCTGCCCTAATGGGAAAGTTCTCGCTGGAATATGAGAAATTATCGCCAAGAAATCTGACGTTACGTTATTTGCAGAACTGCGCGTCAGCGAATATTCTCCTCGTATGTGCATATTTCTATTTCCTCCAGGAAGTTATTCCACAATTTGAATAGGTACTTTCTCTTTGTTTTGTGTATAAATACGTATCCATTCCGTACGTTCTTGCTGATAACATCGTATTCCTCTATCCTTGAATGCATAATTTGCTTCAGATAAATCCACACTTTCTTTATCACGTTCTCTTTCATTCTTTCAGCTACATGCACGGCTTTCCTTCAGCATCTTCTCAATCTCTTTTAGCCAAATATTTCTTAACGCTCTTTGGTGTCATTCAGGCTCTTCATTTTTACTTAATTTGCCATTCTATCTCTACCCACCCTTCATCTTTTCATAGCCAACGAATGATAGCCATCGTCTTTATTGCTAGTCTTGCACACTTCTGTTTCGATTCACTTTTCCCCCTTTTCCGATCCTCAACTTCACCTTTTTACCACTCCTGATCCTCATGCAGTCCATCCAAAGGCTCACAAATTAATCATATGCTAATCCCGGCAAACCCGTGTTTCGCTTCTATTTCACGAGTTTTCCTCAACGTAATTCCGAAGACCTAAATGGCTTCCATCGAGTGCATCTCATATACTCGCTGATTGAAGACTAATAGGTTCTCTATTTCTCAAATTAGTACGATTTTATTACTTTTGATTGACTTTATTAAATTTGAAATTAAGTGCATTCACAATTTAATGCTTAACTAAAAATCTTTTTAGCAAAGAAAACCAGGTGAGAGTATTGCTTTAAATGACAAATGTCCAAACTTTTTTGAGAACATAGAATGGCATTAATTTCAAATATTTACTGGAAAAGCAATTTATATTATAATTTTAAACTCCTTTACATTTCTGTAAATAACTTTTACCAATCGTTTCAACTTCGACATTTATTTTGGATTATCAATTCCCAGCTGGATTTTTCCCATCGTCTAGACTTCAATCATCATCGCAAAAGCTCTTTCAAATCAATATATTGACATTAGTATACATTCTTTGAATCGCAAATAGCTGATTATGTAATGTCCCATAACTTACACAGTTTCGCTTCAGCGATATTAAAGAGGGCGAAATAAATTTGTATCAATTTTGCGACGTTTTAAAAACCTACACGATGTGAGAGAGTCTGTGCAAATTTTTCCTTGTTTAGAAAGTTACGGACGCACTCGTGGGTTCCTGTTATATTTTATTGTTCTCGCGAGTGTAAATTTATACAACGGAACCGAATGTCAAGTATTTAGATCTCGACCGCTTGTTATTTAGAGCGGGGGGAGAGGCTTGTTCTCATGGTTACCGTAGGCGATGCAGCGGAGTGTGTGGAAAGAAGACGCAGCCATGCGGAACGGCTGTGCGTGCGTTAGATTGGGGGACAGGCGAGATTTTCGCGTGTTTAAAGAGACCATGGACACGGGATAATCCTTTTCACGTAAGATGGAGAAGAAAGAATCTACGAGAACTACGATCTACTCTATCGTATTTTGATGCGTGTTTTATTCTCATATGTTTCTAATAAGTTGATGTTTTATCGTATGAAAGGATAATAGGGTACTTGAAGCCCCTTCTTCGTTGTTTCTAGCGGTATCGCCTAGTTAGACCGGCTCGTCTGAACTTGAAAATAATGGCAGTTCTGATATACCAACGCTCTATCTATGGCTCGATTCTCCGACACTTTTTTTTCGAAGGCCTAGGAAAGCCGCATAATTGACTTTCCCATAAGATAATTTTAGTTATCCATTATAAAATCAATTACAGCCTGTCATTTTGTAATATTTTCAGTAAAGCGAATCGTCAGTCAATGTGAAACATGTATTATTTGAGGAATCGGGAAAACGTTGCTGTCGGCAAAGTGAAGAATTGTTCAAACAAGGTTGATTCCTCTTGTAATTGATGGCAAAAGTCTCATCTGATATCCTTCACTACGCCGTATTAACAGGAAACGACTATTCCGAATTTCCACAGTTTTTTCTCTTCTAAAACAAATCGGTCTGTTGGATAAACTCTGAATTTGAGAAACAGGGCATTGATTGGGAAAATAGGTACCTATTTATTTATTTAATTCTAAATTCTCTGGTTTTGAGTGTTATCTTTTAACTCGCATCACATAATCTACTTTATGTAAACTAAAAGCCAATTATTATACACCAACTAATGTAAATGACCTTAGCTGTCGAGGCACCATCCAAAATCCAATTTTACCTACCTACGAAACAACTTTAATTAGGGAAGAGCTTTGTAATACCTTATTTATGGCTGATATACCTAATAATATTGCTTTCATTAGTGACACAAAACGAAACTCATAGATATTTCAAAATGAAATTAACGTTCTTTGTTACCGTTCTACTGATGTCTTCATATTTTTCCGTTTTTACATTTTTATTCTATTGTTACAAGTTATGTTTATGTTTTTACATGTTTATTCTATTCTATTGTAGACTCCGGAATTCCCGGCTCAAGTTGTATACTGGTTGCTCATTTGCCGTAAACCATCGGAGGTGCTAAACTTACGATAGCGAGAGAACTGTTGTTGCTTTAGATCCTTGTTATATGTTTGAACAAAATGGGCGATGGAAAAGTCAGGCACGAAGGAATGTGTTTTGGGTGTGTCCTGCAGAAGTCGAATGGAAAGAGATTTGGATCCGAAGAGGAAAAAGGCTGTAGGGAATAAAGGCAGAAACATTGAGGAAATTTGAGAGAGGCTGGATTCAGAGAGGTCGAAGTTTAAAGAGAGTAAAAGGAATTCCTCTTCTGCTTGTATTTAGGGATTCGTAGTCTACGGTGAAGAGGATGCTTTCGGAGGAAATATAATTGCCCATTGGCGAAAGTTTCAGAGTATTCTACAACTATTGAACAACTTCGATGGTATGAGAAAAAGAGAAGCTGCAATAGAAAAAAGAATCGATCGGGCTTCTTCTGAATAGACACAGCGATCTTATTGGCGATTTTAATAGTAATGAACCAGATAATCAACATTCGAAATGGAAATGTTCTTAATAAAATCGCATGTTTTGAAATCCACGAATTTCACTTTAATTAGAGTTGCCTAGTTTCGTTTTAATCACTGTTTCTTTAATATTCTGTTGTCTTCGGGAGTTTTATCGTCTGAAGACAATGGAACGATCTCTCCCGTCTTCATTAGCTATAGCGAGGTCATAGATTACGTAAACTCAAGTCGATGACGAGATAAGGTTACAAGGTAATGCTCTGGATTGTATGAGTACACTATGGTCAATCATTCTCAAATTCCAAGTAAAACATAATAGAATTTGTAAGTCCTTAAATTATTCCTAAATAATCCTAATTTAAAAGCGATTTCGCGATTTTTTTTATTTGCAAATGTTGAGTTACCGGGGTAATAAATGGGGAGGCTAATCCTTTACACCCGACTTGGAATTACTCCACAAATTGGATTCTAATCATCTCAACTCTGCGAATTTTACACCGCCGATTCCGATCATTACTGTTTGATCTAAAGATCAGATACTTATCGAATGAATGATGGCCGTTTTATGAGCTCTTGCAAATTAGAAAATGGATTTGCACGACTTAACCTATGGCTTGTTATATTCTCATCCATTATTTTGTCACGGAGTTAACTCGCCCAAGTTTCTCGCAAATGTTTAACCGGAGAGCCGAATAAAGGCGGAGAAGGAATAGATAGAGTGGCGAAAGGCGCATTATGAGATCGGAGATAAGGATGAAGCAGAAAGGGTGAATCCAAGTGAGAGCGATATCGATTCGAGTAATATTCCCTCTTATACGAGCCAAGTCACTCGCTTAATGCTTCGGAATTAAATGTAAACATTCTTTAGATTTAGGATTATAATATAAACGCCCAACTTTCTCAAATTTAAAGGTCATATTTGCTCTACTTCAAAAGAAATAGGTTGCTCGTTTGAATACTCACATTTATGCCTATGGCGTATGAATGACACGGCATTCAAATAACTCCTGAATTTATGATACTCATTTCTGCTTTGACGCATCCGTACACATTTTATCGCTTTAATATTCAAACTACTTCTTTTCTGAACTATATCATTCGCCGGATTGACCAGCCCTTTCTTGGTCTTCCTCTCCCTTTTATTCCACTCTCAAAGAAAACGCAATAATCGCTGACACAATGTCTTATTTAATTTATAAATCATTTGGCGATCTCCCAGACAGTCCACTACTCCAACTGCATTACTCCGACAACTGCAAACTCACTCGTAAAAAAGAAAATCACTTTTCTATTGAAAAAATCCTTATAATTTTCAGAAAAGGACTCTTAAGGTATCCGCAAAAATCTCACCACTTCTCCTACAAATCCTCAGAGAACTGACGTCATCAAATACTCATTATGTAACCAATTGAGCTCCCTTTTATCCATCTCCACTTTGTGTGCGTACTCTTAAAGTGGTCGAGGAACTGATGTAAAAATTTTGATCTAATAAAAGAAGAATGAATGGAAAGATGGAATGTGTCGATGGGGTAACAACCTGTATGTCTCTACGCTGATTGACTATTCGTTCGCTGTATCTTACAAAGGTTTCTCTCTTTGTATTTGTACGTTTACAGCATTGTTCTTGTTTATGTCGTTTGAAATTCTGATGTTCTTTGAGAGCTGTATGGCGAGGTTGCGGCAACGAAGTGAAGAAGAGTTTGAATTGATTGTCTTGGTAGAGGGATGTCCTTGTTTTTATCCGGGTCCTTCCGTTGGAGTGCTTTTTATTCAATTTAACGTCCTCAGAGTCTTTCAATGTGTTGCTGTAACTAACCGTAACACGGGTGACTACTGTCTAAGGGAGCTTTTCCGAGGGGCTCCCTTCAATCGCAGGGCAAATTCCGAGCATTGCGTCCCCTCTCTTCCACGTATTTGATGTGAATTGTATTATAGATTTATCTCCCGAACTGCACCCATTGGATTCACTTGCAATTGCGTAGGATTTTCCAGTAACATTGCAAATCGTAATCATTGATGAGTACATTTTATACCTATTTCTCCTAAGACCTCAGAATCCTTAGCAGTACGTAATGTAAACACAGACTTCTCCGAGAGCCTCGAATTTTAATCTCGCGATTGAAAAAGAAGCTGATATTCGTTGGATGTCGTATTGGCTTCAAAAGAAAGGTATCATTCGCTCAAAGTAAAACAAACATTCTCTTGGGGAGGAAGAGAAGATGAAAATCGAATCGGCGAGAGGAAATTCGGAAGGAGCCAGGGGAGATGGGATCGAGTTAGGGAGGGGACCATAAATCAAAAAAGGACAGCCTTTCGCTGATACACTCGCGCATTCTTCTAATCTCCAACCGTTGCATTCTGTCCTTAAAAACGCTAAACTTACTTTCCTTCAAATCTCACTTCGAGGGATAACTAGATCCTCCAGTTTTTTCTCATATAATAATATTTTTTTCATTTTCCCACTATAAATACATCGCACTGCCCTGTTGTCTACTTTTAGTCTTTTTACATAAGAAGAATATGTATAATTTATATTCACAATAGTTTGAATCTTCCTTATAAAATTTAAATGAATTCTCTCTATAGATGTTCAAAACCCCTCCCATGTGCATGTGAAATGTGTTGACGATGGATGGAAGGACGGCTCTGGCAGGGAATTATTTCAATTTTTTGTTTCTTATACTTTGTGTGTATCCTAAATATCTATTCAATTCGTATGGATATTTCATATATGTCTTTCACTCACCTTTCCACCAGGCTTGTGGCCTATCTTAAAGGAGTTCTTATAATATTTATAATAACATTATAGCTAATCTATGATCGAAAAAATTCGATTCACTCTTTTATCCGAGGAAACCAGCGCTTAAATGAAATAGAAAGCGTAACACCTAAATTTAAATGTCTGCGATGGAGATAAGCAACCGAACCAAGTATTTCAATTCCTGTGAGTGGTTATCTAAAAGTAGTTACCCTCAAGTAGTTTCGTCTTTGCTAATCTATTTTATTTGCTCAATTTATGTTACGTGTTTTTGTATTCTGAGTATGAAAGGGGGATAGAAGAATTTAGTCTCCTCTGATCTTCAATTAATGCACTAATCACATTTTCTATTATTATCTATCGCATGCTCTCAGTATACTAAAATCGAAACTTGGAGGATAGCGCGCTGATAACTCGATCCAACCCCAGTTTACACTCTGATTGTGAGGAATGTAACTCTTACCGCGAAGCACACTCACTGAATGCGAGGAAAATTCCATTCAAAGAACTAAATATTTCAGAGCTGTTATTTTGAAGAATCCTTTGAGATGACTGCAAAAGGATGCGCTGAATTGGCTGCTCATAAAAGACTCCTCCGCTGATATTAAGGGAAGACTCCACTTAAAGCTTTAACCCTATTTCAATTTATTTAATGTCCTTATTTTGACACTTTACACTTGAATCGCGGTTAGATTGTTAGTATGTAGTGTTTGACTGTTATAAGTAAGAGAAAGCATTCTTAATAAAAGTTAAAGGGGAAAGTATCCTTTTTTTTAAATAGAACTGTTAATGATTGGAATGGTTTACCCTCGGACGCTTTGGAGCCTTTTTCCGGTCAAGTCTCGACAATTTAAAACCAAGGTTAAAACTAGTATGTGTAAATTACGTACTTCATAATCCTGTTCTCAATTGACGAGTTGATATAGTAATTTTGACTTTGTAAATGTAAATAATGATATGTATCAGCTGGCTAAGGTTTTGTCTTTGCATGACTTTGCCACCAGGCTTGCGGCCTATTTGCAAGGATTTTTACAATAATAATAAAAAGCTCAATTTCTACGGATGGTAAAAAGCGATGCGAGGGACGATCGGACTTCTCGGAACCCAGATAAGATCGAACCAAGAGTTTTGTTTTCACAAAATATTAAGTTGAGAATATATACATTTTTGCGTCGCTAATTACGAGAGTTGTGGTTATTGCCTCTTCAAAACGGTCAAGAATCGGTTTATGAAACTGCTCCATGTTGATCATGTTGAAGGAGGAGGAGCAAGAGATTCTGTTTTTGGGCCAATCGTGTAGAGAGGGCAAGAATCGAAGGGACACACAATAAAAGGGAATTTTCTTGGGAAGAAGTGAAAGGAGAGAGAAATGGGATGTAAGGAAAGGAGCGCACCCAAAGGGACTTGGCTCTGTATATTTAAAGAGACAAGGGGAAGAGGCAGATGTGTGTGGGATTTATTCATGTTCCCTTACATATTTACGGTCATATTTCAATACGTCCTAAAGGGACAAAATGGAACATACATGAGGCCTGTGTAAATTTAAATGCACTTTAAACTACTAAACGCCTCTTCGTGTCTTTCCCTTAGTATGTACATCCGACAACTTTTGCCTTTGTCTTCTCTTCGGACACTTTCCTTAGCAATCTTTCACCCTCAATATCTGACTCCTCCAATTCTTCTGGCCTCTTTTTGTCTCTTCAATCGAAACCTTTTTCTCTCGAATTCCTTTTTCTGTTTTCCCGATAGCCAACTTTTTCCAGTCAATGCCGCACATACTGCTCCAACATCTGCAATGTTCCTTCTTATTCTTCTTTGGCTTCATCTATCACACCTAAATAGCAAAAATACACATGAAATTACCAATCTAATTCTCTACTTTTCCATCATGAAGTAAAAAAAATAAATTCACTTTGTAAAAGCTTTCTTTACTACAGCTATTTATGTTCTACTCTCATTTATCCACCTTTTGTTATAAGGAGTACTATTTTAGAGCAAAAAACAGTTCTATATTCTTCCCGCCATGATTTTTAATCTAGCTCTCTTTTCTTGGCGCATTGAAAGGTTCGGTTAAGATTTATTTTCATTTATGTACATTTAGTTAACAGATTGCTCGTTGAACGCCCTCTCCAGCTTTCCTGCGAGGCGTTTCTTATCGCAACACCTACTTTCAACATTTTATATATCTCCCAAAACTTGCTTATCCATCCTAGAAATAGTGTTTAACAACAGTAAGTATCTTCCAAATCTATTCGTAAGAAGCAAGGTATAAGTCACGAAATTGTATTAAGTAAAGATTAAGTGGGCGTAAAATTTGTGCATTCATTTTTACATTTCTGATTGGAGGAAAATTAATGCTGTGGATAATCAAAGTGAAGAGAGATCTTAATAAGGAGTTTGCAATATTAATTGCATCGCCAAGCATCACTCACACCTCACTAGATATCTCGTCATTACATCCACGAAAGGGCCAAAAGAAAATCAAAGGCCAATTTTTCTCTATTCTTTTCCATCAAACAAGGGATAAATAATCTATTCATCAAAGTAAGGTCGAAAGGTTGTTTTCTTTTTTGTTCCAAAATCGGTTTTTTCGGATCGTTTTTGGGGACCGGATTTTCCTGATATTCCCCAGAGCGAAATGAATTTAATACTTTAATATTTACTCGTTTTCTTAGGGTTACTCTTCCTGCCAAAATCCTCGGCGGATTAAATTTCCGACGGAATATTTAAGTTGCCATAGCAGCAGTATTTATTTATACGTAGGAAGAAAGGTTGAGATGGAGGCAAATGGCGGACTCGACGAAAGGCCCGTTCCCTAGGGATCGGAATAAAAAACGAGAAGGGACTTTCCTTGGAGACCCTTTTTTATGCGAGGAGGGGAAATTCCCAGGTGTTCGTCCAGCGGGCGGGAGTTTATTACGCAGCGTGTTTATAAGGGGAATCGCACTTTTTGCGGAAGACGCGTAACGTGCAAATCCCAGATGCTGATCCATTTCCCTGCTTCACGGTCAATCGGCCGAGTCACTTTTATTTCTCGTTAAAAATCGAGCCGGAGAAGTGAAGCCGTGCATAGTTTAGCATCAAATTGAGGTGGAATGGAAAGTCTCACGAGGGGGAGGTAAAAGTGCTTCTATGAAATGGGTGGCACGAGTTATCTACGGGTAAAGGAATATGGCGTTAAATAAGCAATTTCTGGGCGTATGAACCCACCGAGAGGAGTCTTGCATGAGAGACATAACGCCGTATAAGTTGATAAGGGAAAGCGTATCTTTCAAATTCCTATGAGTCATGTTTATGGATATGATGAAAACCTCTGGGGTATGACCTTTATTTTGCTATCGAATGCTGGGAAAAGTGTCCTTCATCATGGTGAACTTACTTGAAAGTGTTCTACTGATAGGGTTTTACTCAGTAAGTTGCGAGAAACAACTCAACTCCTCTGCTTACATAGAAGAAAGCTTCATTGCTTTCCAAAATTCTTCTTTGTATGTATGGTGAATGGATTCAGATTCCAGCCTGCCTCGTATGATTTTATAAACACCAATGAGCCTACAATTCTTATATAGTGAAGATCCTACCGTGTATTCTCGATTATATGACGCATCCAAGTCTAGGAAGTCTTGCAGGGGGAAAAAACTTGTAACAAGATCGCTATAAGCCGTGTTCCAACCCATCTACAGAGGCATGCGATGGAACTATAGTTATTAATGACTTAATAGAATGTCCATGATCCTATAACAAAACAAGGTGGTTCAAGAAGCGTGCTATTTGTATATTTAAACCCATAGGTAAACCCTATACGAATGATTGCTTACGAAAAGGGTGTTAACTGGCAAGTGGGAAATTGAATCGTAGTTTTAAAAGTTATAGCTAAAGTTCCTTTTTTATGCGGTACCTTATTTAGGTACATTATTAAGGTAAATTTTATAACGCGAATCTAAAACGCAGCTGAATTTTCAGAGCTCTGAAAACGCTAAGGTGCGATTGGAGATTACACGGCATTTCTTTATATAAGTAATGAACTGAATAATTCCTTCTAATCTCCTTTAACCTTTTGATTAGTTCTTATTGAAGAGATCGGAGGTGCAGACAAGAGTGGAATAATATATGGGGATATGTGAAACTTGGAGACCTTCGAAGAATGGAAGAATTAGATTCCCTAGGTAAAACAACAAAATAGGGGCTGGAGAAAGTGAGAGTATTTTTAAGAAATAAAAACTCCCACATAAGGGTTGAGGATGGACTATAATTACTATAGGCGATGCCAAGTCAGTGGAGGAGATAAAATGTGTGCCGTGAGGACTTGGCGCGATGTGTGAAATTCCACGGCACATGGACCCAGAGAAAGGAAAGAGATTCACAATGCGAATAAGGTGATGTTGGATGAGCATTCGACTGAAATCAGTGACTGTTTGATTGCGAATAGTTGCACATTTGAGTGACTTAATCTGAAGGGGGAAGACGCGGTGAATCCATAGCGGCAATCCCTCATCCGAAAGGGCCGGAATCCTTCAATTATTTACAGTGCTCCTATTTGCGCTTAGCGATTGTTACGCAGACCGCGACTCCGTTCTCGACCGCAGACGTGCTTTATGCCCTCTCCATTCAACACCATCCGACTGTTAGGCGTTTCGTTTTTCCCAATTTTATCTTTACTTCTCTGTTTACGATATTTCTTCAATGTTTATTCTTATATTTTTGAATTAAAAGTTGTTGTTAAGTATTATAGATGGTCAGTGGAAACACTTTGTTATACTTTTATTTCCATTTATTGTTAGTCATTGATTATTATCAATGGTAACAGACCTTGCAATGCAGATATAGTTCATATGGCTATTTTTCATCAATAGGTGCACATGTTAGAATCAAATAATAAACATTTAAGTTGTCACGGTTACCCTGTCATCATATGTTTATTAAAGTAAATGGAATGGTCACTATTTCAGCACTTACGAGCCCGGCGTAGAACTGATGAGCTTTCAAAGACAGTATCTGAGTAAATGGTCGTTAAAAGAAGAAATATAGTTCTATATGTCAACTTAATTATATAAAGTACCCGGAGACCCCTTGTCTGTATTACTCCTCTAACAAATTTAATCCTAAAGACAAAACTTGCAATGAGTTGAGAGAATAATATCTGCTAGTAAGACTATAATTCATTCATTACCTTAAATTTGCAATTGAAATGTAACCTCATTGTAAAAGAAGGCTGAACTTAGGAGAGCAAATGTCAATCGTCTGACTTAAATTATTCACATCAGGAACTTGATCAACAACCCTCTTAAGTGATTTTCGGTCAGAAGGGAAGGGAGAGATTACTTATTCTTGCAAATTGTTCCCGTCTGTAGAAGACCCTTCCAGAAAAGTGTGTTTACCAACGTATTTTATTCTAAGTTGTCGGTAAACTCATGTTGATACCTACGTTTCCATGGTAAATTTTGTTTCGAAAATTTTCTATTATTTGTTTTTGAGTTGATGTTGTGTTTATGTTATGGATCGTTTTGTATCATTTGTATTTTATTTTTGTTGAACATTCTTCTTTTGCAGAATAGTTTCTATTTCGAGATATTTGTTTGGACTGTCTGTGGGTATACCCTTGTTTGCCATTTGCCCTTCTTTTCTGCCTCCGATGTAAGTTTTCCCTCTGAAGCCTCTTTCACCCTATTTGGTTTTATTATTCCCGATTTTCGTGTTAACCCATGCTCTTTCCTTTCTTTGAAATTTCTTTTTGTATGAAATTGACAAATGTAGTTGGTAAATTAGGTGGACTGAGAGTGTTTTTCTGTCTATATGTTTAAGATAATTGTTTCCAAGGAGTTGATGGATCAGTTCGTTCAGGCATTTTTCGTCGATTCCCTTGTATAACTTACAAATTAAAAATGTTCAATAGGTTTATCCACGCATTTTTACATTGCTATATTCAAATACGAGGTGCATTCCGGAATAGGTCTTCAAGGCTTTTCACTTCATGGAACTTATCTTTTACGTCACAACAACGAAATAACAAGTAAAATTAATTTCCTGTAAGTTAACTTAATCTACTGAAGTAAAGTTAAACATGTCATTGTTCATGTAGTGATTAAACTAAATGCAGTTATAGTAGATTATTTGAAGAAATTAATTGGAAAAATTAGCAACAATTCCACATGTTCATTACGATGTCAACAACTGGTTAAGACAGTAAAGCGTAAGTGACAGTATTATATGTACAAATAAGTTATGTTGAGTGGATAGAGTGAACAGAAAGAAAATTCATAAAGATTCTGTGTGAAGAGGATGTGATTGGTCGTGAAAAGAACGAGGCAGGCTACGTCATCAGCGCGTTTATCCCGAATTGAAACTGCCGAGAGTTTTGATTCCTGCTGATCGCGTGGATACAGAGATTTTCGCAAACATAAACATGAATGCCTTGTTGATTAAACATTAATGCTACATATTTGGACCCATGTTTCAGGGAGGAATATCATTACTTTCGGCTTCCTCAGGGTCTTCGGGTTAGTGTCTGCGGTCACTCCTTTTAGTTTAATTTATGTGAGAATCTAATGTGAGCGCTATTTTTCCTTTAAAGGACATTCTTGCTAACCGTAATTCGATTACCAGATGTATGATGAATGTCTATTGCTGCTAACGAAAAATAACTTCCTAAGTCGTCGACGTTATTATGGGTATAAAGAAAGGGGTAAAAACCCAAGGAGAAAGGGGTTTTCGTTGCCAAAAATTCTGAGAAGCAATGACCTTTCGGACGAAGGATCCCAGGGATCCCTTAGTCTTAGACACGAATGTATGTTTACCCAAGTCTCTCCTTTAATATTCAGCGTTTGCTTTGAGGTTTCGATCATTTCTCGGATACCCTCGTCCTTGGGTTCTCTCGAGGATCAGAGATCTTTAATTCTTCTTCCGCTTTCAGTTCTTCCAGCCCTGCTCTCGGACGGACTTATTATTCAAGGCGGACAGTGATTCTCCGATGTTGCTTATTTTTCCATTTCGTTCTAAAGTAAGGATCCTGGAGAACTCAGCGCCATTTAAAAATAGATATTCGAACTATTTTTCAGCATTTTTCGAATTTTCTGAATTATTTTGTACCTTTTCTTTCTTCTTAGCAATGAAACTTGTGTACAATGAATGATATTTATCAAATTAAAGTTTTTTTAACTCTATTTGTCAGATTCGCTCGCCATTCCACAATGGACAATCGCAAGGAAGCCTTCACTTAATTTTTAAGGATCTAAATCTATCGTGTTTAACTCGGGATGAGGCGTAACCCCTGTTTATTTACGCTCATCCAATTAGTCAGTTTGTCTCTCACGTGGACCGCATCTACAGTATCTGCGGGGCGCAGTCTTAGCCAATCTTAAACCTCAACTGCTTCTCGCTTTCGCCACCGGAGCGCGCGTGTGCCCCTTCAGCAAACAATGCAAGGATCTTCACTTTCGCAGACAAACGCACTCTCGACGCGACCTCTTCATTTCCCACAATTCCCTCCTCGGATTGTTTAATTTGCGCCCACTTCGCCCTCTTTTCTTTCTTTTCCGTTCTCTCTCTTTATTGCCAACGCGGGTTCAAACTGAATTTCTGCGATGAAGCTCATGGATGCAATTCATTCGTGCGTTATCCTAGAATTCCACTGAAACGTGCTGTTTCATACGCTTCTCGTGAACATTCATCACTGCGTCTGTACGTTCATCATTGCGTCATTATAATGTTGAGTCAGCCGATATTGAGTGCGATAACGTAATTTAATTTTTAAAGAGTTCCGTTGTCCCACGGTGTCTGTAACCCAAATCGGATTGTCGCAAATCACCAAATGATGCTGAAAACATAACCGTATTCATTAAAGAACCCGAGAATCTGTTATTGAATTTGGTTACACAATTTGTAACTGTTGAGGAAACTCGATAGATCTTAGTGATGGCGGTTTTACCGTTTAAAATGCTTTGTATAGCCGAACCAAGTTTTGAATTCGTTTTCCGCTATCTTCGAACTCTAATCTCTTTGCTAAATGCGATGGCCTCCCTTCGATTGCTTTTCGGACGAGCTGCAAATTGAATGCGAATCTTCAAATACTCGTCAATCGGCGTTTTTTGTGCATCGACTAATTCCGACTTTTCAATTTATCTAGAATTTGCATTTCTTCAAAAAAGTCTCCGTTGCCTCGTCGCCAAGAGCAGTAATTTGCGTTCTTTGTAGAATTATCAAAATATATTTTATTTATTGACGTTATTCTTCAACTCCTTAGGCCGTTATTGATAACTAAATAACTACAATAAATGATAAATTCATAAGAAGAATCGAACCGCGTTTACCGAAGCAGAACGCGCTGCCTCAGTGGCCATCTGGAGCTCCTCTCAAAATCGTTCCATATTTGAGAAATAAAGTGTTGCATCCACCTAATTTGAAAAGGTCTCGTGTATCGATGTCCCTAGGGAATATTTACGTGGAATCGAGACGAGAATTTAACCAGTGAACGAACTCCAGTGTCCCTTTGCAAGGCCTAGGCACTTAAAGTAATTAGCAGTTCAAATTGAAATTTCGTATAATCCGCCAGAATACCCAACATGCAAAGCCCTATTCCGAATCTAAACATAATGTATTCGCATTCAATCGATTTTCTATCGAGAGCGACTCATTCTCGCCCTTCCCTCTGTTCCACGGCTTCCGCTTCATTTAAGACGACGACAGACTGAATAAAAGAAGCGCAACGAATCGTAAACAAAGCAATCGAGTCTCTTTTGTTTCGGAAGAATGCCACCACTGCGTGGTTCCTCTTTTCACCGCGAGAATAATGTACTCCTACGTTTGATTGAATTTGTGATTCATCTGTAAATGTCTGTGGTTTTTGCTTCTGCACTATATTATTAATATCTGAGGCCTTTAGAGCGACCTTTTCGGTAGTCCCTCCTCCTCTTTCTGAAGAAAATTTACGTCTTTCAATAATTTTCTCTACCGGTGTCGTTTATTTCGCGAGATGAAAACCAGCTGGAAATCTTCAAGCATATGTTTACTTGGCGATCAAGTACAATTTCGCTGTTTAACGATGTTGAAATCATTTCTCTTCTCGGTGGAATTGTATTTCCATTCATATAATGAAAACTTTCGATTTGCTAAATCTGAAAAGTATTTTATGTGAATATATAGTAAACGATTTTTTCTTTTTCATTTCAGGTGAGTTCTCAACTTCATCTTTCATGTGTTTACAAAGATGTGTGCGTAAGTGACCCAATTCTTAATTTCTGAGCATGATTAGGAGGTTGAGATGGAATTGATATGAATGCCTTTTTGAGAATATTGATGAATGTCGCCTTTCTTATGTCGAGGGGTAAGTGTTATTCTAAGTAAACTAAGTATGGAAAACTTTCAACAACTTAGATATAATACGTATACAGATCTGGATTTCAATGAGAATTACTCTTACAAGGTTATTTGGAGAATTTAAAGGAGTAGAAAACTGTCTATGATAAAAGAAAACACCATGCTTCTAACGTAGAAAACCCTCTACCATCAAAAGGGCGAACGCTCGTTCTCTCAAATCCGACAAATGAATAGAGCTCGAGTGCTTAAATATAGTGTACACATTTCTTCCAAGAATGCGTAGCATAAAACTAAAGTTGCGAATCCTGGGTGATGAATTGAACATGATGAACAACAATCTGAATAAAATCAAATAAGAAAGATGGATCAACACTCATTGTAACCGAATATATATATTTCCTTCGCAACCAATTTAGGTTATTTGTAAATTTCGAATTTCATTTAGCCGTATTGGCATGAATGTTTCTTTTGTAGTCGCCCCAAATTTACATGGCAATGTTTGATGAAATGACCAAATTGCAGTTATGGAACTGTGCAGTGGTTATAGTCATGCGAAATAATTTAGAAAATAGATCTCACCACCACTTTCGCATACGAAAAGTGTTCTCCCAATATCAAAGTTGCTGTTTTCTTTGTCCCGCCGCGTTAAAGAAGCGAATAGCGACGTCCGAGCGTGCATTATGTGGATTAGTGCATCTTTCACGGAAGCGCTTGAACTTGAGACCTCTCTCACTCCGCAAATGTGACCTCTCAGTCTGCGATTTAATGAGGGAGTGACCGAAAGGGATCTTTCCTTTTTCATGGCGGTACAAAAGGAAATTGTACTCGGAATTCCCGCTTTTGCTTCCTCTACCCAAGAAGTATGAGGTGACGTTGCTAACTTATCTAATGCTGCATTCTACTTCGATGCTGTCACTTTACTCAAATGCTGTAATGAAATCGATTACCATACTGTACTTATCGCAGCCAATCTAACCGATACTAATGTTCAAATAATGGTGACAGATTCTTTTATTTGCTGAAATGAAAATAATTAATAATCGTCATTGTCTCGTGGCCTTAGTTTGTACATATTTAAACGTATGGATTTTAATAGCGTCAATCTAATTATTTTGCATTCTATATCCTTTTAAATACAATTTAGTAAGCAATAATCCTTTATTGCCATCCTAATCACTAAGGATATTACTCTATGTTATCTAGAATTGCTAAGGACCGATTACGCTACCCCGTGGAACCCTTGGATAATCAAATCATATCGAAACTGATTCTATTCTGGAATTGTGAGCTTCCTCTGATGGAGAGAAATGTGTTCATCCCGTTTAACACTTTAAATCGATGCTCTCAGCTTTTAATTCTGCGAAACTTGAAACCGTTTTAATTATAGAGATTTCTTAATGAGTGGCCAAACAAAGTGTTATTTTTCGGAAACTTTATCTAAACGTAGCCCTATTTATGTTAAATTTAAAGCTTTTTCGTATGGTTTTCATGGCTGGATCGCAGCTCAACGATTATCAACTAAATACTTTGATGATAACTCTCTCTTGGGTGCGTCACGATTCCTGAGCGCGCGAACTTAATGGAAGGAAGTAGCTTCATTAGTTTCAGACGAGTTTTTTCCGTCCGTTATCCCGAATGGTTAAAACTCCCTCTGTCGGGCTGGAATTCATCATGACGTTCTCTAGGCGGAACTGTTTCAATTCCGTCGAAGGGAAAATGTTAAGAAGGATGAGGCGACATTTCGGAAGATCTTGGAGCCATCAACTATTTAGAGGCGGTTACCATGGCTACGGGGGTGGGTCGACATCGAAGCACTAATTAATTTGTGCTCCTGCGTCGGATTGCCCTGTCAGTTGGGCGGCTTTCCCGGGCAATGAGGAGGGCTTAGAGGAGGATTTCCGAAGAAAGGAGACAGGCGCCCTCTTTCTGCGAATTCATTCCCATTATTTTTATCCCTCTTAATCGCCTCTATCATCGAGATAACGGAAATAAAAGAAGGAAATGAAAAATGCGGGAATCTAAATTAATTTGGGGATTTGGAAGGATTAACGGAATCAGTTGGGCGCCCTTCGCTACCTATTTGATTGTCTTTCGTCGTTTTCTTTTCCGATGTGAGAGAATAACACTCGCGTCTTTGAATGCGGAACGTGTGTTATCTTCGGCGGCGATTGAATACTGGAAATCGAACCGAAACCGAAAAAAACGGATATGTTTGGTGAAAACCGAATCCGAACTGATACCGTAAAACGTTTTTTTTATTTCTTTCCGCATTTAGGTCGCAATAAACGTTTGTTTCCAACGATAGGCATTTCCTTAGGTGGACAGCAGCAAATTGGTAAAACTAGTATTAGTTAAGCAAAAAATTCTTACCTATTTTATAGTGGAGGTAAAAACATTTCTAAATTTAATTTCAATCTAGTGCATACTCGCCATTATTTTCAGCCACATCACGACATTTCAAAGTTGATTTTTGTTCCATTTTCATTATATGCCAACTATAAAACATATGCATGGAATGTTTAAGAACTTACGACTTATCTGATACTTGGATCTCAAATTTTTCCGTTCTCAAATTTTGAACATTGCCTTATAAAAATCAAATATATTTTCAAAAATTAAAATTAATGTGATGTAAATGAAAAGCATTACCCTTTTTATAGTTTAGACATGTGTATAATACCTCTTGTAGAGCTGAAAAGATGTTCCATCCGATTGTACGACAGTAGATAAAATGAAACCGAATTTCGTTCTTTTGTAAATTTATCTTATGCGAATTTGTTCTTTTAATCGAACTGGAGTGAAAACTGGAGCAAAAATGCAACGTGCAATCTGTTTCCTGGTTTGAATCGTGCATAAAATGAATCATAAGCACGGCTTTCTCCTGGGTTTTATATTCATTTTAACGCAGACATCAGGGGGTCGATTTTGTAATTCAGAGCTATCACACGACCGTGACAGCTGTGAGTTGTCACTACAAAGCTTCGATCTCGACCGAAAACAGTTCTCATGTGATAACTGCGATTTCAGTGCAATTGTCACTATCGATCGACATGAGAGCTGTCGGTCGAGAGCCAGTCGAGAGCGTCAAGAGGGACGTTGCCATATTTCACTTATCGCAGTAGTTCGCGCATGCGCAATTCCAATTTCGAATGAAAACAAGAAAGGCAAGAGGGCGTTCATTGAGGATTTAAAAACCTTGGTACCAATTCATTAGACCATTAAATCCTAAGTATTAATAGAATAAGTATCTTAATATGCTGTAATTGAGAAATAAAACTATTTACATGTATTTTAAGTATTAACTATGCTATGTTCTACTTTTGTATGTATTACAAATACTTACAATAGAAATTACAAGACTTGGATGCTGCGAATATAATGTTTTTATTGCCTTACTTGAGAGCGTATGCGAATGGCATTACGTGATAATGTTACTGTTATTGCTATCGAAATCTGATGAAATGGACATTATTTTGTTTTACTTTGTACCTTTTGTTATAACTGACACCTTAAAAAATGAAAGACTTTGTCGAGACTCAACAAAACTATTTAAGGCAAAACAACTGGTTCAGTAACTCGTCGAAGTTATCGTATGATTTCCCGATGTTTAATTTACGAAAGTTAAAGCAGATGAGTATTTTCAATGAATCTTTCAACTCAATAAGAATAATTTGTTGTAGATATATACTGTTTTGTATTGAGTTAAAAAAATTTTTTGATACGATGATATCTTTCATAAACTTGAGTACCTTTTCTGTTTGTCCTGTGAAATTGAAATATCATAGAAAATCGCATTAATAATGACCAAGATTAATAGCGAAATTACGAATTCGATTCCATGATACAGTTCCAGAGAATCACAAAAACGAACTGCTTTAAATTCTCTTCTATAAAATCAAGTTTGCATTAAAATTCTGTCTCAAAAATTTCCGTGTATTCTTGTGGGAGAATGAATGTATCGGATTCAACAATCACCTTGGTCGTCAGGGGGACTGGTTGTTTACTACGGCGAAAACGTTCGTGAATTTTGTCATAGTACCCGTAATTTCGATTCAAAAGTTGTATTTTACGACAATATTAAGATTCTTCACTTAATTTACCTTCCTTTGGTACTTTTCTTGACTTCGTAGGACCATTATCTCTAATTTAATTCTGTAAAAGTTACAAAGACTGCAAGATACAAAAACGAACTCGGACGCCGGTGTCGTCTGCTAGAGTGATACAGAGAACGAAATATCTGTCAACCTCCCGCAAACTGCAGTAAAACCTCGATGATCATTCTAATGTTAATTTTATGTGTATTCTAATGCATTAATCCGGCTCAGTTTTTACTAGATCAATATCAAGTATGACATAAAAATTCCTTAATAATCGTTTACCGCAATGAAATTAAGCTACTATATAATACATTATAATGGCTTTCCAGGGTAATTAGAGATTTTCCGTTTGTGCAAATGTTTATTCTGATTCATAAAAGGGGCTCAATGCGGTAGAAGTTGTCAAAATGACGAATACGAGAACTTTTATACCATGAACAACCGAGAGCACAATGAAATGTTGATTAAAACGCCGTGGCTTAATACCGACGTTCGTTCTGATTCATAGAGTTCAGATACTGAATGAAATAATAAAATTGAGGAAGATCCATAGATTCTATATAGTTTCGGAACATGTTGTGGGGGCTACTGTTCTGACAGCAAAATGCACAGCAATTGACCATTGAAACAGGCACTGCTTATTAATTACGTATAGAATGTTTATAAACGCGAAAATAACAAAATTGCTTCGTGTTATACAATGCTCAAACTACATTTTGTGTTCCAAAACGTTCGACTTACTCGATCAAACCTTGATAAATCTGCAGAATGAAAACACTTCGTACTTTTCCACAGAAAAGCGTAAGTTTCCACAGAAAACTTTTCTGTGGATGGATGCAAATGGCTTTCCACGAAGTCACGCCTTCTCATATCGATGATATTGATAAATCTGTATCAAAGGCGCAAAATCAAGAAAAAACAATGTATTGGAATAGGAAGATACGAAATTTTACAGGTCTACATCCACTTCTTGTCATTGTCACTACGGCGAAAATTTTCGTTTATTTTGTCATCGTTTTCGTAATTTCGATTCAAAAGATGTATTTTACGTCAATATTAAGATTCTTTAATTAATTCTACATCCGTCTACGTCCACTTCTCACTTGTCACGCCAGTTCTCGTCTACTAAATGAAAATCGACAAATATGGCGGAAGTTATCACGTAAGTTTTCACTCGATAGTGACAGCAACGTTTACAAAATCGCAAAACTAGATTTCGGTCGACTAATTTCTCAAGATGGCCGATTTCTCGACCGAAAACTCTTGTCGACTAATTACAAAATCGACCCCCAGGTGAGTCTGTTCGATTGAAGGAGAAGAGTGATTTGGAAATCGTTTCCGTTAATACAGGGACCGAAAAATGGCAGAGAGAACTATCAGAAGAGAGAAGAAACAGTCGGGGAAGAATAGAAGTATCGGGTTAACGTATAATCTGCTGAAAAAGATCTCCAGATTACGTGCGATGATAAGATATATCGTGATGTCGGTCCGACCTTTTCAATTTCACGAAGATTTTCTCGGATTGATAGAGTTTTGTAAAACGATCGAATCGGCAATAATTCCCCCCTTCCTCCCACTTAACTATAGTTATTCCGCTTAATGGAGATCCAACGATACTGCAAAATCAAACAGACTTCAGCCACTTCAATTCACTAAAGTGCTTTCCGTTCCAATCCCAGTTTCTCTATTGGTGAGGTATTTCATTTATTTCCTTTTGAGCGCTTTTACGACGACATCGTTAATATGAGCCTCCAAATAAAATCGCATCTTATATTTGCCTCCAAGTATTTCCTGACTTTTACTTCTGGAATTTTGGCCCTTTTCATAAACAGCGAAGTCACTGACATATCTTTCGTTAGAATTAACAGTGTTTATTTTTTACCATCCTTGATTGACATCTTACTTGCAGCCGTTCAGCCAATCAAACAGTAGATCTAGTTAATTGGTCTTAAGATTGCTCTATAGAGAGGTTCCCAGAAAAGACTTAGGTCAAGTACGGATTTCAAGAAGTTCCTGGATGATAGTTATTTATGATAGATATTTATTAAATAAGTTCAGAGAAATTACGTTCTCAGATGATGTAACCGATATAATGCGACCCCCTGTTATATGTTCTGATGTTGCCAGAAAGATTAGGGAAATAGATGCTAGAACGAATCGTTTCAAAAATTCATTTTTTCCGCGAAGTATACGCGAATGCAACCGTTTAGGAAAATAGAGTCAAGGTGCTTACACACCCTGCCACTCGCCGAAAGGCGGCTTGCAGGGTTCTTACATAGACATAGACATTGCTTGCAGTTCGCAATTGTTTCGCCTCACTTTGGTAGGTGTGAATTCATCTAGATTTGTCTTCGTTAGAATCTTGCTAAAGTGCTCACGACTACATTGCTAGACATAGTCTAAGATTGGATTAATCCTAGGCGTTGTAAAGCTTGATTACGGGAATATTTTGAACGCGCCTCTCTGAAATTATGATTTGAAAATTCAAGCGTTCATCGGAAATATACCAGGAAAACACCGGAGTAAGTAAATAAGGATAAGATTTCTACGTAGAATATAGTGTGTGATTCTCCTATGGATAGCTTTCAAGAATTTTGCTATGAAATCACGAAAAAATGGAATATATTTTTCTTCTCATTCGGTACAGGAAAGAGGAAAACGAATCTTACCTACTTCTCTTGTTCATTGCCATGTTAATATTAGAGCTGCTGTAGAATGAATATTGCTGTATAATGACGCGCATCATTGATTTTGATTTCTAACCGGTGTTTCCCGACAAGTGCGCCGGAAGTTCTTGGTGTACGAGTTATATTAGATGATAATAACATTCTTCTTCAAATTTTAAATTACGGATTTGCTTTGTGAGGCATATTTCCGTTTGACGAGAATCCGCGAAGAGAGCTTTTTTATTCAACTTCTGCTGTTTCTTCAAATGCAAACAAATCCTATGAGTTGAATAGTGCGCTGATTGTGTAGCAATCGTAAGTATTGGGTCATTGTAATGTACCGGCAGCATTTTGGACCAGTGAAAAGACCGCACTCCTCATATAAGCCTCACTCCCAGTCTTTAAGCCCCGAATGGCGAAGGGTGATCAACCAACTTCCGATGACTTCAGACATGAATTTACTTATCTCCGTTTTGATCTTTCCTTCTTCTGAAATCTACATCTACATCTACATTAAAACCCTACAAACCGCCTTTCGGCGTGTGGCAGGGGGTGTAAACACCAGTTGAATCTAAATTACTTCCTTATTCGATTATTGTCACGTATTGTTCGCGGATAGAATGAATCTCTAAAACGATTCGTGCTAGCATCTATTTCTCTTAACTTACGGTCATTATCCGATCGACCGACGTAGCAGGGGGGTTGCATGATACCGATTGTATCTTTGGAAAATGTAGTTTCCCTGAATTTATTAAGCAATCGCAGCCTAGCTTCCAATCTCCTTTCTTTCAAGGATTCCCAACCTACGTCTGAGAGTATTTTTGTAACGCTTGCTTTTTTATCGTAGCATTTCTTAACAAAACGAACCGCTTTACGCTGCACTTTCTCGAGTTCGCGAGTACACGTTTCATCCGCCGGATCCCATATACTTGCCGCATATTCCAGAGGGACCAAGGTAAAATAACATCGCTCTCTCACCTTTTCCTCGCATTTACCGACAATACGCTTTACAAAGCCAAGCCTTTTACTTGCTTTGCCGCAGATTTTTCGAATATGCGTGCTCCAATTTAAGTTATTAAATAATTAAGTTTAAGTGCTCCAATTTAAGTTATGAAATAATTAAATCTAGTTGAATTTGAAATGGTAACTGAACAGAATTATTTGGTATGAATTCATATTTTCAAGTAGAAATTTGCCGGTTTCATTGTTTCATTAAAAAGCATATATTTGACGTCTTCGAAGGAAAACAGTAGAACTTTGGCAGTAATTGGAGTACGTTATCCAATGCGGAATATCGATATTGCGATTTCGAAAGCCATTTGGGTCACCGAATAAGAAATAGTATCGAATTTTCTTTATTTGGTTTATCTGTCTCCCGCAGATAAATTCTCAGAAGAATAACATCTTCAAAAATGAAAAGATAACTGTGCGTGCATTTATTTATGACAGACGGGGATTGGGTTTAAAAGTTGTTAAATTAATTACTTATTTTGATATGTGAATGTCATGTTTTGTTTCGTTGAGTTTTCATATTTTTCTTCACAATTTTGAACTTATTCCTATTTTCATGATATTTTCCCATTTTATTTTAATAGGAAAACTGCTATACACACAGTAATTTACCTTCAAGTCTTCTCGTTGCAAGGAGAAATGTCGAATATATATATACACACGCTTTCTTTCTGATCAATAACCCCTGTGCTCTCCTTATAATTTGAGACTTCGTTTCCAAAGAAGAGTGGCCTCTCAAAGAATATTCTCATTTTGCTCACGTCTCTCTCGAAAGATCAAAGGAGACTTCGATTCCGAACAATAATTGGAGAGGAAGAAGACGCTCCCCACCTCTCATCCAATCCTTTTCTTATTTGTTTTCGCCAACTTCCGAATCGCTCCTTAAAATTCAAAGTAAAAAAAGTCGAGCTGGCTTCGGAACAGCGCGAAGAGAAAATATGGCAGTTTACTTTCATCCGTAACTATATACGTCGCTGTCAACAAAGAGATAAATAAATAACGTTATTCTTTCGATAAGCTTAAAGTTTTTCTCTCAGTCATGCGTAAGAATTAAGTGCCAATTAGGATAATGGTAAAATTATATAGAAAAGAATTGGGAATATCGGCGAATCTCTAAACACATTGTGAATATTAATGGTGATCAAAACGTGAAAAAGTGGACGAGAAATACTACTTTCTGCTATCACATCGAAGAAGGATGGATGTAACGTTTTATTTATTCCCAATTAGATAATGTAATATAAAATTTAGATGTTTAACTCAATGTTTTAGATTATAATAATTATGTAATGTTCTTCTACATGTGTGTAAACATGACGTTGATACCTAATTTATGTTTGCACAAGCAATAGAGCATTTCGAGGGATTTGATCTTCATAATCTCAATGTTCGGATGTTAAAATTCATGTTTAATTTCACTAGAGTTCATTATTTTCATATTGTGTATTGTCTCTAGGTGTTTTTTCCACTCCCGTAGAAGATTTAATAAATATATGCTGAAAACTCCTCATTTACTCTTGGACACCAATAGTGAGGTTAATTACATAAGCAAAATCAGAATTCGCAGGTTTTATAATAGAGTTATCAACAGGATTTAAGCCTAAAATACATCTTATTAAGTGAATATATTGTATGAGTGAAGAAAACATTGATTATGTAGTATGACGTTTAACATTCTGATCTGACAGCTCACACGGAAAAGTGACTTTTAGTCTCCGTTTCGCCCAAATATTGACGAATTTTCATTTGCTCAATTTCACCATTTTCTACTAATCATTATCTAGGTGCTCGAATCTGAGATTGCAAATCTTGCCTTCGAGGTGGACCCTTAGCGGGACTTATTTGAATCTATTTCCCTGGGATTTCAGAATGAAGGAACTCGATACCATTGCTGGAATACTAAATCACGGAACACAGGTTTTAAATTATTCTTAATTTGTACGATTCCTCTAAAAGTACGGAATTTTTTTGACTTAACGTACCATAATGAAAAATCAGAGGATTATTTATTGTAAGCATTAGGTAAAAAGTCGTTTTTTGTGAAGTAGTTAATATTTTGCTTTTTTTTGTCGTTGGTTTACGTTAAGAATTCGGTATATTAGGAGAGTAATCGTTATTCAACTGTGTGTTTCGTCTTTTGCAATAGCTTCGAAGCGGCGCTGCAGTCGCAGGCTTTTTTCCTTTTAAGTTTCCTCGACTTTGTTGTTCCCCCGCTACGAAAAAATAGGCGAAAGTGGCGCCGCAGCGGAATTCGGAAGCACTGGCGTGTGCGTGATGAACTGAAGTGCGTTTTAGCGCTCTTTAAGGTCAGGGATACGCGAACTTCGGAGATAATCCGATAAAACGGAAGCGAAGTAATTTCCCGCGGAGTGGAAGCGCTATCCGCGTCCCGTTGTTCTACTTTTTCTTTCCTCCTCCGCTTTAATTGGCCTCCCATTCGTCTGCACGCAATCGCCTCACAGCCAAATGCTTCCGTGTCCAAGCGGCGCTTTCTCCCGGCCAAAGAGGAGTTGGTGCAGCGATAACACCATCCCTGCATTGAAAACGGCTCTTCGTTAGCAGATGTTATCTACCTATTTCAATCAAATTCTATGTCCGGCCCAGAGGTGCTCGGTCATTCCCTGCTGTCAATGCAGATTCACTTAACGAACCGAGGAATCTTTATATTTAGAGTTTTAATGATCAAAAGCTGTCGAGCTAACATGGAAATTTCTCCTGACATGAAACCAGTAAGGGTTTGCAATATCCATCTTATTTTAGATTTCCGAATGCGTATTTTGACTCCATCTTCAGATGATTAAAACAACTATTGACTTCCTGCATCCCCGATTTCCAAAGCATTTAAAACATGACTTTATATCACTACCGTATTCCTAATCTTTGATTTGAGTTTTTCTCGTTAATCAAGCCAAGGGATGGAAATTACGTTTTTATAATTATAGCTGTTTAAGTTTACTCAACCGTACTGTTTTGATGTTATTTTGTTTGAAAGCAACTTAAAAGCGACACCTCGCAGTATTTTCTCAGTCGGGGATAATTATTTATTGATAATGAACGAGCATTTCATAGGGATGCGTTGCTGGTAACATTCTCATTTGGGTTTGGAAGATGGATCACGTTTCTTGAGGATGAGGGATTGAGTTCCCAGAAAGGGCGAGACTGAATTCCGAAAAGGGTACCACCAATCAGGAGCGGAGGAATCGCCTGATATTCGAAATAATCCTTGTTTTCAGTTATTTGATTAAAATTAGATAAGAGGTCATTTTGGCGGATAGCTTTGTTATATACGCGACGAGACTTTTTGCAAAATTGACCTTCTCAAGTGAAATCTGATGGTAATTTCATGAACCGTCATACCACCTTATCATCTAATTCTTACAAAAAATATCTAAAATTGAACTTCTGTCCTAAACTAAACAACGGCCTTACTAAAATATTCAAAGATAAAGACATCAACATCGTCTTCCATAACCCTTGCACAATTAAAAACGTATTAAGCAACACCAAAGACAAAATCGAAACATTTGACAAATCAGGCATTTACAACATTAACTGTCCTGAATGCAATTTAATATACATTGGCCAAACCAGACGAAATTTGATTACTCGTTTTAAAGAACACATTGCGCATTTCAGATTTGGGAGACGTCATATGTCTAGTGTGGCTAAAACGACACCGGTCATCACATCTCTTTGAATGATTTAAATCTCTCACATTCTTCACACACTCATTTAAACGCCTTGGAAAATTTGTACATTTATAAAAATAAAGATATATTAATTAACCAGAATTATTGACTACAAATTAATTGACACATTTTGTGACACATTGTCTCTCCACGATCTCATTGGGTTCCTCGCCGTCTTTTCTCTCTTTGCATTTCATCGCCGACCTTAGCCTGATGATGACTTCGTGGAAGTCGAAATACGTATAGCCTCTTTGCTAGTTTCTTGATGGCTTTTGGAGTTTATTTTATAATCTATCTTCACAATATAGCGAACGTTCTTTTTCCATAGTAATTGATTAAACGCGACGCGAAGTGTTGTCTAACGAAGAAAGGAGAAAAAAACATCTCTTAATAGAACAAAATGGAAGGAGGGATTTATTGCTAAGATAATTCCATTACCGTTTAAAACTAAAGATGGTTATCCAAATGTTCTTTTGAGTAAGAAGCGAAGCTTATCTAGTTAATCCTGCATGAGTATTAAGTTTCCTTTTGGGGTAAAGTTTTGTTTTTCTTTGGAGCTGTCCTATATTTTCGTAGCATTTAATTCGTGTCAACCATAGGTTTATATTTCTTGCTTTCCTTGACTGTTTGTGATATCGCTGGAAGAATATGAAGCCGTCTATGTTTGTTGCTATAATAATAATACACGATTGTTAATTTGATTATGTTGATTAGGATCGTATATTGCAGTGATTCACAATACATTTGTATTGGGGTTATCTTCCCATCGCTTTCTCATGACATCAGTTGAAACAATTCTGTGATCGAACCACGGATCTTCCAATTCATGATCGGCTTTATTCCCTCCCTGTCTTAGAGCCAACTTCAGCAGCACCTGTTACCGTTTTATTAAACAGCCAAATTTTACTGCAAATTAGTTTATTTTATCGAATTCGTCGCCATTTCCAGCCTACAGCTTCTTTTTATTAAGTACACATGACGGGTGGGAATCTAACAATAGTCTTTCAGTATTTACTTATTTCTGTACGTCCGTATTTGTTGTTCCACATTTTAATAAGGAAAATTAAATAATGTTGCTTGTAATTCAGGAGAAATAGATGATTCCATTATTTCTTAACAGTAAAATATAAAAAATAAAATAGATGATTTAATTATTTCAGTCAAAGTTACAGCTGCATTTTCAATAGCTACTCATCCTTTGCTTATTTATTTGAGTGGAAAACTTTTCGTCGGTTAATAAAGATTCTAGCGAATTGATAAGTCTTATGGGACTCCGTGGAAGGATATTTTAAATAGTTCGGTCTTTTATCGCTAGGGGCTCATAAGTATGTCTGATTTGGCAGATTACGGCAAGAGATGATTGGTAACCATAGTTGCAAAGTAATAATAATAATAATTTATGTTTCACAAACAGGTTATACAGCCCAATTACATGTGATTTAATATAATAAAATAAAGAGAGGGAACAAATTAATAAATAAAAACAAAATTATGAAAGGCATAGTAAATCATAGATGAAATAAAGTAAATAATCATCATACCATCTTACTATAAACATTGCTTCGCACGGAAAAACTTGTTACTTATATTCTTTGGATGTACTCGAACCCGGGAAAATTAAGTGAATGAAAGTAATTCAGTCCCATGGATTCTTAGGATGAGCGACATCTATGAGTCAGGCAAATTATTGATCTCCAATTTAACGTTCACATTGATGATAAAATACAATATAAAGCGTGATTTATTCAAATATATATCAGTTTTCGGACATCTTTCCGCAAAGCGGTAATGATGCAGCTCCGTTTATCTCCGAGAGATTCGACTAGAAAATGTCCGAATATCCTGCGAATAATGAAGATTTTAGAGGCGTAACTCCCAGTGCAGATACAAAGTCATAAAACGTCGCCGGCGTTTGACCTAAATATGCAGAAAGAATATTTTCGCTGCGAAAAACGTGAACAAGAAATAAAAGGCCAAAATCGGTGCGAAACTAGCATGAATACAAAATCATCCAGCGATGAGGAGCAAAATATGTATTAGAAGGATAGGCTATGAAATATGGCCCTCATTCCAGTAGTTGTACTGAAAAAGCTTTAATTTCTCTCTCTCTCGTAAGCGTCGTAAAAAAGAACGAGCCCATATGAAATGTATTATTGCTTTTAATGTACAGTAATAATTTTCATTTTCTGGGGATGTATTTTGTAAGGAATAAAAAGATGCACTGCGTCAAAGTTCTCTAAACTTACCCACTTATCGAATGTATCATATCACATCTTATTGCTTCATTTCACGTGTGTCCAAATTGCAGCTTGCGAGCTGCGTGACGCTTCAACTAGTTAATAATCTCTATGGACTTCTGATTGTGGTTTAATCTATTATCTCAACTTTAGAAATCAACAAAATCCAACTTAGAACTAACGAACCAATATTTTACGGAGCTTCGACCTGCGGCCCTTAAAAACTGCAAATCCGAATTCAGAAACTTACTAAAACTAAACGAAAGCCCATCAATTAAAGATCGAGTCATTTTTAAAACCAAATAATAACTAAATGTTATTTATTTAAGAAACAAGATATTATACATTTTAAGTATGAATCAATTATACATTTACATTTGTAATATTTATGATGAATATATCTGAAATGTTCACGAAACATTTCTGTTTTTACTTCTGTGAGATTCCTTTGTGGATATGTCCTCGCTGTGGAATTCAGTTCGTCCCTTCCTGTTTTATTCTCTTTCTTCGTTCTTGCGTTTTTTTATTTTCTGGAACAATGCGACGACAAAAGTGGAACACAAAGGAGTAACAAAATCTATGAATTCGAGGAATTGGGATACCTAGCGAGGGCAACTAACAAGAGGAAACGGGAGAGTTATTGGAATCCTACGAGGCCTGTTCCCGGAATGGAACTTCGTCTGGGATCGTTTAGAAACAAAGCCGAGGCTTGAGCAACTCTCTTGGCATTTAATAAAATCATACACGCACACGATTGGGAGACGTAACAATAGGATTTACGAACAACAATGAGAGTCTTTCGGGTATTTTCTTACATCCTACGTACATCGACGAAGTTAATAACAGAATATGATCCGAACAGAACTGAAATAACACCTCAAAGTAATGTGATTATGAGAGACATCAATGAAACTGACTAAAATTGAGGAAGAATTAGCTGCTGACTTGATAAACCTTTCTCTTCAACTATCGCAAGAACATACAATTAATTAATGGAACTAATGCATCAAGTATATATTATAGAAAAGGGTTCGTAAGAGGTCGGAAGCCGTGTAGATGAAAGACACGAAATGGATGGAGATTGTGAAAGCGACTGAGAGCATGTGTGAGACCAAGGAAAGAGTCGTTTATTTTAATTCTGTAGAGTGCACGGAATGGCGACGTATCGGAAGCTGATAAAAATGGAAGAGGCGGAAATGCATTTCTCAAATGGATTCGCTCTTTGATGATAAATGGCCGGACAGATAAGGACTGTGCGCTTTCCACGTCTTCTGAACTTCCGGAGTTAAGCGTGAGGAATCGCCGAGAACTGGCTGTTTGCAGAAGAGTCCACCGTAAGGTAGCGAGACGTTGGGTTTGTCGTGAGTCGACTGAATGCAGTCGGATTGCGTTACATCGCGAGCATATGTGGGAAATAGAGCAGCGATGGATGACAAGTGAAAGAATGCACCTTTTGCCTTTAGTGGGATGAAGTGAATTAGACGAAGGATAAAGGAAGACGAGGAAGCATTGTCTGAGCTCGCACTTTTCCCAGTTTTCTCTTGCTCTCGAAGTCGTCGATACAAGTTCGATGCTTCTTCTTAGAGGTGTTAATTTCGATCCAAAATCCATCTCAATCAGTAAAGAAAATTTGAAGGTAAGAAATAAATGGTAGATGATTGAGCTGGAATCGGTTTTTTCAATTATTGAGTCGGTGGAAAATATCAAATAATTATGACTCCAAAGTGTAGAAAACGATTAACCACATGAAAATACGTAGCAACTGCTTGTGTATATCCTCTGCTTAGATTCTAAGTAAGAAGAACGGATATCGAAATTGTTTAGGAAGACAGTCGATGTATGGACTGGAGAGAGGCCAAAGATGTTCTCTCTAAGACTGATGAAAGAGCTACACAAATTGCATAAGGAAGTGCGGAATCAAACATTACCTAAACATTTTATTTCTTCAATATATTTCTATGTAATGCCACATAGTCAAGCCTACTACCATCGATTTTATTTAAAGATTACCTACGTGAAAGATACTCGATATAAGGACTTAACATAGTGATTCCCGAGGAGTGTTCCTCTTCCACCGCGTTGCAATCTTGCTGCCACTTACAGGAGCTCTGCCAGTAAGTAAAGATGCTGCCAACAGCATTACTCAGAAAGAAAACCCGACACAGAAAGAGGTTGGTTCTTCTAATTAGTCAGTTGTGAGTGGAAGGTCTTTGTTCAACCTCAGTTACGTTGATATTCTTCACTGAGTTTCAAATTTCACGCCAAAACTTGCTAAATTAATTATTACGCCTTCATATGTATTCTTTGCATGCGAAATGAATGGGAATCAAACCCAGGTGTACATCTTTAAGCGCAAAGATAAATCTTTTCCCTTATATCCATTACTTGTCCAGGTATCGTCTCAATGGAAGATAGGCAGCCATTGGGCCCGATCGTGGATTAGTGTACAGAAGTGGCAGATTCCAAAGCGTGTTGGGAATAACATTTGGCGCTTTCCGAGACGGACTTCCGAAAGTTAGTGTAGTAATGAGGGAGCTGAAACCATTAGCCCAATTCCCGGATTCCAATTTAGAGTTCGTTTTTAAAGAGAAACGAATTTCCGAAGCGAAAACCCGACACCGCTGCGCTTAAAACTTTTAAACGAGTCGAAAATTCCAGATAAGGGCGAAGCTTAGCTTCCTTCCTTTATTTTTTCCTCGGGCTTTGCCAATCAAAGGCGCTGCCCTTATTTCTCGAAGACGCTCTCTTTGAATAATTTAGGCTTCGATTGCCATGCGGAGTATCTCGCCTACCGTAAATCTGCTTTAGAAAAATAAATCGCAGCTGCACGACCGTCTTGCGGCTCACAAATATAACGATGTCCTACTTCGTACCCTTTTATAAGTTGCGGGGATATACTTTCTTATTCATAAATTGACGATCAAACCGTTGAGTCGCCATTACTTATTTGAAGCGATTAAAAAGAACGAAAAGTATCTCAATCGCACAATTTTGGAAAAATAGTGTGTAGTCTAGACAGTTTTAACTCCATATTTCTTGAATACTAACAAATTTTTTGCGCAGAAATGTCAAGATTTATTAGTTTTTAAAATTAGTTATTGAAATGTTTTACATGGACACAATTTCCGTTTTTGTTATACTAAATCCCCAAAATTCAGTTGAAAACAGTTTTCATAATTGATTGGATTGGTTTGGTTAGTTGATTCTTCGGTCTCGTTGTATTGTTTCTTTATATTATACAGTATTATAGTTATAGTATAGTTATTATATAGTATATTATAGTATAGTTATTATGTAGTATTATACTTATAGTATAGTTTATATTCTTGTATCAAATCACCGACTAACTTACTTGTACGATTTTCCCACTCAAGTGGAGATAATATAGTTTAGTACACACTCTCAATATCCAAGGAAACATTCACATTTAAAATGGTGTATAACATGGAAAATATAAGCAGAAATATTTTCTAGAACCGTAATTCAGTTTCATGAATACTGTACATACACCATTAGCCTTTATTGTTTATTTTTCTTTTCCCAATTTCAACATTTTCTATATGAGTTATTGCTTATTCACTATCTGTTGGCTGCATCTCACTCTTATACACTCATAAAACGCAATATTATTGATATATACCTGAGGTAATTCTCTAATTAAAATGTTTCGTCTTGCCTAAATCAATAACTACTCCATGTACTCATAAGTAAACCTCATTGAATAAGGCAAATTATTGTGGAAATCCATAATCGAAAGAAATTAGAGAAATAGTACTTTTTTCAAAACAAAGTTTGGAGGAACCGATATCCATCGCTCTGAATATCACCTCCTCTTCTGAAAAAAGTTTTCCTTGAATTTTTATCAATGTTACGTTTAAGAATAAAATTCGTAATATTTAAGAGTAAAATTCTTGTTTTGATCAGTTTAAGTCTTTTATCGTAACACTGACTTTTAGTTAGTGAGCTGCAAGTCACCATTAAATATTATAAGCAAGCGTAGCTACTGCCACACTTATTTAAAAACAAACCAACCGTCGGAATTAAGAATGGTTTCCGTTCGGGATCAATAATTCTGATTTTTCCTTTCTGGTTCAGTTTCCACTCCGGTAAAGGTAACGGTTTTTTCGGTTCTCGGTTCCCTTTTCGTTGGATGCCTTGCTAAAATATTTCATTAATCTTTCAAAATCTCAATAAAAAATTTCATTTGTTTTAATTTTTGGATCTATCGCAATTGCTTCACTCGTCTACTGCGTTGAATCCTTAGAAATGGTATCCAGAAGGCATACGAAATGGCGTGAGTTTATCAAACCTGCCTGAATAAATGATTTAATATACTGGCCTGATATAATATAATAATATTTACTACTATTGACCTGAATAGCATGATTTATGATGTCTTACGGTAATTATATATTAAAAATATGTCAAATCGATGTCAGTGCACCATTCGCTGGCATTGGAATCGGTTCCCAGAGAGCAGCACCGTCGAGTGATGCACGCAAAGGATCACTCCAAGTGCACATCTGAGGAAAAGAGTCCATTAGAATCTTGGTCGACCCTTTATGAAGAACCCTTTTGGGCTGCTCCCTTTTGTTGCTAATTCCGCCGCCTTATCTCTCTTAATCCCTTCTGAAACATCAAAGCACTCCCCAATTTCCGACGCGTTTCAGCTTCTTAGTTTGCCTTTGTGTGTCTCTCCCCCGTTGCACCTCCAATGCCTATTATACACTCGCTATATCGAATTTAGTCCGCCTCTAATTCTTCACGGGGATTTTCATACGTTCACGTATACTCCGTTCCCCTTCAGAGAACATTCTCTCTTTCAATCGATCCGACTTTATTCTCAGAATTTCCTCGTTGCCGACAATTTTCCCTTTCAAGTCTCAATGGGTTTAAGTAGGATGTTCTTTATGTTACACCCTCCTCATTTTCCACATTTTATTTTTTTTAGATTCTTCCGAACCATGGCATCGTTATTTAGTTGCAAGTTCAGGGATTCTTTCGGCCAGATTTTGCAAAATTTTCTTTCTTTTAAAAACCTTATTTGTCTTTCAGACGCCTTAACTTTATCTTGCGTGGTCCATTGCATAGACCCTTCTCTAGGTACTAACAGCGTAAAGTGATTACCTTATTCTTAAGACAAAGTAGCTCTACAACCAGTTGATAAGAGACATAATTCACGTTGCATATTTTATTTAAGTAATATATCAGCCTTATTTTGGCTTATAAAAGCGAACGCAATTCATACTTGTTTAAACCAACTTGTTGATGGTGTATTTGAATGGTGTAAAGCGTTTTCATGTAATGAGTACCTCTTTGTCTGTGACACAATATCCGAGGAGAACATACTTCTTCAAAATAATTATTATTACAAAAATCTTGTACGATTATATTATGAATCTTGTAAAAATCCCCACCACTTTATGATTAAGTTTATTTATATTACTGTACAACATTTTTGTTACAATAAATTTTTGAATGGTGGAATTCCAGCAAGTATCATTGAAACAGCTCAATATTATACTTTTTCAGATTTCAGTCTTTCTATTCTTAAATTTTTTATTGATATTTGCGGTTATTTAGCTTAATGTTCTGAATTTTAGATTTACTTTACGACTATAAGAAATATATTTATCCCATGTCTACTGTTCCATACTTAGTGTCCCTCACTAAATTATAACTTATTAGTGTAAATGTACCGCGAATTGTCAATACGTACGTTTACGTACCTTAAAAATGAAGTATCATGATTTCCATATCGCGAGCATTTTAGCCGTTTTCTCCTTATAATTTTAATCCTAGTATTTCGGCCCACGCCTTTACTGTCCCAATCTTTTTCGAAAGATCTAGAGATGTAGACGGTATTTTTATGAATTTATTTTCATCCTGACTCATTCTTGTCTTTCACCTATGTATCAACTCTTATTATCCCCTAGAAAATCATTTTTTCGCAAAATATTCTTCAAAATAACATTTATCTGAACCTGAAGGACCTATTACCATCGGAGAGCTGAGCTGCCTTTTCTCTAACTAGATCACATTCGAGTCTTACACTCGAATGACGAATTGAAGCATTTAAATCATACTTAGGTTAAGCAATTTTATCCCCGATTAAGCGCAAGGAGATTTGCTCGATTTAACTTTCTTTTAACTAATTTATAGTGGCTGAGAAATGTGGCTACTGGAAAATCTGATTTTTATTTTCTATCTTCTTTCGTTCTATGTTTCCAATTTGCAGCGTTGTTTGTACCGTCAGCATTCGCCGGTTTGAATTCACTTCTTCTTAAAGAAAGCAGGAACTCGAGGCAATTGCGCAAGAATGGTCGCTGCTTAATTTTCCATTCGACCGAAGACCCCTTTCTTACGCACTCAATCCCATTCCAGCCCTGCTTAATTCACTCCCCAATTTCCAGCACAAATGCTCCGTAAGAAATTGAATTATCTTCCTCTACTGCAAATTACGCCCCAAGAACTGCTTCATCCACTCCCTCGTTCACACGTGTATTCAAATGTTATCTTTAGCATTACAGCACCGCCTAGTTTTACCTCTCTCTTGGTGTTTTCTGCAACGAAACACCGGCACGCATCGACTGGATTCGATTTAGGCGAAGATAGTTGAAACACTTCCTTAGGCAGATTTGCCCAAAATGTGTCGAATCATTCTTTTTAGTCACCAAAAGATGTCAATCGGGTGACGATGCGTGTCTCCGAAGTACATTCCAGAGAATTATTACTTCAGTAATACGAGGGAGACCAACTTTTGATTAGTATCAATGCATTAATTTTACATTGACCAAATTTTAAATCTAATAGGATGTTGTAATTTTCCAGGTTGTATGTATATTTTTTTTCTTTAATGTCTTTTAGTTTTCGCTATCGGTAGGTTTGCGCAGGTTTTTCACGCCCCCCTTCTTTGTGGGTGTTTTCCTGCAGCGGATATTTTTTCCTAAGCTTTTCTTGGGTTTTTTTACATCCACAATACCTTCTTACATTTTCTTCTATTTTCCTCTAAGTTTTCACTGATACATGTAATGTACTTATAATAATGTAACAACTTAACGACAGGTTAGATGGAAGAGGAGACCTTTTAGTCTCAATCCCGCCTATAATAAAGACCCCTAATAATAATAATAATAATAATAATATTGTGCATGAATGTAATAGTTTTTTTGTACTAAGAACAGTGTTTTATCAATCTTATGTTATTCTGATACTCTACTGATAAATTACATTGTACTAAATGTGTGTATTATAGGGTCCACTATTTTTAATTACTAAAATCATTCTGTACTTTTAGACGCATCTCAATTAGTAGTCATCGAAGATCTATTCACGATCGATTTATGAACATCATTCGACCAAACGCTTGGTCGATCGACCTACCTTTGGCTAAGCGAAGCCCATTTAAGTGCGCATTACGGAGTCCTCACACATTTGTCAAAACATTCCCAGAGATGAGTTATTTCAGCTACAATCTAGTTTCACTCCGTGTTCCGTAAAGAAAGTTCTCTAACCGTCAATATCGGCTATTTCATGATTATTATTGCGGTTGTACATTTCATTGCACCCCTGTGTTGTTTCAGCCGA
The DNA here is from genome assembly GCA_947579665.1 of Sympetrum striolatum. NCBI lineage: Eukaryota > Metazoa > Arthropoda > Insecta > Odonata > Libellulidae > Sympetrum > Sympetrum striolatum. Next base: position 2,972,369 of record OX388350.1, read on the forward strand.
CGAGGTTAGACCAACGTCCTTCCATCAGCAGTTGAGGTCTCTATGAATGCGGACTCGTGCGGCTGCAAAATGCACTACGGATGTGTTATTACGAAACGCCTCCCAGTTATACTCTACTGTCGATGAAACGGTTCCCCAATAAACATTAGCATTTACTGTTATCATCTGAGCTTCTGTATTTATAAATAACCATCCATGATTCTCTCAATGCTTGTCTGACTTACTAAAGGTCTGCACGGCCAGCAAAGCTATAATAATAATTTACATTTCTTATTGGTTGGTAATTATTCAATAATTTCCTTTAGGTTCATCACCATGATCTCAAGTGTGGTGAATTGAATTTCTTTTTCCGCCATTCCACGTTTTATCGGAGTCAAACTACGAAGTTGGATTTAATTACAATATATTAATTGGAATCCAACTCTATGATCTGCAGTTTACCTCCATCTGTGAAACTTTTCCTGTTTATATTGTCGATTGTATTTCACACAAATTTTGTTTAGACTTATATCATGTCGCAGTTACCGGTATGAATTTAAAGCCCATTTCTTGACTTTAATATATTAGCGCATATATGAGTACTCTTGCCTACCAATGCAGATTTCGATTGAAAGACACTTTCTTAAACGAACTGCCTTCTTTAACGTTCAATCTGCTCCTCGAAGATCAAAATGCCCCTCGAAGTTTAAGCGTGTCTGCCTTCGCATTAGAACATTCATTTTTCATGAACAAATTCTCTGTCTATACCATCAAAAGGAGAACAAAACTTAATTACATCTTATAGAAAAACGAGGCGATCGTTTTGAATAGCGTAAACGTTTCGAGAGCCTCCGATTAATCTGTGGCGCGAAGGAAGCAGCTCCGCCATCTGCTTTGTTTCCCACATTTCCAGCTGTCTTCCTCTCGCTTCTCCCCTTTGCCTTTTCTTTCGTCGCCTCCTCTCCACCAGATATAAAAGAGGAGCGTTTCCTTCTAAATCTCCACTTCCCGCAGCTCTTTCCTTCGTCGGCTGACTTCGGCCATCGCAAGTGATGGGGGAATGCCATGATCCGGGCTCTCCTTCCCATTGTCTTCTAGCTTTAACCGTTCGTATATGACTTGAGTCATTCTTACGGAAATAATAAGGGGATGTACTAATGGCTATATGGTAGGAGAGCAATTTACACCACCGCACTCATCAAAATTAGAAACTCTGCAACTTGAGTGTAGGCTGAATATATCCAGATATTTACACGAAATGGAAGAGAGAGGTTCATGAGATAAATTAAATTCATTACGATTTATAAGTCATAGGTCTATAATCATATTATTTATAATTCATTTGTAGTTCATAAGTTACTATCTATGGCCGATTGAATACCTCAAATATTTAGTTGAGTAGTGATCAGAAGTTCAATTTAAGCGTTCCACGAATCCAGTCTATGTTTCGGGTAAAGCATAGATCATGGAATCCGAAAACACGCACAAACTCACATAATATGCGTGTGTTTCTAATGTTTACTTTAAATACTTTCCGTAATTATTGCGTGTTTTAAATACAGACCATTGCGTATTTCTCCCCCGACTTGCTTTAACCGTTCCATCTTTTCAAAAATATCCTATTCTGAAGATATTTAAAAAATACGTTTCAGATTTTAATGAAATAATTTAATTCCACCTCCATGAGCTATTTCACACTCCTTTTGACTGTAATCGAAGGAAAGGTCAACCAAAGTGCCCCAGGCCACAACCAAAGTGCCCCAGTCCACAACCAAAGTGCCCAGGCACAACCAAAGTGCCCCAGTCCACAACCAAAGTGCCCCAGTCCACAACCAAAGTGCCCCAGTCCACAACCAAAGTGCCCCAGTCCACAACCAAAGTGCCCAGGCACAACCTGTTTTGAGGCATTTACCGATTTAAGTTTGTGAAGTACCAGTTTTCTAAAATACGAATCAGAAAATGAAGATACCTCACTTTGGTATTTCGCATTTAATATAAATTTTAACTCTTGAACTAAATTAATGTAATTTTTAAAATGAACGTTACTTTACTGCTATGATTTTGTGCTCATTCGATAAAATGAGCAAAATATGAAGTTCAAAGTTCATTTGGTGCTAATTTTCGGTAATGAAACCCTATAAACATTAGTTGCAGATAAATACATTATTGTAATTTAACTTATAAATGCTCGAAAAAAATTGTGTATTACTCATATTCATTTTTATAGCAGAGCAATGTTATTATTTCCAATGGCGATAGTAAATATCCCAAATTATTCGAAGTAATGCTATCAAATCCTCATATGATGCTCCAAAGCTAATTTTTGATTGGATTACCGCAGTTTGACATTTTAAATTCAATATTAGCCATTAAAAGTTTAAAAGACACGGTTGAATATCATCGTAAATAATATTTATAAACAAGAATGAAGTCAAAATCATTGTAAGTTGTTAAAAACCTTTGTAAATTTAACTTCAAATGTACATGAAAAATTTACTGCATATGATGTTCTAAAATACAGTTTTCGTAGTTGTATTGCTGTTGACTAAAATCATGAATTAATGATCCATTTTCTACAAAATTATTCTCCTGGCTTTTAATTATAGCTTCAATACTATCTTTTCTTTATTTGAACTTTAAATAATTTTGGATCAAAAAAGAAACGCACGTACATCATTCGCGAAAGTTAATTACTCAGAACTTTTGGAATAAAATTAAAACGCTGTTAATAAATATTGCATAGTTCTTTAATTTGTTTTTTAGCAAATTTTACTCGCATGTATTAATAACTAGGCAACGGCCTGTTTCCCACGCACATTTCCGGAATGAGCGAACATGATTATTTAATCAAGAACACATTTATCGATTCCGTCCAAGGCTGTTCTATAAAATTTCCGATTTTGAAATATCTCGCGTTCAAGTTAACTCTAGGTTTTCCTTTAATTACAAAATATTGTTATAGTTACTGCGTTACATCAATGTCAATTATAAATTATGGACTAAGTATAAATTTATTTCTTTTTGTAATGCTCGTAATAGACCATAAATGATATATTATGCAAAATCAATTAAAATTTAGCAAATATATGCTTTGACTTTTAATATTATCGTATAAGCCATTTACATGTGAAATCATGGGAATAGTTTCAGCGAGTTTCAGTGTAATAAAGTTTGATATTCAGTATATTTAATCTAAATCACGAAAACACATGTCCTACTTTAATCGTGACGCTGGTAATGAACGTTATTTTTTTGAATAAATTTCAGTCTTTTTTTTTAAATTACATATTTATAAAAGTCCACTTTATTTACGAGTATATATGATAACCACTTTGTAAAAGCCTGTTGTATATGGCTTAAAGACTTTAATGTAATGTGTGTGTAGTAGCGGTTGTTTTTCGTCTAGGCTTCGAAAAATTAAAATGTATTTCCTGAATAGAAAAGCCGATCTTTGTGAACAGGATTATCAGGTGAGCAACATTCTGTCGCTAATTACTCCGATAGGCACCGACATGATTGAATTTAAAGCTGAAATGGCGGCACCTCTTTAAGGGGTTCCTTTTACGGCTTTCCTCAGTAAAGCGAAACATTTTTATGAGCGCGGATGGCAAGAGGGTTTAATAAACGCAGCCTCTCAACCAAATGCGAACAATTAAATTATCTCTGCTGGAGCACAACCCTTCCACCGAACGAAATTCGCTATGAAGTCTTTATCCGCCGAAGTAAGTAACGCCGAGGGAAAGAAACTTTCCGAGGCTGATAAAGGGATTAATACTGTTGACTTAAACGCCCCTTTATTCTCTTCATCTTTTTCGAGTGTGCTTCGCTGTAAGCGCTGAGGAAAGATGTTATTTTGGGTGGAGATCACTTAATTAGCTCGTCCTTCTTTAGTTCGGTTTCTGCTGTTTAGCCAAAGACTTATATTTCACAAACGCATCTCTGAGTCTGAAGTATTTTCGAACGGATTACGTAATTTCATTCTGCTATTCACTAATGCCGTATCGACATTCCATATTGCGTGACCGGATCATGACTGAGAAGTTGAAGCCGATAGTTTTAATGAACGCGTACAGACGTTAATAAGTGTTTCCTCCCTCAGAGTGTCTTTCCACGAAATCCTGCCAAATAATTTATAATTAATTAAGAGTTAAATAATCTACAAATTGTTCAGTTTGCCTTTAAAAACGATGCAGCATACACCTGTGTAAATCAATATAGCTCTAATTTGTATTTTTAATATAGCGAATACAGCTTTTTGATATGTAATTTTACAATTTTTAGTATTATGCAAAAGTATCTAATTCACAAAATTAATGAAAAAACTCCATTTCGATATTCCTTACGAAGATAATAAAATTTCAGTTTTTTAACTTAGGAGTTATTCATATTATCGATGCCCTGGTTATATTTGTTTGCTACTAACCTAGGCGGTTGCCACAGTTTCTGTCTGAACCCTGTTTGAACCCCTTTGCTTTTAGTCAGAACCTAGCCCTATTGGTATGCGTTGAAAATAAAGAGGAGGTATACTTTTGAGAGAATGAGGTTGTGAGAGTACGAAAGTGTATCTTGTTGTCCATAGCGAAGGACTCTCAAAATTCTATGTCCATAAAAGGGTACATCTTCTCTTTTCTAATTTGTATGGAAATGGAGTGAATTGCGATCTTTCTGATAGATATCCGGGTTGTGACGTGGGCGCTGTGATCCGAACCTTCCTTAATTCTCATTAGAGATCGTTTTTTTGCATCCGATAGGGGCTCAATTAAAACCTGCAAATGCGGGAGCCTCCTCTCGCACTTCCGAAATTAAATTCAGTCGCGATAAAGTGTATTAGGAAAGTGGTTTAATCGTCAATGCAAATCTCTCTCAACGAGAGAAAGATGAAGTGAATTGAGATGATTTCCTCGCGTATTCCTCTGGCATTTCAAATCTATCGGCTGATATGATGAAATGAGCACGTAATTGGAATTTATGCAAAAATAAGGTGTAACTCTTGCTAGGGCAGGAAAATAAAATCGTTTTTGCGAATGCGATTTCCAAAAATCGATAGACTCTGCGAGGATTCGATATCTGTGCAATTTATTGAGGACATTTGAGGATAGTTTAGGTCCACTGATTACGCCTGAGGAATTGTTGAACGAGGCGAAAATGGCTGTTTATGGAAGTGCACTTGCATAGATTATGCTGCTTTGTTGCTTAATTTGGGTTATTGAAGCATAAATTCAACGCACTGTACTGAACTGAAAGCGGTTGGAGTGGATTTTACGCGAAATAGGGTGGAAAAGGAACGAATAATCAAATGAAAACGAATGAATATGGACCGCATGAATATATGTGGGACCATTTTGAAAAAATGTTTCACGATGGCTTAGTAATGGTTATGATCTGCGCATTATTGGGCCAAAAGGAGCGGAGCCGGTTGAATGAGAATCGGAAGATACGTATGTGGGAAGAATGTAAAGAATGTATAAAGAGAATGTATGAGATGAAAGAAATGCTGCGTGACCAGTTTGGAAGCGGCGTTTTGCGCATGTGGACACTTGAAGTGGATTGGCGAAAGCAGAATGTGAGTGGTGTATGGCTCTTAACACAGGAGGATTGATCACAGAATGGTTGAGATAAGGAGGAGAAAGGACTCATCAAAAATATAAAAGAATAAGGGCTTACAAACATGTACAGTGAAGAGTCATTTATTCGACCGCTCAAGGTTCCTCAGATCAGATGTTTTTCTGAACATCTCTTCGCCAATCCTGAAATGCACCAATTATATTGAAAAAAAGATGATATGAGCATGTTTTAACAGCATTGGTCAATTTCAACTACATCATTTCAATTTCATCCCAACATCAGAAGAAATATCTTTGTTTTTCTTAAATGCGCAGTTGATGCCAGAAGGAGATGCCATAGTTGTGCTGTAGAATTCATTGTGGAAGCAAGTTAAATCAGTCGTTTTGGATCTTCGTGGTCTTCTTTTTATAAGTAGTTCTCGATTTTATTGAGTCACTGTTTGTTCACCATTTAACAATCTTCTGGATGAAAATTGCAGAAAATATGGTTCATCTCTGTAATGGTAGTTCGTTTGTAAGACTTTTGGGAAAAACGTATGCACTAGATGTCCCACCAATTGATGCAAATTTCTCAATCTTAAGTAATTAAAAAGGCGTTAATTGCAAAATTTACTCAAATATTTTTTCTTTCTGTTTCAGGTAAGTCCACTTACCTGTTGAAATGCGACTGCGAGCTTTCCCTTCCTAGTAATGTAGTGAGTACCAAAGATATGAATAAACATTTTATTCATGAGTTATTCCACCTTCGGTGTTCAGATAAAGAAGGTCAAATCTGTAGACTGAAATTAAATACTTCCAGTTTAAGCAGCCTTACAATAGAATATCTGCTTAGAAAATTGAAGATTTAGACTTGTCTAATTTAGACGGGGAATGATGACTGGTTTTAGACAGCGGTACTAATGGCAATTACGAGGTTGGTTTATTTAGTGCGTTTGCTACTCCGGAAATAGATCTTGTCAGATACGATTACGATTCATTATAATTAGCATGCATTAAGTCAGTCACTCACCAAAGTCAAAGCTTATCAGTAATATTACTTATGTATTTTGATGTACCGTATAAAGAAGGCAGATAGAAAACGCACGTACGTGTGTGTTGATAAGTGAGACAAGTGTGTTGTGCGAGTCCACAATCGTTTGTTTTGTTGCAGCTCTTCATCCCTTCGCGCCATATATCTGCATGCATACATAGTTTTTGTCATCCTCGGTGGGAAAATTTCTGACTCCTTCTTGAGTTCAAATTAGGGCTATTGATTAAAAATATTCGCCATAAGAGTTTAATTCGAAGTTTTGCATGTCCTCAAAGTCAACACTTAAGCAATTCTTTGTTTAACAGGTCAAATTTAAAAAGAAAAAAATATTGTTTTATTAATGTGCATTAGCAATTTTCATCGCTTTTTGATTAGCTTGAAAAATGATATTCAATTACGACGAGAGGGCGTTTGTTAACGAATTTAAATGAAAATTACGTGAATGCATGTTTTAACCTCCTCTCATACCTCAGTTTTTGTTTTAATGAAATGTAGACGTCAAATATACGTGTTTTTCGTGTCGATTATACCGTATCAAATAAGCATGCAGCAATGTTCAGACCTTATGATTAATCCGTATGAGATTGTTGATGGAAATGACAAAGTAAACTACATCGTAAGGGTACGTGCATGTACAGTAAATAGTCGCTCTAAAACTCTTCATGTCGCCGCAGAAGCGATATTTTTCTCCCGAGGAAGGGAGGCTATTTCAGAGGGAACACGAGTTATTTTCTCCCATGTTTTCCGGCGAAGGAGATTATACGGCGGCAGAAATGTTATTCCGTATTTTTCCTCGAGTAGCATTTTTGAGCGCTGCTCCCCCCTGTCCTTACACAGTTTCGCCGAGATTTACACCCCAAACCTTAACATCCTTCGCGAGTACAACACAATGCTCGTTAGGCAATAAATAAACTCCATGAATAATGCAGGCAGTACCCTTTTCCTCCGAAGCTTCCTCTTTTATCCGTAATTTATTGCGGCGCTGCGATCGAATGAGCCATCATTTGTCGAGGGCATCGATGCTCTCTTTGAATCAAGTCACTCATCACGAAAGGTCCGTATTCAAGCCACTCCCCCCCCCCGCGTCTTTTTAACGATTTCCATGTAATTTTCCGCAAGAAAAATCTCTGAGTAGTCTCTACGAGAATTATTTACCTTACAACTTCGGTTTATTTGCTCAGCAATGTCATTAATTATGTGGAGACTTCCTGGTAACGCTTCCGCAAAAAGTCCTTTTTCGCAATGAAATGATGTAAAATAAAGTAATTTTGAGTTAACCTTAAGGAATATTTTATGATGTTGCTTCAAGAGAACGAATTGGAAATCAAGGAATTCCCTAATGCGTGGCTTAATTTTGTTATATTTCCACATTAACTTCAATTTGTACATTTGATAAGTGCTCTTAAATAACACGTGTAATTATTATTATTATTAACGACATCTGATAAGTAGTAAATTTATAAAATGAGGTTTTTACTACGTAGTTTTCCATGTCTTGTTGAATGGAATATTTTGCTTTATGGAGCGTGGAGTAGAATGTGTAAATCATTTCTCACTTGTTGGCTGTGATAACATTAAAGCTGTTGAAATATAGACGCAATCGTTCATCCTGATTGATAATTCTTACTGAATGATTTAGAAGATACAGGCTAATACCTCACTGATACAAAATAAAATTATGTAGCGGATTATTGGGAGACTTTATATTCTATACTTGTAAAGTGCATGTGAAATTTGAATGAAAAATTAAGTTGAGTTACGTGCCAAAAATGCTATGCGTATTATGTTCTAAAATTGTGCAATGTCAAGGGTATTCTAAATGTACATTTCCGTAGCACAAAATAGTGTTTATAGATTTATGGCACACGAAACATTTTCTATTCCACGGTATAAGGAGTTGCCCTAAATATGACGGAAACAATAACTTATAATTCTCATCGAATATAGAGGATAGGAAACTTACATTTGTCTATGAATTGCCTTGTCTCTAGAATTTAAATAGATAGATTATCCAGATGTTGGCAGTTATTTCCTTTACACAATATGCAATCATTTAATCTAATCTGTGAAGAATATACAGCATACCTCAATGGAGTGAAGCTAACAGAGACTGTAGGAATACTGTTGTGATTTCGAATGAAACCAATGAAATGCATCAACCGCGTCCATCATCGCATATATTGCAATCCTTTTCTTACAAAAATAATAGACTCTTAAGTTCCAAACTTCCTTCGTTTCGGACGAATGCATACGTCTTCTTTAGAATTTCCTTTTATAATTTACTCGCGTCCCTATTCTACATTATACAATACGCTACATTATACTCCTTCTCATTTTAGGACCCCTCACGTGCTTTTTAAGTCTATTCTATCGTCCGTCCCATAACCAACAAAATCCCAAAAAAACAAATTCCGCCAAACCAAAATTCCACAGTATTGTGGAAATACTGTGGAAAAAGAGCAAAATTTGTTATTTTCATCATCACGTATTTCCACAAGACGTCGCCTGAGACTGTTGATTTTAACATCCTTCTATACTGAGTCGACTTTCTTTCCATATATATTCAATTTCCACTGAAACATAAACATATGCATAAAATCGAACCTGTAGTTTTGACTTTAGAATTCCGAAGTAAAGAGAGGATATCTCGGTCCATTTAAATTCATCTTCTTTTCTGACTCAGGCAATCCCACCACGCACACCCCCTCAACAGAAAATTTTAAATACCTTCAGTTTATAATTTATCGTTGAAGCCGTCTGTTTAAATTTACTGGGATAAATAAAGCTCGCTGTTTATGTTTCACAGAATTTTATTTGTGCTTTCTGTCGTCTCGTGCCTGGTTACTGTCGGTATCCAAGTACACAAAATGACCGACCTTTATACGCAGGTGACGTATGTCATAAGTTAAGGATTGGAAGAGGGGGTTCAGTAAGCAGTGAGAAGGAGTGGAGGAAACTGTTGACAGGAGGGGTGGAAGAAATAAACAGCAGATGAGGGTGGTGTAAAGCGATGGTCACAGAATTCGCATTTTGGCTTAGGGTTCTCCTTTTACTGGGTCAAATTTTCTAATCTCTCTTTTGGAAATGCTAAATTGGGTACGGAAAGTACACCATTTTGTGGTAGAACCCATTTTACAGTTTATAGTGCTAAATATGACTAGTGCTTACTATGACTTTTGTCTGGCAAGAATTACATGACCTATGTAAACAATACGATATGTGATTTCAAGAAGCTAGAAGAAGTATATTAGCCGCAAGTAAATATTTTGTTGGAAGCATTCCAAAAGTTCGTTTGCTAACTTAGAGTTCTACTTAAATAAATCGTCATTGGATATTTATATTAAATTTGCATTGCAATGTTCAACCAACAATTGATACTCTAAAGCCTAGGATAAAAGAATACCCCTATAAATGTGATTTTATTTACCAAACTATGATAATTATCAATATGGTAACCGTATTGACGGTTGATTCATGCTTAATGATGTATTAAATGGATGCTTCTGCTGCATGATATTTATTATTTGGAAGTAACGCGAAACTTGGCCTCTTTCTGTCGGTAGTAAAGAAGTTGGAGGAACAGTAAAAAGTATGTATTTTTTCTGTATATCTTGGGCAATAGTTGACGTGATAGTTTTTTTTTCTGGTAGAATTATTTTTCGTTCATATAGTTTTGAAGGTATACACCCCATGCCACACGCCGGAGTGCGGCTTACAGGGTAAATGTGTAGATAGTACTCGCTGTAATACCCTATGTGAACTGCATTAAGTTTCAGAGTTTAAATTGTAAACCCACAGATAGCAATCGAGTAACATTCGAGCTAACTTGAGCTCCCGCAAATGCTTCTTTTGATGAATCAACTCCGCTTCCGTATGATGAAATGTAAAGGACTTCCTTTAAGAATTTTTTTGTGTGGTGGTCTTCATCCCAGATGACCAAAGTTTGAGTAAGGTCAGGGAAAAATGATTAATCTCTTTCGTGCAAAGATGCCACACATTTCAAACTAATCTCATTTTAACGCTGGAGTCTTGGCGCTCTTCTTTGCCTCAACTATAATCCACCAACTCTTTCAGCTGTCAAGTAAGAATTTCCACCGCATGAAAATTTATTGTACGAATTTTTCTGCTCTCGAGAACACTTGCTTTGTTGTAAGTTTTCCATTTTGGAATCTGTTACGTTTTTGAGGATTTCGTCGACTAAGAGAAATGCAAAGTGCATTTCGGGAAGGACGTCGAAAAATAAATCCTGAAAGTAATTGCAGCGATGTTAAATCTGATGCTTTCAGCAGATGACATATTTTAGAAAAAGGAGAAAATATGTGTTAAAAAACGAGCTTGCGGATTGGGGACCTCGGGAGCAAATCCCAGCAAAAGAAATATCACTCTCTCGGATCGAGTGTTTTATGAACTGGTGTTGGAAAGTTATGCTCGGCACTTCGTTTAGCTAGTTACTCACGTGCGAATGGGCGCTGCAGGTACTCGTGTCATGAATTCTGCCGGATGTCAACGGAAAAATAGCGGGATGCGCTCTGCAATACGTTTTTCATCGGTGTCTGCTCATAGTTAGCGAAAATATGATTTTATTTCATCCCAATTCCTTTCATCGAACATTTTGTCCACCAATATATAATCCGTAGCAATGACTATGCAATTATTGATCAGCAGGCTAAATTGCTGTCATTGGATGTAAGTGCATGGCTCAATTCTCTTTAAAGAGGCTCGGGAATCCAGAGGGATGTTTTTTACACACCTTCTCCAGCTCCATATTCAATTCTGGAAAAGTCAGAGCAATTATTGATAACGGCAGGGAAGGAATCATAGTTCATAAACCATTATTGCTCTGCCATCCTTAGATAATTTCAATCATTCTGTCCAAAGCATTTTTAGCCCTTTCAATTTCGATATTAATTACCACTTTCTTTCTTCATTACTTTGATAACTCAATTCCGCAAAAAGACCAATTTACTAAGAAATGAATAAGGAACATAGCGATTACCTTTGAACCAACCCATACATTCCAACCCCCGATAGGGAAACCCGATTCGCCGAGATTCGAACCCACTACTTTTGGGGTTGGTTGGATAGAATCCATTCCCCAGCCGAGTAGACAATCACAATCCGGTAAGAACAGCAATATTTCAACGTTGCTGTCTGCATTTCCTTTCTTATCTTGCCGTGGAGGGCAAAAACCGTTCTGAATGAGTCCGTTTGAACCATTTTTCTTTTGCAATGAGTCTCGCCTCCGAACGGCTTAATCCGTATCTCTTGATTTCCTCTTTTTCTAATTATCTCGAGTTGCGTTGTCGTCTTAATCTCATCCGTGTTGTGGGCTGCAGACTCCGGAGCAAACGCTCTCTCCGGAAATAATTAAATGGGACCGAATTCGGCTGCTTGGCCAAGTCGCTTTAATCGAAGCCGTGATTGTGTCGCTCTCTATCGGGAAAGGGGCTGATCAGTTCGTTCCCTGGATGAGCTCATCCATGTATGATAAACCGCCTTTAAATCTTAATCTCTAAGATTGGTTATAATTGAATATTTATTTAGACTTACTAGGAAGGATGAGGAGTGAAGAATTTCTCCCTTGTTTCCCTGTCTGATCCAGATAACCCCAAACGACTTTAAGAATATTCATTTCTATAGCATGCAATAAACAGTGTCCAAGATTAATGCAATTGTTCAGCATTACATACATATAATCATACATGGAGAACGTCCTCTTTGCAATGAGCAAGACTCGGACGAAAGGTGTAAAAGACAAATTTTTCCATCTCCAACATCGAAGTAAAAATGAAACATTAGCCATTCAGTCAGTTATCAGAATTCAAAAATCGATGAAAAATAGATTCAGTTCGATTGAAACAGCAAGAATTAGCGATTTAAATTGATAATAGAGAAAAAATAATAAATTTAAGAGGTCTTATTCAAATTCGCAGTTTTTACGAAATCATCGTCAGCTCCAATTTAATTGAAAAAGGGTAAAATAAGGAGCCAATCATTATGGAACCACGTGATCGTCCGAAATCAAAGCGTGGGAATTCTCAGAGTCTTTGAAATGCAATTTATGAGCCAAAATTCGTTCAAACTTTTCGATAACAATTTGTTTTCAGCAGATAAATATTGCAATCAGAATTCTATCCGCGAATACACAAAGTGTGTCCAAGGCATCATTATAATCATGAATTGCCGATTCCGTTATCAACTCTCAAACGAATTTCAAACATTTTGCATTTCTACATATTCATGGGAAATCCCACTTTGAGCTACTCCGTAACTACGTGACGATGATCGCAAGTATATTGAATTTCTTTTTTGGATAATTGGAGGCTCTCGGAAAAGGAAACAAACGAATCTGATAATGAGAAGGAAAGAAGATTTCCTTTGGAAGTAATTCCGGCGTCCATTCCATGTAATTATCCTTCGTGTGTGCCTCGAGGAGCACTTGGCTGATTAAGAAAAGGCATTTATCAGTGGATGGAAGGAAATGCGGAAAATACGTCCATTTGCATACGTTTTTGTGCAACTCTGATTGATTTCTATTTGGAAACGCTTAGAAGCGTTTTGGCGGTGCGTTTAGTTATTCTGCATTTCTAATCTTGTTCTTTTTTACATTTACATCTTTAGTAACATTTTTCATTTACTTACTTTTCATGTGCGTATGTTTTACATTTGGCATAGTTACGTAGGTATAAAAACTACTATCAAAATGTTGTTATTTACGATTACGTCGCATCTAATGTCCAATATCCGTTAATTTCCCGTTTGTCTGTGACAGCCACAATTGAGCCTTTTTTCGCTTTATATAATGATACTTCTTCACTATAATTTATAGTTATAAATACTACATTTCATGAACTTAAAAAAATGAATAGTTATGTTGCATAAATGATAAATTTACTATTTCAATTATCAAGAGTATCTGTTTGTTATTAGAGTTTCAAGTCGTAGTCACGCATGTCAATTCCGTGAATATGAATGCTTTCACACCTAATCACCAGTGTGAATCGAAATTAAGCTCGGAATATATTATGGTCTAAATTTATTTCACATCACTTCACCATGGGGGTGTGTACATTATTTAGAAGATACGAGTGGCATTTAAAGATTGTTTACATAATGTTATAATTATAAGCAAATACATGATTTGATTCAATCATTTTATGTCTCAAGTATTTTGAAAGAATCTTTATTGCTAACACTGTAGAAGATATTCGATTTGGTTTCTCTTTTCGAATTTTATTGCAGCCATCAGAAATCGAACCCGGGATCGCTTTCGCCGTAGGTTGACGGGCTACCCTCGTGGCTTTCCTGGGAAAATTATAGTTATTATATCACTACTTTACACTAAACAAATTTTACTAATCCTCTCTGAAGAAGGATAATCTGGCCTTCCGTGCATCCTGAGACGAAGAAGGATTACTAAAAAGCTAATTGAGATAAAAAAATTATATCATTATTAGATGGAGAGTAAATTAAATGAGTGAACATGGTCATATTCGTGGGAAGTATCGCGGAAAGTTGTTTGGAAAACAGATAATGAATGAAAGTAGAAATGGTTTCGTGTCATTCACCCTTTTGCACCTGAATAAAAAACTATTCTTTTCCATAATACTCACGCGGACATTCTCTGCTGTCCACTCGAATGTCGTTCCTTTCGTAAATCCTTTTTTGATTCAATGCTCGTACGCAAAAACATGCAGAAATAAAATCGAAAGAATGAATATCAAAAGACGAACTGTCTAAGGTTCATAGGAAAAGTGCATTCACGAAGGAATCACGGGTGGAAATGCACTTCTTTGGAGACAAACTTCTCCACGTTTCGATTTCCTCTTGTCTGAACTTTATTAATATGAAGTGTAAAGAAATGAATTTCTCAACCCTTACGTTATCTCTTCGAAGTCATGTGGGAGAGGAAAATATCCTTAAAAAATCAAAGTCGCCAAAAAGTGGCAAATAAAAAGGATTGGTTTCTTTTAAGGGACAAAATACGGTTGTGGGATACGGTGGATGGGATATTGAAAGAGGAATAAAAAGAAAGATACGCTGAAATGAACTGGGCAACTTTGAAAATAAAACTGTGTGTAATTCGAAGATCGCGAATGGCCAAATGTATTGGTCGATAACAGTAAGAAAATCATGGTTTTCAGCGATTTAATATTCAGGATGAAGCATAAAATTTCATTTTTTAGGCCATCCGAAAAATTTAATTACGCTGTTTAAAATTTTCAATGATTATTTTATCCCTCTATTTTATATTGCGTTTACGAAGTAAACATAATTTTCAAATTTGTGTGAAGGATGTGGAATATGATAGATGTCCTGTCTTTCAGTATGCAAACGTCATCCCGAAGGCTGGGTGGAGCCTATAATACTAGGCATGAGCATTCTTCCAAAGAATTGCTTTATTATTTAGGGTTGAACGAGTAAGTGAAAGACAAATTTTCTCTATCCTGTACCAAAAGAAAAATGTTAAATTCCATTCATCACGACGTGGCAGCAAAATCATGACAAACGCGCGAAAAGAAAATAAGAAGTACAAGAGAAGATAAAGGAGGAAATCTCGGTTGGTAAGATGCTAACGGGAAAGAAATCGAAAAAAAAAAAACATTCCGACTTCTTCGTCACCTCATTGAATCTGCTCATTTCGTTTAATTTATTTTTAAAATTGACGTTACTCAACGGATGAAAACGTCTCGATTGTATCATTGAAATTATAGCAATTCGCGTGAGTTAGAGGAGAGATTCCAATTGAGAGTAGAAGAAGATGCCGTCGGTCTCGGGCTTAATGTAATTGCGGAGTGAAAAGCCTTCTTTTCTTGGGAGTCCATTAAAACAATTCTATTTCAACAGCACTCGTCGTCCTTATTTTGAAACGTGTTTTCATTTCGCGCAAAGATAAATAATTATTTCCGAGGCAAAACCGGAGCGTCGTTGTTTTAATTGAGCCGTACTTTTCTTTCTATGGACAGAACTCGAAAATTTTGTGGAAGCGTTTGCACGATCTTTTTGTTTCGCTCACGAATTCCTTGAGATAAGACCAACGCTAAGCCGTCAATGTAAATTATGAACCTGAAATTTGTAGGATAACGGAAATAAATAACGTACCTCCTTGATTATACTAAAATAGAATGCAAATACTTTGGAATTTGATGCTTCCTTTTGGTAGCATTCACGGATCATAATTTTTCCATCCAATTTCGAAAATTATCTTCACTAATGAAATTACTTGCGTTTGTGTTTTAACGTTGGATATAGAGAAGCAAGCCTTTCATTTGCTTGTGTCCTATTCTTGCTCATGTGATAATATGAAAGATGAAGTGTGATTGATGAGGAATGAGCGCTTATTGGTAAAGACGCTTCGTAAGAATGCCTTATTAAGTGACACTGAGGCATTTAACTGACTTTTTCACATGTAACATTTTCTAGGAATCTAAGATCAAACTAACTTGAAACGTATTTTGAATTAATGAATCCTCATTAGAATATATTTTGCGGTTATTTTATGTGTAGTTGAGGATTAAACTACCCCTCGAGATGATCTGGGTTTTCTGTTTTTTTTTTTTTTTAATATTTGGACTATAAATTAGCAGCCATCGAATCATATTTCTTACTAAACTCTCCTTTGTGCCAAGATATCTTGTCCTTCAATTTTGCAAAAGACACGAAGGTCGCTTGAAATGAAATTGGGTCTTAGGTATTTTAATTTCAGAAACGCTTTGTACTCTCCGGGATATAATAACTCATCATCATCAGGTGTGTAAATGAGAAGTGGTCAATTTTCTGCGAAGACAATGTATCAGGAATTGAAGCTAAGTTACGTTTTAAGCGAACATACACAGTATCTCTCTTTTGGACAGTTTTTATATATTATGGCTTTATTACCCAATGAAGAAAGGAAGAAAAAGGAGTATCTTAGGAATAATATTTATATTCTCATTATTTCAACGTAGGATTATGTAATAATTAACGAAATTACTGGAAGAGAATTTGGACCTAATCTTTCCAGCAAATAAATAAAATGATCTTTAAATCTCTGTATATAAATAAATGTAAACCGTCAAATAAAAGATTTTGCGTCCTCCGTTAACTGTGATTTAGGTTGGTTTATTACGGTGCTATTATTTAACCGGAAGAGTTGCTCCTCCTATTCTTAAACACTGCATTCAAAGATTTAACAATTTCTTCCATCTAATTCCCTTTTTGTAATTCCGATTTGGTTAATTTAAGAGAAGAGGAGGCACAAGAGAAAGAGGGAATTAAGAGCCTCCTAAGAAAACGAAGAGGGAGGAAAGTTCGAAAAGAGAAATAAAATTGCCGAGAATAAAGAGAAAGTTTGCTAAAACCGAAGGAAGAAGTTATGTTTCCGATTGGTGTTTTTCTTCTCTCCCGGTAGAGGACGCCCTTTTCGCCCCAGAAAGTGGATTACAGCGCCCCCTTTCCTTTCTTATCTGTTCGAACTAAGGAATCCACTCTTGTTATAATACAACAAGAGAAGCCACCGTTAAATTTAAAATGCGGATACAATTTAGGGGGTGGCCATATGTACAACTAGGGCTATCATGATTGGATTTTAGAGGAACTGATCTCATTACTCATCTCATACTCATTACCAGAGTTTGGGATAAGCTCATTAATATCCTATGGCGATCAATATCCTTAGGAAATGAGGTTTTTTGAATATTTATTAGAGCTTCTTCACTAAATATTTAGCTATGTTTAATTGTCTCAAAAGCTCATTATTTTTATGAACTAGCCTCAATAGTAATAAGAGAAATTACCGATATATGGAATCCCCTATTGCCATACGCCAATTGAGGTGAGGAATTTTCTCTACTTTTTTTATGGATATTAGATAAATAAGTTTCTATATCCACAACGAGCATTCCCCGCCTTGCCACAGTACACTTTGTGATAATGACTTGACTAAATAGGCCATACTCCTTCCCTTTTTCTCTTCCAGACTTTCCCATCGCGTTCGCACCTCACTTAAAATTTCCCAGAGCATATCGCGTCGCAGTTCTATGCACCGCCTCAACCGGTCCGACCTGTCCTTCTGGTTCCCAGCGCCCTATTCTAGACATTCCCACATTCCAATAATCCCGTGAAATCTATCTCAGAGGATGGAGAAGGCCCATTGAAAAGGGTGCTACACAATCAGCTTCGGCATACTTCGGCCGAAATCTTTTAAAGATGAGAATAAGAGGAAGGGCTGATGGTGGATGTAGGCCCTAAGTTAGTTTAATATTGAGTGGAGAGGGTGTGGGGTGATCAGGTGTTGGGCCAAGGGAGGGATTTTGGAAGGAGCAGCCCTCTAGTTTATGAAACCCGAGTTTAGAATTTCTATGGCGCCCTTTCTCAGGATGGGAGATAGTCATAGTATTCGGTTGGTAGAAAACACTTCTTAAGGCTTCAGATGAGGAAGATACCTTACCTTTTGAGCAGTTTTTATCAACAATCAGAATTTTATGTTGAGTCCAAATTTTGCTCGAATAACCGATTGTGATAGAAATGCGTTTTTGTAAGTCATTTATATCCTACTGTTTTGTTTTCGTAATGGCTTCTTTGACTTTCTCTCTGAAGCACATAATTTTCACGCTCTCTCTTCCGGAAAATAATTATGTGAACTTCATGTCTCGACAGTTTACAGCATACATAGTATACGTAAAGTCCTGGCCAAAATTAACGCAGCACCGGCCGTAAGGATCGCTAGGGAGGTGCTGCGTTAATTTTGGCCAGGAGTGTACATACATTGCCTTTATTGGGAAAATTTGTGACTAGAAAGTCTCATCTTTCACTAAACGCTTGTCTAATTTTAAATACAACCAAGCAAAAATATAACCAGTAATATAATATATCAGTATATACCTATATATAATCTTAAGACATTGTGTACTCAATTTTGAGTGCGTATCTGTAAGAAAGAAATATGATTAGTTTGTTCTTAATCCAGGAGAAGTTAAATTTTTTAAAAATTCATTATATGTATCGTATTTATACGTATTACCATGCTTATTTCCATTCTGGGCGTGATCATTTTTAATCCCTCGCCTAATCAAGATTCTTGCCCTTATTTGAGTACTTCTGTACTCGCATTTATCGAAAGAGGCACCTCTTCATACGTACACTCTTTTAATCTGAAAGCGACGTGCATTTTTGTCTCTCCAGAATCTCATTTACCCTATCCAAGTTATTTTGTGAAATGGATTTCCTCCCCCGGTTCACTTAGGCTCTAATCACTAAGTTTCTTCGTCATTCTCCAACCCACGCTCTTCATGTTGGTACCTTCCATAGTATTTGTAAATCAATCCGAGAACCCATTAAGCAGGTTGTGTGGAATTTAATTCCCTGCCATTCAGACTGAAGGTAAAAACTGGGTCGATGGGAACTGCGGAATATCTCGGCTGAATCAAGTACAAACTATTCCGGAGCTCCTTCCTTTTGCTTAATTTTCCCTTTTCCCATTCTATCCTCCGAATTTTCTAATTTCTGCCATCGTGTGTGTTACTAGAGGAACTGTCACCCCCTGGTGAGAGCGTGATTTCCGAATGAACAATGGAAAGAGGGAATGGACGTGACCGGGAGGACTAAAAAGGATTCCTCCGAAGAGTGAAAGTGTGTGGAAGAAAGAAGGAAAAAGGAGGAATGCAGACCGGGGATTCGTGGTGTTGCATACGCCTCCGTTCGATCCGTCATTTTCACACAAAATGATGAAAATCGTACGAATTCCATTGTGTTCCACTTAAACCTTTGGCATTTCAACATTTGTAGAAACGTAGAATAGTTTTGTAGAATATTACATGTTAAATACGGAGTGAGCAAAAAAGAAGGGGCATGCATACTTTGCGTTACAGAATCTAATACTGTCGTTAGTATGCACAAACATTAAATATTCTCTAAAGAGGATAGTAAGCCACAAAAATATTAGATTAGAAGAAATACTCATCAATTCAATAAATATTAAATTAATAAAATTTTGATTAGAAAAAATGTTACGAAATCTTTTATCTCTCTGTCGTTATAAGAAAAATATATTCACTGCAACAGAAATCCTTAAAAATACGTTATTTTTCGGTTATTTTTACACCTTATACTTATAGCCATTTTCATACATGAAGTATATCAAGTCATACAACAACAAAAAGAAGCAAAATAATATATCTGTATGAGCAGAAGAAGTAGTATAACAACTCTATGCAGCATTTTTAAAATTGATTTGGGAATCCCTTCGGAAGATGACCGTTAATCCCTCGGCAGTAACTGGACGAATGCCCTTCATCTTGTTCTCCTCACATCTGCCTCGGTCTCAGACCATTAAAAATCTCCTAATACAATTTTACATTTCTAAATTGAGAGGGTCAGCTTTTGTAGAACCCAGTTTTGAATAAAGGAAATGGATTGCGAATATAATAGAGATACAGCTCAAATGTGAATAAAAACATACGTTTGCTGGAGTAATCCAATCGGTTTTAAGGGTTTATTGCAAAGGTGTGGCGTTTTTCCTTTTCAGATGCTCACTATGTACTTTTCTTCACTTGAAATGCAAGTACTTGCTATTTCTTCCTCGATATCTTTCATTGCACCGAAAGAAAATAAAATGGTAAATATTTAATTTAGAATTATTTACAGTTAAAATTAGTGTCTAGATTTTAGTTGAGTACTAATTCAATTTGGGACTCTTTACGACATTCGAGTGGCGATTTTATATGCAGTCGAATTGAATGCGCAGCTTCCCGAAGAAAACAAAGTTTCCCGCCCTTGATTTCTCACAACAAGCAGTTATTAATGTCGTAAAATACTTCGCTTTTAGTGTACTATTTGTCTATTGAGAAATTTGACTATAACCATTTATTTTCCCCGACAATTTACAGCAGTCATAGTCTGGAAAATGGAAATATATTTTTAGAATCGAAATAAAATGAGAATACGAACCGATAAAGTGGGAAACACAGCCCTAAAGTCCTCGTCCGGAGTCGAGAGCAGTGCTGAACAGCGATCGCTTTGGAATCTTTTCGCTCTCACCGAGTGTCCATCAGAAATTCCGAGCGCGAATCGGTTTAAATTAAGAATCCTGGGAGAATCGATTCGAAAAGAGATTTGGCATCCTGTGGCGCCACGAATGGCGAAATTAAGCGTTAATGAGAAAGATCCAAGCCCTTCCGCATTCGAATCCCATGGGCACCCGCTGTGCTCCCCCACTTGCCCTCCCCCACTTGCCCTCCCCCACTTGCCCTCCCCCACTTGCCCTCCCCCACTTGCCCTCCCCCACTTGCCCTCCCCCACTTGCCCTCCCCCACTTGCCCTTCCCCACTTGCCCTTCCCCACTTGCCCTTCCCCACTTGCCTTCCCCCACTTGCCTTCCCCCACTTGCCCTCCCCCACTTGCCCTCCTCCACTTGCCCTCCCCCACTTGCCCTCCCCCACTTGCCCTCCCCCACTTGCCCTCCCCCACTTGCCCTCCCCCACTTGCCCTCCCCCACTTGCCCTCCCCCACTTGCCCTCCCCCACTTGCCCTCCCCCACTTGCCCTCCCCCACTTGCCCTTCCCCGCTTGCCCTTCCCCACTTGCCCTTCCCCGCTTGCCCTTCCCCACTTGCCCTTCCCCGCTTGCCCTTCCCCACTTGCCCTCCCCCACTTGCCCTCCCCCACTAGCGCACCCCCATTCGCCCTACCTGCCAACCGATCAAACGAACGCATATGTCGACTGCTGCACGCGCCTTCGAAGGAATTAAGCCACACTCCCTTGGGTGCACCTTAAAGGCGTCGTTCCGTTGATTATAGAAAACTCACTTCGCGTCAGTCTTCTGCATCTTCATGTGCGAATGGCAAGATGAACGTCCAACGCTCAAATCTATTTTCCTAGTCGGCTTATTTCGAATTTTGTTACTAAGCCAACTGTAATATGTAATGCGTAAAAAAGTCATTTCAGATGGAATAAATATTTGTTTTATCTTTTACTTAAAAGTTTTAGAAACCTAAATGTTGATTATGATACAAGTTTTATGCTTTGTTGCGAGCATCGCGGGTTAGAATTTTCAAAAGTAATAACAGTTGTATAATAGTAGTAGACAGGGCTATGACAATACTTAAACGCAGAAATTATTTTTGCATATTTGCCTGGACCAACCAGGATCATTTGAAGAAGTTCTTTTATTTATCAGTTATTCGGTGTTTATGCTATATAATTATGTATTTTAGTGCTTCCCAAAATGGATTCTTTCTATTTCCAAAAGAAAAACTGCTAAATTATTATACAACTTATTATAATTAGTGGTAATTGAATAATAAATTGCCCTTGCCTATTTTGGATGTAGTCTTATGTGAATAAATAATGTAACTGAGTCAAAGAATCATAAATATTAATAACATTCAAAATATTCAGGCTCGACAAAATATATGCATTAATGTATTTGGCATTTCATAAAATCTTCCACAGTTTTGTGAATTCAATTCAAACGCGGAATGTTTTCTCACAATCTTATATTTTTATACTTAAGCTTACTATATATGTATTTTAAGTTTGTGAACTCAAAACAATATTTCATTTACTTATTAAAACATTGCTAATACGCTACGCTTCAG
The DNA here is from genome assembly GCA_947579665.1 of Sympetrum striolatum. Classification (NCBI taxonomy): domain Eukaryota; kingdom Metazoa; phylum Arthropoda; class Insecta; order Odonata; family Libellulidae; genus Sympetrum; species Sympetrum striolatum. The sequence continues at coordinate 2,994,516 of OX388350.1, forward strand.
ATTAAATTCCGTAGTAAAATATTCCACTTAAAAGGTGTTCAAGTTATTCGAAGTACTTTCGGAATAGCAGCGGGTATTTATGTAGACGTTGTTTTTGTACTGTTTATCTCTTTATCCTAAATCGTAGGCAACCTACTTTGTGCATGATTCCTTGATCTTATACGGCACGGGAAGCAGACTTGGTATGCGGGTTGCCCGACACAGAGTGGTTACCCCTCGTCTAATAATTTCTCTCTGTCCATTCTTTTTCAGATTGAGGAATTATCTCTATTACGTTAAAAACCGAGGAGTGAAATTTGTATTTAGTTCTGAAATTAATTCTGTGAAATCTTTGAAGATTGACCATGAAAGATTGCTTAGCAGTGTAATTGCTCTAATACATTTCAATGTATACTATGTAAATTTAGAGTGCATCTTTCTGTGTTGATGGTAGATTTTTTCTTTTCAAATACAAAAACCAAAGGATGAATACAAAATCTTCATTGAAATGGTCTACATCCGCATGTGAAAACACAGTTATTTGTTTAAATATTGCAAATGAAAATAGAGAAGGGTTAGTTAAGTAAAGTTTATTCTTCGTTGAAATTAAGTCACCAATAAGTTTTTTCTTAAATAAACTATTTGATTTAACTTTCTATCAGCTTTTTTAAAGCGTTAAATTGACACCAGAGTTTAGTTAAAGGAGTACACTCTAGCTTATCTTATCCTTAATAAATGATCATATAATATAATCCACTGCATATATCAATGTATTATGAAAATAGTTTTAATATAAGGAACACCGCGCTCCTGGAAATTGATTGCAAGCCGTCGCCGTCTTGAGACTTTGTTCGATCTCCCGCGAGTTTAAGGCAAACTTATTTTCTCATCTCCTCTTTAATAACATGTGTCACTGAATTTATTGCGCGCGTATGTGCTTAAGGAAATACGATTAGTCGGGTCGATGCAGTTCCAGAAGGACGTGCAGATACTCACCTGACTTGGGCCGAACAGCCTCGAGGCTGTATTTTATCAGTAAACAAATATGTGAAAGCGAAGGAAGGCCCTTCTTTTAATCACATTAAGGCCGTAATTTAATCAGTTGGTGACGTGATTTCAAGGGCGGAAGCCTTCCTTTTATAATAGTTGCTTAATTGAGTTAACGGAAACTTTCGCAGCAAATAAGAGTGCCGGCGGAAGAGAGAAATAAAAGGAAAGGAAGAGATTGGGAAAAGTAATACGTCGCTGAGAACAATGCGCGGCTCTGATTATATGGGTCTTCGCTCATCTGGTCCTGGCCCTCGGGTGAGGATCGAACTCGGGATCCTACGCAGAAAAGAAACGCCGACGATTTCTTTTGAGTCCGTTGCCATCGCCATCGGAGTCCTGTCTTTTACCCTGATTACAAATCCCTATCTTTCCCGCCTTCTTTCCTCTACGAGAACCTTCCCTTTCGAAGCTCATCTATCAGCTGAGCATTCTTTCCAATCACATCTTTGATGATCTCCTCTTCAAAATTGACCCTTCGACTTTCTTTTACACTTTCGTAACTTAACAATTATTCTTTTATTCTTTCCGATATTTTTAGACCCTCTTCATTCATGATTTTGTCAAACCTTATTATCTCTTCGGAACGTTCGAGTTACTGTTTATCCTTTTCAATTGTGTTCATTTTTGTACTCTATACTAAGAAAAAATTCTAGAGTATAGCAAGAGTTCCATCTCTATAATTGGTGTACTGTGTTGATATTATTTGTCAACATACTTTCAGAACTATCCATCTTCATCATTTTCAATATCTAAGTTGATACCTAAAATAATTGTACAGACATAAAAGGGAACTCAATAAATTTAGTGATACAAAATGAGCAATTATGTGAACTGAAATTAGAACGAAGGCATTTAACTCTTTAACCCTAGAACTACCGATGGAGTCATTTTGTATTGAAAAATAGTTCCCATTTTTCAAAATTTACCTTCGACTACCAAAGGGAGTCATTTGGACTCCCTACTATATTTTGCTAGTCTTTTCGCAAAATAGTAGTTTATGTTCAAGGTTTTATTTTTTTATGTTCATAATTGATATTAAGCAATTGTTGGCTTAAAACTGTAATTATTATTCTTTTTGGTAAACATTTGCTAGATTTTTGAAGGCATTTCTTGTTTTACGGGTCCGCGTTTGGAACTACAAACAATGTGAATGCTCTGATATTATTTTTACTTGCGGTAAAGCGGTGAATGTGCAATCCATAGGAAAAGCTTTCCAATTCGTGAGTTTGGGAGTCGTCGTGTCAGCCTGGCTCTCCATTCCCCTCCCTTCTCGTCACCCGTCAGTCTTGCTGCAGCGCAATACTGTCTAACATGCTCCATTTTTTCAGCCCCGACTATGTGGAAGTTAATTATCAAACGTGAAAAAGTCCTTCCATTGATATAATATTGTGCCAGGAAAATAAATCAGTGGAAAGAAACATAGTTACTGTCCTAGCATGTTCGGCCCTACCAGGCCGCGCGCCGCACATTACAATCGTGCGCTGCCCTTGATTTGCATTAGTGAATCCAGTGAACTCTCGAGTGGACTGTACAACTCCTGTGAAGTACGGCCTTCATTTTTCCTGACCGGCAATATAACTAGAAGAATTAGGCTAAATCCTGATGAAATCCTTTCTATTTTGCATTCAATACCAGAAGGTGAATCGGAATTGAAAACGGTGGATCATTTCGACTCTGACGATGACGAAGATTTTATTCCTCAAAACATTTCTACTGAGTCTGAGGATTCAGACGAAACCAGCAATCATACAGGCCGAGAACTAAAACAATCAACAAAACAAGGCAAAATTGCCTCCTCGACAGATGACTGCGGCGGTGAAGATGATGGGGAAATACAACCACATTAGGCGATGATGACTCTCCAGGAACGTTTATGTCAGCTGTTGGATTTCAATAGAAACTGCTGAAGATTGGAAAACACTTACCTAGTTGGCGTGCAAACCAAAATATACTTAGAGAAGCACCTGGACCTACAAGACACGTGAGAAGAAATATAGCTAGTGATAGTCCTATTAGTGCATGGCGATTATTTATCGACTCGTTTATACTGACTCACATAAAGCGATGTACAATTGAGGAAGCTCACAGGCAAAATGATGAAGATTTTACTCTTTCCGATGAAGAGCTAGATACATGTATTGCCATATTTTAGGCGCGCGGAATATCAGGCACGAATGATCACTCTATTACAAGTATTTGGTCAAATGACTGGAGAATACAATTTTGTAAAACGACGATGCCTAGAAACCGTTTTGTAAACATTGTGCATTATCTAAGATTTGATGAGAAGTCTAATCGATCCCAGCGACTCAAACTGAGAATCTTGCTCTCTTTTAAACAGTGTGGGATAGATTCATTGATAATTGCATAGCTTGCTACAAACCCGGTCCGTAAATTACGATTGATCAATAACTTTTCCCCAGCAAAACTAATACGGCCATAAATATTGGCTAGCTGTTGAAAAGGATAGCAAATATCTTGCAAATGGCTTTCCTTATGTTGTGAAAGATGATTCTCGCCATGCTGATTGCCGTTTAGTTTACTACGTAGTACTGAAATGAATGCAGCCATTTCTGAAAAAAAGGGCGAAATGTTACCGTTGATAATTATTTTACTTCAGTCAAACTCGCTGAACAGCTAAAAAACCAGGGCACTAGCATTGTGGGAACGGTGAATAAAAAAATACCATGAGTACCAAAAGTGTTCAAATCAATGAAAGAAAAATTGTATAACTCTAAACCTTTTAGAAAGGATGATTTCACATTTCTGTACATCAAGGTAAACCAAACAAGAATGTCATAATTCTTAGTTCCATCCAGCCCGATGTCGACGTTCCTACTGATACATGTACTCGGCGATGGCCTATCCACTTGTTTGAAAATACTCTAGACTTAGCGGGCATAAATTATAAAATTAAGATTAATAAAAAAATACATCATTTTTTGTTAAAACCATGTTTGAATAATCACAATAATACACAAAAGTGATAAAAATAAAGCAATGTATCGATAAAAGCAGAGATAAACTGCAAAAATGAACAATAATAAGGTAGGAGTCCAAATGACTCCATTTGGTAGTTCTAGGGGGGGTGACATGTCCGGTATTCCTAGTGTTAAAATGCTCTAATTATTTTGGATGTCAATATCGGAGGGTTCGAAAGAGCACATCACTGAGAGATAATATTTTCTACGATTATTTCCGAGAATTAAACGGACTTACATTAAAGGGAATTTAAAAAAATCCCCATCGTTGCATGACCAGGTAAGCTAGCAGCGCTAGCAGCGGTTGAAGAGGGAAGTACTCGAGCAGCGATTTACACTGGAAGGCCTCATTTATGCATCCTGTCTTCATCCATCCCTGGCCGTGACGCCTTGGACTACCCATTCTTCTCTGCTTTTATGCAATCGCTGAGCAAAAAGTCGAAGCCAATGTTTCGCCCGTGTCCTACCCTGTCGAGAACATTCGCCCGCTTAAGTATTCTATTGCGATAAAACATTTTGCTGCGTGTTCCTGGAATTTAAACCATTCGTCCTCTGTAAATACGGTGAGTGCTATTCGATTTAGCCATTGATGCCATGTGTTATTTCGAACCTATTTCCTGCCTCTAAATGGGGTGCGTTGTTATGATGCATTCTCTTTGGGAAACCAATTGCATTTCCTCTTGAGATAATGTCCTCGAATTGCAAATGTCAGAGTTGCGACTAAAATAAATAAATAAATATATATATTCTTATTTTCTGTGAGCAATTGTTCCTGCATTAGGTTCTCTTTTTGCATTTCAGGCTACTCCTAAATACTACGTAAATTCATTACAATCCTTCATTCACAGTACTCCTGAAATCTCCCATCTTGTTTAGACGCACGTATGCATTTCTTCGTACTTTTCATTGTATTATGTTGGCAGATCACGTCAGAAATGTTTAAGATTTATTTCACAATGTTTAACAAACTTTTTCTTGATCTTCCTGTTTCTATTGGACTGTGTCTATTCCCATCTCAACATTTCTACTCTATCGATGCAGAATTGTGCTGAACGGCTATTTTCGTTTAAGAATTCATCTTTAGCTTCTCATTCCCATATTTTGTAATATTTCTGAGCCCTTGGAAAGTTTTTTCAATGCGCCCATTCATTCTCATTCTTCGTTTCTTTTTTTGCACTAATTTTTCTCTTTTCGCGCTCTCTTTGCTTGTCAAAGAACGCACATCTCTTCTCTTCAAGGTCTAATTTTATTTTGTAAAATATTATAAGATATATTCATGGCTTGCCATCATTAATTGCCATGTATTCGTTAGAAGTTTCGTGGAATTGGTATTTCGAGTTTTATGCGTGATAATTATATGATCATATGTTTAATCGCCTTACACATTCATCTGTATTGGGTTTCTTTGTGCAAGACGGTGACATATAAATCAATATACGAAGCTTAGCTTCGCCATCTTCTGGTGAAGCTTATATTTTTGCCGTTAAAAGTTCATTGCTTGCTCTTTGAACGTTTCTGCTTTCCTGAAGAAGTTTTCAAAGGATACATTAGCGAGATATAAGTGGGTCTGTTTTTCTTCCCATCGTGATAGATATTCATAATGTAAAATCAAGGAATCCAAAAATCATCAAAACAACTTTTTGTTGGTTTATGGAGTTCATGATTTACATCTTGACTATTGCAGACATCAGTGGCCGAATATACATTTAATCTGATAAATATTGTTCATCTGTTTTAGTTGTACGACACTTTCAAAAGGAGAAATTATTATTATCTTATTTATTTTTCTAAAAAACCACCGAAAGATGATGTAACTTCAATAATTTAAATGGGATTGTTTAGTCAATGTTCCAAAAAAGAATGATTGATTAAATTACAAGGTGAGTAGATTCCAAGCTTTCGAGAAACGTAATACAGAAAAGGTATCTACTTAATTAGATCGTATTAATCCTCAAATTGTATAATCGATTTTTCATTGAATCATTGCAGCATTTGTACTCACGTCATCTACATCGCAATCCATTCGAAATTCGTCGTGAATATAGATCGTCTCTCGTTGGATCGATTAATCGATGTTCACTATCGATCGATAGTCACATAAACACGATCCTGAAATATTTAACAGCGTCCTCGCGAAACAACGCGTCCAAAGTATTCGCAAAAAGTGGATACTCTCCGCCCAAATCAATTCTAACGCAATTCCGTCGTCTGCCCACCATTCCAATCGACCGAATTTAATTCCTTATAATTAACGAGACAAATGAATTCCATTTAAGAACATTTGCAAACACGGAGCGAAATTGATACGCAATGTGTTCCGATAAATCAAAACAGTTGAAACACGAACGGCCGTAATCGAATTTCGATGTTCATTTGGCATTCCGAGTAAGCGCTCTCTAGTGGCTGCTGCGCGAAACGTGAACCAGAGTTCGTTTCGGGCGATTCTTAGTCGGCGTTATGCTTCTGACCTAGAAAAACCTAATGTCTAGCGGCGCGAAAAAGGCGTGAGGTCCCTTCTCTTGGGCGCTTCCTTCTGCTGATGGTTTTCGGCTCCTCTTTTTCTTTCAAACTGCTCTTGAGCCTACGTCAGAGAGGAACAAACGACAAGCGATCACGCTATTCATATTTACAACCATCTGTATTATAGATCAAGTTATTTTGCTTACACAAAAAGGGTATTAATCTCCTCGTATGAATTCTTGCATATTTTCAATTGGATTTAAACGCGAATTTTGTACTTGTATAACCCTCCTTCGTGTTAGTTTAGTTTCCCCGTAATCCAACAGAGCAGAGGTGCGATAATTATAATTTCGTCAAGCATTAATGCGCAGGCGCGAAACTTGGCGTCGTCCGACGGTATACTTAGGGATTCCACGGCACCGTTATTGGGGTCCTTTAAATGTAACGGTTATTGGAGCCACGGTGTACGTCTAACCTGAATCCCTAATAAAATTCTGCAAGAGCGTATTTTCTTTAATTTTATTCCCCATCTTTGACCCAATTTTTAACCTCCTCCCTTCCAAGGATGAACTAACAAGCTACATTAGAGAACAGTTTGGTAAATTCAGATATTTGAAAAAATCAAATTGGAAGAAAACACTTCCTATGGATTTTCTTATCGGAATTCTTGGCTGAGACTGTTACTCAAATTGATGTTTGCGTATTTGAAGGGAACAAAGTCTTCAAAAGGCAAAGAATTAAACCTTCCCAACTCTCCCATCTATTCTTCTATAACAATCACATTTTATAGCTAGGACAAATAGGATGGATTAGGCAAGGGGTCATTCCATTCTACTCTTTTTAAAATTATCGTTAAACTACGTCAAGAAACGTGGTAACAAAGTTTCAAAAGCATTCATACTTGTACATCAGGAGAGATTAACGATAAAGTAGTAAATCTTAATTGAGTTAAGTGTAGCGCTGTTACTCAATTGCATGCGATATTCGTACTTACGTTTCACGGAGATACGCTTCAAGATACGTGTGGCATTGCATATTTGCGTATGGCACGCGTAGCTCTCGTAGAATAAACGAAACTTAAGATTTTGTTTCGTTATTGCATAAGTGTTGCATTATAATATATTGCATCTCGCAGTAAGCAATTCAAAATATAGAGATAAGTTGCAGAATGGAGAGTAATTGAAGGATAAATGACATGCATACAAATGGACGGACACTGACCCGGGGTCGTCAATTGTTTGAAGGAAAATTCCGCTGTTTCTTCGCGGTAGTTGGAGACCGGAAGCGAAGCCAACCGTGGAGACGAGCGCCGTGTACGTGAACTGGAAAAAGCGAAAAAGACGTGTGAATATCGTAAATAAATCGGTGTTACCTGGATTCTTCCTGTAGATGGCAATTCTTGTGGGAGTGTATTTAAAGTTTACGATCCCTATAAATTTAGAACTAAATAATCTATTCTTTCCATTTTAGAAGTTCGGATTGATTTCCAGGTGTTCTCCGCATACTTGAGGCATCCTTAAGCCCCTCTCCGCCATTCTTGTGCTGCCAACGTCATCGCTCTTTACCTCCTATAGATTTCTGCTCGAGTCTTTTTTTCTGCTTTCAAATAAGTCTCCATCGCGTGGGATCTGCGACGGGCAGTGAGAACTGAGGGAAGAATTGAAATATTTGTGCCGAATGTAAAGTGGGCCTTCGGTCGCGGTTTTCCATATCTCAGAAGAATTTCATATTTTTATGTTTCGGCAGAAATATTATTTGCTTTTTTACTTCCTCGCGCTTTCTACAAAAAGTTGTTGAAGAGGATCAGTCAATTCGCGCGATCTTCTGCTGCCGAAGTTCGCCAAAAGTCGAAGGCATTGAAAATGTGGTTTGTCTTCGTTGTTTAGTCGATGAAAAAAGATAGTTTCCGTAATTATTTTCATTGGGGATTAACGTTATTTTGAACACTCAAATGTTTTCCATTTGTCTTTCGGTACAGGATTCGTATATATTAACGATAGAGGAGTATTATATCTGTTTTTACTTTCTTGTTCACAGCCGAGATAGTTTTAGGCGCGTGAGAGATTCAAAATAATAGCTGATTTGTGATTAATCACTTACATTTTCGTTTCACATAATGTTCGCCACTTCTCATCCATTTTGTTATCTCTCTTCAGCTCCTGATAATTCCGTTATTTTCTCGTTCAGCATTTTTAATCTGTGTTATTTATATTTTGCTATTCCGTTATTCGCCTTTTAATCGTGCGATTTCTTCTCCAATGGTGACCCATTAAAAATGTCATTTCAGTTATTCTATCAACTCCAAAGCCTTACAAAACCATCCGATTAATTTTTTTCTCTGATCACTTAACCTTTCACGTTTTTTCCTCGATGTTTCTTGGTGTTGCTATACTTCCATTCCAGATTCCATATCTCCGCTCACTTCCATGTAGTTCACCATTCATGGGATTTCTCTTGCGTCTTTCGTAGGATTTCATGCATTTTAATCATTTCAAGTTTATCCATATCGAAGCCCCGTCTAGTTTACTTTTCTCTAGCTTCTCCCGTCCCAGTTTCTCTGAGATACGCTTCCGATGATCTGAATTTTGCTTTATGCGCTCTGTAAGATTTTTTCTTATGGTTGACTTGAGTGCCATAATGTTCCATTTCTTTTCAAGTTTAGAACTTTTACTATAAAATGTTGGAAAGTGATAATCATATATCAATTGATAATTTTTTTCTTGAATTGAATTTTGATGTGTCTTACATCACGAGTATCATTGATGTTAAGTGAAAATACTTGAATTTATATTGGACAGGTTTTTCCCTAATTTTAATAGATGTGTGATTTAGTAACTTATTGATGAATTATCTTTTTTAACTGACCTATTTTAAGCTTTATTGTTTGAGCATGCCACATACCCACAAAAGACAAGAAGCAGTGCTTGTAATCAGCTTCTGCGGAATGTTAAACGTATCTGTTTATAACTATAAGCATCATAGACTCATAATTATTCCCTCTGATGTAATAATTGAGATTGATTATTATAGCATTGTTAAAGTTTTACTATTATAGAAATCGATTCCATGTCTTACTCAGAAAATATTTCTTTGTTGTTGCTAACGTCACTTTTAAACATTCATCACATTTTTTACTTTAATATTATGGTTTAGTTTGGTAGAATACCTGCAGCTATTTCGAATTTTACACTTGAAAAGAGGAAAATAATTCCTCTTCTTTCGAACGCTTCTTTTTTTTGGAATTTCGAGCCGTACTCGAGTCGAAAATTTGCCCAATCAAAATTTAAGGTAACATATTCCTGATTCCTGGATATTTCCTCTCTTTCTTATAAATCCCTCCCCAAAATCCACGCTCTCAGCACACGCAAGGATTATGCAGCTCATAAGATCTCTTTCCTTAGTAGGAATACCACCATTTTTATTATTTTCTTTCCCCTCTTCCGAGATGATGGCGGATTTCTTTGCAATTTCGTCCGAAAACTCATCGGCTAATTAATAACGTGTTTTTCATATCAACTGATGATTTGATATATTTGGCGAATACATCGACAAAAATGATGGAATGGATTTATTAACGGCATTGAAAATGTTTAATAGATAATTTGATAGAGGATAGTTTCTACCAAGGAGACTCTTAGGGCCTTTACTATTCGTTAGAATACGGGCATCCATCGTAAAAAAATCGTATACACAGTAATAGGATGGAAATCTTAAAATTTATAAGTAATATTTTATTGACATAAATTTCTTATGTGTACGGTTTTTTCCTTTCTATTTCAATACAAGTAGTAAATAATATTGGCGCAGAATGTAGCATAAAATGCAATAAACAGTTTATCCATTCCTCATAAGTATACATTTTATAAATACTCGACTAAAATTATCAGCGTATTAAAAATTTTCGCTTTAAAATTTTCCGATAAATTCATGAAATAACGTAACAAATATAAAACACGATCGCAGGTACGAATATGACAAATAAAAGATAAAATGACCAAATTCGGTGGAGAATCTCAAACGCATCTTCTTTTTTTTGTGACCAAAGAGAGGTAACCTGTATTTTTTATTTAACGATTTCATTCTCTTACTTTTATTAAATTAGTAAATGTTTCCTTTTTCGGGTTGATTTTCGTGCTTGCTTTTGGATCTTACTGACCACGAGATCTTCATGCACGTGCTTAAAAAATGATTCAAAATCCTCCTCAATCGTTTAACTCTTCTGTTAGTCGAATTTTATTTCCTTTTTCACCCTATTCGTATTCCTAACCTATTCATGAAATCATTTTGTGCTGTTATCATGAAAATAGTTTCTTACGAATTATTTTCGCCACTTCCTCAAGTCAAAGTTTTCACTATGTTCTCTTTGGTTAAATTATTTATAAACGACCGATTTATTCGGGAACCTAATTTGGCTATTTTTAAGGGCTAAATCTCATGTTTACGAAACTATTTTTGATTATTTTCAACGAAATAAAAATTCTGTAAATTTAAATTCGAATTTTTAATAATTACCTCTTCGAGGATCGCGTTGTTACACGTACTATTTTATTTTTTCCCTTTCCTCCATTTGATAATTTTTGTAACATTAATCTGCAATCCTGTATTACCTCTAAATTCTTCTTTTCCCTAACGAGTTCAGGATTCTAGACTCAAATATTATTTTCTTGAATGCAAATTATCTCCGTCCAGATGAATAGGGCTGTTTTGTCTATATTTGGCATCATTATCTTAGATTTCTTTCGATCTTTTATCACGAATAAATCTTTTCCGCTTAAGCAGCAAATTGATAACTCCCCCGCAGAATTTAATAATCGGCAATCGTCTTTCCAAATGCTAACTTTTGAAATTGCGCACTTTTACGGTGAACAGATTCAGTACACCTTTCGAGTTTACTTCAAAATTACGCACGACTTATATCATTTCTCTCTTCTCGTCAGCAGTAGGAAAACTTCTTTTCGATGACCCCAATTAAAAAAAAGCTTCCTCATAAGCCGAAGATATTTATTTTAAATTGCATATTTCTCAAATTCGGAGTTAACTATTCGGAAGGCTCTCCACGAGGATTGAATACACATTTGAAGTTTTCTATCCAAGAGGGATCCTCAAATTTCCCCAAAAACCTTTTTTTATTTCCTCTCGATGTTGTTTGACTTTGATGTCCTCATTAATTTCCATATTCATTTTTATAATAAAAGAAATCCCTTTGCTCGTCCGTTCCGTCATCTGCCATCGATTTTTTCAAAGAGACTTTCGTGCTATTTCAATGTTTTCTATAAATTTTGTGAATATTGGAATCGGTCCTTCCTTTCGGAGACTTAGACGTGGATTCAATGCTGAATTAAGAAATATTGAATCTGGTATTTACTCGGATAGTTATCATTGAGATGTGGAAGGAAATCATTCCGTTTTGCTGTTTTTAAATATTTTTATTTGAATTTTAGAATACTGGCTCCGGAAAGAAAAAAGCTGAGTAGTAGAAGTTAAGAAATTTAAGATAAAGAATCCGGTTTGACTGTATCATGGCCAAAATGCAGAGTAGACAAGTTATTGGTAAATATTACTGCCTTCCTGATGAAGTCACACGGAAGTGATGTGGTTAATGATGAAGTTTTCCAACTGTCCCTTAAAATTTCCGATTTATTTCCTAAGAATAATTTCAAATCACAATTAATATAATATTTCCCCTTAGATAGTGCGTAGTCCCCCTGAAAAGTTAAAAGTGCAATTGAAAGTATATTGATCAATATGGACTCATCTTTGATGGGAAAGGAAGATCGCAGATGGTTCGGAATGGAGTTACCTTTTTCTCGATTTGGCAAACAAACACATCTACTTCACGAAATATAGTTTTCTACCCTTTTTGAGTGAATTAGCGCGTGAAACAATAATACGTTACGCAGGTTAATCTCGGATACTACATATTGTACTAATTTCGCTCATCGACAGAATTTTCGAGGGAATTTGTAAGGTGAAAGCATTTTTCTAAATTTTTTTCAACTCAACGAACTCAGTTACTCGCTCAACAACAATCATTATCTTCCCAGCAGTAGATAAAGCAATTTCCCCTTCCACAGTTTCCTATCTTCCCAGTAGATAAAGCGGTTTCCCCTTCCACATAATCCTCACCTAAAACTGATTTTGTTTTGTTGTTTGGTTGGTTCACTTCTTCTCTTCCTCTTTATACTCAAAGATGTGGTACTCTCTGCCTGTTGATGAACTAATTAAATATTAAATTGTATCTATTAAAAGCATGTCACCATATTGAAGAATTTTTTTTCGAGGAACTTACGTTTCATTATTTAATCATACTTCCAAACGCATAATGAATACGAGAATTGAGAGAAATTCACTACGAAGATGGCATCAAATAACGCATGTTTAAGCATCGAACAAAGTCGTGCTTTTCAGTAAGATTCAGTTCGATTTGGGAAATAACGGGGAAAGAAAGAAGGGAAATCCGCAATTGACGCTGATATATGTAGAATTAAATTAAGTAGAGGGTAAAACATTAAAATTTAACCGTATTTCATAGAAAAGGAAAAATCTCAAGTTAAAAATTGCAGCTTTTATGTGAACCTGCCAAAGGCAGCGCAATTGAAATCCTAGGGAAGAATATATCCAATTTTCCTTTAGCGAAGGTTGCAAACAAGGGTCTCGCGGATATCAAAGTGCATCGAAGTGAATCTCTCTTTTTTGTCTTCGGAGTTAATAACGAGTGCCACTTCCTGAACGCGAGTGACGCATAAATTGACGCCACGTAAGTCACCATCCGTGACGCGCTTCTCTTGTGTGTCCTTTTTACGAGTGTCGCCGTAGAAACGCATATATGTCGTTGTTTAGGGTCAACTGATTGCGGTAGGAGCTGAATCCTTAACCCATTTACGTCCGGAAGTGTCTTTGAGCACCGTTGATGGTCCTTTGTTGCTAGAGGATGTTAAATATTGCCTCAGAAGAGACTAAGCTAAGAGAACCCGCTAAAATATACTCATTCATTTGACTACTCTAATTCCTGAAGATAACGTTATAATAAATCAAAATATTATTTCGCGTTTTTACTACAGGTTAATATTATTCAAAATACTTTTATTCATGTTTAATATCCAAAAGCCATTGATTGGAATATTTCTTTTAATTAGTTTTATAAATTCTTTCTGTTAACTTCTTTCTTAGGCTCACTGGAAATATTTTAATGTAATATTGATAAATATTTTTCTGATATTAAATGTAAATAAGTATAAAAAAGAATTACAATTCTTCGAGAATAAGTAGAACAATTCTTCTCAATTAATTATATACTGCTGTGGCTGGAAGTGATCGGCCAGAAAGGATGCGTGATTGCTCTCAGGCGCTCAATCGTGCCTTAACGTACTTCGCTATCCTGTTATTAGGATTGGCGGATTGAAATTATTGGTTGTTTGAGTATGAGAAGTCAACTAGTATCGGAAGACCGATTAATGGTGTTTGCCGAATTCTCATGATATATAATAATTAAGCATCGCTAAGGAAATTGATAATTCATTATCGAAAACGCTCCCTCAGAACTGTTATGGTGCGCTATGCTATTCATCTGCTGTGAAACAAGACACATAATCACGGAAACCTGTAAAAGGAGAAAATGAATATGTTTGAGAACATGAATATGTAAGCTTCTCTGGTAAAGTAAATATTATTCCATCGCAGGCTGACTATCGCATACATATAAAACGTGTATTCGCTGCAGGAGGAGAACTGGGCCGAAAAAAATTATGAAAATGCGCGCAAAATATGATCGCTGAGAACAACAGAAGTGAGTGTGATAAGAATTTTCTCAGGCAAATTTGCATTTAAAAAGAAAATGCGAATTGCGGATGCATAATAAGAGTTAAACACAGTATTAGGCGGAAGACGAAGAAGATTATAAACGTACGCTTGGGAAAAATGGAGACAGATTCCGTCACATCGCGGAATATTCTTACCGAGAGCGTACTGATAGCTACGAGACGAAAAGACCCCCCTGCTTTAGTTTCCATTTTAAATTAGCCCATTTCGAGAGGAAGAAGTAAGCAGCTTAAATTGCAATACGGAAAATAGAAATCTACGAGGCAAATCATTAGAGGCAGAGAATTATCTTTTCCATCACGAACCGAAGATATTGTGTTAAAACAAAGTGTCATGACAATTACAGGCATTGCGTTATGAAACTGTGATCCTTAATATATATTGACTAGCGATTGAGAAAGAAAATTCTATGCAGCGAAATTCGCGTGAGTCCTACTTGAGTCCGCTTTTGATTGTATGGATGAAGATGAAATGTATTCTTTCCTAAAATGTCAATAGACCAACCGAAAGCCTGGCATAACCGGGAGCGATTCTGTTTTATTAAATAGAGGAGTAAACTCCTATCGACAATCATGGGATGAAGGAGAATCAAATTAGAATTAAAAAAGTAACTAATTTGAAGTATGAAATAAGTATTTGCATTTAACGTTTATGAACACCTTTTTACATTCTAGATAAAATCACATGAAATTCGTGCATTGGAGATTTCTAAGGAACTATGGTTATGGATCTGATATGATTAAGCTCAACGTTGTGGAAGGGAACCATACTAAAGAAATAAACAGTAACTTCCACCGACTATAATATTAAAAATATCTGTGGAAGTTACTAAGTGTTTTTATTTTATTTCATAACGATTATCTTCCCGTAAAGACTAAAATTAATTTTATACTGTGAATGCAACACAAACCATCGGCCGCCTTTGAGAATATTCATTTTGCGGAATAGTCGTAAATAGAATTTGAGACCCATAAAATGAACATATTAATTTGGAGATGAAATCTCCCACAATTTTTCTTTGTCCGTTTATTACTCCGAAAATAGCAACGAATAATTTTAAGCATTAGCAGTGGAATTTTGTCGTTCATCGCTCATTTTCGCGATCTAAAATACCACATCTTAAGACGCCATTATCTTTAGAATTCTTCGAATCATTTGGTCCGTAATACAAATGGCGGAATATGTGCCTCACGAGGGTTTCATCCATCAAAGTAACACAAATGGTCGACCCCTTTCATTTCGACTAAATATCGCGTAATTGCGGCGTCTTAAGGGGGATTTTCTTTCGACGCCGTCCCTAACATATATAACGCCGGGAGCGTGAAAAATGTGACGCTTTAATGGCGTGCCGCCGAAATTGACATCGCGTGCAGCCGTGATTAATAAAAATGAGCCCTCTTTGCGGGGGACTTCCTCTTTCGCGTGCTTTCCTCAGGAAGACGCACTCTGCGAAGACTTTTTAGCGTGTAGCAAGTGGAGAATAATTAATAAAAATTAAATTCCATATTTGTATTGACAACTTCCGCCTTCTCAGGCGAAGTCTACAAGTCTAATTGTTCATGTTTTAAAGGTGTTAGTGTTTCCTGTCTGTCTACTGAGTCATTATCTCTCTAAATATTTAATAAAAGAGTAAAACAGATGGAATGAGGCATACTGTGAAAGACGAGGAATAAGGTCGTTTGCTTTCCACCCTCTAATTCAATGAGGGGAGCATTTACATAAATGTACGTAAATGTACGTTACATTTACGTAAATGCATCAAAATCACTCCATAAATAACTCTTATCTTTGCATTCGATAAGGAATGTACTTGATGAACACTATAATTGAGTATCTTTTACAAATTGTAACTTTCATGCTACCACAGCCAAGAGCAAGACGAATTGAAAAATGAGAAATAATATTTACTGGACCATAGTAATATTAGGATAGTATTTATAGGATACTAGAATCAAATACTGTTTATCAAAATATGATATCAAGTACGTTATTATTTCCTTAACACTTAAACTAAATGTGCCCAAATACTAAACGAAGGAGTATTAACCCTTCTTTAACGGTGCGGGGTATTGGAGGACCCCAAAACAGCTAAATTCAGTAGACAAGTTTTATTTTTAACCACATATGTTTCTTATTCCACGTATTCGCGCATCAACGTTTCTTTTATATTATGTAATTGAAAGAAATTTGTTTCACATACTTATTTCCAAAATATCTTTATTTTTTGAATGGGGTACCAAAGTACCCCGCACAGCCATTTTTGCTTGGATTTCTATACACAATGCCATGTCGTGTGTTTGTGGAAATTCAGTCACCCTTTCTTACAGATTTTTCAATTGATTCATTATTTATTGCATTAACAGTAATTATAACAGTAAATATAATTAAAATAAAATCAGGTTATTCTAATTTAGCTGTACTATACAATCCCATATAATAGTCAAATCTCTTATGCTTTAAAGAAATGAAAGATAATCTCAACAAAATAATCAATAATGTATTTCTAAACATAATTAAAGGTTAAGTAAAAGAAAAACAAAAAACAACGTAATATTCGTAAAATAGCATTGGGGTACCCCACACAGCTGTTTTTGGAAGTTTTCTAGGCACAGCCAAGGAAGGATTAAACCGTCTCAAGGATTTCATTCTTTTCTTCGCGTTCGGGATATAAATCTGAAGTAGTAAATACTTTACTAGTTTCCAAAATGAGACCCAATGTTTTTGTTGAAATAGAATGGAACGTGTTTTCCCAATCGCATTTATAAATTCCCCCGGAGTATTCTTTAATAGAAATTTCCATGCCCATATTTCAAAATAAAAATCGGGGAATCGTACCATGCAAATCTTACCTCCCAGTGTTTCATTTTCATCTTAGAATACATAATTGAAATAATGTTCTAATTTCTTCTATTTGTCTTCTGCTCGTCGTATCAAGTGAAACCGAGGATCGATCGGTCTCAACGTCTTTCATTTTATTTCTCATCGCCATCAGCTTCCTCCAGTGATTCAAACTGCAATTCCCTCCCCCTTCCACTTCTCCCAATAGCGTCTTTTCGCCGTGCGCACGATTACTTTTATCACTGTTTTCCGTCTCATTCACTCTTCGGGGGGGTCCATGATTCCGCCGCAATTTCGAGTTCGTGTTTCCCCTCAGCCAATCTCTCTTTCGTGAGGAGTAATCCGAAGAGATTGAGGCTGCAATGTCAAACGCCAAGAGTGCGCCCTCATTTTGTCTCGGGAAAAATGAGCACTAGCGGTGATGACTCTACAACGAAAAAGGGATTCTAATTACACGTATAAACATGTGTGCATACATTTTAATGGGAAATATGAGCCCCGTACTTTACAATTTTCGGATGTAAGTTACTTCTGCTACATTTTCAGATAAGCTACAAGATTCTACGCTAGAAAGAGCAACTTAAAAAGGCAATAAATACAATTCGACGACAACGCTTTCGATTCGAATATTGTCTACTCTATTCTATTAAAAGAACGTATTCCCAACTTCACGCTCCAATTTAAATGCGATCTCAGAGAGAAATCAGAAATATTTTAACATGTATCAACAGTCTAAAAAGTAACTGAATCATAAATTCATCGTTTTTGTTTCCTCCATCAACTTATCAAGAGTCGTTGATGAATTTACGGATTCATGCTGTATGTACAGAGGCGCTCTTGATGTAAGAAGGAGTTGTAATTAGGCTATGTCAAGTGGCTGCTAGAAATTGCAAGGATTTTTTCTCTCTTTTATGTTTCTCAGCTTACTTTATTACGTCTTGCGAAAATAAAATAGCAAAAATGTTACTTAGATTCGGGCAGCAATGACGGTACTTTCCCTTAGAAACGACGAATGACGATTTACTAATTAACGCAATACATCGCTCGAGTGCGGTCTGATGTTTCCAGATGCTTCTAATTGTTGAATATGTTAATGGTAAACGACCCTCTGACAGGAAAACATTCCCCTCTCCTGCTGTGGCTCTTTGTCTCCGCTAATGGAGCGGAAGTTATCTTAACTCCGCTTAAGTTATACCGGAAAAACGCATTTCTTAATCCTTGGTCGTTTGCTCTTCATTTAAACTGTTTTATTACGAATACAAATATCGTTGTTCATGTACTGGAGTGGCGGAACGTACGTTTAAGTTTCGGGTTTGGATCGCAGCCTAGACTAGTTGGGGATGAAGAGGGTGGGCGTGGAGCGGAGGCGGAAAGAGGGGGCGGAGAGAGAAAAGTTGTGACGTAAGCTCTTGAGGGAGCCCCTCAAGGCGGGTTACTTATGATCCCACATTCTTTAAAGGATTTGCCGAGAGGAGAAGGTAATAAACAACTCCTTTCAAGCCCATCTCTATCTCATTTGAAGAGGCTTTAATCCCTCGTAAGAGAGGGACATGGGATCGAGGTTAGGATTTGCTGCCGTGCTCACTTTTCTACAGCTCATCATCAGAGCCCACGCAATTTCTCGGAAAGCACGAGATGCATATGCGAAAGGCTCTGACATAATGCAGGGAGAGCCCAAAAGAGATGGATTCCACGTGGAATAATGAAGTATTAAAAGTTAAGGAATTTCTCAAGACCATGCATGAGTCCCTGTGTTCAATTTGCATATATACTTAGACTTACTCATCTTCCTTTTGCAGGTGAACACTTTCTCATCAGCACAACATATTTCGCCTTTAAAGCTACCATCCATAAATTACCTATTTAATATTACTTACTAGCAGAAGTGCCCGTTGATTCTCAACGGGGATGTTAAATTTCATAAATACCAGTGTAACAACCTTGATCGTAGCACATGCTTCGTAATTGTTGATAGATAGCAAATACCATACTTTCCAAACAAATATATCAAGAGATGTAAGTTACAATTAAGTCTACAAAGCTGTATAAACTCAATATTCAATCTAACGCAGGTTGTTATAGCTGAATGAGCTTTTCCGTGACAATGTATCAAAATGTATCTACATATGAAAGTGAGGCTTACATATAGCTTCTTCCTAATATTACTTATTAATGCATCTTTTCCTGTCCTTAATTTTTCTCTTCCCTCAGAAAAACCCTTACATGTACAAGTGAAATCATAAAATTGAAATTAGTTTATTGTACACTCCTGGCCAAAATTAACGCAGCACCTCCCTAGCGATCCTTACGGGCGGTGCTGCGTTAATTTTGGCCAGGAGTGTACTTTCTGGAGCACCATTTAATAATTCAAATAAAGGACCGCGTGCTTTTCAGAAAAATAGTGTTACGGGGAGAGCCCAATATTTCAAACTTTTAATCGAGAAAAATAATAAAATGTTATTAGTCGATCGGTTATGGCCAAAGCAGCCATCATCAGGCACGGATGCATGAAACAACCTCCTTCCCTTTGTATTGAGGTCAAGGCAATGAAAAATAGGCGAGGAATTGTTTTGTCTTTGCTGATAGTAACAAAGATGTTAACAATTAAAATAATAAACAAGTGCTTCATTAAATGTTTACTCAGCAGATTTCCGAGGGCTAAAGTGTGAAACAAGTTATATTTTTGCCTTTTACCATTTTTTCTTCACAGCATTTTCAATTTTTCTTTTACTTTTTCGTCATATAATTCGAAATCACTCCGCTTTCTTTCGGTACGTGCAGTTTTATGACTCGTTTTCCAAAAACGACGAATGAATGTCGAAGCTATGAATTAACGACAATTACGTTGCATCCCAGAGGCTGTTTCTCTGATTGTCTCGTTTGTTGGGGATTCCCTTAACGAGGCGCTCTTCTTTTCGAATCCGTTTGCCATTCGTCGGGGAATAGACGGTGGAGATATTTTTCCACCAAGGATATTGCTCAACTCACTCAACCGTATGTTTACCTACAAGAATTAGTTGAAGCCGTACGAACAAACAAAAAGCTATGAAAAGAAACGGTCTGCCAATTTATGTAATGGTTGTGGATTAAATAAAATAGGGGCAAATTCCTATGTGGTTCATATCGTTAATTGCAATTGATTGTTGCATTGGTTTGCTTAAGCTTTGTGGTTAACCATAAGTGAGAACTTAGCGTTCCGAATAATATCCGTAAGTATCATACCATTTCAACGTTACGTTTATTAAAGCTTTTCTTAATAAAATAACAATCGATACCTAAATTATAATTTATTTAACTCTTAAAGTTTGCTTTTTCTCTAATTATTGTATTTATTACACAAGAATCTTACTGAAGCTGATGAACGCATGTTTCAGCCTTCCACGAGTAATTGGGAAATGGGCGGACCGCAATTCTGCTTTAATGGAATGATCGAAATGGTGGTGTAGTGTACGCTAGATTCGAAAATATCTCTTCACAAGTTTAAAATCTAATTTTTAGTCCTTCAAATTTAACTAATAAATTTTTGGTTAACGTAGCATTTAAAGCTACCGATCTTAATTATCAGAAATATCCAACTTGAGCGATAAATACAAAACTGCTGTATCTTAGATTATTTTTATAACTGTTTGAATTTGCTGCGATGTGAAGGATGTAATTGGATATTATCTCGTATGACTCTCTTTCTCTCAAACCTTTATTGATGCTTCGATTCCGCATGTTTAATTAACAGAATCTGTAAAGCTTTCATATGTTGCCATCTGAGCTAAGGCATGGAAAATTGTCTATAAAACCGCAGGAAACTATGCGATCAGTTTCAAGTTCGACGTTTGTGGGATCTGAATAATTCTGCTGGGAAATCTTCGCTAATTTGGGAAGATTTTGCGATAGTGGTCTCATCCCAGTGCGACATCCAAACGCCTTATCGAGGTCGTACATTTTGAGAAAACTGACGCCTTGTCACTCCAAAAGTGTAAAAGGGCTAGTATACAGAAAACCCCGAAATTCGCAAGGGATGTGTTCCCAATAATCTCGCGAATGTTCAAATTCGCGAACCCGCTTTAATTTTAGTATATCTCTCTAGTTTCATATGTTCTCCTTCCTCTGAGAATTTTTTCTGCACTCTTTTTAGCTTTATGTGAGCAATGAGAAATATTTAAAATGTGATGTCGCTTCGCATCATTTAATGGGTATTTCTTTGTAAACCGGCAGTTTGGTTTCTGTCAAGTTCTGATGAAACAAATAAATTATGATGGCAAGCATATATTTTACTGGAATTCAAACCAGTAATAAGAATACGTTAGAATACTTTGGGTAAATTAATAATGGCACGACCAATGATTGTAAACTTCATGTATAGAAAGAAAATTTACAGCGCGGCTGTTAAGGAGTTTTGAAATCTCCAATAGCCGTCTTTGTCGGTGTTCTTCGTCTCATTCGCCTGTATTCCGAGAAAACAAGAAAGGGCACCGCACTTTTTAGGAACACCCAATAAGTATTTCAAAAGCGATGCTTTCGTCTTCAGGAGTGATTAGGTACTGGGAATAGAAGTGATAATAAAGCTAAAGTTCATATTTGATTTAGTTGATGGCTTACGGGATTAACGGAAAAGTTGTCGAATGGATAAAGTCATTTCTCGGAAACAGATCGGAGCGAGTTGCGTTGGACGGAATTTTATCTGATGAGGGTTGCGTTACATCCGGTGTTTCGCAGGGAAGAGTATTAGGACCAATTTTATTCTTAATATATATTAACGATGTTGTGGATAATGTTAAATGCAAGGTTAGGTTATTCGCTGATGATACTGTTGTGTATAGAGAGATCGTAACTCAAGAAGACACTGGTTATCTGCAGAACGATCTGAATATTATTTCGGGTTGGTGAAGTGTTTGGCAGCTCGAGCTGAATGTAACGAAGTGCGTTGCCACGACTTTTACACGGTCCAATAACATTACCTACGTCCGTATAGAATTTCAGGAAATCCCTTGGAGCTCGTGATGCATTATACATACCTAGGAATTACGTTCAGTAGTAATTTTCCATCAAAGACCATATTCGAAGAGTAATAGAAAAGGAAAATATGATGCAAAGGTTAGCCAGTGGAATTCTGAGGGGATGTTCATCTATAGCAAAAGAAATAGCGTATTTTTCCCTGATTTTCCCTACTTGAGTATTGCTGTGCGGTTTGGGATCCTCACGAAGTAGGATTAATTTCCGATCTCGAGATGGTTCAACGTAGAGCAGCAAGGTTCGTCAAGGGAGATTTCCGATTTGTCAGCAGTGTTTTGGCTATCATAGAATCCCTCGGATGGAACTCTCTTAGTGATAGAAGACTTGAATATCGACGGAAGCTTTTTGATAAATTTATCACTACCGATTTTGGGGAGCAGATAGTTGATATTGTTATACAAGTTATATATTTTCGCGATCTTGCCAGGACAGATAGTTACGATTTTTACGAACGGCTTTTGGTCGTTATTCCTGCGAAGTATTAGAGAAGATAATAGCTCTCCAGGTTAGATAGGGATGTCAGTGTTTTACACCCCCTGCCACGGGCCACTGGCGGATTGCAGGGTTTATGTAAATGCAAATGTGAATGTAAATAACGTAAAAAACGTCGTAACATTTTGAAACACTTCAGTATGTCACTGGTACGTGTATTTCTGAACCTTTAGTTTCTGGATTGTTCCCTTCCTCGTCGTTTGCTTTTGCAGATTGTATTGCTGTTTTCACGTATAAATGTATTTTTGTCTGGTAGAACATGTATACATTGCTTTATTTTTTCCTCGTAATTATCATTGCTAAACTCGTCTTTTGTTTCTCATTCAAAATCTATGCCCTACTTTAGGCATTGTCTTCTTTACGTCTACGGAAGGAGGTGAAGAGCTGTTCTGTCCGATAAAGAATCGCTCCGTTTTTAAATTCGTCAATCCTTTGATCGTGTCCCTTTTTAGTGCGGCTTCCCGATCGGAAGTCCCTCCGAGCAGCTTAAACCTCAGATGACAACTGACCATTTCTACGTTATCTTCTTTGAATAGTTTCTGACTTGTTACACGTGTCGTTCGCCCACTGCCAATAATACGGTTTCCTAATCTGCAATTTGGGCCCTCTCTTTGGTGACCGCCTCAGTTTTGCACTCTTTTTTGATACCTCCGTTTGCTTTTTGTTCCAAGCAATGCTTCTGTTTGCTAATAATTTTTCGTTGAAACACGAAGCATGTAACATTTATTTCTTTCCATATAGAAAGAAAGGAGCGATGTTTCAATTGTCGACATCAGAGAGCATTTATTCGATGATAAAACTTTACAAGCTATTCTAACAATAAAAGTAAATCTTGCGTATAGCAGTGATTAGTTCTGTGGTGAGTATTTGTCGAATATCCTGATGCTGTGATATATTATTTAAGTCAGTTCGTTCTCAAAAGTAAGAGAATTAACTAAAACTTGCACAAAAAGTACACTCCAAAAGGCAGTTCGCTTGAGGGCATTAAAGTAGCTGTAGAAAACTAGTACTTAAATCAACCAACAGCGTCTCTAAAAACAGATAAAGGAAATGTTGTTAGAAAAAGGGAAGATTAAACAGTACTTAGTCTTAATCGCATTTTCATTACTGAAGTCAGCATTGGTATCCACTGTATGATGTGAGAGGAAGAAATCGTCAATATAAAATCTCTTCATTTTCATGAGATTCGGACTTTTGTATATAAAGACACAGATTAAACTGCGAGAAACAAATGATGTCGCGTGATTGGGAATCGCGTATGAGGGAATGATGATAGAGCTGCAAGAAACCAGTCCTCGTATTCATAACCCCCTGGAGATGACATTTTGATGAAGTTTTGAGTGTAACAGATCCCATCCAAAATGTTATCAGAGAGTTTGTGACCTTGATTAAAGTCCATCGCGAGATATATTCATTCCGTTCAAACCATCGGAGGCCGACCTTTGATCAGTGACTTGTGATTGGACTCCATCTCGAGCTATTTAAGAGTAGCATAGCGATACTGCGCAAAGTAATCCCGCCACTCATTAAAACCCTTTCGATTATTCAGAGAGTGCCATATTTGCCTTCAGTCTGATTTACCTCTGAAGCTACTCGTAGGGAATGGAATTGGCCGTAGAGCTAAAATAGTCGAATTTGATAGTCTTCAATGAAAAAGATATTCATAGAGGGTCAAACATAAAGGATTCAAAGATCCCCTACTCAAGAGTGTGCGAGTAAGTTTAGGAATATTTTTTAAATGCGCTCCACAGTTTTGAGTTATAGAAATGAAAATCCCCTCTTTTCAGCGCTTCCGAGTGTCTCTTCACCTTTCGCACGCATTTATCGGATGAATGACCACAAGAAAAGGGAGAGTGTGGCGGGGTCGAGTACTCTCCATGCCCTTCTCCAAAGTTAAAAAAAATCGAACGCCGAGGCAAAATATGCCTCTTGCAGATGGTCAAGGAGATTTGCTTTTGTTTGAATTTTTTGAGCGCTAACCACTCGCCCTCTCCCTTCATTTTCTCTTTCTTCAATTTCCTTTTCTTTGCGGGGAAACTTTTTCTTCTCTGTTTCAGTTTCAGCTGACTGTCTGGAGCCCTCTCATCTCTGTGTGACTTCATATTAAATCTTTCCAGTCCCTGCGAATTTTAGCGTTTCTCTTCTGTATGTACTCGGTAGCAGTTGGATTATATAAGTAAGTGGGAGTTCTCCTGCGAAACAAATACCAGAGCCAAAGGTTTATAAGTATGAGTGTACTAGTGAAATGTATTTTTGTGCTGCCTGAAAGGAACTTCATAAAAGAAATATTCTTTCGTGAGCAGAAACACAGAAGAATCTGTAGACCTCCTTAATCCCTTGTCAAGAACGATTAAGAGACTTATTAAAAAGATTGAGATCTGTTAATATTTATGTTTACTCACATAAATTTTCCAAATTTTTGCTGCTTATCTATCTTATGTATTTTCGATGTACATCGTAGACTAATATTTGCGCATATTGCAACATTAAGAGGGATTTGTGTGATCGAAATGAACTTATACCTCAGATCAGATACATGACAATGCAAAGATTACCAGGACTCTGGAGCTTTACCTGATGCCTGACTTTAAGAATTCTGTAATGGTTTGAAACAGCTTCCCTGAGCTTCTAAAAGTCATGGAATAGAATGAGATAGGTCCTGAATATGGGGAACCTTCCTCCATGAGGTTTGTATCCAGCAAAGTCAGTGGTTGCTGGATGACCCTGACCAACAAGTTGCAGAAGACAAAGCAAATCAAAGACGATCGATGGGCGACATTTCAGTTCAGAGTAGGGGATTGGACCCTCCGGAGGTTTGCCTTCTCCATCTGTCAAATGGAGTCACTTCGGCCACTGAAACCTCTTTCGTCTAGCGACTACTTTTCAATACCTAAGCTTTCCAATCGCAAATTATACTTTATGGCTTCCGAAATTCATACCTTTGGAATTTGTTCACTATTTCGCTTAAAAATGCCAGTTCCGATCATCACAAAAGCATTTAACACGTACGCGCCCATCACTGTGGGAAAAATTTAAGCAAGGCTCATCCGGAAACACTACAGTGACGACTTTCTTATGCCCGATGCGTTGGTGGTTTCTGGACAACGGAAGACGACGCAATGAGAGTCACCGGCTCAGGATGTAGCAGACAGCGTCAAATCCCAGAGGCAGACAGCCAACGCTGCGGAGGATGGTTTATCACGACCATGCGGATAGGTAGCGGTGATGCCGTACTGAATGTAGTTAGGACCCGCTCGTCGCTGCATCTGACCCTCTTCTATCAAATGGTTCCCAGTATGCATCACTGTCGCATCAGCATGTGCTATACGAACAGAAGTTTCCATCCACGAACCGAAGATAAATCCACCTCCCGGATCATTCCGCCGTTCAAACTTGATCACGTAGTGCGCCATTGCTACCTGGTTGTCATGTTTTTACTTCGTTCAACGGCTCCTCACTAACCGAGTATTGCATAACGGTGATGTTTTCGGTCAAACAAAAGAGGGCTCTGCTTGGTCTATGCGTAAGATATATCTATTCAATACTAATCACTTATTGTTGGGGCACTGTTCTACATTTTCTACGAGTTTAGGTCTATTTGGACCAATTTTCTGGAAGTTGTACTTTTCACAAACGTTAGTGTAATGTATTCAAAGCGCTGTGCGTGTTAGAATATTTAGCTATCGGGATGTAATAATAATAAAAGGATTTTATTAGGGCGAAGGCAGCTGAAGGCAATAGTTTTTAAAGTTGTAAAGATAATACAGCAAGTACTACAAAATTCTCTGTGGCGCTAGTTGAAAGTACACGTAAGAAATGAGCTTAGAAGCTAAGGTGCTATTTCGAAATTTTTGCACAGAAAGTTCTTTTTATGTAAAATATTGGATGAATTATGGTACATCCCTGTAAGTTTTGACATTGAAATCAAGTAGGAATGTAAAAGTAAAATAGGGGAGATAGGGGGTTTTGATAATCCCTTTAAAAACGGTATATTTCCTAGGAATATGCGCACTATATAGTAGGTAATGTACTGAATTAATTGGCTTTCGTATAGCAATGTGGGCTAGGCGTTCGGCTTCGGAGAAGTAGGTTCGTTTCCCTGTAGGAGCTGGTCTGTGAAATTACCTAAGCTGTTGAAACACGTTGAACAATGCTACTTCTTAATTCACATGTCTCTTTTTCACACCCTTCCACTTTTCGGTAGGAAAATGCGTTACGAAACAGAAACACGATAGTATTAAAATTTTATTATAAAAATAATGGTAATATAGCGTGGTAATATCAAATCACGACATTGCTAAAACAACTTCCAATAACTCCTAACGCTCAGTCGAATCATAACAATTATAAAAACAAACCATGATGTGCTTATTGATCTTTATTTGTAAAAAAAACACATCAAAATATTTATTAATTAAAAAAAATAAAAATATGTGAATAAATGTTTAAAAATTGCAAAGAATAAATAAGCGTAAATATGTTTTCTAAATATATTTGACTCGCTGATAATTAGTTTGCAGGACTTTACATTTTTACTTTCGGCCACAATTGTATTTCCTGATAAAAATGTTTTATAGGATATCTACGTTAATTAGACTTGCCAAAAATCATTTTCAGTAAGAAAAAATTGTGGTGAGTTTGTGTACAAGTGTAAGGTAGGCAGTATCACCTATTTACCCCTTTGTGATAAGGGTTGAATTTTATGTTCGGCGGATAAGTCGACCCCTGGTTTTTGAGAGACTTATTTTAGGCTCCAAAGGTCGACTCATACGCCGGCATGTAAATGTAAATTATTTATAAACAGTTACGAATGATTATGTCCCTATTCTTTCTGCTATTTGGATGAAAACGAAATAATATAAGTTTCTTTCTTTTTATTTCAGGTGAGTGTTCCCATTGATAAAACATCAACATTAGAATCTCCAATACATGGCAAAGTGCGTGAGTAACCAAGATTCTTGTTTGGCGCAAGAATTTCCTCAATTTCAGTTTTTGGAGTTTTCATTTATAAAAAGTTACACTGTCTGAAAGATTTCAGCACCAAGGAGCAGGGCCTTTTTGCAGAAGGTTAAGTAAAATTGGTTTTTAATCATTAGAAATCAGATGATTTGTATCGCAATAAGTTCGACTGACTCGGTTTGTCTCTTTTTTGCACAGTAGGGCATATAACATTCCGTTTACTACGGAAAGTAAACGAAGACTAATTGTTATTACCAATCAAGAATTATGAAATCACGGAGTGCCTATATATAGTGATTATTATTTTACAATATTCTTTCAATTTTTTTTGCCTACACGTGGATATCATATCCGAAGCTATTCAGAATTCGTTTTCTATCTCTTTAAATTTGAGTACTGAACTTAACGTTGCATTCGTAGGGTCCAGGAAGCTTTTGTGTAATAATTGTTCCTAACAATGCGGAGATCTCTAGTGCGTCCGCCTTCGGTGGAAATAAGTCGATCCGTCGTCCCTAGCGACAGGAAGTCCAACCGCCCTTAGAAATAAATGAAAGAACCAAATTCCTCTTCACATTTGCAGTAATTTTCTCAATTGTTATTAGTCAATCTCAAAGGCACAAATTTTACTTATCTCTGTCTTTGGTGACATTTCTTAGCATTCTTTCATTTGTTGATTTCCAAAATTGCAAAATTTCTCTTCGAGTCTCAGTTTGTTTTACCTTCACCGCGATTCACGGCTATAGGCCTAGTGGAAATCCGTCTTGTAGGATGAACGAAAGACCTTGCGATTTTCCGACAACGATTTATTTTTTATTAATCCTAGCCGTGTGTTTTCCTAAATAGTCTTTAATAAATAGTGCAAGATCTTTTGTTTATTCTGTTTAATTTTAATGAATGGAAATTTTATGCATTTATGATGCATTGGATAGAATTGTACATTAAATTTAGAGGATAAAGTATTTTCAGCTAAACGCGTTGAACTTTGTTTTCGATCTGTTTTCCGGTTGTTGCTAGGCGAATCCCCTGTGATCCCCCGCCCGTGTGTCTTCAATCCTTCGTTGAGCTCCGGATCAACAACCGGAAAATACGTCAATATTTAGCAACTGCTGCCTTCACTCTTGATAATAGTAATAGAACATTTGCGTGAGTGTACTTTCCTTTGCAGGAATCATTTGAGAATGTCCACGATTCCCCCTTCGCCTTTCCCAACTGGGGAGCCCTCGAGGGATGTGGAGAGGGCTTAACTCGGCACAGACAATATCTCGAGATGAGTGTTAAGGATGCTGGGTAAGGACGAATAGAAGATGTCGTTAGGCTCTTATTAATGTGAGCACTAAAGCCGCGATGGGGAGGAAAGTTAAGTTTTTCAGTTGCTGTGATTACAGACTTACGAAATTCAGTTTTATAATTTGATCGAGGCATTCTGTACTGCTGATTCGAACAGTCCGAGCTTCAATTCTGTTGTTCATCTAAGTAGTCATAGATCTTAGGAAAGGAAATTTGAAATAGAATCTAAAAATAACGTTTTACGTCGAAAGCTAAATAACCTGTATCTTTGAATTAAAGCAAAGTAGTCACATTATTATTTTCGTCAAAAGCGGGAAGCTGTCTAGAAGTTTCATTGACTTGAAAGATTTTCATGCATAAATTTTACACGAACATCTTCCAGAAAAAGATGTCTGTATAAGTTACTAAGAGTTTATTGATGATTTTTTATTTAGGTGCTTGATTCCGTGATGTATTTGAACTCCCCTCGTTCGACGTTGACAATGAAATTGCACTTATAAGTGAGTTCAAGCAAATAGTTGCTTACGTAGGCCTAGAAATTATCATTGCATGTGAATACCAAATACGGATTGTTCATTGAAACGGGATCTAGTGTTCTTCATTCCCGTACTTACATTCAGTAAGTGAAAATGAAGGAAGCAACGGTTAAACTTTTCATTTAAGGCTCTTTCTTACTTTGAATATAAATTCAATTTATAACATATTTTATCTCTCATGAAATGAAATATTTCTTTTCAATTTGTTGTAATCTTTTGAAAGGCACCCTCCGGACATCCTTCGCTCTTCAGGTGGAAAGAGCGAAAGCGAGCACCTCCCAGTGTGCCTCTTATCTCTTCCTACGATTCGACTATCATCTTTATCCCTCTGCCACTCTCTTCCGCTATTCCCTCCATTACATTTCTCATCAAACATTTCCTTCTCAATATGTGACCCATCCAATTTCTCCTCCTCCCATTGTCTTTGTGAAGATTAGGGTTTCTGACTTCCAGACGTATTTGTAACCCACGGCCATCCAGGACTCGCATTTCCCAATATTGCTCATAATGAAGCGCTATATTTGATTTTCGCTAATAATGTACAGTCTGGCCGAAGGAGCAACTATTAATCATCATTATCAACTGTTAATCATTATTAGCAACTATTGATCATTATTAGCAACTAATGATCATTATTAGCAACTATTAATCATTGTTAGCGACTATTAATAATTATTAGCAACTATTAATCATTGTTAGCAACTATTAATCATTATTAGCAACTATTAATTATCATTAGCAACTATTATTATGAGAATACGTATCTTATTCTAGTAAACACAGCCGCTATGTAAGGTGCACGCAAATTTTCCCTAATAGATGAATATGGGTGACAACGTATTCCTGGGTTGTGAACATGGACTCCAAAGGGATGTTATAAAATACTTTTTAGGCTACGTTATGTTATAATTGGAATGTTGTCGGAACATAAGCTGTTCGAGCTTAATCGATTAATGCCTCACGTGACGAAAATAACTTCAAAATTGTCCTGACTTCATTCTGGCTGTAGTCGCGATGTAATTGGTATGATTCATTTAAGAAGCTCGTTATTGATATTTTGTTGAATTCTTTAAGTGACTGCTCCTGGGGTTGAGTGAGCAATTTTCCGTTAATATCGGAAGAGCGGTCGAGAGAGAATTCTATGAAAGAAGCCCTACGAATCGCTATTACTTTTCTCTTTCCGACCGTTTTTGCTTTCCGATATGAAAGGGGAAACCCCACCGAAGATACATTGTCATTTATTTCCCGATATCTTCCACAGAAACACACTTCCATCTTATGCTCGATATCACTAAGCGGGGATTAGGCGAAAGGAAACTTTTGCAGGGAAAGTGGAGGTGAATGAAAGGCCACGAAGAGGAAAATATACGAGGGGGAGCTTTGATGCTATTCTCATGCCAAAGTAACGACATTAAGTATTCATTAAAGGCAAAGAAATGTCGTAAACTTTAGAGAGAAAAGAATTGTGCAGTGGGATGATTCATGCATCTGAAAACCGAACAAAGTAAGAATTGAAAGTCGAAAGTATTGAACTGATAACGTAGATTATGGAGGATTAATTTTAAAAATGAATATCTACTAAATTGAAAGTTTGAATGCATCAGTTTTAAAAATGTATTTAACTTTCTTACACCAGTGAGGCAAACACAATTGAGGCAAATACGCCGCAGCGGTTTTTGCTCCCGGTTAGTTAACCGTATTGTCCCCTTCGGTTAGATCCCTGTGGGGGTCCAATTTTTCGAATCTGGTTGAAAGCAAAATCAGTGCCAAAGTCCATTAATCATCATCAGCAACAGGCCTTACGAGTAATGAATCAGGAATTGGGGTGACGGTAGAGAAAAGTGGAATTTTTCAGTAATGTTACATGTTAGGTGTTGAACGTATTTTAATTTATAGAAAATTAGAATTATTTTGGTTGGATGTTGTCATTTATGTAGTTGATTCATGATTGAATGACTCTCGGAAATTTTGAGGTAAACCTACTGCTGAAGAAGGCATTGACTAGTTTCTCCTTTAAGGCTTATAATTAACACTTGAGCTTTGATTCGTTATTACTTCTAGTGGCCATTGGTGGGGGAAATTGGAATCAAAGTAACATTTTCCAATTTAATATTCATTATTTTAAATTTAGCAATGCTATTCTCTATCCTTAATGTATCATTCGATGTGATCACTGAGGAGGAGAGAAAGAAGGATGTCGACGTTGGAACTAATGCGTTCCAAAACGACTTGGGATAGCTTTAAAAAACGTGGAGCCTTTGGTGACGAACTATACGTTAGATAAACAAAAGAAGTGGTTATAAATAGATAATATAGAACAAGCGTTAGTCTTTCGGTGATCGATAACAAAAACCCTCAATTTTTCATTGGTTAAATACTTATTTGCTGGTTTCATGCGAAGAAATAAATAAAATATTAGAAGAAGATAATTGGCGAAACAAATATTTTTGCTTTAATTTTGCCACAGAATAAAAGAAAATCTATATTCCGTTTATATTTGTTTCAGTCTTGCTCATGATTGTGAAATTATTGAAGCTACTGAGGTATGAGTCTGAATGATAGGATTGATCTCCCTTTAAGGAATGCCTTTGCAATGCGCAATCTTTGAGTGGACCCTTTGGGCTCTGCGAGAAAAACTCGTCATCTAGTCTAACCTCATTCCCTCTACAATGATTTCGGTTGGGGATACGGCGCATGGGTTTAGGATCCATCCAGCTTCCGGTTTAAAGACGGGGAAGGTTTGATAACTGGCACTAGTTGGGTGGAAGTCTTAGATTCAGCGGCCTGTGAAACAGAAATGAAGAAAAACGGGTTTTCAAGTGTATCGCAGTATCTCAAGCAAGATGGCTGATATCCTTTAGTTGCGCCAGGAAGTGCCAGTCTCAACATTTAATTCGTTCAATTGCAAATGGAAGAAAGACACGAGCGTCGCTCTTCTTGCAAATAATCAACCGAAAGCGTTCGAAAAACCAATTCCTCCCGACATATTCGTCCGACAGTGGTTCCATCTCTCGGAAAAAATGCACCTCGGGGAGCGCACGGTGACGTTTTACATTCCGTCTTACATTCCACGAGAGAGTCTCGAGGGCACTAGTTCCCATTGCCTCCGTTGGCGTCGCTGGCAGAGGAATGCGGGGGCGGTAAAAAAGGAGGGGGGGAACAATTGAAGGGGAAGGGAATTGTTTCGGGCCTTGGGGGAAAGGTGAAAGGTAAGACATGGGGATACGTGAGCTGTGTAAACTTGGAAGAAAGGGGAATTCTTAGAAGGATCTGAGAAGGGAGATGTCGTAAAGGAATATGCCACGAAAAGTAGAATAGGAAGTACGGAAGAGTCTGTTTTTGCTTATCCTATACGAGAATCTAAAACAAATACATAGATGTCGTAAGTTATAGCGAAAACGATTTTTGTTTAGTACGAACGAAAGTTTTATTTGTAATTGATAATTTTTTTAGTCATTAATAGTTTTTAGTCAACGTTTCGTAAGAACGAAATAGGGAGAAATGCACCTCTTCCGAGAAAAGGAAAATTAGCCGTTGAAAATCGTGCTTGCAATTCCCACGAGACCGCGAATTAGTTACTAATTAAATTTATATCGGAGATCGTCTTAGACTACCCAGAGCGGGAAATACTGGCAATATAAAGGTGCGTCCGTAAAGGTAACGGCAATGAGACAAGATGAAGCACGTTAAAGCGTATAATAAGGCAGAATAATGCAATATTCGAGAAGGAATGCCTAAAGAGTTTGGGGAATGGGCAGGAAACTTACACGAGGCTGCTTTTATCATACGCTAACAAACCATCAGACCGAAGCTTCTCGGCTTATCGCCCACATTCAGGAACTCTAACCTCAAAATTGATCGGAAGAAAATCATTTCAACGTCCTAGTTTTACGTCAGTTATTGATAACAGTCTTATGTAACTATGGATTAGGATCCTTGAGACGAAAAAAAGAACTACGATACAAAGTATAAGGCGGCAGATTGAAACTGTACACACAATTTCGGGGAGAATAAGGTATGAGAATTAAGGAATAAGAGAATTCTTATGCGGCAGAAATTAAGGACCTATGGAATGAAATGTGTAAATGAAAAAAAAAGCATTTATGATTGGGGAATGAATGTTAAGTAAGCGCACGACATTCTTAGAAGAATTTATTCAGTAGGAATACATTCAGTATATATTCAGATTCGAGACCGAGGTTTAAACTGGAATGATATGACCAATTTAAAAAAAACATCGTAATTAGAAAAAAACGAGGGGTGTAAAAAAAACACGATTGAGAAAATATCAGATTAATTAATTTGACGAGTTAATTGAAGTATGTTCCTACTCGTAAGCCCTCTACTTCCCTTTGGCTGTCCTTGTATAATGTACCCTCTCCTTGTATGATGACATCGGACGTCTTTCCTTAAGTACATGCTACTTTCCCTATTGTAGTTTTAAGTGCCTCCTCTTCACTGGTTTCGTCTTCTTTTTTGTATTCACGCCTCGCAACCTTGTGTCCCTCATTTAGTGTATACAAGAAAATGAGTTTAGGATTGTATTTGCCAGGTTGAGCTTCAAAGCCTATAATAAAGCAGAATTTTAATAACAGGATTAGTTACTATTCTAGGAAAATGTTAGCGTTGTTGACGTTCAACTAAATTTGTAAACTCATATTCATTCCATTCCGGTTTCCTGTAACAGTAGAAAATCACTAATAAACGTTCGGATCTTAAGATTCACTTCTTACTTATTTCATTTGTATCAATAGTTAGATTTTAAAATTGAATTGCTTTTAGCTTCATGAAATAAGTTACTCGTTATAAAACCATTCAAAAAGATTGCAACATCGGGATTCTTCTTTCAACCGGTTCTGAACCAAAGATCGCGGTTTCCATCAAAATCGGAGAAAACAACGAACCGAAACATTACGGCTCGTTACTTGGATGAGATATCGTTTGTACAAGAAAATGTTCTTAGGTAAAGAAGTAATTAAGAGGTATGTTCGCAGGAGGAAAAAGCTCGGATGGATGCTAGAGGAGAAAGGGAGAGGAGAGAAATTGGAGGAGAGAGGCGTCTCCGCAGGCACTTTTCCTCCGGCATTTTCGTTTCGCGGCACAAATTAGTTTTACTTCCAACGT
Organism: Sympetrum striolatum; assembly: GCA_947579665.1. Lineage (NCBI taxonomy): Eukaryota > Metazoa > Arthropoda > Insecta > Odonata > Libellulidae > Sympetrum > Sympetrum striolatum. Next base: position 3,029,047 of record OX388350.1, read on the forward strand.
CTTCACTCTTTTCGCCATTATCCCAGGAAATTGGAACCAAAAGACAACAGCGTACACACTAAGGTGTTTCTAATCCGGGTGACGTTCCGTAAATACCCGCCGGAGATTCCTCTCACGAAAATAGAATCCTTCAGATCTTCACTTTTGCAATTTGTTTCTGAGTGTGTGCAGAAAATTCTAAAAATCTGTTGAGATATCCAAAGTATTATGAGATCTTATCAACACTGATGGAATCAGAGAAGGAAGGAAGCGTTTTTAATTTAAATTTTGGACAGGTTTTAATATTTGGAAGATTTTTCATTTGGAAAGAGTTTTCTTGGAGCTATTAGAGAAGGCCGAGGGCATAATCTCGAGAGGAAAGGTACCCTATTGGCTCGCAAAGGTCACAAAAAAGAAGGATGAACTTCGTAGTGGAATAACAATCTTCACTTAGCCCCCTTTACAGAAAAAGTCCACATGAATGCAATACATCCATCGAATGAGTTATACTATTCATAGTATGGGTTTGGAGAGGCAATTACTGTGCTCACGCACGCTTTAAGACTCGAGGATAAAGTGAAGTGAAAAATGTCTATATGCACGGGACTCAAACCCAGGTCTTATACTTTCTCTTCGGTCATCCAATCGCAAATCCACCTGATGACGTAGCTTCGCTGTGAAACCTTGGTCGTATTTGTATTATTTCTTGCGATGTAGTAAACGTTTTATTATGAATGTGTTTATTGTTAGAAACTACCACGAATTGAAACCTGCGTCTGGTCTTGCAAAGCTATCACATCGAGTTAGAAAGTATTCCCTCAACACAGTAGATTTGGCAAGATATGGTAGCTCAGTGTTTAGAGCACTCGTCGAGTGAATGAGAAACCTGGGTTCGAGTCCCGGTCACTTCGATCATAGCCTTAGATTATCCTCGGTACTTTTCTTAGCTTTCAATTGGTAGTGATCACAATGAATGCAGCTTCAGCGTCCAGATTATCGCAGCCGTGAACAAGAGTGACTTTGTTTACTCCATCACGCCTGCAAACGTTTAACCCATATACTTATCTTGACAAATGCACGTTTCGTTACCATTCGTGGAGTCAGGTGCACTCCAGTTTAGGGCCAATCTCTCGAGTATTCCTCGCCTTTAATCAGCGGCCATCCATTACCTGCATCTACTCTTCACAACCCCAATATTCCCACCATTTGTCTTTCCTTTAAAGCTCGATGGCGCTTAATTCACCGCTGCCGTGTAATCCGAGCGCAAATTTCGGTCATATTCGACGCCTCGCTGTCGCTTTACCGGAAATCCTCCGGAGATAAATGTCTTCCGGGTGTTTAATAATCTTCCAAGGCGTGACCCCGTGTCTCATTTCGCCCTTTGTGTTTCGATCACCCATCAACGTTACATTCAATATTTATTGAACCAGAGGGTCGGCCTAATCCCTCCGACAAAAGTCCATTTTCCCTTTCGACGCAATCTTCATAAGCGCCTTTTGTGCATTTCGGTGATATATTATGCAGCGCAAATCCCCGTCACTCGATCGCAAAAAAAACGGTCGAGATAATCAATCATTAACGGGACGATCTTAATGAAATTTTGTTCTCCGTATAATTTGTCAGCGTAGGGTTTTATCGCGTCGGAAAAAACACCCTTGTCAAACGTGATTTACATGAAAATATTCCTCCGGCGTCGCCCGAGTCAGGAAATGAGGGAACTCTTTTTCCACGTACATCGTGCGTGCAACGGAAAAGCGAGTGAAAGGCAAAACAAAGACATTTCTATCATTTCGCTATCTTACTATCGAACACTTTCTTTGACCCTATTTTGCTAGATTATTTACCATTTATATCATTATTATTATTTCTACGTATAAACAGATAATTGGGGATGGAAAAGATATTTTCATTGAAAGACTCTATGCCCCTTTAAGATGCATATGAAATACCGCATGAAACTACGTTAGGCCGCACTTGATTAATGTATACGATGCAAGAAAACTGTACGCATAAAAAGTATTTAACATTCAAGCCTACAAAAACGGAGGCCTTATCGCTTTATTTACGTTACACGCGATAAACGAGGCTGTTGTTAACGTTTAATTGTCTGTTGTCTGAATTATTTCATAAAGTGAAGAAAATGCTGCTCGAAACAACAGGGAAGGTCACACATCTAGGGTATTCAAAGAACTAGGAATAACTTTGCAAGGAAGTTTCAAGGAACTCGGTTTTGTCCACAGTTTTTAACGGAAAAGCATATTACCGCCTTAAAGTTGCTTATATCGGCGGTGTTTGAGTAGTGTGTTGCGTACCACAAATAGTCTAGCATCTAAATTGTCCTTAAGAAAAAAATGTTCACCAAGTAAACAAAGACAGGGATTTTAATTTCAGAATTTTTCATTCATTGCAAAGCTGAGGAACGAAAGTACTCCGGATAATTTCAAAAAACGAAGAAAATACGGCAGTGAAGAAAATACTGATATATTCCAGGAATCTCTTTGATTGGGAGCATGTTGTGTTTTGGGTTTCAGGAGCAACACGTTTCAGGAGTGATTTATTTTCACGATCTTGCTCATTACTTCAAGCGCAAATAAAATAGAAAATATTCCTTGTGGGTTTTGACGATTGAATCATAATATGTAACCTCGTATAGTCTCCAATTTAAATCATTTTAATTTGGGTAACATGCCACTCGTAGCGGATTGATACTTTTAAATACGACCTAATTGTAGTAGCCGATAAAAAAAGATTCCTTAACTTACAGACCCCGAAGCGTACACCGAAAGGTCAATGCTTATGTGTTTACGATTATGTATTGTTTGAATTATTTAGCAGCGCTGCTGGAAAAGCGATAATGGAGTAAAAAGACAGCTTTTCCGGCGAATGAAAAATTCGCTCGCTACTCAACTGTTTACTCAATCTCGGGGAAGTAAATATAATATGTTGGGGCTGAAAAGAAATACGTCAAAGGGTGAAGGGCGGTGAAAATGGAATCGGAAGCAAAAAGAGTTTTATCTGAATGAAGGACGGATCCGTTTCATGACGAACCAAATGACGAACGAGCTGCGTATAAAATTATTAGCGATCGAAGGAAAGGTTCCCTTTTATTCCAAGTGTCGTAATGGAAAAGTCTATTCATTGCAAAGCCGAACATTCGTCCTCTCGTATAATCCTCACTTTTATTATCGGCCGGAAGTTTGTGAGAGCGGATCTCTCTTCATTTCGCAGCCAGTCCGGTCGTCATTCAAATTAGTCGTCTGTTTAATCTTCCAAAAATTATATTTCCGCACGAAAAGTTAAATAAAATATTAAATATTCTTTGATCACAAAAGCTTTTGGGTCGGATGTATTTTCGGAAAAAACGGACCCTTTGTTAAAACCATCAAAAGAAACGTTGCTTTTTATCGTAAATTTGGAAGGTGGAACTGCCGCTTTTTGTCGCATTCCATGGACATTACTTAGGAAGCACGGATTATATTTCGGTAATCCCGGTGAATTGAAATTTCCTATAAATTTTAGAAATCAAAGGAATACGGAAGCAGTTTCTTTTTTCGATAAGCCCGACTCAAAAAAAGCATTTATCGAACAACCGATTCGGCAGGTTGATATTTTCAAGCCATTCTGATAGCTTTTGATCGCTCTCGAGTATTCTTTGTATCTTTTGAAAGTGGTCGGTCTGTCGCAGATCAAACCTCTCCTTGATTGACTCCCCAAATAATCTTTTCAGGCGATTTTCCGAACCTCATTATGAGCGCGTTTCATTTTGCTTACCGGTTCCAGCGATGCCAGTGAAAATATAGAAATTCCCTAAAATCAGCGTGTGCGGACCTAATCATGTATTTATTTAAAATTTCTATCGTTACCTTGAATGTAAATAACTATCAAGCATTAGAGCTGTCATGGTAACCAAGCCACGAGCCTCCTTTCTTCAAATTACCCCTCTGTTATGGTCCTGTTTATTTTCATACAAATTAGCATATACTTTCATGTATTCCCTTTAATAAAATTAAAAATACCACGTCTATTCTTTCCATCTCATTCGCCTCAATTTTATCGGAGATATTTTCCCTTCAGTACCATTTATATCATCCCCGTTTACCATTTTAGGGATCATGCTTCCAACCTTCCTGTTCCTTTAAAATCCCCTCATACTGGTCTTCAAAATTTCCATAGCATGCCCGTGGCTGTCGTACATCCATTTAATCATGTACTACTTGTCAGAGTTATAATTTTCTTTTTGTGATGACCAACAGATGGTGTGAACATGTTTAATCAGAAAGCCACTAATGACATTAGGATATGCGAGCAAACAGACCTCGCTTCTGTGACGTATTGCCTACATTCGAATTGTCCGAATAGAAAATGTGCGAAAGGAAACATGTTCAACTGCAAAGTAAACCAAAAGAGGATATTGTATAGATTATGCACACTGTAAGGGAAACTGACCAACAATTTCCACAATTAAAGTAATTTTAATCACTAACAAAATATTACCTTTTTAGTCTGATTTTAAAGGTGAAGAAAAAGGTCTCCATCTATGGGTTAAACTTTCTCTGAGATTGTCTTTTCTTATCAGGTTTTTCTTAATCGAGTTTAAATTCAGCGACCACTAGTCAACTATATATCGCTCTATTCTTTATAAAGGTGTTTTTCGCCTATGATTTTACACTAACGGAAAATAGATTAACGCAAACTCGAAAATAAGATAATTTTAAACACTATATATCTATAATAGGGGAATGAATAAAAGGATAATTTTTTCGATATTTTGGAAGATATCAATCATAATTAAATTACCCACTATGGTTTAATCTGATTCAACATTGAATTCATCCGGAATTAAGTGCCGCTTAACGCCATATCGGTGTCGGAGATTCATTTTAAGGTGGAGATCACCTTTTGAAGCTGTTAATACCTTCGCGCTTTTTGTATTTGATGGATTTACTTCCTGTACAAAAATGTTTATTTTGACAGAGAAACATTGAATTGAAACTGAGGAAATTTAATATCCAAAATGTGGATTTAGTTTCTTTGTTCGTGTCTTTCACAATTCTGATGCATTCCGTCATCTTGCACTGACCTCCTTTAACGGAAGGAACTTTGGATTGGAAATTACGTCCAATGGTTTGGTGGACGGAATATTTCTTCCGTTTATTTCTGGAAGGAATCCCTCCCTCGAGACTATTCATTCCGTCCGATATTAAATAATAATAAAAGAGGATGAATTTTTCGGCCATCTCATCTCTTTTGTGCTCGCAAAGAACGCGCCGGGAAAACAAATTTCGGGGGATCCATATTTCGTGGGAGCATTTGAACTGGTATGCAGCGAAAAACCTCCTTCCTTCAGAACGGCTTATTTAGGTCGAAAAACAGACTTTAAAAGGAAGACGGCTTTAATACTTGCATCCTGCGATGAATTGTAAATCATAGCGACTAACAAGTTTCATTGCCGTATTATAATGTTTTACACTGATGGTTGAAAAATTTCACTCTCTTTACAGTGGCTTCAAGTATCATATCGTGATGAATGTTTTTCAATAGTATTTTAGAGCGGTATAGAGAAGTGTATCCTTATATCTCAGTCTAGTCCTTGCATATCCATTTTGCTGACATGTTTTATCACATACAGTACTAAGGATCTTGTGGTGCATTATGACTAATCCTGGAATCGAACCCAAGATTGCTTTCGCCAGAAGCGAGCGAGTTACTCACTTTGCTATCTGGAGGCCTTTTCGCTCAAATAGGAAAGCCTATCTCAATCCTCATCTAGTTCAGTGCACCTCTTTTCCTTTTCAAACCGACCTTCCGGCTCTGTACTGCACAAAATTAATTTTTTTGATCTTTCTACTTTCTAAAAATATAATAAGATCATGTTATTTTATCCTCTCTATTGTTTAAAGTTACATGTTTCAAAATTTTTCGTCCTTTGATTCTTTCTAAACTTTTCATTACATTTTAATCTAATTTGCGTTCTTTGACTTGTTAAATTTCTGAAACCTCTTTCCGAGCTCGCATCTCTTTTTCAAACATTGAAGTCTTAAGGAATGTCTTGAAGGCTTTGATTATTCTTTATAAAACGTGAGATTAATACACTTCTGATGTCCTCAGTGGAGGAAACCCTTTGGATTGACCACGAGACCAACTTCAACACTCCTATAATTTAACGATTCAGGTTTTCATAGTTTTCCATTTTCCCTGCTAAATAATGATTCTTACTTTGACCTTCAATTAGTTTTATTCCATAACTATTTTGTTGTCATTACCTCATCTTCTTAAAACCTGCTTACTTACTATTACTTTAACATACACACTTCTTATAGATTAATTATAAGAAAACACCGTACCTTCGTAAAAAATGTGTACAAGTCATTAGATTGATCAGGGACGAATAAAGTAAAGAAATAAAGAAGATGCAAGAAAAAAGTTAGAGATTATTAATTTTTGGAGAGGGAAGAGTAACATTACTAATTTATTTTCTAAATCAGTTTTCTCGGTTGGTTGGACAGGATTGAATTGGGTGAAATATTCACGAAGAGAGGAAAAAGGCGCATAAAATCAAAGCAAAGAGAGTATTGCAGGAAGGAGACGGAAAATGTTGTTTTTTCGAAGAATGAATTGCGTCTGCTTCGTCGTCGTCGAGAAATAGAAGAATAGAGGAATGAATGAAGGTCCGGAAGTCGTCGGAATGTCTGCGATGCTTCCGTGGACAGAGCGCACAATGGAATTCCGACGCCCTCTGCAGTCCAAATCGTCCGTAATGACCAATTCCACTCATATTGGCGATTCTCGCATAGTTCTCGGGCACAAATACCGGGCGGACGGAAAAACCAACAACAATTCTTTCCTCGAATTCGTCTGCGCCGACGCGCATTTCTTCCAGAAATTTCCACAGAAAATACAAGAGCACGAGTGTACCCAAACTGAATTTTGCAGAGCAATAAAAGCTTGTACGTTCATAATTGACTTAGTGAACAACAATAATATACAATATGCGTAAACAACGCCAGCAATGAGCTAATTCAGTATGATTTTTGTCGAAGACTCGGTTATTTTATTAAGATATTTACAAAAGAAGAAAAATCTGATGTGGCCAACACACGACTTTCTCCATATTTATTGAAAACAGAAGCCTATGCCTATAATATATAAATAACTCCAAAACAATGAGAGTTACAGAAAAATGTTTCGGACAAAAGTTGTAGTAAAATACACTTTCTATAACTTTTGTACATAATTGTATGTACAGCTAGCAGCATAAAAAAGTTACCACCTTCGATGCAACCAGCATAACTCGAGAAGGGCGAGTCTTTCAGATTCTCTGTTTTGAGCGCGCTTTTCGTCTTCCTCTTTATGCCTGGCACGTTTTGAAGGCTTTTGTGATGATATATATTTTATAAATAATTGCTGAAAGTCATTGCTTTTGCTGCGGTAGAAGCAGTATTGTATTATGAAAGTATTAAATTCGTATTTCGTTAAATCGGCTTGAATCTCAAGCGTAATTCGCTCTTCTTCATAAAATATTGGACATGAATTACTTTGGCTGCTCATATCTCCTCCTAACATAAAATATTCCATCAATGCAGATTTAGAATGAAATTGGTTATTTCAGTTAATGCTCCACATGCCCGCAGGATGATCGTTTTCGTAAAGATTATGATACGATAATTAAGAGAATATGAACTACTGTAAATTAGGTCAATGGAAGAAGGGGAAATTAAAAAAATGTAATAAGAATAAAAATGGGGTAATAATGAAACAATACCTGCTATTAAAAATAATGATATGTGATAGTGGAATTCAAATAGGAAATAAGTTGCTATTTTTCATTGAAAACGAATTTGTGAAAGTCGCCACGTTGTTTGGACGCCATTTACATTTGCAGGGAATTTTGATTTAAATAATTTAAATAGTAGCACACTTTATACTTTATGTGAGATGATATCAGTATAGGCCATCTGTCCTCGCTATAATCTCGCAATAATCTTTTCGCCATCGGGCTGCGAAAATCATTATCGTTGAGAATAGGGTCATGTTGTCGCGTATTTCGTCATGTAAATCACAGCTAAGGAATATATCAAATAATTATTGTCTATACAGAGTTATATTCTTGAAGGATACTCAGCCGAGGGCTCCGGTCGTTTAGGACTTACTACTATCGAACCTGTAGTCTTTTAACAAACCGCTTTATATTGTATGTGCGAACATTTCTTTTGAATAATTAAATCAGAAGGACTAGTCGCGCAGAGTCGAGTCAAGCACCAAAAGAATTGAATAATATACTTCTAATTATTTAATTCCTTTCATTTACACCTTCTCCGTAATAAATGTTTGAATGCTAAAACGATTAATAATTTCAACATTGGAAAAAGGTATGAGCCAACAATTTTAGACATAACAACTCCATTTTTAAAATATACACGTAATGCACTCATGCATGAATAATAAATTTAAATCTGCTACTACGGATTTCAGCGGTCAGTCCCCTTTGGTGCTATTTCTGCTCTCCTTGTTTTCGTCTACATAACGGTATATGAGTGCCATTCATACCGGCCTTCTCGACGAAACAAAGGTGGCTTCTCCGTGGGGGTGAGAGAGGAAAGAAAAAGGGTCTTCCATGCAGTGGTGACAGGATACGTTTTCAGTCCGACTAAAATTCGACGCATCTTTTAGGGTATTTGTGTGAGATAGAAAATTGCTTGAAAATGCCATTCTCAGATGTGGACGGAAATATAATGAAAAGTTCGTCAATGAAGGAATATGAATGGTGTTACAGTTAATTACTTATATATTTTTTACATAAAGCATGGAGACGATGATAGGAAAATAAACAATGGGGATATGGAAAATTTTATGCTTACTAAGAAGAGAATGCTGATTCTCTTCAACACTAAGGCAATACATCTAAAAATGTAAAGATAATTTGGTAAACAGGCTCAGAAGTGATGTGCACAGATCCTGGGATGTAGGCTGTTTATAAGATTGAGAAAATGGTTCAATTACATGATTGAGAAAACGATGTAAGCCATTTTAAGAGAAAATAATGCAGGTTAGAAGGTGACCGGAAAAATACTTTTTCAATGGTTCAGCCAGAGAGAATGTAAATGAGATCAACCATTCGAAAAAGTTCCGATTTTTGTGGCAGTGTTCAAGTTTCATTTTCCTTACCTACTGCATTTGGTGTTATGTGAACTTACTTCTAAATCGTTCATTTACATCCAAAATTCATAAACCATTAACAATAGACCTATCATAGTCGAAATTATTTATTATCACTGTAAATTTATTTTGCTTCGAAAATTAGTAGGATATAATCACGTAGGCATATAAAAATATGCATACAATTTGCATACATTCATGCATATAATTAGAGCTTCCGCCAGTTAATCATAAATGCCGAGGAATTCATACATTTAAATTTCTGCACCTTCAAGATATCGTAAATGTCTTCCTTATCTTTAAACCAAAAAGTTTTAAGGAAGAATAGGCGAGGCCCATGAAACCAGCATTAATATTCAGCAGTAATAGATTCTCCTGACAATAAGAAATATTTCCCCAGAAGGGAAGCTTTACCCATCTTATTTAAGAGTAATTATGGGTAATAAGTATGAGATGTCAGTATTTCTAGTGCTGTATCTGATAATGGCTGATGGACTTAACTGGCCTCTCATTAAAAAAAGGAAAGGTAAAATACGAAGCCTAAATTCTAATTATTAAACGGCTGTTACCGATGTAAGGGCAACTCAAATTGATTACGCCTGATTTAGTAGTTTTACTAAATGTAATTTCCGTAAAAATATAGTCATTGCTCAACGACTATAAGAAATGGCGGAAATTACTAAGGACAAAGATTCAAAATTTCTTATATAACGCTATTTCACAAAGTAACGGCTTCTTCAATCAATTTGACTATAAGGAAATTATTCAGAGAACTTGAACCAAAGAAAGCTGCATCCATTGCGAAGGAAATTGATTACAATCATCGGGAAGGGGTAATCTGAAGATTATTGATATTCTGGGCAGGCAGACGTTTAGAACTAGTTCCACTTAATGGATAAAAGAAAGTTTAACTAAATATTGTGACCGGGTGTAATCGTTAAAATTCCGTAAGCTACGCGTATAATTTTATCATTGAGAATCTTCAAGGGATCTGAGAAGAGCACACAAACACTGGGAACGGTCTCCCAGACTGCCCATGTCTCGGACCGTCTCTGCTTTCAGCAGTAGAATTAAACATATATTAACCATAGAAAGATCACTCCCGTAGAAACTTAAGCTTCGTAAAATGCCAATTCCAATATTACGTTCTCAATATTTACATTCAACTTTTCAGGCCTTTTTCGCTATTTCTTCTAACCAATGTTTTTCATAAACCTTTGGGACATCCTTACAAATCAATCAACAACAAAACGGGAAAATTTAAGAGATAGCTATTTGCGTAAACTAGCGTTCCTTTGGTTCATTTTTATTACTATCATTGGATGTAAGGGGTTTTCAATTCTTTTATTCCATTAAAAGATAGACACAGTTATTAGTTTCGTAGATTTTAAGAACCTTTAAAATTAATATAAAAAACACCAAAAGCAAGTGAATATATTTTTTCTCTCAGTGTTGATGATAGCCAAAACGTTAAACTCATCTTGATTCACTTATAAAATTTGCTAGTATATCTCACCTGGTTTATAAAATAAAAAATAAGGATGTCATTTAAATACGTATTTAAACTCAATTATAATCGTCATTACTGTAACACACACGCAATAACTTGCCCATTCTGTGTCGAGTACTAAAAACTCATACCTCTAGCCAAGTCTTAGGTTTGGTTAGACCTCGATTAACCCATTGTCATGCAAAAGTAACAGATCTACGGATAGCGGTCTTATCATTTTCAATAACTGATAATTAAAAGATGGTTTTCTTAAAATACTGAGAACTTTGAAATAAACAAATTGTAATACTCTTCGGAGGTGATTCGTTGATCAATAAATAGCTAAAAATACGAGAGGAGTAACTTTTGAGAAATAAAATTTCGAGAATTTTACCAAAAGGACGTCTACCGCTGGCCATTTACTACAGTATTTACTGGAAGCCATTACTTTGAAACGATAAGGAATCCATGGATCCAATTTTTAGGACAGTGGTTTCATCAAGCTATTTATTATTATTTTCATTTAATCCACATCAGATAAACAGTGAGATCTCGTAAGTTTTAGGCCGAAGAACATACAATATTTCTAATCTGTTGCTCTGCAGTCCCACTTTATGAGAGATTTATTTCTTCGAGTCATTCTTCTAATTGCGAGCTAAAAATTAAACATATATCAGAGAAGGCTAGCGAACACATTATTTTAGATAACATCAAAATGAATCAAGCAAATTGCAACCCAAATACTCTCTCCGAGAAAACGAGAAAGTTTTTCCTTTCCATTCCCGTTTGGCAACAAAAGGATTATCTTGCCCTTCTCCCCCACCTATTTCGTTTTGTCCTGTTTAACAGTTTTCCCGGTATTCTACCCTTTCAAGGGCAGGTAACATTTTTGTTCCCTTCTTTTCTCCAGGCACATGCCATATGGAGGATCGCGTATTTATGTAAATATTGAAGATAGTGATAGTAAGCGTCGAAGCTAATTGTGTGAATTTTTCTACAGTGTTGTTATCAGGATAATTTAATTTTACAAATCAATGGATTATACAATCTATAGTAGTCACGAGAGTAAGGGGAAATGGTAATCTAGAAAAGAATATTCGTTATTTAAATCAATAGAATGAGCTTTAACTTTGAGGAACTCCATAGGTAACTAAACACAAAGAAATAAATAATTTTGTCAAAGTTATACGACTTTCTGTGTGGAAGTTTTGGCACTTTTATTTCCTTGTGTTTATTCCTTACTTATTTCTCTTGATAATAGAAAGATTTTCAATTGGGAAAGTTAAACGAAAGGTGTCTAAAAGCAATCAAATTACAGTGATCTACCGAATCATGCACATATCTTATATATTAAAATTCAGCCTGCGTATGTTTGTGCCCGCAAAACTCGAAAACCACTCGGTCGATTGACTTGAATTTTTTACAGAACATTGCATTCAAATATATATATATATACGAAAGTGTTTATATTGTAAAAAATGGTGACACTTCGTCCTTGCTTCGATCCCAGACGAGTCAAAGCATTTCCGTGAGAAATGCACGTAAAGTTCATTTTTGTCTCTGCATGCTTCATTTCTTTTGCAAAATTAAATTAAAAATAATAGTCATTCGAGATTGAGACAAGAACCAATAGCAGAGTAAATGTATAGAAAACCTTATTTTGGTCGTTTATTGTTGTTTCCGAATTGAATTTTTGAGATATTTTACGGAATACACGAAAAGTTTTGTGAGTATAAACAGCCGGTCCCCCTGACGACAAATGCCATTTTTGAATCCGAGATCCTGCTTTTTGGCCTATTTGAAATTAGGAAGAAGAGAAAAGTTGCTGGTTTCGTTCACATTGATGAGCATAATCAATCGTTGGAAGTGATTTATACGATCGATTTTCGAAAAACGAAATGTGAGTTAATTTGATACCGAATGTTGTATTCAGTTAAATTCATTTGTATTGTTTTGGAAATTATTTAATAATCTGTTATCGAAAATTAAAGTGAGAGTGACTTTGAATGCTGCATTCAATTCGATTCATTTCTTTAGTTATCTTCCAGTTGATCGTCGTCAAATTAAATAGTACGCGTTAACACATCAAATGTTGCGGCAGATAATGGATAGTAGTAAATGATCATTATATAAATAACGAAAATTCTCCATCCAAACGCGAGAGCCGAGCTAGCGTAACGTACCATGTTCTCCATCTTTCTTTTCTCTCCCTCCCTTTTCGAGAGAAAGGCTCGCCGGCCCGAATTTTGGACTTAGAATTTCTTGGTGGGTCAGGGGTGGTAACTTTTTTTTGCTGTTAGCTGTACCTACATTGCATTCTGACAGAGATATGTATGAAAATTTTCCATTTCTGGATAAACAACAACTTACGGAATATTTCAAGAGTAACTCCTTAACAATCAGTTTTACGAAAACATGTTTCAAACAAAAGTTGTAGTAATGTACATTATCTATAACTTTTGTTTATTATTGTATATACCTAAATTACATTCTGACAGAGATATTTAGGAAACAAAATTTTGTTCCGGATAAACCGCAACTTCCGGTTAAGCGATATTCATCAAAAACTAATAAACTCTTGGAATTGTTAGGAAAATACTAAATATGAATTTTGGAAATGATCGGAACATTACTTTTTAAGATAGAGCACCCACAAATTTTAACCACAGAAATACAGACAGACACACAGACAGACATGTTCGGGAAAATAGCGAAAACGAACTCTATGGGCCCCAAAACATCTATTTCCGTTGAAATCTGGAGGTAGAATTTTTTTGCGAATACAATACTTTCTCTATGCTACGTATAGGGAGAAAGTAATTAATGGTTACAGAATAGAAGAATTCTCTTTCATAAAGGAATAAATTGGAATGGCTTTCCCAAGTGAAGTTCTCCTCACAAATATATCTCGGTATCCATCGTATGCAAATCCAGGTTTAAGAGTAAGATAAATAATTTTTTCATAACCATGGAAAACAATTGACGTTATGTAGACGACTTTATGAGGCCAAACATTTTTCTGTTATAACTCTGAAAATTCATCATTCATAAACCTGTGCATAATTATGTACATCATATTTATTGTTTAAAATTGGTGAATAGTAATATAGTTTCATGTTTCGTATTACGAAGTCATACATGGTTTGTATTTCCTAGATAATATGAAGATTGATAGTTTATTTACTATTTGTTGTACATCTCCACCATAGTGAGATTCTAAGTCAGGAGGTCAAGAGGATGCTAACTCACGCGTAATTATTCAAGAATCATCTCAAATGAATAACAAAATTATCGAATGGACACCACCTCTATAATTAAAATAATTTATAGCGACATTCTTCAAAAATAGATGCGATTTTAATCAATCTACTATTACCTTGAAGTAGCAGTAACTCGTCATACATTCGATTGTTTCATTCGCCTAACTTATTATTTATAAGCCACTGTTGCCCTTCAACCCATAAGCTCAAATGAGCTTATCAGGAGGTGCTTCACCGGGGCAACAGTAACTTACGAACACACACGGGATTCGAACCCGGGACCTTGGGATGATAGCTTAGATGTCAGGCTATCCACTCGGCCACCAAGGCCGGTAGATTATGAATTTTGCTTTAACAAATAGCTAACCCTTTACCATTCTTTGGGAACAGGCATTATTTTCACTTCGGTGAAGAGGAAAGAATTATATGTCCGAGGTAATTTGGTAGATTTTCGAATTAGCGCAATGGCAAGAAAATACTGCCAAAATAAGGTTAATTTTCAGCAGTAAATTTTTCTATGAGAAACTTCCGTAGTTGATAATTTCCTCGGAGTTGTGACTTCAAGGACGAAATATTAAAACAGTTGAATCGCTAAACATCTCGAGGTTTTCCTCACGAAGACATGGGTTATTAAAACTCATGAAGGAGCGCTTAAAAAACTCCACTTCGTCTAGAGAATAGTAGCGATAAAAACTCAGAGATAATTTTTGGGCTACTTAGACCCTTTTATAAATTACGGTTGCTGTGTAAGAGATATTACGGGGAAATGCGCGTTTTATTAGAAATTCCTTGAAGGAATTAAAATTTGATGGTGGGAACAAGGTTAACTGGGTAGAAAAATTAGGTTTCCGGCGAAGGTATGTACAATTACGTATCAATTCTAGTAATATCTAATTATAATTAGCAATATGCTTATGGACATTGCTTGATTCCTTGGGGTGCATAAATTACTCGCAGATGTGCGGATCTTCTTAAGGCGTTTCTGCACTATCAGATGACCGTGGAGTGAACGTGCACTTGGATATTGTTCTGCACGTATTCTGAGGTGAAAAATCAATGTGTATTAGCGGTGTGTTTCACAAGACGCTTTCGGCGCATCTGGGTTTCATCACTCCGATATCTCTTCCACATTTTTAGCCTGAATTTGCAGCATCGCTCCCGCATTTCGCCGTCCTGACAAAGCGAACCGTTCCCTCTCCAAGAAATCCGGAAGTCTCTCAGGCGGTCTCTGCGGTCTCCTACTGAAGAAACCATTATCTTTTTTCTTCGGAAGAGAGCTTCCATTGGATCCTGGAGTTTAAGCTCTCTTATTTGAACACTGTCTCCACGGCTTTACGATTCTGCGGTCGTAGACATTCTGTGCCTATCGCATTCTATTAAATTTCACTTGTTTATTCTCACCGCCTGTTCACTCTTTCTTAGTGTGTGCTGATGAACGAATTATGCATCATTTTTATGTCATTCAGGAGCATTTCATTCGACGGATCCATTCTTTTTGTTTTCGTTTCCTATTTCCATTTTCCAATTGTTTTCTTGATTTAAGATTTCACTTTCCAATCTAAGCATCGCAATTTATTTCGATGCTGTCTAAACCGCACAATTCTATCTTGGTCTAAGCCACATTTTCTTCTCCCAATCAGTGGCATCGAATTACTTTTCTGTTCGTTTTCTCTTCGGAGATTTTCACTCTGTCTTTCCATTTAATCGTCGTAATTTTACAATGGCTTCACATCTTTGCAATTTTTAATGAAAAAGAAACATCACTTGTGTTTAATTCTTTTTTGTTTGAGATATATATTCCTTATCGTCCATGTATTGTCCTCAAAGGTTTACAATCTCAGAATCCGTTTACTGAAGCTCTCCGTGTTATTCCTAACCCAGCCATTCTCTTCATTTCCTCCTCATTACAGACCTCAGCTCCGAAAAAATGCAAATGTGTCATTCAAGTTAGGTCCGCATTTTTAATCGCTTCCTCCCATCATGCATTGCAATACTATAATCGACACTACCAGGAAAGCTTAGACGATAGACACACAAACTAATCCGGGATCCACACGAAGTAGGATTAATTTCCGATCTTGAGATGTTGGAGCAGCAAGGTTCGTCAAGGGAGATTTCAGATTTGACAGCAATGACTGTGATAGAATCCCTCGGATGGAACTCTCTTAGTGATAGAAGACATCGATTGAAGCTTTTTGAAAAATTTATCACTACCGATTTCGGGGAGGAGATAACTGATATTGTTATCCAAATTATAAACTTACGCGCTCTTCGGGAGAAAACAAAAAAGCGATACAGGGAAATAGTTGCAAGGAGAGATAGTTACTTCTGGTCGTTTTTCCTGCGAAGTATTAAAGAAGCTAATAGCTCTCCAGGTTAGATTGGGATGTCAGTGTTTTACACCCCTGCCATACACCACTGGCGGATTGCAGGGTTTAAATGTACATGAAATGTAAATGTAGAATCAACTGCTCGGGCCGTGACTTCGTGGTTTGGATCCATCAGAAAAATAAAGTGAAACCAACTTTTACTGGACCACAGAATATTGTATTAGAGTACGACCGTGGTTTAGACTCATGGAGTCATCCTCAATTGTCTAAGGTTCACCTGAGGATGACGCCATGAGTCTAAACTATGGTCATACTCTAATACAATATTCTGTGGTCCAGTAAAAGTTGGTTTCACTTTTGTTCCTCTGCAGTACTGTTTTCTAGTGTCTGTCTTATTTCTCTGGACCGTTTCTTTATCATTCATGGGGTTGTTTTATTTTCACTATTCAGCAAAGCAACATTTTTATTTAAGCATCTCTACTGCTTTTTTAGAACGTCTTTCGGATTTGAATTTTATACTCCTGGAAAGTATAAATTTGCTGCAGCATCATTAATTTAGTCCTGCTAATAAATCAAATAGAATAAAATTCCTTCTCATATTATATACGTCTTGTTGGAGTAGATTGAGAGCTTAATTTATGAAGACGAATTAATTAGACCCCTAAATTGAGATATTTTGCTAGTCGCAGCTTCTACGCCATTTTGATAATTAAGATTTTTGGAAATGGCGTATAATTTTCTTGCGATATTATTCTATATGTTACTTAAAGTTAGCTATCACTTTGCGTAGAAGCTTTTAAAATTTGACTT
This sequence comes from Sympetrum striolatum, assembly GCA_947579665.1. NCBI lineage: Eukaryota > Metazoa > Arthropoda > Insecta > Odonata > Libellulidae > Sympetrum > Sympetrum striolatum. The sequence goes on from OX388350.1 coordinate 3,046,071, forward strand.
TGTCAACTTTTGTTGATGTTAACCGCCTAAAAGTTTTGAAAAGTCTGTAGTTCGAGAGTTCTTTATTTCCAAACTTGATTATTGTCACTCGACAACTTTTTTCACCGACTGATAGCAGAAGATGCTTCATCATCCCTCATGATTTGTTTCGGTGGTCGGAATTCGAGTCTCCGTGGCACATCACTCATCCTTCTCTTATTTCATCATTGATGTCGGGGGCGCTGTGGCGGGGACAAAACGATATTTCACTCGCTCTGCGGGACACCCGTTAAGATTTAGCCACTGTTTGATGTTTGGGTATTCTCTTATACTGGGGGTATATATTCATTTCTCATATTATCGCACTTCCTTTCATCTCAGAAATTGCATCTCCAATACATCCCTTCGGTCATCCGCTTTTCACGTTGTCCGCTTCTGCGGAGGGCGCTTTTTTGCCTCAGTCCCTTGAAATTTAAGCTTTGACCCTTTCCTCGCCCTGCTTTTCGAGATTTGATCGCATGATCTATGACAGGGATGCTCAACCCGCATGCAGACAAATCAATTCCGTCAACTATCATATACCTCTTTTATATTCTAAAACTTGGTAACTAGAGAAAGTAGAGGTTGGAGAGTAGCAAAAGGAAGTAGAAGAATGGGATATTTCAAGTTAGTACTAACGATAGGATAGGCAATTCAAAATTTGTTTTCATGGTATCACTTAGATTTTTGAGTGTTCGCAATAAGGATACGGGGTGAGCGTCATCGTTAGAAATAATTGCTATTTTATTCTGTGAATGTAAATGCTTTTTTTTGAGTTTGTAAGAGTGAATATTAATAAAATATTTATTCGTGGTTTTTCTCGCCAAAAATAATCACCTAAACCTATTATGATATTGAAATGTTTTTTGTTCCGCCTTCTTGATGGAATTCCTGCTAAAGTTAATACAAAATGTATTCATTTAGTACGGAAACTAAAAAAAATATATCCGGGATGCCAAAGTGGGATATAATTCTTCTTCCGATGAAGATTTGATAAAGAAGTCATTTGTTGATGTTACCTCAGAAAATTGGGCATTAAACCCCCAAATGGGTACTTCTGACCACCCCAAGTATGAATTATTGGCTTAATTGAGCTATTACGACTCGTCTTGATTTTTCGTTTCTCTCAAAATGTATTGATTACGCGCAATCGGTAATTTAGCAATGTTTACCCGATAAAATCAGAAACAGTTAAAGGAGCTAAATCTAAACTACGGTCGCCCCATGACAGCAGCCACTGCCACTAGCCAATAGGTGTTAGTAGGGTGCGTATTAAGATGTAGATTAAGAAGATCATATGCAGTGAGATAAGCCGGGGCCATATTGAATTCCATCTGGGCAAACATAGTCGGCATTAATTATGGTTTGGGAGGAGAACGGTCTAATCAAGGGATTTCCCGGGAGTCGTCGTTAAGCGCAAAACCAATTTCCAAAAGCATATCTTGATCACAGCAGGAAACAAAGATAATGAAGTCAGTGGACGCTATTGGAAACTGATTAGATTCCACGTTTCTCGGTGCGGCAACTTCTGCGCAAGTTAATGCTTAACGACGTTTAATCTTTTCGATAAACTCGGTGAATTGAGGGAAAAGCAAATACTGACCGTACATATAGCAGTGATGTCATATTATTCGTACTTTATTGACGTAATAAATTCACATTTTTTTCAATATGCATACTGAGGGTGGATGAAACCTCATCAGAAAAAACATGATCATACAAATGTACAATATTACACATATTTCCCCACATTTTATACTCCGCCCTATTATACGTAGACCGCATCGCATTATTATATTTTACATACTAATACATCGTTCTGCCTGAAAAAATTGCAATAAAGTATAAATATCGCAGTGAAGTATTATACTGACTCAAATGCACTAGATTCCTCTAATCTGTACGCACAATACAAACTTGCTGAGAAAAGTAGCGTGACCAAATAGAAAGAGAAGTGGGGATAACGTAATAATTCTACGTAACTACCCTGCTAGCCGCCTTTCGGGGTGTGGCAGGGGGTGCAAGACTCGTTGTTCGAAGTAATTACTTACTCCAATAGCATCGGATATCGTTCGCGGAAAGAATACATTTCTGTAGCGATTTGTCCTGGTATCGATTTCCTTTCCATCATAATTTTTTTCAATATATATATATATATGTCAATGAATCATGCGTCAATTCCCTCTCAGGGCAAATGACTTGCTCATTCGTCAGACTCAACCTTAGCATGCTCATATAAATTCTTCTTCTTCTTACTTTTTCTCCAATGTCGTCTAATGTTCAAATTCCGGCTTATTCTGTCTTCCTCTCTGTTTTGCACCATTCACATTTTAAATATACGCCTTATTTGCCATTCTGTATACATTAATATCTGTAGCAAATCTATTTATGGATAATCCGGAATTTACGAAATTCGTCACAACAGCAGCACAGTAATCCTCTAAGAAACTTATTTCGTAACATACAATAAAGACTAATCGAGATAAACCTCTTTATTCCTTACCATTCACACTCCAGTGATTTTCACATTATCACAACTAGTAATGAGACTGAGATAAAGCAAATGTAGGATACATTTCTTTCTTCCCTGATCCAAAAACTGGATAATTTTGTGTATTGTATTTTTCCATCCGAAACCAAAATGGTGTACTCAGCAAACTTTAATTAAATTTGATGAATTTAGCAAAAGCTATTCGTTCGCGCGTTATACAATGAGAGGAGACTTTTCCTGTTTTTCATCGCTCTCTCTCTCTGGAATGGAAGCATCCTACGATCGAATGAAAGGGGGAATACGTTTCTTCGCCCCTTCGATATGAAACGGATTGAAAGCTTCATTTGAAAGAAGGCGAACTTCCAGTTGACCTGATGCATTAAATCGAACGCTTTTGCGCTCCGCATATTTTGGAATAATATTCTGTGAGAGAGAATTGCCTTATTTCGATGTTGAGAACTTTTCAAGGTACGGTTTGTCGATAATACAATTTTTATGCCTCTTTTATTTATTTAACCTCGTGCTGAATGGTATGTACTGGATTAAAGGTCGATTTCTGAACCATTCATCGAATTATGTTCATCGGTGGTTATTTCTATAATGACTGAATTATTCCAGTTTTCCCAGGTATGCATAAAAATCATTTGTATTTTATTTAACGTTTGATTATTTTGTTTTTTTTTGATGCCATACTGTGTGCTCTCATGAATCGGCGCCACACGCAATCCAAGAATTACGTATTGATTAATGCTAATATGCTTATAATCTGTGGAATCTGTATTTTCAATTATTTTCATAATCGAAAAGAAGTCTTACCCTTTTTTATATAGGAGCGTAATATAGGAATTATGCCATAACTCTAAACTCAGAGGTGAGTTAGGTCATTCCTTTTGTCCCTATTTTCTCACAAGAACCTGAGACTAGCAAATGTTAATCCAATTAGCGTTTGTACTAAATTAATTTCTCAACTTAAAACTTTGTTTCTAGTTGACAAATTTCTACTGTACGTTGACATATTTTACGGAAATTTGGGTGTGTTGAAGCTGTTCACACGTCTGTTGTTTTTTCCAAAGCGCTTCTACTGTTTAGGCCACTTCCCATTTCCACCAGGAGGAGTCGAAATCGCTACCGCTTTCTCCTCCTCTCTGTTCCACGGTAAAAATAGTCTTCTATTCTTCATTTTATTTCATTTTTGTAGCCATTATATTTATTTTGGCCTCGAAGGATGGTTGTGTTAAATTTAGCATTATATGAAAAATAAACGGTAATAAATAAAACTCCAATAATAAATAAAATTGATCTCATGGTGTAGATCTTGCGGACTACCTTCTAGACTTGCTTTGCGACTGCCTTAGAACGAGTGACAATTTATAGTGCAGCAAGAAGTCCTACATTTCAGGAATAGAAATTCGTAAACAATAGTAATAATATGATAATTATAGCTGTGGACCCTTTTTGTCTCGAGTTCAAAGTTAACGTGCAAACAAGGGCATCGAACTGTATTTATTTTCTGTTTTCGCTTCAGTCGAAACACTCAAATTCGGTTCAGTTTTGGTTTCGTTTTTTCGTACGGTACTATTTTGATTCCTCAATAAGAAATTATTCAAAAAAACTCTCTGTTCATTCTTCATCTTATTCTAAATGTATATATAATTTGATCGAATTTTATATTGACATGATGATGACATTATCACGTTTTGTATTGATATTCATGTGAATAAATCTATGGAAATCTGAAATGTCTTCAGTGATGAGCAGTAACCCACGATAAGTGAGAAATTTACTCTATGTTGATGCTGTGTTTTTACATAGGCTGTAGTTAACCAAAAGGGATGTTTAGGTTCTAGTTAGATTGGAGCGCTATGGAATACCGAAAACAAAAGTACAGTGCTCGCATTAGCATTCACGCTGTTCGCGGAATAAGCACAAAGCAGAGGCGCCGCTTATTTGAGAATACGCCCTCCGGAGAAACAGCTGCGAATCAGCGCACGCACGCCTTATGAATATTGAGGTGTACCCAAATGAAATAGCTATCATTTCCCTTCGGTAAACACAGCATGAATATTTCAGACGTCTCGCGATATCTCTTGCGTCCCCTCGGAATGCCATCGAAACCTTTAGAGAAGAAACGCTTTTCAATTATTTGTCAATCATTTTGTCCAAATTCAGACGCTCGGCGATTTTTCGTCCAATCATTTGAAACCCGTCTTGGTATATTTCGTGAAATGCAGTAGATTGGGTTGAATCGATTTTTTAACGAATTTCAAAAATAGGTTTGGGATTAGAGACTAATTCAGTGCTGTCAATCGCTTTAGAATTTTCATCGTTTATTGTTGAAAGGTGCAAGAACTAACAATAATAAATACTGTGGGTTCGTAGCACACTCGTAATTTTCCCATCGACGTGTAGGAGTCATACATACAATGATATCAAAAATTTATTTTGATTATTTCTTTATTATTTCGTATCTGTCTTTATAGTTTCAGCCCTAAGACTAGATCGGTGCATACTTCCATGAGGAAGTGTGAAGTGAGATGATCCTTCTAGCTTTTCTCTCTTAAATTCATTTTGAATCGAATACCTTAAGAGCGATAAACTTGCATCGCGCAAAAACGTATTTAATGTCCTATGGTTATATATACATGAAGATAAATTTAACAGTGGATACAATTATAGACTCATGCAAAAGCCGTGTTTTTCTGCACACTTTTTATGCTGATTACAAGGCCCTCTTCTTAAACTCGAGGGAGGGCTCCCCTTATCAGTTCTCCCGTGGCAAAGAAGCGTCTTTGTCGTAAATTGGCTGGGAAATTCCTCACTTGCTCATTCACCAATTCCTTGTCAATTCTCTCTTACTAAACTACCGATGCCTCAATTACTGTAATTTCATAGCTAATTCTTTTCATTCTGTACTTTACCAGTACCTGCTGCATATCCCACCCTAGGCTTATATTCTACTCGGTTACTTTTCCCAGTTTTTTGGAATAAAATTAGGTACATCAAATTATAATGAGCTTATATTCGAGCATAAAAATTATACTCTTTCACAAATACTGCTAGTAAGATTATTGAAATATCGGCTATTCTGTTCCACATTTAAGTAGAAGTATTACATCTGGAGGGGAACACTCTAAATATCGATTTGTGTTTCGGTTGCCTCAGTGAGGATCTCTGTTCGAGCCCCAGCCGGGACACTATTTTTCACTTCTTGTACAACCTCAATATTATATCTTCATTTTCATATCTGTGTAGAATTGATTGAAAGAAATGTATTTTCACTTGAACAGTTTTTATTTCAAATGGAAGCATCAATCTTAATTTTCAATATTTATAAGTGAGAGTTTATGTCCCTTTTTCTTCTCCCAGAAAATAAACATTTTGGTTATGATCTTTCTAAACTCATAGAGCAAAAGCATAATTCAATTTCCGTGCAAGTTAACTCCAGTGCAACTTCTGCGGCTCAAATATTATATTTATTCCATCATAACTCACGATTATCCACTCTCTACTGAGACAGAAAATTAAATGCGTAACTTCCATTGCTATATAAAACGCAAAGGCAAAATTTCACTCTAAAGACGGTGTAAACCGCATCACGCATCAGTGTAATTTATTCGTGAAACCGAAAGACTTCTGCAACGATTAATATCTCTAAAAATTTGAAGTGCAATCGGTATAAAGATTTGACCATTTAATTATACATCATTAAATAGTTTTGTCTCGAAACGGGATGAGTCGTTTGAGCTCTCTTTCCCCTTGATTAGTTTGAGGGACCTGCCCACCGATAAGAATATTCCATTGCGCAATTAGACCGAATGTTTCAGCCTGATTTTTTTCTGTTGGCTGTTCTATCCCTATGGGTAGTAGATAAGGGGTGACGTGGAAGGTGGATTTCGCAAACAAGAAATATAGAAATGCTTTAGGTGTCGTCATGTCTTTGGCCTTCATTTTCAGTTCTTCCCGTGCAATCGACTTGTTCACATCGAAAACTTATTTTTCAGAGGACTTACCTATACTGGCATAGTGCAAATACGTATTTCGTGCTATATCACTAAGAAATTCTACTTCCAGTTGTTCTTCCTGAACATACAAGGATTTTAGTCGGTTTAGGAAGTGCTGCGGAAAATAATTCGAGTGTCGCGCAATTGCCCTAAGAAATATTGTGGAATTGTGACTGCAGTGCTTATGTATAAAATATCATTAATTTTCTGTCTTAAATTTTCAAAGTACACTTAATCCACTCTGTTAACAGAGAGTGTTAGGCCAAAGAATATAAGTGTTAAGAGGTGTTGCTTTTGTGAGCGAAAATGGACACAGTGAGGTTGATCAATTACTTGGCAAATTGTTTTTTAATCGTCACCAGTGGTCATCAGATATGTTGTAATGTTTTCGCTGAAAATAAAGTTTTGTAACGAGTGCTGCGATTTGTTATTTAAAAGCGTTAATTTAGGAAACCTAAAGAGGTAAGAAAATACTATCAACTGCTTCTATGCGATGTACTTCATGCCGTATTTTTTAAACGAATTGCTATGTTTTTACTTTAAATATATCAAGTGACTGATCATATTTCTCACCTTTTTCCATATTTTTTATGAAAATTATTATTGCTTCAGTTAATCTGAAGAGAGACATCGCGGAAACTTATTTCCTGCCGTGCTTTAAAACTATCTATGCAACGCAAATGGCAGGATTTGATTTCTAAGGAAACTAACGCAAAATACGGAAGTTCTCACGTTCCAGTAATTCGCTTTTTATTGAATCACAATGTTATTAAAACAAAAGACCTTAAATGAAGTAATGCATTAGCTGATATAATGACGATATGCAGATCTTATCTAATCACATGACGGCTCATGTAAAAAAGTAGTTCTTTAGAATCGAAGAGTATTTTCTGTTGAAATATCCGAACTTAAATTGTTCATACCTGTTGTAAAGTTTTATCGATAGAAACGACTGAAAGCTATTAATTTTAATTTCAGCATAATAGTTGTTTAAATAAATGTGGCTACGATGGAGTCAAACTGCAATTATTTTGAGTATATATCCACACGATCTAATTAAAAAATTGCGTTTGGAAAGTATTATTATTTTAAATAAGATTTTTAAATGCATTCGTTTGTTTTTTTTTATTAATGTTGATTATAATGAAAGTAGACTTTAATTTGACAGCACTACGAAAGTCGTTTTTCGGCTAATTCTTGATATTTAATTAGGATGTATTGATTTAAACCATTAACTCTAGTGAGCGATATAATTTAAAACACGATTTTCAAATATATCTTTTTGTTCTTTTAAATGAAATATAGTTATAATTAAAATAGGTTTAATTTTGACTGCTATCGGGACTACTTAAGTAGATTTGTTGCTATTTTCTTGTTAGTAAAAAATGTTGAAGTAAACTTTTGATTGTAGAAAATTTTGATGTAAACTATTATTTCTAACAAGTGGTATTATTTAAAGATCGATTTTAAAATACGTTTAATTTTAATTTATATGAAAGTGGACTATAATATATGTAGATTTTATGTTGACATGAAACACTAAATTCAAAGTGCTTTTTTTGGTATAATATATTATTTAATTATCATTACACTGAATACAAGGTATAGTTATTGTACAAACAATCTTAAATAAAACGTGAATTGTTAAAAAGAAAAGAGCTATTGGCAAATAAAGTAATATTAAAAATAAAGAATAAATTAATATTTACAAGTAAAGTCAGGGAAAACAGGATAAGGTCCACGTGAGGCTTACTTGGCTCATCTGTTTGTTCCTAGTTTTAAATTGTTGTATGGTATACTTATGTTAATATTATATACACTGATTTAAACTATATATAGATACAAAATATTAAACAAGGCATAGAAAGTTTGATAAAATTTAATATAATTTTTCCCCACTTATAAGAAGTCACTTAAAAATGGTCCTTAAGTCTCAATTTATAGAGAAACTCTCTCTTTGGAGCTACAGCCCTATAAGAGCCTCCACTCCGATCAGCCTCTACTTCTCTGTCTTCTCACTTTCATCTTCTTCATGTCCTTTATGAATTAGCCATCTCAATCTGGACCTTCCTCTCCGTCTAGTGGCATACAGTTTCCCTTCTATCACCTTATTCAGCATTGCTGTTTCAAGCATCCTTTCCACATGGTCCAACCATTATATTCTCAAAGATTTTATGAACTTATCTACATCTTCCCCAGTTCATTATTGTCTTTAACTCCTCTTTGGTTCTCCTTTGGCATAAGCCATTCTCAATAACAGGTCCGCATGTTCTCTGCAATAGTCTGCTTTCAAATCTTACCAGGGCCATACTCTTGTGTGATTGTGGGTGTCCATTTTATGCTCCATAGCGTACTACTGGTCTGGTAATTGATTTATATCTATTTAAGTGCTTCTGTTTATTAACTTCCTCTTGAGTATCTTCATATTTGCAAAGTAAGTTTTATTCCTTGCTTGTATTCTTTCATTTATTCATATTATGCATTTTTGTAAGTTATATATTCTAGATATTTAAACTCTTCCACTCCTTCAAATTTTATCTGTTCTATCTCCAAATCCTGGGTGACTCTAGGTTTGCTAGATGAGTGCATAAGCATATATTTAGTTTTACTGGTATTAAATATCAATCCCATTTTGCTTGCTTCTTTCTTTTTATTTCTTAAATATTGTTCCTCTTTGATCTATTTTTTTCTTTAGCTTGTGTAATCCTAGAATAAACAGTGTGGCCATCTCCTTGCTTTATCCCAGTGCTGAATCCAAATTCATTTTGTATTTGATTATGTATTTTTACTTTAGCCATGCTCTTCTTCAATGTCATTTGAATCAATATTATTATTTTGGATTGAATTTCCATATCCTCCATTGCTTCTCAGAGTTTGATCCTTGTTGTACTATCAAATGCTTGTCTAAAATCTACAGTAGCATATGCAGTTCAACATTATGATCATAGCATTTATCTAAAATTTGTCTGATTACAAACAGTTGGTCTATTGTACTTCTATTGGATCTACTCCCACACTGAGATTCTCCAATTATCCTCTCAGTTACTACTTTCAGCCTTTCTTTTATGATGCTGGAGAGTATTTCATATTCTATATTTAACAGTATTATCCATCTATATTTTTCGAGAACCAGATTATTTCCCTTTCTATATATTGGGCTTAGAATTCCCATGCTCTATCCTTCTGACATTTTCTGTTTCCTAAATTATACAACTAAGTTTATGTATAGCATCACTCATTATATCTCCTCCATATTTTACTAGCTCTGCTGCAATATTTTCTTCCCTGGGGCTTTATTATTTTTATCTTTTGTATGGATTGTGCAATTTCCTGTTTAGTTGGTTTAATTCTGAGCAAGTTTCCTCTATATTTGATTCTTTCCTTAGCCTGTCATTTTCCTCAGTTGTTACTCTCTCCTTATCTTCTGTAAAGAGAAGTTCTTTGAAATGTTCTACTAATTTTTCCAGAACTTTATTCTCTTCTTGGACTACATTTCCCTCCGTATTTTTAAATCCTTCTATTCTTGGTTGGTATCCTCTTTTCACCTTTTCTAAAACTTTGTACAACTATCTCTGTTTATTCTGTATGCTGTATTCTTCTATATTATCTAGCTGTTCTTAATTTTCGCCTTTTTTCTTGCATATCCTATTTGCTTCCTTCCTCAATTCTTGTTATCTTTCAGTGTTCATTCTGGTTTCTTTCCTTATCATCCTTTTTCTAGCTTTATTCTTCTCCTGTATAATTTTGGCACACTCGTTTTCAAACCAATCAGCATGTATTAGTTTCTTCTTTTCTCCAATTGTTTCTTCCACAGCTTCTTTGATTGCTTTCCCTATTTTTTCCCATTCTTTTTTATGTTTTTTTTATATATTTTTTTATCGGCTGTTGGTTTGCATTTTACTAGCGAATCCTTTTTTTGTTTTGCATCGTGACTTCCTTGTCTTCATTTAACTAATCTGTGTCCCATATTCCCTTAACCATCTCTGGACCTTTTTCTGTTTTAATCAATCTCTCACTTAATCTTTAAATAGTTAATGATCCGAGTCACAGTTTGGCCGTTTGCAGCTTCTTATGTCTGTATCTGATTTTTATCCATTATTCCTCATCTTTCGCAGCTTTTCCTCGGCTGAGAGTTCGCTTGAAATTGCGTCACTCCCTGCAACTTTTATCTTATTATTCTTCGATCACTTCTATTAATAAGATAAAAAATGTAATTGTATGATATTTTTTACTATTAATACCTCTTCGATAGTTGCATAAAGTAGACTGAATGGTTTGAAAGAAATTCCTAGGTTCCGTTTTCAAACATTAAGATATTTACAATGTTTTATTGCGCATCAGTATAATAAATATCTACTTCTACTTCCAGCGTTATCGTTCCAGCGTATATCAATTATTGAGACACTAAATATGTGAAAGCCATGAAATATTCTCTTTTGGGTAAAGACAATGAAACCAAGTCTGAGCCCCGCTGTAGAGTAAGGACAACCGCTATCCTATCTCAGCCAGCAGGATTCAAAGGGGATTATATCAAAAGTCCACTCGATTGCTTCAACATAATATTCGACCATAACATAGTAAGGATCATTTTAAACAATACCAATGTCAAAATTGCAGAAATTGCCCAAAAATATTTGAGCTCTAGAGATGCCTACCGATGGATTGGAGTTGAGGTGCCTCATTCGGCTACTTTCTTATTTTGGGGCTAATAAATCAGGTCGTCAGAATTTACTAGAAAGTAAAATAAGAAAGTTTTTGAAGGTAACCGTGATGAATGAAGTCCGTTGGGGTGTAGAAACACCCCGCGCGAGTAACCGCGTAACTAAATAGGGCGTGAGTAAAGGCGGTTTAACTATAATGACTCGAAAGTTAGTTCGATATATATATTTCTCTTACCTGACTCAAAAAATATTATTATTATTTTATTTTTTTTAATTTTATTTTTTGGTCGCATCCCCCGTGGTTGGGTATTAGCGACCACCTTGTTACATAAATAAAAAATCAAAATAAAATTTTCAAAAAATATAATATATTTTACTATAAAATTTTTTTGGTCCATGAACAGTTTATCTATCAGTGGAAAATTTATCTTTGTCAAAATACTGCCTCAATTGCAAGTTCACAACCTAAATGTAGAAAATCCACTTACGGCTGAGTTATCAAGTGTACTACGAATCTGTTTATTTCTATCGTCAATTCGCTTTGTTTGAAGCAACTTATCATCGGAGCCGTCTCTTAATTTACGCGTGTTATCCATCAAGTCATGTCAGAAAACATCACATTACACTTTGTAGGTCTTCTCTGAACATATTTTCTTTAAGTTTATTTCGTAAGTTCAACCCACGTTCTAATATTTTTCTGTACCTTCACACGACCTTCGTTGCGCATTTCCTAGCGGTCTTAAATTGCAGTGATGCTCATCGCCTCAAGTTGTGTCTTGTTGAGGATCCAGGTTTAACCCGCAAGATACAGTATGTTTTGAAACCTATTCCAAAGACCTAAAACATAGATCTATAACTTTCTCATCTCATTTCCCGACGATCATTTCATAAAAAAAGTAAAATTACAGTTATGTGTAATGAAAGCAGACTTGCGAATCACTTGTTCACACTACCGCACTAATAAGAGAATGCCGCGTATTGTTACCCTTCCTTTAGACTGTTTTCTCTAGGATTATCGAAGTGATTTCATCGGAACCTTTTTCTATTAGAGGATTCAATACATCGAAGGGGTGAACCAAAGGTATTTCGGCTTATTCCAAATATATATGTCGAAGGCAAAATTCATCCTATACTACTGGCGTTATTATCGATTTTTGGAATGCGGATATTGAATTCAGATGGAGAAAACGTGGTACGGGGCATCGCTGGATCCATCTGCTACATTTTAAGTTGAGAAGACTCGATTCCCCGACAAATACGCGGAATCGTCAGTATGGTATAACTCCAAGGTCCCGGGTTCGAATTCAAACTGATCAAATTTTTCTGGATAGGAAATGACTTTACGATGTATTCTTCGAAACTTGTAATTATTAAAATGGATTTACTTGGGGTATTCCTTCTTCTGCTATAGGTATTACTTTGCTAATTATTACGAATCTCTTTCTTTGCCGTTGGTCTCGATGAGTTTTTACCTTCCCATTGCTTCGCGGTGAAATTTAGCGCAAAATACTTAAGAATTTCTTATGAAAAGAAGTTCAAAATCCATTTGTCCTTCTTTCCTTATTATTACTTGCCAGGAAACTCTCACAGTGACTATTTCCTCGTATTTAAGCAATTAATGGAGTCAACCCTATTAAATAACATCGACAAATATTCATCTTGGTCTCCTGGCAATTTTCGGGAATCGAAGGTTTTCTTTGTCAGTCAGTGCTTTTATTTTGACTTGGTTGAGATTTTAGCTGTAGCCGAAACGCCTCCGACTGAGATGATTGTTTTTGCAAATGAATTGCTTCCACCCGTAGTAATGCAAAGTAAAGGCAGAGAATTAATGTTTAGCAGTATATCCAAAATGAGACGTAAATGATTAGCAAAGCCCCCCTAATGCCTCCAACCCAACTGAATCACTTGAGTGCAGCCGCGTGTGCCCCTGAACAAAACCGTTATCCTTGGTGAGAGCGATTGTTCGTGCGAGGAATTGTTCATGCGAGCAGTTGTCCGCACACTCTGCGTGCACAATGCATCGTAACAATAACTTTGAATAGTTTTGATTTGCTCGTCGTTGCTTTGTTTATTCATTATTTATGATTCTCGTTGATTCGTGTAGGTTTTCTGATAAAATTTCAGAATTTGCGAAGCTATCCATCACGGAAATATTTTGGGAAATGTTTGCTGTCCTGGAGGAGTAAAATGCACTCAGGGCGTCGCTTTGCGAGGATCACTTGGCTGATTCTCGTTGGAAGCAAGTGCGGTGTATCACTTGCTTGAAATATGGCGATGTTTTTCGGATTATGCTCATAGTGACACGTAATTATGCTTAACTGCCGGTGTCCCTTTTACCCTTTTATTGGCATTGAGTGCACAAAACCAACGAGTGCATCAATCATCTACCTCTACACTCCTCATCTCTGATTTCCGATTTTTCCATCTTTCTCTTTATCATCTCCCTTTCTTCGTATTATTCATCAACGAATAGTTCCCACTCATTTATCCTTACTTTAACACAATTTCGTCATGTTCATCACTCTTTCCCTGATCAGCAATATCTCTAACATTTCATTTCTTTTAGTTAAAACAGTCCCTTACAAATAGAACAATAAACTGCTATGTACAGATTCAGGCCTATCTCATTTCATACGAATCCGCAGTTTCTTCTAAATGCCTCTTCTTTTTCTTTTTGTGTCCCATTTTCAGTCATCGTACTCCGCTACTCAACAATATCCAATTCCTTTTTATTTTCGCCATAAAAATTTTTCATAATTTACGCCATTTCAGTATTTTCTCCTAAAGCACTTAGTATTTTAGCGTTATTCTCTCATTTTCTCCAATTCTCTCTGTTTTAACACATCTTTCAGTTTTTCTAATGTAGGTCGACGCAGTAATTTCCCCCGTATATTTAATGCGTTCCATACCTCTGCCTTTTATTTCGACCATGGGGTCATTGTGCTGCATTTCCGCGCTATTTTCCTGTTCTGACTGAATGAGGAGAGAGCAAATCCTTCTCATCTCCCGCTCTGCACCTTTTGGTAGCTGATGTTTCAAAATGGCCCACGGACTGAATACATTAAGGACGGATATTCCTAGGCCCTTATTCCACTTGTGTGTATTAAAATATCGTCTCAATTGCACCCGAATAACTAATTGCATCAAATAAATATGGTATTTGCTGCCCAGCTGCATTTTTAGAAGCATTTTTACAGGTTCTTCTTGACAGTGGCAATCTCAGACAGCGACACTGAGGGATATTATCCAATTTGTGTGAGAAGGAAGGATTTCCAGCCCTCGTTTCACCACCTCAAACGCAGCAAAGCAAATATTTGTGTTCCATTCGTCAGAAGTGCTTATACGTCCTCGCACGCTCTTCCACGCAAATCTCAGAAAGGAAGGCAGGAAGGCCACTGCTATGGCTCGCAGCGAATTTGCGCATATCATATGCATTGCCCTTAATAATAGAAAAGAAAGAAAGCCTATATTCTGTGAGGCTTTCGCTGATCGATACCTAAAAAAATATTTGAATGTGTTCGTTTTTACGCTGCAAGTCTCGAATGGCATATGGACCGAGGTCTCGTCACACAAGTTCCCGAAATACAATGACGCCCTCTCGCGCTTATTAATTTCGTGCGGGAGGATGAGGTCAAAAATAAACCTCTCGTTCTCGCAAAGTTTCCCTCAATAGCTTTTATCCACGGAATCCCACTCAATAAGAGATTCATTCTAAAATTTCACGATTCAAACTCTGGTAAATTTTGTTGAGGTCAGATTGTCAATTTAACTCACATTTGTAGGTATCTCCACCTCAACCCTAACAAAAACATCGTTCACAGAAACAAATATTACCTTAGCAGTGCAGTATTCATGAAAAGACATAATTTGTATATATCACATTTTCCAATTCAAATTTTGTTTATTTACGCGCGCAACAGTTACCGTAGTAACGCAGGAATGAAAAAATAGTGCATCATTAGCAAATAAAATCGTATATTTAGCGATTCACAACGTTTCCCTTGAGGACACAAGTGCAATCCCAAATGGGCATCTTTTCAACTGATCATCGAGTATGCGATATCTTCTCACGAATTCATGACATTTAGAGTGTAAACATTCAAATCGCAAGCATTGATTTCTTTTGGACCAATCAGATTTCACATTTAGAAGTCCTATATCCTATCGATGTAGTTTATAATGTTTATGAGTTGTTCACTGCCTCCTGATATCTGAAATTCGGAGTATCGCCATTGCAATGGTATTGACGAGGGATTGGAGTCGAAACGGTGGTGAGTCACTTTCAGCTGTGATTCTAACCACCCGCGTCCTGAATCACGCCTTTCTCACCTGTTCCATTCACGAATTCCATTCGGCGAAAGGAGCGTGATTATGTGTCATCGATTTCGGCTGCGGGGAAGTCACGGCGGTTGGAACTGACGGAACACTCGATTTGTCCTCGCGCTATAATCCGAATAGAATCCGGCTATTTTCTCGCTTTCTCGAGAAAAAGGTACTCAGGAAAAATGTCCTTTCATCCGATAAACACGTCCAGATCTCTCATGATGAGAATTGGGTATGATATTTCTTTAAACACTACGATAAGAAATTATATTTCTAGTCCTTTCAAAAGGATTTATTTCCGATACATTCTCATTGCAAGTGTAGCTCACAAATATCGTATTTATCCAAAAGACAACATTTTCAGCCAATATCATTTAATAATGATAAATATCGTTCTGTAAATTCTTTCTTCCACTGAATCCATGACGGCTTCTTGCACTCTTCAACGAAAATGTAAATTCCATTTGATAGATGAAAATAACAAAATTTCCACAAGACGTCGCCTGAGACTGTTGATTTTATTCATTTGATTGATTTTTGTGTTTCCTTTAAGGGACGATATTTATAATTTATTATCTTTTCATTTCCCTCCTTACCATTCTAACTGCAAGTCCACACATGCCTCTCTGTACAAAGTTCATCAGAAGATTTTCAACCCCTCCATCTGCTTTTAAAATCCTGTGTCTGTAGAAAGCAATGTTATCAACATGATGGAGCAGTGCTCCTTGTGTTTACAGTATCATGATCCGATGAGCAACAATTTTCGTGTGACTTACCAAAGGGAATGCTTCAAATACACACCTCAGTAACCCTTGAGGTCTCAGCCTTTTACGAGACTCTAATAAAAATAAATTAAATATACAATTTCTTCTATTCGTTGAAAAATCCAGATGACATATTCATCAAGATATGGAACATTCCGCAGCTCTCAGATTAGCTATTTAAGATGACATTACATTTCGGTTAATCGTTCGTGAGATATTTTAAGCTGCGGCTACGTTTATTTGCTTCTCTGAGATTCAAGCACAGAGGTAATAGCTAACCGAGATAAATGTCTTTCTTTCAATGTTTGCTCTTTATCATTCATAACCAAAGGCCGTGCTTCTTCGGCGAATATACGCGAGCCTTACATCGGCCACCAGTTTAAATTCCACAAATCATGTCGGATCGGACGGAGGTGCCGATCTGGGATTTGCTTGGGTCAGTCGTCCAAACGGAGGATTTATCGGAAAGAAAGAAGAGGAGCGAACGTGAAAAGTGAGGTTCACGTCGCAAAAATTGGAATTTCCGTGGGTCGCGGAAGAGGTGTAATGCGAAAGTTGAATCCGCATCTGATGAAATCAGCGCATCGCTTAGCTCTGAAAGCATATCAGTGTTCCTGAAATTTGGTACCATGATCTCGAAACAAGTAATAACTTAAAAAGGTTTTTATATGAAAATGCATCTCTTTATGTATATCAATGAAAAATTAAATTTAGCTAATATGCTATATCTATTAATATGAGCACATGAATTTTAAAGCTAATTATAGAATCTACTCACACTGTTTTACTACGAATTAATGTAAGAATTTACCTATAATATATACCTTATCGCAATTAACTCTTACAGGTACATTATACAAATGACGATACTTTTAATAATTCACTTTAATATATTTCCAAAAAATGAATCATTGTGAATCTTCGTCATGTACGAATCATTATATATAAGGCGATTCCGATGGAGACGCCCCGCCTAGGGAAAAGCCTTCATAACAATGACTTAAGTGAAAACAAGAAAGTGAAACTCCGTGATAGAATCGAACATTTATTGATTATTAACAGTATATAAGCAAAGTTTGTTTAAAAACATTTTCAACCGAAATATTAGTTTTTCTGCATCCATGCATTTGGCCATCTCTCCCGAGTGTCCGGGTGAGACGCCCCACCTCTGTGGGAGATTCGCCCCATTAGCTTAAACCGAATTTAACCTGGAAAGCGCTTATTATATGACAAAATTGTTAAATTTAACTTGAAGTTAGGTTCTAACCAAACGCTTAAGTTAACTTTAAAACATATTTAGAAGTTTCAATTGTAAACATTTAGCCAAAAATTGTAGTACATTTAGAGAACAATATATATTTAAAATTATTATGAAATTTGCAATTGGTATGAATGGGGGCTAGAATAAACATCGTCGATATGCGTGAAGAGAATTCCTAACGGGAGTTCGTGGTAAAGTTAAACGCAAAAAGCCAGAGGCAAAAAGTCTCACGAAAGATATTTTTTGATTTCGAAAAAATGTCATGTTTGTAATGTCCATGTGAGTGGGCCACTTTTTCCGGGTATTACATTCAAATCAGGAAAAAGTGGCAAAATGCTCCACCCTAGTGTTTACTAAACAATACGTCATCTTTTGATCGTGCGTAAAATGCATTCGACCGTGGAGTTAAATTTGAATTGAAATTTAAATGGAGATTACGAATGTTTTCTTGATTAAAACCTTAATCAGTATCACCTTATAGTTAAATTGATACTAAAAGGGCACATATACCTAAAGATAGCACTGGGGCATTTATCCCGAGAAGAGGTCTATCCTTTCCGTACGGGAGAGATTACAGCCAGTGGGGCTACACTTTGTCCAAGATGTACAGTCACTGCACTTGGATATTAGATGAACCTATTGCTACAAGTTTTCGTCTTTTCATTCAGAATGTTAAAATATTTAAACTAATTCCAACCAGAAAAATTATACTGTAACTTACTATAATATACTTACTATAACAGGACGGAAAAAACAATACCTACTTGAAATGATGCTATAAAACTGCGTAAAAAGAATCAATTGCCGTGAAACTCTTGCAGATAAACGGGTGCCTTCCAACTAACTGACGAACACCCTCAACAGAGCAATCTTGTGGTTTTCCTTAAAAATACTTCGACTGGAGCTTCTCTCCCGGTGGGGCATCTCTCCCGGTGGGGCATCTCTCCCGGTGGGGCATCTCACTCGGAATTACCTTATATATAAAGCAAAATCGATACGTCTCCTCTCTCTCTCTCTGAAACTATTTGTCGTAGAGCTATGAAACAAACTGCATTGTATTTATAATAAGCTGAAAACCCCACGAAAACTATTCTCATCTCTATGAAGGCTCGGGTTTGAACCCAGGACTCCGTAATAAGTTTCCATAAGGAATGCACATAAAGTTGGTTTTTGTACCTTGAAGGCTTTGTTACTTTAACAGAATTAAATTGGAAATAATGGTCCTACGGAGTCAAGAAAAGTACCAAAGGAGGGTAAATTAAACAAAGAATTATTATTATTGTTATTGCTATCGTAAAATACACTTTCTGAATCGAAATTACGAGAACTATGAGAAAATAAAAGAAAATTTTATAAAATTTCGCCTTAGTAAACAACTACTTTCTCTAACGACCAAGGTGATTGCTGAATCCGATACATTCATTTTCCTACAAAAATACACGGGGATTTTAAGTCCATACCGAATTAATGGTAGGAACTAATGTCAAAATTTATGAAGAGGAGGCAATTTACTGAGATTTCAGCGAATGTAAACTATGATATTTAAATAGCAGGAACAAAATTACGGCCATTTGGGTGTTTTTATTTATCAAACCAATTTACGAGAGTACATTTATACGTTCGTTTGTTGAGATCAAGATGACGAAGAAATATTACGTCGAGGAAGGGGAAGATTTTTGAGAGAGATTAATTTAACTCAAATTCAATTTTATAGCAGAGATTTTAAATGAGTGCGTTTGCGCGGTTCTCACGTACTCCATACCGGTTAAATGGAATCGAATTCGTAATTTTTAGGAATTTCGCTGATATTCTTTGTTTAAAACTCCATCGTGATTAGTATTTATTAAAATAATAGGGTATTGATAAGTTATACATTTAGTCATCTATATTTAAATGTTGCACATTTATTAAAAAATTGAAATTAAGGCACGTCATGCATGACAGGGATGAGTAGTTAGTTATTACTAGTAGTTTATATTATTAGTACTAGTTATTTAATAAAATACATAATATCAAAGAGGAAGCAGAATCGACGGCATTGGATTCATTGGGACCCGCACTTCTACTTTCCGTGACTTTTCTTTCCCGACTTATGTTTTCCTCTTCTGTTGGTTTTGATTCGTCAGCCACAATGCAATGCGTACAAAGTTACTTCTTTATTTGTATTTGCAGCAAATTTGTAATATATTTTATCAATTCTCTATTATCCTTCTTTGTAGTGACAATGGTTTTCACATGCATAGAAATATGATCATACCAAAGTAGCGGTGAAGATGAATCTTTCCAATCGAAATATTTAAATGGAAATTTTTTATCAAACTAGATCTAATCTTTCTTTGATACGAAAGAAAAACAATTCCTATCAGCAATTTATATTTTTTATCTTCTTCGATTAGATCTCAGTCACGTTTGGATATTATGAGTTTTACTGAAAAAACCCCTACGTAATGATTTTTTTTCCATATTTTATGATGTTAGTTAGACAGCAAAGAGACATGAGGGACCTCATGTTGAAAGGCAAATTTTTACTAGGTGCAATAACGCAAGCGGTGAGGGAAGTGATTTTTTTACGTCGTGTATTGAGAATAGTTCGGTTAGCAGAAACGAAAATTCTTGTGTGCTTGCAAGAGTGAGGATATTAAGTAGTGGATTCCAGGAAAAGAGAAAGTGACGTGGGGAATGGAAGAGAGGACGACCGCTGGGATAAAGGTAAAAATATTCAAGGGTTCCAGAGAGGGGAATGGAAGAATATGGAAGAAAATAGAAATAACAAAATGAAAGAATGAGAGAATATTGGAAAGTGAAAAAACAGGATATGTAAAATACGGAGATGAAAGGACGCGGTATTGCGCGAGAGAATTTATCAGCAGTTGAAATGATAAAATAGAATATTTAAATAAATGAGCGATGGCAATTGATTTAAATGAATCGATAAATTACTAGTTCTAACCGAAGAAATGCTTTATGCCAGTATCGTTTATTTATTTATGATTTAACGGATAAATTTGGCATAATTCACGGCGATGCCCTTAATTTTGTGAAATTTTGTAATGAGGCTGATTGCTGATGGAACGACAACTTTAATTTAACCAAAATTAAAAATGAATTTTACTTTTGATGGCGATTACTCGTCGATGCCAGCCGTATATTACATTATATATTTTGTGGGAGACGGATTATCCATAAAATAGTTAGTGATAAATTAATGTCGTTATTTTACTATCAAACAAACCGTTTGCATATTTGTACTTGAATCGGGTTAACTGAGTCCTGCAGTATCAAAATTTACTGGAAAAGATCAGCTCCAAATTGCATTGAATTGTTAAACGGAATGTGTAATAATGCATAATGACACGTTGTTTCATTAGTCATGATTAGAGTCATTTTGGATGATGAAGAGTGAAGATTGGAAATAAATCTGATTAGAGAATTAAACATTTTGCTTTGGAAGAGTGGAAATTCCTTTGATTGTACTCATGAACAATAATTTATTGAACCTAAAGTTATATTTTTGTATTATGAAAGACAACATTATCTACTTTCGAATACCTTCCCGATACCATTTATGTTTCAGGTGATATTTTCTTTCGTCTTTTTTCTTTATAGAGCGCTTAAATGAAATTACGCAATTTGATGAATACTAAACAATTCTATTTGTTTAAATATTTCAATTTTATTATTTGCACTCCTGTCTCTCATTCTGATTGGAATACATAGAGGGATATCCTTTGGCCGTTTTTCGTTCCGGCGAATATTTTTCTAAACTATAAAAAGAAAATGAGTACTTAATCATACAAACAATAACATTTCATCCCTTGATTGGAAGAGTACTACTTATTAAGGAACGAAAGAATGCTAAAAAATCATGGGTTACAAATTGCGCTGTTACTTAAACTGAACAACTTAATCCATCTCGATTGGCCTGTCCTACAGCATCACCACAATGCTCTTGATTTGCTTCTGCTCTCGAAATTATTGCAAATGGCATATTTTCATCGGCGTTTCAGTCGAAGCAAATGGGAATAGAAATCTTCCTCATTTGGTGACGCCTCTGAATGCAGTTCAAAAACCATTCTCTCCAAATGAACGTATATCCATACCCATTTAGGGTTTGCACGGAGTGTTTAATTTGGACTATTATCCGTAAAATCAACTTTCCGACATTCACCTTCTTCATCTCACTACTAAGGAAACCACTAAGGACCAAGTATGCCTTGAAGATTAAGCGGTTCCTCCTATAATACTGTTTCTGTACTTCTCGCATTATAGATCACTGAGGATTGTTCGTTCCATTAAATTTATATTTTATCCTAAGACGAGTAAACTCCATATGATTGGAAACACGTACAGGAAACTATATAATTTAGGAGGATGAAATAATCCAAAGTATTATTTGGCTGCTCAGTTCTATTAAATTTTTGAGATACGGTCATTGCTGATTGAATTGACTCGGTGTCCGAATCGCAAAGGAGCACGGCAGTTGGATTTAAGGAAGGCTGGTTCCTGCTCTTGGGAAATATTTTTAACGGGAGGTGTTTCCCTCCCGTCCTTGGGCGAATGCCGGACAGATTGTATTTTCATATCCCCCTCAACCGTTGCCACCTGGTAATCAAACCAACTGCAGCGTTATGATTAAATAAATAAATTACTTATTTCTGTCCACTCTCTTCTTATCCCTAATAAAACTGCTGTATTTAGTATTATCTAATAATGTAAGGCTCTTGGGATTTTCAGGAAAAGTTTAAATCTGAAAAATACTATTTTACAAACCTTTGCGTGCCACACTTTCATTTTATACCCTCTCATGTACCTTCTTAAATGTCTATTATCATTCGCCAACTGAATTTATTTCTCAATTTTATTCTTTTTTATTCCATTATTCTCATTATTAATAATAATTATAAATCATATTTAATTCTTGACATTGAAATATAAATGCTAACGTATAACTTTAAACGAAGTGTTAAATTTCATTTATTTCTCTCTCACACGAGATCGTGACTATTATTACTTCATTTCCAATCCTAGTGTATTCCAACACAAGTGTAGTGAATTCGAATGTGAATCTTCTGTTAAATAAATTGAGAGAAGTATTTTATTTTGTATTTAAGTTATTTGTACATTTGCTTGCGCGCATCTTACATTAATTAAAATGTTTTACCAATTTTACGTTACAATCCTCGAAATCCGCTTTGGAATGAATGTGAGTTATGCGTTTAGGTTTCATATAAATTCTAAGACGTATCTCAATAATTACGAAAACATCTAAGGAAAGGGTTGAGGTGACTTTGCACGTAAGGGCGTGCACGCAGGAGAAAGCCCAAGGAAAAACGGACTTGAAAAATGTCTGACAGGGCCGGGAATCGAACCCGGGATCTTCCTCTATCCGGGAGGCTGGCTTAACCATCTAGGCTAACCGGCCAGAAAACTCCCGGATACCTCCCGGATAGATAGATCTATCTATCCGGGAGGTATCCGGGAGTTTTCTGGCCGGTTAGCCTAGATGGTTAAGCCAGCCTCCCGGATAGAGGAAGATCCCGGGTTCGATTCCCGGCCCTGTCAGACTTTTTTCAAGTCCGTTTTTTCTTACGAAAACATCTTTGCGGTCTCCAAAACCTTCGTCAATCGGAATGTTAATTATACGCTCAGGAAAGTTTATTAGCAACACTTAATATTTTCTTGAGTTCTTTAAAGTGCATCTGTATCACATTTTCCCTTTCTGTTTTATTTTACGATGAGTCTCCTCAGAAGCAATGACGAGGACGAGCGGCGCTCTGCTGACCTGAATCCGTCGTTTGATCTCTCGCGGATGAGAAAGAAATAAATTCGTGTAATTGAGATACTTCGCTTTGGTTTCTTTCTTTGTGAAAGGCAAGGTCAAGCGAGGTTTCACTCAAGGTCGTGCCTCTGTTTGAAGATTTCGACGAATGCCGAAGAACAATTGACAGAGTGAACTCTGTGTTCCTTTGAAGAAGGAAGAGGCAAAGCGTCCTCGGATATTAAGGGTTGTCTGCTAAGATGCAAGCTACAACTTGATGCTTTCTTAAGTGGCTCAATCGGCCCAACCTTTTTGGAAGCGGTTCATTTCTGGTAGAAGTCCAATCTTTTCATCACTGGTTGCTGCCGTGATGCATTCGTGAATATAGAATTCATTGCCATCAAAGATAACCGTGGTTTAAAATGCCAATTTATGTTCGAGTCACTTGACGTACCCTAAAGAGTAGCCGAAAAATTGAATACCAAGGGTGACAAAGCAATATTTGGAAGAGTTGTATGCCTGTTGAAGTTAGTGAATCACTCTCCAATATAGTATTAAATCATATTGAGCGATTGAGGAATTGATTATCTTTTTACGACAGTGGACTTAAGTGGTCATTAATGAAAACATTTATCAAGCAGAGTATTTAAAACCTTCAACCATGTTACAGTTGCATTGCTCAATATGATGAGATATTGTCGTCACAGTTTGAAGTACCAAAACGATTCTATGCTACGACTTTTGACTCTTGTGCCATTGTATCGCAACCCCAGGGTAAACTCAGAAAAAAAGATTGCTAAAAAATTTCGAAAATTGTACTGGATGAAATTTGATCTCGCAAATTTACTATTTCATTAGATTTTGCATGAATTTCATATAGTATTTGTATTGTAAAACTTATCAATAGCATGTTATATTACGAGGGCGTTTAGGGGGGTCTTACTAGTGGCAAATAGAAGATATAATACGAGATGATAGCGAAAAAGTCGCAAGTTTCGAAGAAACCGACAAAATCACTAAATATGCAGCGCTCTTCATACGGGGTTCGGATATCTCTCTTTGAATAAGTGCAATTTGTGGATAAATTTAATATGTTTTGAATTGTTTTGATACCTTTTCTGTATTCGATCCGACGTCGGTTGTAGACATTTTTAAGTGTAAATATGTAAATGTTGTGTGAATTGGTGAATATCGCGTGAATCCTACAATGTCCTCACACTCTGATGATAACCAACTGATTTATTCATTCTGTCGAACGCATCAGCTGTTGTTTGGAAATATTAT
Source organism: Sympetrum striolatum (assembly GCA_947579665.1). Taxonomy (NCBI): domain Eukaryota; kingdom Metazoa; phylum Arthropoda; class Insecta; order Odonata; family Libellulidae; genus Sympetrum; species Sympetrum striolatum. Next base: position 3,070,632 of record OX388350.1, read on the forward strand.
TATCAGATTCATTCCGTCCGCCTCTATGGCCATGGTAATTGAAGATGCAATTTATTCGCAACTTTTTGACCAGCGATCAATCCCTTGTCGGCATATAACACTATCTATCTATAACACTATCTATCTCGTATGTAATAAGCTCCATAAACTAGATTTTTTGAACATCGCCGGCATATCTCATGTATTTAATGTAGAACATTAATCTGCCAGTTAGACGTCACGTTATTTTAACAAGAGATTTAAATCACTTCTTAAGCCCTTTTGCAGGTTCACGAGAATTTCTCTGTGTCAGTTAAGAGAACTCAGAAGAAAGACTGAGGGAAATACTGCATTGGTAGAGGAACCCGATAGGTATTTCAAGAGCTAATTTATAATTAGGTATAGGTTATTTGCACGAAATGGCGTGCAGCCAGGATAAATCCCAAGGAAGAATAAACTTGAAAAATAATCCCACGGAACCGGGAATCGAACCCGGGTCTCCTGATTGCCGGTTGGGTGCTCTGTCCGTTGAGCTATACCGCCGAACTACCACCGGAAGTCTATTCTTCCTTGGGATTTATCCTGGCTGCACGCCATTTCGTGCAAATAACCTATACCTTATTTCCTTGTTTACCCACCTTATAAGGTGTATTCCTTACAACCTCTCTGTGTGGCTGGTGCTTATATTAAGCCATGACAGCGAACGGTAGCGCCATGCGGACGAAATTGCAAAGTCCTTTGCCCACATAGTCTCCCGAATAGATTGAGAAAATGTTCCGGCGATATAGCTCAACGGACAGAGCACCCAACCGGCAATCAGGAGACCCGGGTTCGATTCCCGGTCCCGTGGGATTTTTTTTCAAGTCTATTCTTCCTTGGGATATTTTATAATGTTTAGTATTCTTTTTAATGATCCTCAGAGCCTAATCTATCGTTGTAAGTATTCCTCTTCTCCTGAAGATAAACTGGAGATACTCATAACTCTCGTGCACCTGCTGAGTTACAAATGGAGCGTTTTAAATCTCTATTTTCATTTCAGCCGTGTACAACTTCCATCACGTTTCATCTTACACCTTTTTCGATAAAGAAACAACGTAGCTGTGTTTAAAAATGGGGAGTACTTTTATTAAAATACTCCTAAAGCCATAGCGATATCGTACTCCTCTGCTTTTAACACGCAACACCTTTCAATATTAAATCACTCACTTGGCTCACTTATTATTCTCCGTCAGACTTCTGGCGTAAACGATTTTTTTAATCGATAAACCATTCATCTCCTCTCTAAAACTCGCCCTTTGTCCTCTGAACTTATATTTTATTCTTTCATCACTTTTACGGTCGAGTTGTTAAAAATTCAATCCGAGCGAAATGTCTCAATGGCCGAAGATTGCCAGAAAAGGACTTTTCGTTCGCTGTTGGATTGTTGTTCCGCGTAAACACGAGGTTCGGCCGTAAAATAAAAATCCCCTGTTTACGGACCTTAATCATATTTGGTCGAAGGGCAAACATCCCCGGGCTCCCCTTTCAGTTTTAATGGCCCCCCTTCGCTACAACTATATATACTCTCTGATTTATTTATCATCTCTTTCGGCTACTTTCGGTTTTTCATAAATAGTTCCGCTTAATCGGGAGCGAGGGATCGAGATGTAAAATTGCCGAGAATGCATCTTCGATGATGGATTTTAAAAATTCATCTCCGGGGTTAATGCGCCTCGCTCCATTGATTGCATATCGAATGAGTAAAATGGGCCGCCCTTTTCGCCCTCTTCTAAACGCTTCGCGCCGTATAAATCGCGCGCTGATGAAATTGCGTGAAACGTTTCGATAATCGATGCAGGTGGACGCCATTGGACATTTTTATTCCATCGCCACAGATTGTCGATAATGTGGGATTTCCGGGAGACTTCCCGTTTTGCTCGCGGGAAATTTTACTCGATCCCGAGAAAAGTTGGAAAACCACCAGAAATACCCACAACGGAGTTGAAAACCTTCCGAAATCATTCAACGAAGGGTTAACTTATTCTAAGTCCATGACAAGCAATGTAATGGAGTAGTCAGTTTGAAATTTGTAATGGTATTAGTCCTGTTGCGCTTGCTTGCTATTCCTACTTTCGGTTATATATATCCAAGAAAATCTTCTTTCTTATGTTCAGAAATAATCTTCTTTCTGATGCCAAAAAGTTCGCTTAGTTTTATTACTAAGCTGTTGTTGAATGATTTACCATTTAAATATTTAAATTGTGGAATATTTGGATGGATTAGAAGAAATTTGTGTTGAGAAATTGCACAAGAAGCAAGATCATCTTCATTTATGAAAAAGAAGGGACTGGCTATTAGAAAATGTTATAGCGGAGAAGGCATTTTCTCTGAGAAAACTTAAGTAATTGAACTTAATTGGCGGTAATGTGAGTTTGAAAACAGTGACGAAAAATCTGTAGGAAATTGATAATAAATATGCTTGTATTTAAAAGAAGTCTCCCTGAAACACGGGTGAAGGGAAATTTGACTGCATTGTTCAATCTGCGTTCCATTAAATTGGAAAAATGTACAGCGTTTGGCGGAATGGGCTCCCACAACGCAAAGAGCAACGAAAAATAGATAAAGTATAGAAACTTTAGATTTCCGAATTTTGCCTGCTATTCGGTTTAACTACATCTTAATTTATAAATCATACAAGTGAAATTATTGGAACTGGACTGAATGTTGGCGATCCACTGTCAGAGCCGTTCTCTGAAGTTTCCCATCACTCTGTTGGTCATTTCTGGAGGAACCCTTATCAGAAGTGGCGCCCTTAAAGGGCTTGGAGGGTTCGAGGCCGATAAACCCTTTCCTTGAGATATATTCATAAGAAAGAATACCATCTGATAGCAAATCAGATGGGCGAGGAGGCCATCTTCCTAGTGAACAAAGCCGGTTTGGAACCATCTCTTCAAATATCCAATTAATTGTGAGCGCTGTGGCCCCGCCCTGTTGAAACCAAGTTATTAAAAGTATTTACATTTTAAATCTCATACCTAGAATGACTTAAATGGAAAAGGTTTAAAATATTTGCGTGGTTGTAATAATAATAATAAATGGCCTTTATTCGGGCGAGATTGAGACTAGAAAGTCTCTTCTTACACCTAATTCATTAGGTCTGTTGTCGGCTGTCTATTTATATCAAGATAACAGACTTTAATTCTCACCTTGCAAATGTAAAACTACGTTCTTAATAATCTGCTCTCCGTTTTAATCACAAGTGCGGGTCGTACACTGGGCAAGATAAGAGGTGCTTTTGCATAAAGTCTTTCAATTGGAATTAAGACCATTAAGATCAACATGGTTTATCTCTTTGCCTAGAACTCCCGGAAATAAGCAATTGAATCCGTGGAACATTTTCATTTAAGGTCTCCGCCGATGAACATCCACGGAGGACCCGTTTTTGTTTTTGATTCTCTGGCGATTAATAAAATCGGGAGTTACGCGACGATAGCAACGGTAATTGAATTCGAATCGATAGCAATCGTTTTTTCTCTTCCGGTCGCATCGCAACAATACCAATTATGTGCTGCGATGGAACATTCGGAAAGCCTTTCTTCGAATGCTTTAATGTCTTATTTTCGGGAGTTGCCGATTCCAATTGAATTTCGAATTAATCCACCAAAATGTATCCCGTAATGAAATGAATCCCTTTGCTTTCCGAAAGCGGAATCAATCGCTTCAGAATAACACTTCCGGAAGCGTTTTTCGGAAGGCTTTCGCATATTTAAGCAGCGCTGAAAAGTTTTATGAAGTTGTGATGCAAAACTGTGAAGCGGAAATTGATGAATGCAGAACTCACCCCAATCTTGTATGATAGCGAAATTCCAATTTTATCAGAAGCAAATGGAAATAGTTGGAATAGATTTATGAATAGCCAGTGAGGCGAAATGGAATTGTTCTCGGGTGTCCAACCGGGCCGTGTATATGTCCGGCTACTCGCAGTCTTCTTCAAGGTGGGAGGATAATCAGTTCCAATTGAATCTACGTAGGCAGAGACAAAGTCTTGATGATCATCATATTAAGAGAACGTTTTGTAGGTTGTGGCATCGATTTAAGTAGAATGGCCGAAGAATTTCTTGATGTATGTACAGTCCTGGCCAAAATTAACGCAGCACCTCCCTAGCGATCCTTACGGCCGGTGCTGCGTTAATTTTGGCCAGGAGTGTACATTAGGAAGTCCGAGAGAATGCTAGTTCAACCAGATTCAACCTTGCATATTTTGCCAACCTGCTTGTTGCGTAATACCACAGTTGGTACGGAACTTCTCATGCTATTTTATTCCTAACTGGAGATTTTTTAGATTTTCATTTAGTCTGAATCTAACACACACGTGGTTTATGTCTCAAAGTGTGTGTGAGTCTACGAAATACCGCCGTATTTAGAGAGGATAAGTGTTTGAAATGTGAATGTTTAATAAGATGCATAGATACGTCTGAAGCGACTGAGATTTGCTATTAGAGGAAAGAATGTTGTAAAAGTTTCTTTATACTTTACTAGTACGAATCTCCCGATGGCTTGATCGTTATGATTTGTATGTATGTATCCATGGTTTCAAAATAGCTTAAACCAGCTTAAAACGGCATCATCAGCAGAATACATGTTCCTTTTCTCACGGAAGGTATTAGCGAGGTACGGGTTGTTACGACCCCCGCTGCATTTTCGAAGCTCCGTTAGAGGAGAAGGGTTGCTTTCTTTCGGTGGAATCCGAGGAAGGCAATGGGCTAAATATTTGATCCCCCCGCGTACAATTTGGAAGCTCCCATTCAAAATCCTTCAAAGCATAACCCTTAAACCCTTTTTAGCGTCGGCCGTCGCAAAAAGCGGGTCCCCCTCGTGAAAAAATCATGCTCGATCGGACCGTCTCTCGAAAGTGATTTTTTCATCGCCGTCGTAATTGCGGGGGAATCGATTAGCGGATAAAAGCGATTCCATTTCACTTCGATAGATTAGCGTACATCCAGTGGCCTCCGAGTGCAGGTGTTAGTTTTGAAGCGAATTGCTCCAATTGGAGCTTTACGGGCTCATTAAAATTTTTACCTCCGGACAGTTATACTTAGGGCCGGCGATAAACAGTAGGTGGAGTTGATTCCACTCTTGCAATTTGTGCAATCTCACCCTTAACTATTTCTCTTGTTAAGATTAAACTCGACGTTATGGTTTACGATTCGTAAAATTTTATTTCTGCCTTTGTTACGGTGGCATTTATTCCTTTTTTACTCTCCTTCTGATAAAATTGCCTTTATGTCTGATTCCGGTCGTGAAACTGGAAAATTTAAGATATCGAAGGAAACAAAATCGCGCTGAGTTGTAAAAGGTGCGTTTGCTTGTGGTTTTGAGCCATTATTTCTCTCCCGCTTCCTCGAGGATTTGTCGGTGATACTGTAAAAGGTAGTCGGAAATGACAATACATTTTATTTTTGGTCCTAACTTCACGAGCCTTTCTAACTATTGTATATTCTATTGTATGCCAATCCGTGGTATTAGCTGTACTTACGTTAACGGTAAAATAGTGACGTTTCGGCTCATTGTTCTTCAACTCCAAATCAATGCCATCCGTTATGCTCATTCCTCCCATTCTGCAGACGATGACTTCCATGTTCGCTGCATGCCATCTTCCTTTTATGTCTGCACCCTTTGGATAGTCTCTCAAATGTGGTCCGGATGCTCGTCTTTGGATGCCTTTTGGACAGACGCTTCAATGGACGCGTTCGATCGCTTACCCAATCTTTGAATGCAAGTGCATTTGGTTCCCATACGTCCATTTAGAGTATAATATGCTCCGCTAAACTCGTTGAGGATGCATTCGAGTAGCATTTGATAGAAGGATAGGGTAGATCAAGCATGAACTAGTTCTATTGGGCCCAACAAGCACTTGGAGAGGTTTCTTCGACAGGAGTTGTCTAGTTTCAGTTTTTGCTGACTCACGTTCGCATATCTTTTTATTAATTTATTGCGTTTTATACGAGTTGAAATTTTGCACTAAATTACGATTAAAATGCACCGCATTTTCGTATCTCACGTACTAATCGCCAATGGATAAATATGAAAGAAATGTCTGGTTTCTCCAAGACAAAAGCGGCACTTCTAAACGCTAAAGTTCTGAGCCCCTGTTAATGCTGATGTAATGGAACTGAACTTGTTAAAATTTTCAGCTGCTGTTTTTATGCGTCTGACCAGTACTGTTAATTTTTCGAAGTTATCAGAGAACTATGTATTGTAGTGTTGTTTCTCTTGCTCAAGGAGTAGCTTATATTACAACCGTGTTCTTGATTGTCAACAGAAGAATACGAAGACGTAATAAAACGCTGTATATCAGTGATGAGTCATTACTCAGTTTCTTTGGGGAATTTTCAAACAGCATTCATCGATATTTTATTGCTGTCGACTCATTGCCGCCCTCCGGAGATTCTGGGTGTATCCATTGATACTTACGAGTACTTCCAATTGTATTCTCGTCTGAAATTATTCGTTTGAGATTTATTATTTATAAATTGAAATATTTCAAGTTGAAGGCTTATACGCATGCGCACAAATGTATGTAAGAATATTTGATTTTAGATTTTTCTTCTTTTATTCTCTACAGCCTTACTGGATGAAGAGCAAGGAGTATTGGGATGCAAGTTTTGAAGAAAGATACAAGCAGAGCAAACCAAAGTGGCCATTAAAGGTAAAGTGAATTTTAATTCTCAGTCACGGTTTCATTTTGGTATGTTCGAATATCTTAAAATTACAAATATTTTAATCTCTTGCCTGAGTGGCATGGACACCTCCATCTGAATGTTAACTGATTCCAAAAATCACATCCAAAATATTTTCTCCATTATTATGGAAGAAATTATCAAAAAGAACAATTTTCTTGTTGCGGTGCATAGTTAAGGAGGCATTTCAATCGAAGAAGCCTTAACTTGGTGGAATCGGGATCATATTAAATAAAAGATGCATAATTCCACAAAACGAAACTGTTAATGCACGACCGGTTTCGAGCCAACCGCTCTTCGTCAGGCACAAGATACAAATGCAACAAATTCTTTGGCCGTTGGGCGTAGGAGCAGCGGATGGGGAAGGCTGACTTGAGATAACAAGGGAGAGTGCTTGGAGAAAAGGTGAATGTTTTTGTGTTTTATACTCCGGTCGTGCATTAAAAGTTTTGTTTTGTGGAATTATGCATGTTTAATTTAATATGATCCCAAGGAGGCATTTGTTTCTTGCTTTTCATATCTACATCCACATTAATACCCTACAAGCCGCCTTTCGGCGTGTGGCAGGGGTTGCAAACACCAGTTGAATCTAAACTACTTCCTTATTCGGTTATTGTCGCGTATCGTTCGCGGAAAGAATGAATTTTTAAAACGATTCGTCCTAGCATAGATGCTAGATAATAGATCTATTTCTAGCAGGGTAGCAGGGGGGTTGCATGATACCGATTGTATCTTCGGAAAATGTAGTTTCCCTGAATTTATTAAGCAATCGCAGCCTAGCTTCCAATCTCCTTTCTTTCAAGGATTCCCAACTTACATCTGAGAGCATTTTTGTAACGCTTGCTTTTTTATCGTAGCATTTCTGAACAAAACGAACCGCTTTACGCTGCACTTTCTCGAGTTCGCGAGTACACGTTTCATCCGCCGGATCCTATACACTTGCCGCATATTCCAGAAGGGGTCTGACCAACGTAAAATAACATCGCTCTCTCACCTTTTCGTCGCATTTACCGACAATACGCTTTACAAATCCATGCCTTTTACTTGCTCTGCCGCAGATTCTTCGAATATGCGTGCTCCAATTTAAGTTATTAGTAATGTTGATCCCGAGATATTCAACTGTATCTACTACTTTGATATTAATTTCATTAATTTTGTACGAGTGATTTGTACGCAATTTTTTCTTTTCGAAGAAACTAACTACGGAGCATTTACCTACGTTAATATCTAATTCCCATTTTTGGACCACCTTTGGATGAGGACTAAATCGTTTGAGAGAGATGTCCGGTCTTCCTCGTTTGTTATTTCCCTATAAATAACCGAGTCATCCGCAAATATCCTCACATTGCTAACTATCTCGTCACTCAAGTAATTGATATAAATCAGGAAAAGAAGAGGTCCAATTAAATTGCCTTGAGGTACACCAGAGGTAACTTTTACTCTATTTGAGCTAACGCCATCCAGTACAACTTGTTGTTCTCATATGGACTATTCTTAGGGAAAGAAGTTTCGCAGTTACTGTGAACATTTGTTTTATCCTCTTCAGCATGTTGTCGCTGAGCTTACTCGATCGAATAGTTTCAAAGAGTCCATTCCCGAATTCGAGTATCGAAAATAGTCATCATGAATGTTTTAAAGGACTAATTTAAGGTTGGGCAAAAATCATTTCAAACAGTTGTTTTCTCTGTTTCCCGAAGTGCTTGTAAATGAAGTCCACAACCAAGTATAAAATAGAGTAAGCCTACCCCAGACCTCTTCTTAAACCTCTTCTTAATCGCAGTGTATTTTAAAATAATCAATGTATCAATACCAAAGACAGGTTTGAATTTCCTCCACTTTCAGCAACCAAAAGCCATAGCAGAGAGGGTACTATGGAGGATTGAGAAAGATTAATTTCACTGACTCAGGATGTTTTAAGTGAAAACGTCGACGCGCTCTGAGCAGCACATTTCGTTACATTTAGTTTAACTGGATAAATGCCATTATTCAGCTTGACTGATACTTCATTAGCTTTCAAATCAGAGACAAAAGTAAATTTCTATTTTCCTCGATCCCTCGGTAGATAGTGGATAGAAAAAAATGCATCCCATCTTGGTGTTTTAAATGTGAATACTTTAATTGATTATGGATCAGAAGTTGAGTTTCCGTGATAGTCAGCTATTTGCTTTGCTTGTTGTGCTTTATTTAATATCTTCATCGTATTAAACGTGTGTTTTTTTAGCGAAAAATAGTATTTAGTGACCATTTTCTAAATTAGTTTATAGGATTGGTTATTCCTCCCTCTCGGAAATATTTTAGGCCGGCAAAAGGCCCTCTCCTCTCTTTAATTAAACTTTATGTGGTCGATGATTATTTTTCTTATCAAATAACAGATTTTTCGCATTCCAGTCAGTCATCAGATCCTCTGGTGATCTTTAGCGTGTAATTCGCAGTAACATTGATATCTTGATTTTTTGCAATAATATCAATTGCGTTAGGTTTACTGGCTTTTGATACCGCTCCGAAATCTGCGAAAACAATTTTATTGGCTAATTTTCCGAGAGAAAAAGTGAACTACTCATGCATTTATAAAGAACGAGACCGCAATGGTTCGTTCCGCTTTCACCTGCTCTTTGTGCAAATGAAACGACGATGTTTGTATTCAAGTGTTGCTAACTTTTCCATTCGTTCGGGGAGCAAAAGGGGGATGCGTTTCGGCTTCGAAATCTTTTTTTTTCAGCCGTCTGCAGCGGACCGAAGTTGAGATAAGCGAGCGAAAGCCTTCTTTTTTCCGACGTTTACTTGTGTTCGGCGCATGTGTGTCTGTGTGTTGCTTGCGGCGCTCACAAAGGCTATTTCTATTTTCTGCTTCACTTTGTCTTAAGCCTATCGATTGAGGAGGCTCTTTTATTTATTTACGTCCATCGATTCTTTTGAGTGGCATTTTGTTCTTCTGTTTCGATGTGCGAAAGGTGTGATCGCTGCTTTGTCTATCCGTCCCGTTCATTCGATTCGGACAAAAGAACGAAAATTAATCTAACCTGATCTTTGGCGGCAGACCAGACATTTTGAAATGCCCTAATAAGTCTTCTTAGGTTTGTAACAGTTTCCGTTGTACTTTTATCCTTTTCAACTGCCGTCAAACACAATTTTTGATATTCCAATATGCGTCGAGATGATTTAAAGACTTCAGTTTAAGGTACTTCCCTACGTCCTTTTGCTATTATTAATAAAGATTGCGGAACATTCCATTCCAAAAGAGCTCCACCGTTTGGTAGATTTATGTGCCATTTATTGCCACGGTTGCAGTAGCAGGCCAAAACAATTAATTATTCTTCGAAGACCTCAAGAAGACGGTTCAAAGCCCCTTCGTGAGGAGGATTAGACATTTTTCTAAGAGCACACATTTATCTGCAAAGTGACCTTTGCTCATATTGATAATGTTAGAGGTATTTATAACAAATTATTTGTTCGTTTCTCATGCTTGCTATTGTGCACAAAAAAAACTCCAATTACTCCATCCCGCTGAAATAGGACCAAAATCAATTTTGTACGTTCCGCCCTCTGGAAAATGGTAAACGTCAATACAAAACTCGTAGTTCGTTAAGTTAGTTAGTAGTCATATACTCTAATCCACGCCGGATGGTACGAATACTTAAAATGAAAAGATCTTTAAATTGGATGCAGAAAGAATGCTGCTCATCTGGGTTTCTTGAGATTTTAACTTAACTTCCGAGAGTGGCATGGAAACCAAAGTTTAGGTCTCTGATGCCGTTAAAATCCTGGCGTAGAGAGTTATGTCATCTGGAGAGTTATACGAATGATTTATTTGTTTGCCAAATAAGAGCGAACCAAGGATTATTTCAAAGAAAAGTACATCCGCTCGTCGAGAGAGGCTGGCGTCGATCCGTTGAAGGGCGTCGCGGCGCCGGCGAAGAACTGAAACGACGGCTTGTCATTTGTAATCCCATCTCCCGATGAATTGGGGGAGAATCTCTCTCCTTGGATGTATCAGCCGATGAGGCGAACTCCAAGATTTTCGTTTCAAACGGGATTACTGCAAAATATGAAAAAGAAGGAAGGATCAATCTTCCTGCTCTACTCGTCGAACCGTTATGGAGAATTCGATAGCAAAGATTAAATTTTCTTACTATACATGTTTTGCTTCTTCTCAGTTTCACCACTTGATTTTTTTACTTTATTTCATTACAAAGTTGAGAATAGATTAATTATGGTCGAGATAAATAGTTAAATAACCTAGAATTTGCTTGAGGAGATTTCAATGGAAATTAACTCAGCCTTACTATTCCAGTAAACGTGCATTAATAACTTCAATTGCAGCTTCCATTGACTGTAGAATCTCTATCGGTGCCAAAGAGCTTATCGCACTCGCCTTAAATGTTAATTATGTCTGCATCCTCACGCAAATGTATTCTCTCGGTGAATTCCTTTGTCTGTTCCCATTCATATCAAACGCCTGCTCACGACGAGGTCATGCAATTGCGTTGCATTTTGAGAGATGGCAGTTCTTTGAACTTAGAGTGACATCTTCTGCAAAATAAGAGTTAGATAATCGTAATTAGTAGAGGTGTTTGAAAATTTTTTTATTTTTACTGAAATTTGTTGATTTGAAAACCAAATTGTGGTGTTTTGTGTTTTTATTATGTTAAATAACTTATCATTCCGTTTTCTGATGGGATGATAGCGCGTCTATCCACAATGTATCGCTCGTACATTGTTGTAAATGTGATAGTAATCGTTGAAAAACTGCCAATAGCCAGCGCCTTGCAGAACATGTATTTTAGATAGTAATTTAGTTTTGTGAATTTATTGCAAAAGAATCAAGCTGAATTCGCGTAAGCAAAGATGTCATAAGTGACCAAAAACATGACAGTAAATACGTAAATCATACAATTATATATTGTAAATTTATTTAAATCATACCAAAATTACATTTCCCTCTGTTACAAATGATGAACGAAACGAAATTCACCAAAATCCGTGCTGCTTATGAAAACTGCCGAAATTAGCGTTATTTCGCTAAATTGGCCAACATTCGCGTTATTTGTTGGTTTTATCGCTTATTGCGAAAAACAAACACCTCTAGTAATTAGGAAACGGTTTATAAAATTAAATACAAAATTAAGGATGAGGAAGTGAAGAGAGGTTTGGAAAATAATCGAAACTATAAGAATATGAATAACTAAGTGAATAGGTGAGATTAAATCAAAGAGATGATTAAATTACATTAATACAGCTTAAGAAATGTCGAAGTGTTAGATTTTTCACAATCAATTCATCAATCATTAACAAAATATAAAAAATGGCATCGAAAAGTTAGCTGTCTCTCTCATTATACTAAATATATAAATAAGAAAGTATATGTGAAAGATTTTTCTTTAAATAATGCCTCTTAATGAAATTGTATAGCGAATCTTCTTGTCTTAGAAATTGTTTGGTATTATCATACCCTAGCACTTGGATAGTTTTCTTATGATATGAATTAATATACTTATTAAGAAGTATTAGAAAAGTAAGTATACTGTTTAAAATGAAGATTCCATGGATAGACAAATAAGTAACTTTGTGCTGTTTAATTAGAATTTAAATGAAGATTTTCTCTTTCACTGCCACTAATAATGGAGCAAGAAATCATAGAAATAATGAACAAAGTTTGTTTCTAGAATTTTGTCTCTAGAGAATAGCAGGAACGAATGAAGAAAATCAAAGAAATGCAAAACAGAATTATGTGAAGAAGATGTCTATAATAGACGCTATGATCTCCAAAATTGTACAAATATTTGTACAATGTTGTAAGCCTAGAAAAAGAGAAAATTGAATAAATTCTCTTTATAAATTACCTAATAAATTGGAGAAAAATTGAATGCGTCTTGATCAGTTGAAAGTAAAACCTCTTTGCTATGGAGAATGAACGTAAATTAAATGAAAAATCAATTGAGTATCACGGAATTTGTTTACATTGAATATTATTGCTGTGTTCTTTGTACTAGATACCCTATAACAGGTTTGCCGCGTTAAAATTGCATCCAGACAAAGAATGTTTGCATAGTATGAATCGTTACGAAATGGCATATGTACAAATTAAAATACCTTAAAGTTTCTCTCCACTAAATCACGCATTAATTGTATGCTAATGTATTCAAATAGTCCGAAGTCAAAAACCACGTCATGAAAAGCGAGTTTCATCGGTAGCAATTATGAGAGAACATTTTGCATATTCATTTTTTATTAGCGTTAAGATTTAACTTTGCAATCGAAACGATTAAAATGTCTGATTGGAGATGAGAAGGGGTGAAATGAAAGAAGAATCCTCTTCTCTCCGCCGTTTAATTCTAAATAATCTCTAATTCTTATTGTTAGCTAAATTGAAGGGAAAGTGATTATGCTTTTGAGGTAAATGCAAACGCTTACAACTTACTTTTTTGATTTCCGGGGCGAATCTCATTCCAAATGAAGGAAATGTTGAGAGGAAAGTAATTTGGCGAATAAGGATTTAGAGGAAAAGGTGAGGTGCAAAAGAAGGTGATTGCGATTGAGTTGGAATACGGAGCCTTTATTGCCTATGCCAATAAAGAGAATTAGCCACAGGAAAAATGGCAGTTCTTTTATGTAGAATATTTCCTTGGGCTTCAAGCGTAATCCGCTCGTTAACGAGATCCCCTAAAATGATTTAACCGCCCGATTGCAGCGGTCGATAATTGGAGCGCATTCATTGCGAATTTCATAAATCCGGATCCTATTTTCTGCAGGCGGTGGCAACATGGCCGACATGCGCATGTCTGTGGTGGTCGCATAAGCAGGATGCGGGAATCCCTGTTATTTGAATAGGTAATTTTAGCGGAATATGACGGCAAATTCATGAAGGGGCTCTCTTTTTTTCCAAACGCTAGAATAGTTGCTATTGTTTGATGAGTGGAACGCGTTCATTAGCCATTATATAAATGATTTCGAATTATCTTTGAGCGAAATAAGGATATCATTTATTTAGACCATTAAATATCTTCTATAAGTTAGATCAGTCCCTCTTATTTCTTTATTAATTGAACTTAAGAAATTAACCTGACCTAAAGTGTGCCCGGATAAGCAACTCGGTCGCCTATTCCTATTTGGTGAAAGCGGCCCCGGGTTTGATTACCAGTGGGTGCCCAGTGTTCCAATGGACTCCAATGACCACAGCTTTGCCCTTCTTTTTGCATCAAAAAGCACTACAACAATTAAAGATGCGAATAATACTTATTTTATCATATTTTTGAACCAGAAAAGTTTTCCATTTGAATAAATTTTCTAAGGAAGTTATAAAAGTGTAATCTGAAGAATTTAAAAGCCACAGGCTCTTCTATGATAATTTCCTATGACAAAGCAAAATTCTGGTGTTTTGTAATATACAGCGGATGATAAATTATTTTTTCCATAGAAATTTTGCCGTAAGCGAGACAAGCAATTTGCATTAATAGCGGAATTTTAATTGTTTACTGGATAATTTCAATTTGAAGTTATTTTCTTCTCTTGAATTAATACGTATGAAAATTGAGATCAAACGTTTGAATAATTCAACATCGATGTTAACTTCATTTTTACCATTTTCATTTCCAATATATTGTTACCAATTATTGTTATTGTTATAATATATCGATATTGTTTTTCGATTCTTAATTTTAACGTCATCGAATTCAAGTGCAAATTTTTTCTGAATATTTTTTACATTTATAGCTCCAAAATATTTTCGAAATCAAGTTATTACTATTTATCTAAATGAACATTTTTAGCAAATACGACGTGAGTAGTAATTGGCGGTTCATATTCGGATGCTTTTTAGTGAATTAATTAATGCCCAGTGCGTGTTTTTCGATCATTTTTCTTGGTGAAATGCATCGATGTATGTAACAGATTAGGGTCATCCGAAAGTGGCTTTGTTTAAAATTCGAATAGAAATGCGTAGTTTTGGAAAATCCATCATTTGAAATGAAGTGGAATATGACGTACCTTAGCTTTTATCTCTGTGTAAACTCTGGAAAGCGCACGAAACCTTTTTGTTTATTTTTTTCGATTTTAGCTATGTTTGTTGTTTCTTACGAAAACATCTAGCGGAATTTTACGTTAATTTTCTGAGGAACTATAAAAGGATATGGCAATGTTTTATTATTATTATTATTAGTATATTATTGAAATTATTGGCACTCAAGAGAATTTAAAGGGAGAAGGATTGAAATATGTTCAGTTGGTGGCTGTGAAAATAAGGAAATAATAGTATAAGTCTGTGTGATCTGTTATAATCTGTTAGCCATGTAAGCTTGATATTGTAATATAAATGTTACAATTAACAGATTTATCTAAAGTATCGGTGGTTATGCATGTGATTTCTAAGATACTTCTAGTAGAAAATAAGGCACCAGGTGATATTTTTAAATCGTTTGCATTCCATCCAACTAGAGATTGTTTCCATAAATTTACTATGCACGAAATGATCACGAGTCGTCCGTTACTAAGTATTTTGATGGTCAATATCACTATCAGTAAGGATTACTTTCGTGCTCGATTTCTTTTTCTGCTTCCGCAAAAGTGTATATCCTCCATTAAAAATAAAAAAAAGATTTTATGTTTTGTTTAAAAGTTTTTTTAAACTTTTTAAGTTAAAATGTAGCAGCGGACTCGAAACCTATCTCTAGGTTTGGAAACAATTTTTAAGTCTTCTGATTCTGATTTTGCAGGATTAATTCGGTAGTCGGTTTTTCTTTAGAGGAAGTTGGAATATAACGAATCATTCCAGATCATGGTTTCGCGGGCAATTGGCTGATATCAATCCTCGCTTTAATTTGTGATTCAACTCTTGGAATTGAGAAATGGGAACAGTAAAATGTGCTTAATTTTAGGCGTTCGGATGCTAGATTCTGAAAGATACGAAAAATGAGATGAAACGGGAACGCAATTCGTTAAGAGCGTTTCGGCGAATCCATTAGTCAGTGCCCTCTCAAGGCCAGATTCATCTTCCTGGAATTATTCCTTCGGTTTTATCTTCTCTCCCCAGCGCTTCCCCCACTTGTTTAGAAGTCCCAATTCCCATCTTATCCTTCGCTTGCTATCCTTTATTTCTTTTTTTCCGGTTGCATCCAGACCCAACATTACGTTTTCACTGAGCAGCGTAAGTTCAGGTTTTAGTGTGAATGCTGATATAAACTCGCGAACTGCATCATTCATTGCTTTTCTGAATATTTGGAATACCAGCGGAGATCACGGACTAGTTATGCTATTGTTAAGCTAACTCGCAATACATTTAACGGAAATACGACCTCTTACAGATGGGTTGAATAGACATAGCTTATCATGATGTCGAACTCGGTCCTCACTTTTGAAATCAGACTATAAATAATTGTGATTATGGTGAATTAATTGTAATGCACTCGAAATATAAAATGATTTAATGAGAAATGTGAAATAAACAAACTTAATCACTCATTGATACGTTTAAATGAAATATTTCTGGAAAAGAATATCAATACACGAGTATACTATGATATTTGAAATCAAAATAGAATCAATGTCTTCATCCAACTTCTGACTTCGTTTAAGCAAGAGAGGTCAGCATAGCAACAGAAAATGAATGGGAGTGTTGGATAAATGGTCTGCCCTGCAAGTGGAAGATCTGGGTTCGAGTCCTGGCTTCGGCATACTTTTTCTCCTTCATTTCTTCTCTTAATTAAAGCATGTGAATCATGCGTTTAACCATCGCTTATTTATATATTTCTTAAGCAAATTTAGCTTTACATTGATAGAGAATATTATGGAGTTTGAATTTTCGAATTCTGTGAAAATTTTCTGGCGAACTTATTTTTTTACGTCATTCATGTGGTATTTTCGTCCTCTCCGATGGAACCACGGAATGCTGAGGGAAACGTTGTTAGCCATTGAATTGGCGCTCAGTTCAAAATCAAGCCAATCATTGCAGATGATAGATACTTGCCTTCGTAGTTTTGTATACTTCTTAGGATTTGGGACGCGTTCATACACAGATCAGTACATACATAAACGTGGTTATCACCTCAAAATTCTCATTAGGGGGTACTGATTTTGTAAACATTCTATATTGTATATAGAAATTAATTTAGCACATTTCATATCTATCATTTTGTCTTTATTTTCGACCCTTGCTATCAAATTTTGGTTTCTCATAGACAAATGAATATCAGTTTTGCCTCTAAGGTTTTGTTTTCTCTCCCCGAGACTTCAAGTCGAACCAGGAGAGATGTAAATTTACATACGACACAATCGCTTTGCAAGGCGTGAGATGCGTAGGCATTCAGGGAAATGCCGACTTTGAGTATGATTCTGATTGCGGTGGTCACTATGAAGTAAATATCGGCACAATTTCTGTTCGCAGTTACCTGGATTTCTATAGCCTCGTGTGTAATGTTTGAGTTCGCGTTGAATACGTTCACAATACTTCTTTAGCGAAGTATTAGTGATTGATAATATCTAAATAAAATATCCGTAGGGTAAGGGAGCCGTATTTCGGATACCACTTAGGGGAACTCGGGGCAGAACGGGATAGCGGGGCAAGACGGGATAGTGCCCTTATCTCGAATGGTGAGAAACAAAGAATGGCGGAGAGACGTTTAACTATTCCTAAATACTGTCAAGAAGAAACGGCAGTCATTTTGGCCACTTTGGACAGTGCCTTCTGAGTGTACAGACCACACGTGGTGCTCCGGTGTGGTGTTTTGTAATTTTTCACAGATTTTTGTGCAAGGTAAGCTTTTAACCGTTACTTTAACGTTCTTGTTTGTTATCTATAGTCATAGTGCATGTAATTAACTACAAGACACGCGTGTAATACTATAAATATGTCAGCTTTTTGGCTCGGTGTACTCTCATTATCTAAAACGTGCTCTTGGGGCGGAACGGGACGGGGCAGAACGGGATAGTATCCCGTTCTGCCCCGTCATATCTTTACGATAAAAGGTTTGTAAGCAATGATTCTTTTACATTTCAGACGGTTAAAACGTACGTTAGGAAGACTGATAGACAAACATGGGATATCGGAGCGATTGAATTGGCTGTTGAAGCGGTTCTATCGTCTAAAATGGGGTATTTGAAGGCTTCTAGACAATTCAGCGTGCCAAAGACAACTATCGAAATATGCTTGAAGAAAGCCAAAAACAATCCGCAGTATAAAGTTAATACATCGGGTGTAAAATATAAAAATGTATTCACGCTAGAACAAGAACAAGAACTGGTATCATATCTGAAGAATGTGGAGAGCAGGCTTTTTGGACTAACAACAAAAAATCTTAGATCATTAGCGTATGAGTTGGCCGAAAAAAATGGGCTGACGCACAGATTCAGTAAAGAGACATGTCTAGCAGGACAAGACTGGATTAAAGGATTTCTTAAAAGGCACCGTAGTTTGTCCATTCGCACTCCAATAAATACGAGTGGCACGCGTGCTATGGGATTCAATAAGATCGCAGTTTCGAAGATTAACTCTCTTCTTAACAACATTATTGATAAGCACAAGCTGACTCCCGACAAAATATTTAACTGCAATGAAACCGGCATGTTGGTTAATCCGAAAAGTCAGTCGAAAATAATAGCTCTAGAGGGAGAAAGGCTAGTGGGAGCTATTGTATCTGCTGAACGCGGAGAAACAGTGCCCGCAGAGGTTTGCATGTCAGGTTTTGGATTGTACATGCCACCGATGCTTATCTTTCCTAGGATTTACAAAAAGCGAGAATTTGAACTTGGTTTACCCCCAGGAGGATGGAGTTAAGTTCACCGTTCGGGTTGGATTACTGCTGAAATATTTCTAGTCTGCTTTGCTAAATTTATCGTCTTTTCGAAAGCCACAAAAGAATCCCTTGTTCTGCTCATTGTGGATGGACATTCGAGCCATAACAAAAACCTGAAGCTGCTTGAAATGGCAAGAGAAAATGGTACAATTCTTCTTTGTTTACCTCTACACACTTCCCACAAGTTGCAGCTTTCAGATGTAACGGTTTTCAAGCCCCTCAGTCTCTACTACGGTGAGGAGGTTAGAAAGTGGCTAAGAATCCATCTCCATCCATCCATCAAGAATCCAGGAAAAGTCATTCCAGAACTTTTCCAGATATCGACAATCTTTGGTGCGGCATTTTTACATGCTGCCACAATGCCAACCGCCATAAACGGTTTTAGGAAAACGGGGATATGGCCATCAGATCTAAACGTTTCTTCAGGCGTAGACTTCCTGCCTTCTGCGACTACTGACACTCAGGAATACAACGAATACTCCGCAGAAAAGATTGCCGATGGTAACGATCTTGATTCGACAACTGACTCACTAGGGTGCACTGAGCAACAGAACAAGAAGGCGAAAATCCAAGGTAACTCCAGCAACGAACCACAACCTGGATGTTTATAGGAGCAAGATTCTCCGAAAATTTGCTCAAATTCCCAGGCAAAGCCAGCTTTTCGGACATCACCTGAAGCTCTGATATCAATTCCAGTAATCAAGAGAAATACAAGGCGGACTTCAAGGAAAAACCGTTATATTAACAGATTCTCCTTACAAGAATGAGTTGCAGGATTCTATTGCGAAGAAAAACAAAAGAGAAAAAGTGAAAGAGCGCAAAAACTAAAAAAAATAAGTCAGTTAAGGAAAACTTATTCAAGAAGTCAAAGTGCTCAAATAAATCAAATTAGATGAGCATGGAGGCTATTGAAACACACATAGAAGATGATGAGTGTATTTACTGTGGGGAATGTTACTCCATTTCAAATGAAGGTTGGGTTGCCTGTCAAAAATGTTTTAAGTGGGCGCAAAACTCATGTGCTGGTATAGAGAGCAAAGACGACGACGAAATTTTAATTTGTTAACTTTGCCAGGACAAGTAGTGTACTTTTTTATGAATATACTAAGAAAATAAATTTTCTACTTCAAACATGGCTATGGGTTTTATTCCTAATAATTTTTCCTATGATTTTTTATTTTTTTTCTATTAACAATTGAAGAAACGATATCTTTTTTATGGTTTAAGACGATAATTCCAATTGTTTTTCAATGTTTTTAGTGATAGAATTCAATAAAAAAATCTCTATCCCGTTCTGCCCCGTACGTGGGGCGGAACGGGAAATATGTAGACTTTCTTTAAAAATGCATAAAAATAAACAAAATGTATAATTATAAGTACCTCTCATGTCACAATTGTTATTTAACATTATACAGTTATGTTTTATGACTTCATTAGGTGTCTATTTTATTTACCTGCTTTTTTAAAAATGGTTAAACAAAAAATATCCCGTTCCGCCCCGCCTTCCCCTACAGTTTTATAAATTTTGGTAACTATAATGTTTCACAGAATACGAAAATTCATGTTTCACCTCTCTGTTCTGTAATACCCTACGAGATTCCGTGTTCAAAATTCGCATATTTTAAAAATATTTTGAACTAATTCAATGGAATTAACAAAGTGCTCCTTCTACAACTTCGGACAGTAATGCTTCTTATTTTCAGATGGTTTAAATTAATGAAAATGTATGACTTTTTGAAATAAAAAATGAAAAAAGCTTTATTTAAAAAACATAAACACCTTATTTGTATTACATTATATGTAATATATATTATATGTAATATATATTACATTATATGTATATAATATTGATTATATCATTATTAATTTATCTCCTAGAGCACACTTCCAGCCTATGTTTGTCTTTAACAAAGAATAAATGTCTTTGCTCTTAGGGCTCACATAATTATCTAGTGTGGACCTTGGGACGTTAAAATACCTGTATGCTTTTAGGAAACACATTTGCTTACTCTTTACTGCCTCAAGAGCTTTTCCCATAGGATCTTCTGACCAACGTTTCCTAACTCCGGGTATCATCTGGAATAGTGATAATAACCATAATGATTCGTCTAGTATGAGAAAATCGGGTGAAATCAATCAGTGGAAAGTATTATAACCTAAATGCGTTATTA
Source organism: Sympetrum striolatum (assembly GCA_947579665.1). NCBI lineage: Eukaryota > Metazoa > Arthropoda > Insecta > Odonata > Libellulidae > Sympetrum > Sympetrum striolatum. The sequence continues at coordinate 3,091,284 of OX388350.1, forward strand.
TTACGTTTGTACCAATCAGGATTCGACTGAAAACATTTTGGCAACCACCTTGAAATAATTACTTTCCTACATTCTTTAGTATCAGTGCTTTATAAATCAATTCTTATGTATATGTAGTCTTTATTGTTTTTTTTACGACTCAATGCTTTAAATACCACACAAAATAGTTCCTAATTTTGGATATACGAAAATAGGCAACATTCCAAAATTAGGAACATTCCAACCCTCCATTTGACACAACCGATTCGATTGTGTAGGTTATGTGATCGTAATTTCACTTATACATATTAATATTAGAGTAAATACGTTACTTAGACACATCAAATAAAAGATCATAAAACCTTGCCTTCCGTGTAAGAACATGGCTCCGAAAACACCACAAAACTACTCGGAACTGAAAAAAACACGCTTGACTCTTTCAACTCCACTGGATCTAAAGGACACACGAATAACTCCCAGAATGGACTCCTACAGCTACTGGAAGGTAATTGAACTGATTTCCAGAAGAAAACAGCACCTTCTTAATCGCCACATCCGAAATTGGGCAACTATCCGAAATGCAGCTTAATACAGAAACACCATACGGTTTGAGAAGCGTCGTTATGTCTTGAGTGAAAACAAGTGATGTGGATCTTCGACTCACCTTTCAAGGTCTTAATTAAGAAATTAAGAAAGAATACTTACCTCACCTAAATTCTATATCACAAAAGAAATGATACCAATGTTCAGAATACTGCATTGTTGCAGTTTAAGTCTATTGCTATTGTTGGTTACTATATTGATACCTCGGATGTTGTTTGTAACATTTTTTGTATGACAATAGAACTAATAGGTTATCCACATCATACAGTACTGTTTAAACCTTGTACGGCCAGTCCCAATTATTGATTTCTCACTCAATTTTTTATAAAACCATCTAAAAATCTTGAAAAATAGTATATAATATAGACAAAGTAGTTATTAAAAATGACTTTCATTAAATTATAAAATTAAGAAAGTAGAAATCCTGCATTTCATTTAATGGAGCCCTTAAGAATGATTAGCCAACGTTAAATATATTTTCAATGTTTATTAGTCACGTTATAGCTTTAGAATTAAACAACGACTGCGATTAAATAGAAAACTAAGACAGGATTTCTCTAAAGTAAGAGAGTTTTCGAGATCTGTGGGCGTTGATTTCTTCGTAGTTCCCCTAAGACCGTAGATATCCGTAATAACTCTTTTCTATTCCTATTGTCCTTCTACTTTAATTAGACTTATTTTTGCCACTCTGTAGTTCTCCGTGATGCTACTAGATTGCACTGCCGTCCGATCCGTCAGACTCTTGACAGATATGCACATTTTCCGAGGAACCCCATCGCAACCTACTTTTGCATCGGACGGCAATTCTTTTCCAATTTCTATGGAAACTCAAACATTTTTCTCTTTTCAGCTCTCAGACCACTGAATTCGATCTTTTCATGCTTACCTTACTTTTTGAAGAAATAAAAAACTCCTTCCTCGGGTTCTTATCTACGCTCAGTTTATTTTACAATTTGCAAGTTTTTTCGGAAGTATTTGAATCCTCCAAGAAATGTTTCATACCAAAACTATAGACGATTCACAGAGTTGTCTTTTTATCGAAATTCGAAAAAAGGAAAGAGCATGGAATTCACTGCTGGGTAGCTGTCAAATTGCAGATGAAAAGAGATGATTAGACATATCGCCGGTAGAGAGATGTCCCGGACACCATTCCCGGAAGCCTTTTTCGGTCTCCCAAACGTCTCAGTTATTTTTTGTTAGGTTTAGAAATGGTTAAGCATCAGTTGATCTAATGAGGAACATTGTTATCAATGAACTGAATTTAACATGTGATAAATATGATAATGGTATCGCTCTCGATGCCAAATACCCGAGGGCTTAACCTAAACTTGTACGATTTATTTAGTATTTCTAGGAAAGACATGCCTATCACATAAGCACATACAAGTGTGACGAAGTGGGCTACGCCTTCACCACAAAGAGAACCACAATGTCATACATAAGGTTTCATTCAAGTTTGAACTTTAACCAAATTGATGTCGATTTAATCTCTAAAATTTTCGTTTCCCGTTGGCTCTAAACCAATCCTCAGAGATTTTATGGCGATGCTGTCTGATTGATTATCATGAACAACTCCTGAGGGGCGTACTGTGATTGGCTGATTTCATTGTCATTTCGCTCTTATAATTTGAGGGACTTCCCATTCGTATTGAAGCAAAAGAATTTCTCGACGGTGAAAAAGAATTCTGGTCCAGGAAACCCTTCTAGTTCCTTTTGTTCTTCCTACTGATTTCCACCAACCTCTCTATGCTCGATACTCAATCAGCTATGGCTTCATTACGTGGAACTACGTTCAGAGCGATTACGAATTACTTTATATTGAATTGAAAATAAAATAACATTGTCTGTCACAGACCCTTGTTGTTTTGGATTTGATCCTGGCCAAGTTCCGACGAAACGAATAATTTTTTAAAAGGATTTTAGCCTAGGAAACGAACTGCTATGCCTTTTGTTCCTGTCTTAGATCAGATTCAAAGGGAAAATAAAGCAAATTTTGGTTCATATTGTGTTCCGTTCTAACAAGAAACGTTTTTATCGTTGCACGAATGAAATTCTGCAATTTTTACCATAACGAATTCATTGATCATATTTATCTTCCATCACTTCCGTTTCCATAAATGAATTTTTCAATAAAATCTTTTATGTTAAGAAATTAATCGCCATATTTTGAGATTATTCAAATATGTATATCTGGAATCTAAAAATTGTTTAAAATCTCCAATAGTCGTCTTTGTCGGCACCTCCTACATTTTTACCCCTTATTATGATATAATTGCTTTGTAATGTCCATTGGGTGTTTCTAAGAAGTTCCTCTCCGAATATCGCTTCAAGATGGAGCTATGAATCTGCAAACACGGCTCATGGAAGATTTTAAACCTCTTATTGATTAGCAGATACGTTCATTTTTTATTGTCTCACATCTAGTCCTTTTAGCATAAAATTACCGTTTAAAATATATATTTAGTAAATTTTCGTAAATTTTGACGTAAGTAAAATGACGTTGTTAGAAACCGAAAATTTAAATACGTATTATGATTTATATTCAAGAAGTTCGTGTTTCGGTTTGACTCTAAACTCCGGTGAAACTGTGGATTGATATTTTCGGTTTGTGTTTTTTCCGATTTTCGGTTCCGTTTCTTTTTGATTCCTTATTTTTTAGCATCCCTGTGTGTGAGTGATCTTTGTAATCCCATTTTTACTTTCCTGAATATATATCCACGCTAATGCGATCTGAGATATCGGAGGGTGCCTTAATGCGATTCGATGCCATCAATTAAACGCGAAGAGGCTTTTGAAAGGGTAATTGTGGTCGGAAGATACAGATGCGGTGGAAAACTGCGCAGATTCCTCGCATAAATCCTTCCAGTAATTTGCGAGATTTTTTGCGACCTGGCACGCCCATTGCATCACTCAGCGGACCCTTTCCCGTTCCTTATACCACTCTCCGTGCCAAATCACGAGAGAAAGGTCGGATTCTCCGAAAGAATATCAAGAATTTCGTATCGCAGGCTCATCCCCGAACCGTCGGATCTCTAGGATCTGAGGCAACGTTGTCTATAGCAACAACTCTACATCTTAACAGAGCTTTTTATAGCTAGACTCTTCTGAAGAGGTAAACAAAATATTGGTGGCTAATTTAATATTAAGTTAATATACTTGTGGTTCTTTATACAATAGAAGGCTGTTTCTTCTAATTGTTATAGCTGTCGTGCTGACTGTCTAAGTCTCCTTGGCAATTACTCTTTCTATTACAGTGGATTCCCACCTTTTGTCTTCCATTTATGTATCAGTTGAAGTCTAGAGGAATACTTTAATTAACAATTTACAGTACCTTTTCATTAGTTACAGACTCTATTTTGATTTACAGAGGAAAAAATTTCACGTGATTTCGAGCTTCATTGTCATTAGAATTACCTTTTATTACCATTACGATAAAAATATATCACAAAATATAGCGGATTAGTAATGCAAAATTTGAATAAAAACATAGCGAAAAATTATTTACGGCACATTAATGTACTGCAGAAGGGCAATTTGGAATTTACCGCTTCGTGCAACTAAAGCCAACCTTTTTTCGAGAAACTATAAAGGAATTAATTATTTGCGAATGCTTTCTTACGCTTCGTTGATTTGGAAAAATTTGGTAATTTTTAGAGAAAGAGTAATTTTAGAGATATATTTTTGCTTAAAACGGGGAAGTCAGCGAGCGTTGACTATATTACGCCGTCATACTCCTGCAGCACATATTCCGCCGAAAGGAATCATTACAAATCCGCGATTTCCACCTAAACTGCTTTTGACGTATGCAATGGCTGAGCGAATAAAGTATGTGCTCTGTCGAGGGAAACCACAGAACCGCATTTCAAAGATCAATAAATATGGCGGAAATACGAAAATCTCGACAGGTTAATTCATGCTGATATGAATTAAGAATGATTAAGAGCGACCGAATTTCGATGCAAAATTCCACTCCAATTTTCCATTGGAATCTGAATACATCATCTTTGCATTAAATCAAGTTTTAACCTCATCTGTTTGATATTTATAAGTAAACCTTCGGTACTTTCTTGTGTCGGTGCTGTGCGCTTCAAAGTTAGAGATAAATCCATTGGAGTGGGCGGAGGAAGAGGAAGCAATTCTTTTTCGAAAGTTATTGCCCAAATGCTAATTAATCATTCTAAGTATACAACATTAAAATCCATTAAAAATCGAGCTTCTTCTTTTTATGAACATCTTTTTAGAGCATGAATTTCAAAAATGCCCTTAATAACGTGTCTATTTTATCGTAATAAATGCCAGAATCATTTTTCTGTGGGATATGTTTAATTAATGAAGCCAAGAGATTGATCAACTCCATACTTTTCTTTATAACTCAGGGAAGGGGGCCATTAAATTCTATTGAATGCTAATTTTGCTGGATTGGTCATTGTGTAATTCTTGTAACATTGTATGCATTCCTTAAGAAATATTATTAGGTTTTAAATCTCTTACAACCGTCTTTGCCTGCGTTCACATAGATATCCATTTTAAAAGCATTCTTTTCTTGTTTTCTCCGAATTCAGGGGAATGAGATGAGGAACGCCGTCAATGACGGCTAATAACTCTAATTTATTAATAGCCGTGATCCAATTTTCTTTCTTTACTTCAATAATATGTGCTGGGAAATTAAATTGTCAAATGCGGATCGTGCAGCTCATGTGGCCATATCAGAAAGCATGGTGCTTAAAATAGAAAAGCGCATGAAAGTCTGGAATCGTACAGTAGGATGAAGAAGCCAGAGTTCCAATCCTGGGTATAGTTTTAACGTAAAATGGATTTTGACTCATATTCATCTCTGTTTTTTACATTATCTGTCTTTTCCATTGGATATTGGTCTCAATGTCTTCATGGAGGAAAATTTTGCACCACTCCTACAGTTTAGGTGACATTTTTTAATTTACTAATAGCAAAATCAAATATCTTGCATTTATATTGTCCTTTGGTTACGTTTTTCTCTTAAGTACCTGGCGTGTTTTTAACATTTTTAATATAACCAAGCGAATTTCCTTGTCAATATAAATATCTTTCACAGAAAATGAAGAGTGTGGCTACAGCGTAAAAGTGAGAATTTAGTGATTAGTCATTTCAAAAATGCATGCATCTTGTATTTAGTAATAATGTTAGTGGGCGATGAAAGCGGAGTGGCCGACAGAGGATTGTGGTCAGACTAATGTCGGAGGGAGTGCATTTGTCCTTTGATAGGAGCACTTTGTGACGCATTAGAGGCGTCCTTTTGAGACTTAAAATGGCGGTCGTTTGAGGATACCCGGAATTAGAAAGCAACGGGAACGCTACAATGATTTTCATTCATAAAAGGTGCGGGAGAAATAAAAATCGGATAACGTGAAAAGAACTTTGAATAATCATGGAAGAATTACGTAAGAGTTCAGGCGTATACAATGACTATCTACATAGTATGGCCACAAGTGATGCCTTTGGTGGATAGTGGAAGAATCTCTTTAAATTGGGAAGAGTACCTTGCAATTTAAATAATGTGAAAATATTAAAAATTAAAAATATCTTTCCACATGAAACTTTTGGAAGCGTGAATGGGTACCAAAAGATTTATTTATAACTTTTTGTTGATTAACGATGAATTATTGGCAGTGATTTGTTTCAGTGGCAGAGTTTTTTTGGATCCTGGCTCACGTAGGCTCACCTGATTGGCCGTAACGTGGCCAAGCAGGTGAAAATCCAATCTTAGAATCAAGTTTGGATCATATGAAGTCTCACTTCCCATCTAAATCTCGAAAAATATTTGGATCGGAACTCCACAGTTAAAAATCACCAGAAATAAATTTTGGAGACGCCAACCTTCGTTATATCTTATATATATAGCCTTATCGAAATTCGATATTAGTAAATATTTTGCTCTATACAATAAGTCTTGATTGCTCTACCCTCTCTGCATATTATGAAGATGGCATATAATGAGGAATTCCATTTTAAAGAACCTTTTTCCAGTTATTGATTCATCGAAATCGGATAGAAGACTAGAGACTCGTTTCCCTATAATCTCCAAGTATTGCGTTCTTCTGCGATTGCTGTCCCGTTGAAGTATCGTCTGAACGTTATATAAACGCCTTTAACAAGTTATAATCTTCCAACTAATTTACGGCATTCTTCTTTTCCCGGATTTATGAGTAGAAAGCTTTCTCAAGATAACCTTCTATTAAAGTCAGAAGTAATATGAGGCTGACGGCTTCCGAAATATAAATTTTAACATTTTATATATCTTTATTGATAATCCATAGTCTACAGCAGTGTTATTTTGGCTGATCTAATCAATCAAATTCATTGGTGATACACAAGCACGAGTTAATGCTTTTTTTCCGAATGAGCGAATGCGCGTAATTTTTGTACTCGCGTTTTTAAGGGTTTAAATTTAAAGAGGGAACTCATTTTCCGATGGTGGCTATTCCACTTATTTTCAAACGTATGGTGCTACTGAATCTGTTAAATCCATGTTCTGGCAACTTTTGAGCCTTTGGGTGAAGATACAAAAATCTTTGTACGCATTTCTTGATCCTCTTGCTTGTGAACTTTTTAAATCGCTTGCCACCATTGGCAATCTTTGAATTTCTTTTCCGTTCATCCCAGCTGCTGTCAAAGAAAAATTTCACTCTATATTCCAGTAGTAATTTCGAGTCTGCTGTCTTTAACCGATTCTGAGATACCTTCGCCTGCTTTTCCGATCGTTTTCTGCACTTTTTGGCAAACCTCGCGCTTTACCTTTACGAGTTTTCGGGGTTAACTATTCGCGGAGATGTACCAGAGTAGAACACGAAAGAGGAGTAGCACGTTCCGCCAACACCACCCAATAACGCACACGAAAAATTAGATTCCTTTGGTGGAAACCCTCAAACGAACTGTCTTTCAGTGAGCTATGTTTAGAAAACCGATCACTTTCAGATCGACTTAGAATCTTCCCGGAATGGATTCGTTTTTTCGGCGAAGTTCAGATCCACCTTAAGTTTTAATTCCAATTAATCCTAGTCCAACTCCCCCAAACTCCATTATTTTCAATCGTCAATCAAAAATCTAATATATGGAGAAAGTCATGTGCTGGCTACATCAGATTTTTCTGATTGAATCCATCGATTTTAAAGAGTAACTTCTTTCATATAAATTACCCTTGTTTTTCTTCTTTGAATCAGACAAACAAAAAATATTAAGAAAAGAGAGAAAAGACATGGAGCGAGGCGTTCTACAGAGCGAAAAATGCTGAGGCGCACGATTTCAGTTGGAATGATTCGAATCCGAAAAAACGCACGAGTTGTGTTTCCGCTGCAGAAACGATGATGCTGAGATATCGAGAATGACCCGTAAACATTCAAATGCACTCGTAATAATTTTCAGCGATCGGTGTATCGCTACGGAAGAGATCTCTCGTTTTTTAGAGAAGGCAAACAAACAGCGTTGTCACGAAACACTACAGAGGAGAAAAAGATGAGTAACCCATTTATTTCCGAAATGCCGCTTCGTCTCTCTCTCTCTATACCCCTTTCTGTTCCCTAGAAACGGGTTAGGGATTGGGCCCTCGCTCTGTTTCCTAAGGTTGGTTTGGTGTGGATAAGTGCATTGAATCCCTTTTTTCTGCGTTTAAAGGTTGGTAACTTGAGGAAGCTGCCATTATTTTTGTAAAGTGCCGAAGTTTGAATCCAGGGGGGAGTTTTTGCGTGTATAAGTTTATGAGTGTTTTATCATTAATCAAAGACCTTTCCTAAACTTTTCATTCGAGAGTTAGTAATTTATCAGATGCTTCTTCGTATTAAAAAGAATGGTTTGTTTTTCATTTGCTTACAAGAACAGGGTAGGAAAAAATGAACACTTACTTTCTTCACAGTCTAGTTCTTGCCTTGATTATGTGAAACCTAACGAGGGTTGAGTGATGCTGAATGATGACTCTGATCTTTGTCTGTCCTAATGGAGTATGTGAAGTATTGAGATCGGTTGGAACCATATCCTCTCTTCCGTAATAAGAGCTAGAAAAGAGGAGAGTGGTGCCCCTGGAGTCTTCTGACCCCACTACGTCAGAATTCGTTGGTTCACTCAGTAAATTACACTAACTCTAACACTTTTGGTGGCTTTCCATCAAAAGAAATCTTAATTAATGCCATTATTCAGCACCACTCAATCGCTCCCATATCATCACAGCAATGAACTCGACTGAAACCAAACTAATGAAAGACTTTCCTATTCCGTATTCATCAGGGCAAGATTGCAAGATGCTAAGGAATACGCCATGTAAAATGCCATTGTGAAATTCCTGCTTTTCCAATAATTTTCCCCTTGTTCACTAAGGGTAACACATCACCTTTTTGGTCAGTGATGCAAACACAGTGCGGTCAAGGGCAAACTACCTCATCTTGCTTAGAATGCCTCAGTCCCTCTTCTATACTTTAGCCCTCTCATTGCGGTGCAAATACTTTTATGGATGAGGATTTTAAGGACAGAATCTGCGGATCCAGTGATGTTGATGCTTAAGAATGCTTTGAAAAATGAGAAAAATTGATTCGATCAGAGTGAGCGCAGTTGGAGAATAGAGAAATTGGATGACACTTTCCCGACCACTCAGTGGGATGGAATCGAAGCTCCCAAACGAAGACTTTCCTTAAATTTGAAGTGCAATGGATAGAACCAGAATTGAAGTAAAGGTAGGCGGAAGATCAATCACCTTTATTGTCTCAAATGTTTTCTTTTTGTATGTATTGCTCTTTTCGGTAATACCCATTTAACCATCTATCACTTGTTGATACCTTGCATTTTTTCTCAATGCATTTGAGTCAGTTTATTTCAAACTCAAATTAGGATTCCTCCAATTTTCAACTTATAATTTGAATTCTGAATCAGTATTATATTAATTTGAATTGCATTGGCTTTGGATTTGAAAAACATGGAGAAGACGCCAAATCTAAGAATCCTACCTCTGTAATATGTGTTCGCATCAAAGTAGATGGAAGTGAGGGATTGCGGGTTTAAAACTTAATAGTGGCAGCAAGTTCTTCTTCAAAAGGTTTTATTGGTAGTCAAAATAAAAATATAGGTTACTATGAGCGGACAATCAAAAATATATATTCTTAAGATATACGAAAGGAATGAGTTATCTGGATACCTCTTAATTTTCTTACCTGAATCTGAAATCCTTAAGTGCAAAGTTATAATAAAATTCAGTTCACTTTTAAAATTGTATTAAAATGGTGACTTCGTTAAAACGTAGAAAGATAGTCTATTATTTTACCGGTAGGTCTGACTATGGCTTATCTGCATCAAAACTGGTAAATATTTTAATACATTTTGTGAAAAATATAAAACATGTTTCTATAAATTATACATATACTGTATTGCGGCTTATGGGCTGCTCTCACGGAAGGACTGAGAAGATAATTCTGTCTTGAAATTCCTATGGGTTTTTTATTGAGCTTCTCGCCTCTGACTTAATATTGACTAGAGGAAAATTTTATCGGTGTTAAGAAATAAGGTTTCACGTAGTTTATACTTCTATCAGGAATATAACACAACTGCAGATTTAAATAAATAATTTGAAATGCATATTTTTAACAGAAAACTTTGAAAAGATTATAAATAACTTTAGGGAGCCTCATAGCGAAGTGGAGTGTATCCTTCCATGAATGTGCTCCCGAGTTCGATACAGAGTGAGCACATAAATTGGAGATTCATTTCATTCAGTGAAAATGTTTAAGCTATATGAGTTTATGGTTCTCGGTTCCAATGCGGTCCAGAATGAGGCTGAGTGGTACATGTCCTTCAAATTCCACTGCTACAGACGTTGAACCTCCGTGGCCTGTTACGTCATCGATTTTTCTTTTTTAATATACAATTTCATACGTTTACCAGGTAATAAATAAATGGCGAGTGACGTTGAGGAATCATTGAGAAAGGCTGGAACTAATTTTTATTTGCTATATCACTACATTTACCTTCCAAAATAAATTTCTTGGACGTATCACAACGATTCTTAGCTATAACAAAATTCAACATTTATCACTTGGAATATATATATATATACATATATACGAGTAAATGGTTGCTTGCATTCTGCAAGCATATAACTCAAATTTCAAGTCGACATCATATCGAGAGGGTCCTCAAAAGTAGAAAAAGCATTGAAAATATTCTTGAAATTCGCTGCTATTTATCCGTCCAGCATCGAACCCGGGTCTTTCTCGTGATAGTTCGTATGCAGCACAATAGAAAATCACCAAATCTAACTATGTGTGGAAATTCAAGCTAAGATATTGGGTGCTACTGCTTCAAACGACGTCCTACTTTTCCCTTATATTCCTTATGTGAGAAATTGTAATGTGCTCTGGCATCGAACCCAGGAACAGCATGGTCTTATTTAATTATTTTTCTTAAACTGAGTCTTAATATACATCTTCTCTCTAAGCAAGAACTTCCTATCATTTCGATAAGTGCATCAAAAAAATAACGAAAAACTACCTCAATGTATTTTACAATTCATACCTCAGTAGTTTCCTTTGACAGGCACGAACGCGACTGAAGGAAGTAAATCCACCACTTCCGGCTTATTGCTTATGAAAATTAAAAAGACGCAGCCGTAACTTTGTTGAACAGTTAATTGTTCGTACATTTGGAAAGTATTCAATTTGTATGGTCTTGGAAGCGATGACTTAGTTCCAAATCCACTCCGTCGGATGTGGTCATCAGCGGCGATTGCGAGCGTAGGTTTTAATTGGCACTCGGTCGACGCTCATTGCATTTGCGGGAGTAGCAGCTGTTCCAACGGACTCTCCTTTATCTCGTACGTCTTGCCCCACCGATGGCTTCTCCGATTGATCTTTCTTTAAGGGGAAATAAGGATCATAGAATGTGAATCATAGAATTAAGGATCGTAGAATGTGAACCGCTGCCGAATAAAATAAGATTGTCACTAATTTACTATTTTTTGCTATATTTGCTCGTGTTACCAGTATAAGCTCTTTTCTGCTCAAGCCGTTTTCATTGGCGCATCCATCTTCAAGACAAAAACGATTATGAGATATTTGAAACCCCTCCTATGGCACTTTTGGAGCGAATTGTACTATAATGAAATTTTTTGAAATCGAAATAATACAAATTTTCTTATAAAAATAATATATATATATTGTCTTGATAAAAGTTTTACCGTTTATGATGATGAATTGTTGTGTTTTATTTTCGCCTGAGGTGATGAAGGAAAATGAATCAAAATGGACGAAATCCCTGAGTTAGGGATCGAAGAAAAGGCCAGAGGTTCTCTAAGCTCCCCAACGAACCCTTTTCAAGTGAATCCCAGGTGCACATAGTATATGAAGGCAGTGGAAACTCATCTAAGTTATCAAACATTTTCGAATTGCTTGTGATCCAAAAGATTATAGAATGTCGTTCACAAAAGACAATAAAAATGCTTAATATATTCTCTGTATGTTTGGGTTAATGTATTCAATATTTATTTAGGTTATCGTTTTTATTCCTTATTTTGAATTAATTTAGGATTTTTATCCTTTCATTACTTTACTGTGACGTGTATTCCATTTTGTTTCGAGAGCAATCGAGGATTCTCAGAATCGTTTGGGAATCAATCTGCCCTCCGCAGAAGTGGAACAACATTTCGCAGAATCCCGATATTTGAAATTCCATTGAAAAATATCAGTCTGATTTAGGTTTGTTATTCTCAAAGATTAATAATGTAAATGAGTACATTTTCTGAATTAAAATATCTCAGCAATCACCACCATAGATTGCAATTGCACATCAATTCCGGAAGTGACGTATTTTAAAATGGTGACATCATTTAGGGGTCCTCTTAGGTCGCTCCCCACTAATTGCGCTGCGTTGGAGGATGCTATGGCCAGGATTGACTCGTTAGAGCCCATTCCTCGAGCCATTCAAACCGAACTCATCTCGACTGCTACGGAGCATCACGTGCTACATACTGCATCTCTACCTACTTCAAACTATTTTGCGAATTTATGATTTGCTTTGTATTGATTATTTTAATGTTAATTTTTCTGTTTTCCACATCCAACTTATGTTGACTAAAACAAATACTCAGCAGCGTGTTATAAAATGAACGTTTCGAATACGAATATAAAATAAAATTAAGGTTCCTGATCGCATTTTCACCTTTGCTTTCTATCTATGTATTTATTGGTTATCGGTTAATTGAACGAATATATCTATTTGCAGGCATTGAGTGGGCTTTATTTATATTTTTATTTAAATTATGAATTTTTGCGTGAAAGCCATGTTATGCCGTTGAAGAATTGAATGTTGTTGTTTTTTGTTTAAACTGCATTTGATGCCATTGTGTTTCTTTTGCTAATTTATATTTCAAAGAAAGCATTTCGATAAAGAGATGAAAAATCTACTTAATTTTTTTTGCGCGTATTGTTAATCATGAATCTGCGTCATTAAATAATATTATTTTTGACAAAAATCTACTTATTTATGTTCATTGTTTCAAAAACGATTAAAAATGCTGACTCTATAAAGGAAGAAAAACCTTCTGGTTCAAGATATCGTTTCATTGATGCTGACGGTAATTCTAGAGGAAGCCCCTTTTCCTGAGGCCAAATTTACTCCATAATATATGTATTATATTATACATGTATAACATATTATTATGAAATACTATTTGTATAATTACTTGTATGTTCTGACCAAAATAACTCATTATCTCGAAGTACCTGATGTTTTCGTTTAATGAGCCAAGTCTTAATCATTGTAGTCTTACTTTCGTAAGATTATAAAAAATATTTACTTTAATCACTATTGCACATCGTGAAATTAATAATTTTTAATGGGTCTTCTTCGTCATGAAAGTGACATTCTTGAGCAAAGTCCTGGGAATAGTGTTTCAGGAAAGGGGTTAATGATATTGTGGTTTGGGATGAATGTCAAGGTCCGTGGAAGGTCGCAGGTGGTGACGCCGATGCTCCTTCTGGGGCGTTCAGTTTTAATGCTCAGGAAATAAAAAATTACAATAATGAAAAAAGGCATTATTTTGTTAATTATTGGAAATTTAGTCATAACATATTTCTTTGTAACATGGATTCCGTGATATCTTATACCTCCAAGTTTGGTTCTTCCGAATTTTATTAGAACATAACGATGTAAATGTATACATAATGTAATACAATCTTCTAGTAATTAGTCGCTAACATTGCTGAGATCTATGAGCAAATTAAAAAACTGTAATCGAATCGTCAGTAGGAAACTAGATTCTGATTGAATTAGCAACAGCAGAAAAAATGGGATCATTGATTTGTGCTATTTGATAACAATGGCTTCTGTAGAAATTACTAAATTAAATTCCAGTTTCTTTGAAAGATTGAATTGATTTCATCATTTCGTACAAATTGTAATGATACGTTTCATTATTGAAGCAGCGGATGCGTAGGCGTGTAAACATTTTTCAGAATTAGCGATTCCAAAATTGAGATGCAGAACTCGCCGTGAGTTGTTACTCGAGCACGTAATTCTTGGTTTGTTTTTTAATTTCCTCATTTCAAGAGTAATCAGGTCAAGCCTCTCCGTGAACTGGAATTATTTGGAAAGATAAAACGCAGTTCGTCTTTGACGTTCCTAAGGACTTAATTCCTTCCGCAAATGCTTTCCTCGAAACATATCATCTTTGTTAAGTTACGACCGAAATCGTGACGCCGCTTCCGAGATTCCGTTATTTTTCTCAGCGACCCGCTCTTTTCGTTTTTCGCGCCAACCTCAAGTTAATTACGAGGTCCATGGAGTACATTCTCCACCGGTAGATTACATTAGAGGGAAAACTTTGGCCGTTTACTTACGACTCGTTTTAAAATTCTTTCGGAATTATGACAAATGAATTTCGGAATACGCTCCCTCCGGAATCACTTTTTTTTCCACTTTTGTTTTCTCTGCGAGATTAATTACTTCCAGTTTAATGTACTTTGGAGTAGATTATTTTCGGCGGAAAACAGAGCAAAACTTTTGCGGGTTGTTTACATTTTGAGCGGCCCGAATTTACTCTATTCTCGGAAGATGAATGGACCGTGGTTACCTGGGAGCGCCCTAAAGGATAAGTTATTTCAGTCACAAAACGCTTTACCACCCACTTCCCGCTGAGGCTTTCCCAAAGTGCGACGGAGGAGATTTGTTTCGCTCCACCTAGCTTCTTCTTTTTTCAATCTTAAAATGATATCATCCTCGTGCACTTGGGCGGAATGCTTTCTAAGAATGCGGAAATACACGAGAAAAAGGCAAGTGAAAAATAGCACAGTTGCGCTCTATGTGGTTGTTAAAAGCTAAGGATTCCATCAGAAGATGCAAGCATGGCTGTACGTATCTGTGTGTATAAATATTTAATATGTATCTATGTATTTATTTATATCTATATACTCGTAAGCAGTTCTTTATCTTTATAAGTCATAGTTGATAATTTCAGGTTTTGTGCGGTTAAGTAATTTTCAAGCTACTAAAGTATAAAGTTGAATTCATTAAAATTTTGTTACGAGTACTTAGAATATATTCTATTCGGACTGGTATATTAAAGTAGATCACAGAAACAAGTACTTAATTTTAATTTATTTTCAAAGTCTCTTACCGCAAACGTCTGATGTCAGGTTGTAGCCTTAATCCCTGTTCAAGCTTAACGACTTCTTCTAGTACGTTTATTCTAAGTAACTTTGCCTATAATAATATTAATAATTACCTACGCCTTATGGATTACGTAAGCATAATGGCACTATGTAAATAAGTTATATAATATGATAACTTTATTGCTCTCTTCGGTAATCAACTCCAGGAAAAGTTACGAATATTTGTATACACTAATGATGTATATTATTACGCAACATTATAAGATATTTAATAACTTACAACTTATATCAAGAATCTTTTTCATCTTTACCTAATCTCTTTAGACGCCTTAAAATGTTTTTCACCTATTTAAATGTTCTTTCACAGAAACGTGGCATTAACCCGAATCTCGATTATTCTGTACTCCGTTTAAGGGCTACTTACTTTGTAATAACTAGTAGTTTAACTTTCGTACATATTTACCTCAATAGAGTGGTCGAGATTAGCGATGCCGATTGTAGTATTTATTTGATGATTCATTGATTATTGGTTCTGATAATTTATTGATCGTTTTAAATACCTTGAATGATCGTTGCTTATGAATGCGGTCATCTGTTTGAATATTCAGAACCGAAGTACCTTGAACTCGTTATCCAGCGTATGTTGTCGAGAGATTGAATTATTAATCCTTATGAATATTTGTTTAGTGCATTCATTACTCCTGTTGCCTGAAATATTAGCTTGACGTTGCATCATTCTATGCCATACTCTTCTGTATCTATCGGCCACAATTTACGTGTGGATTTCCATGAAATGTTTTTTCACATTTCAAATTCTCTTCTTTCCTCTTTTCCTTTGAAAATTACTTCAAATTAAACTTACGTGTAAGTATATGAACCAAGTATTTAAGATTCAATTTCTCAATCGCATTTATCAGACCTTTCCCTTCATCCTTCTCTTCCGATGCATCGCTTTGCTTCTGTCATTTTCATCTTTTTCCACATTTCTACCGCTTCTACGCCATTCCCCAGCATCCGACATTAACCGCCATAGAGGTGAGTGCTTCAAGGAAAGGTTTTTCTACTTTTTTCAGTCCAATCTATTCATTTGCACTTCCAGAGATTTCTCTTTCCTGGAAAAACTTGTTTGATGAAGGAAATTCCTCTTTGGTTTCACATTAATTTATTATTAATATTAAATATGTTTAAAGGATACTTTTAGCAAATATTTGACTTACTTTTCTCATATTTCGCTGCCTCAAAGTTTGAAAAATTGCTTATTTAAGTTTATGAAGCTTTAATACTCTTTACTACTTAATTTCCCGTTCTTATGTTAGTTCATCTTTTGCAAGCAATTATTTTCCCTGGCAATAATTGAATGAGTGGTTTGCCCTCGAAAGTTTTGCACTTTTTCTCTCTCAACATTTCCACTTACGTTAATTTAGTTGGCGTCGGAGAATAAATTCATTCTTCTTATTTCGAAAGACCGTGGGCTTTTGAGTAGAAGAAATGCATTCTACGAATAGAAGTAAGAATGGAAGACGTGATTTAATTATCGGTCCTTTGACGTAATCAACTTCGCCAACACTGTATTCAGTTGGTATTACTTAGGCACAATCAAAGACTTCTGCGTAACAGTCATTTTAATCAAAACGAGAACAAATCTTTCATTTTCTCTCCGATTTCATTAAACTAACTAAATTAAATTTCAATTATAACATGAGAACTTCTTTTTATAATGAGACTGAGCATAATGAATATCTTTTTTAATGAAACACATAGCCAATGGGTATGCATGAGAGAATAAATAGCGTTAGAAAGAAAGAAGAAAACTTCCTTCTAAATATTGAAAACCTAATTCTTGACTTAGAAAGAATTCCACAGTAAGAAAGTACATCAAAGAGAAGGAGGTTTGAAATAACTGTGAAAATTACCGATGGTTCTGAATTTCAATAGTATGATGTAATGTCATGATTATTAAATACCAGCAGAAGTGCCCGTTGGTTCTCAACGGGGATATTAAAATTGATATCAGTGTAACAACCGTGATCCTAACACGTCTTATGATTTTATGGAAATAGCAAATACCCGGCTATAATTATTTCCAAACCAATAAACAAAGAAGAAAATTATAATAACGTCTACAATGTCACCTAAATATTCAATTTCATATCCCTCGAATGAGCAATCTACTCGATGATGACAATATTCGTTTAAAGATTATAAAAAATGTATTCGAAGATTACATTAGGATAAGCAGCAACACATTTAAGGAGACATTTTCAGAAATACACAAATGGATATCGGAAACGACGATTAAACACGACAGAAAGGTATTATACATCACTGTAAACCACCTTGAATATACTTTGCGGAGAGTAAGTGTATTATGGAGCTGACTTGTATCCCAATGCTAAAATGCGTGACATAAACATGGAGCCAGATCAAACAACACAAATGCAATCACAATGCCAAAACAGATTCAAAGATTAAGCACCAATAACAGAAATATAGCAAATGTATGTGAAGTGGAGGCGCTTAAAAAATCCACAATGAATATCACCTTAAATTTCTTCCTCTTCATATAATTTATCACTTTTTCTTAACATGAATTTGAAGTAGGCAAATGTGTTCTCAATGTGTTCTTACGGATAAATACATGAGCTGTGGACTCAACAATCGCCTTGATCGTCAGGGGGATGGGTTGTTTACAGCCTCATAATTTCGATAAAATATTCACGTATTTTATCTAAATGTTCTCAATTTTGTATCGAAAACGAAATTCCATAACCAAAATATGAATCATTATTATATTCCTCTACTTGTGGGGCTTCATTCAACTTCCTATGCCCGCGATTTCTAATTTTATTTTGTAAAAGAAATGAACCCTACAATGAAAGAACTTTACGTGCAATTCTTATGAAAACCTTTGGCCCGTCTGGGTTCAAACCGTGGACTTAAGGTAAATAAAAAGTAACTTATACTCTGCGCGGGATCTACGTTTAATAATATAGAAAATTTCTAAGTTCTGCGTCTCTCGGTTCTCGACTTTTTAGCGAACATACACACCACTCTATTATACATACATATATATAGATTTAGATTGTAGCTGAAGTTCCCGTTAAATCTCAAAGTGGAAATTAAAGTTGCTGAATACCGGGGTAACAACCTTGTTCGTAACATGTCTCATAATTTCAGGTAGATAGCAAATATCAGCAGATATAAAATTATTTCCAATCCAATAAACAAAGAAAATTATGTTATAATAAAGTCTGCAAAGTCATCTAAATATTTGATATCATATTTAAATATTTATATTTGCAATTTAAATGTGGATGGGCCACCTTTTCCGGGTATTACATTTTGATAAAAAAAGTGGCAAAACGCACCGCCCTAGTGCTTAATATACACTGCATCTTCTTTTGATCGTGCATAAAATGCATTCGACCGTGGATTTAAATTTGAATTGAAATGACGTTTTCTTGAATAAAAGCCTTAATCAGTATCACCTTAAAGTTAAATTGATACTAATAGGGCACATATACCTAAAGATAGCACTGGGGCATCTATCCCGAGAAGAGGTCTCTCCTTTCAGTACGGGAAAGATGCCCTTGCAGCCAGTGGGGCTACACATAGTCCAAGGTGGTCTGTTACTGCACGTGAATATTAGATGAACCTATAGCTACAATTTTTCGCCATTTAATTAAAAATATTCAAACATTTAAACTGATGCCAAACAGAAACATTATACTCTATCTCATAGCAGGGTGGAAAAAAAACAGTACCTACAGGAAGTGATGTTATAAAACTGCGTAAAAAGAAATAACTGCCGACAAACTCTTGCAGATAGAGGGGTGCCTTCCAACTGACTGACGCACACCGTCAGTAGAGCAATCTTGTGGTTTTCCTTCAAAATACAGCGACTGGGAGATCTCTCCCGGTGGGGCATCTCTCCCGGTGGGGCATCTCTCCCGGTGGGGCATCTCTCCCGGAATCATCTTAATCAAAATCAAACCAAAAATGAAAAAGATAATGGTCACTTATATTATGAAAAATAATTCTATTATATGAAAAGTTAATGCAGAAAAATGAGGTCCAAGTAATAGTATTGTGTCGCAAATGAGAAGATGAAATGTAATTAAAAAAACAAATCATAATTATTTTCAAAGAAAATGAGGAAGTTATTCGATTTCTTGTTTCTTTGTTTAGTTTGTGTGGCTGGTTGTTGTTTCGGAGTCACTCATTTGTGATGAACATTATATTTTAAACATTTTGTTTTTACTTTGACGGGTTATCCATAAAATACACCTTTGATAGTTGGAGTGCACGGAGCTCAGTCCTCACTCACAAATGCCTCCAAAAGAAAAATACTTAGAGACTGAATGAAATGGCGCACCGATGAATTTTCTATTCTTATTCTCTATTTTCAAAGCACTCGTAAATTCATTTGAAGACTAAAATAGCGTTCTGGGAAAAAGAAGCCATTTTAAAGCTGCGAACATCTCTCCTTGGGAAACTTTACGATATGTGTGTTGAGTCAAAGACGATTACGGAAATTCTCTGCTAATTTTCAATTACAATTAGTGTGTGATCCTCGTTTCGAAAAAGAAAAGCACTTCTCAACTATGCATAATACCAAAGTAATTTAGTCTGATTGGCAGAATATCCAAAAGAATGTCGAAAACAGATGCAAGTGCTATCGAATCTAATATTTCGTCGTTTGCAGGAAGGAAAGACAAAACTCGAGTAAGCCTAAGAATAATGCACGCCTATATATATATTCAACAAGGAGCAGAAATGAAAGTCGCGGTGTTTTCGTAATTAGATGCTGAAGTATTTTCGTCCTTTGTCCGGAGGAAATTCATTTGGATGCATTAAATTCGAAGATAAAACAGCCTCGCAAAAATGCCTCATTTTTGTCTCGTATATTAACAAGGCACTTTTCATGAGACTGTAATTAAAAAAAGCTCTCCTTTTCCGATTCCGTTGGTAAGTAAATCTTCGAATGAAAAAGAGTCATTCCCTTTGTCTCCTTTGAGGGAACTTAATGTTAACAAAAGTGAGAACTTCATTACAAGGTGGAGTTTGGAAGGAGATGATGCAAAAATTAAAAGAAAAAACGTTTTCCGATACTCCTGTATTAGTTCCTTGAGAAGGAGGTCGTGGAAAGCAGTAAGAATGCCTTGGGCTAAACGAGCTCATATATTTTACGCTGTACCACTGTTAAACAGTCTAATGACCAAGTGTATATAATGAATTCAAAATTATAACTTAAATATGTATGAGGAGTGAGTGATTTCAAGTTGTGAATCGTCTTCGATGTTTGTTAACGGACTCTGTGAAGTATTTCTTTGAACACAGTCGAAATCCATTGTCCATTTTCTTTGCATTAATTCGTTGTTTGTGTTTTCAATGTTTGCAACTAGAATAGGCTAAGTGTATGTGGAATTTGTTTAATATTTTGATGATTCTTATCTTCTCTAGATTTTTCCGGTAAGTACTTGAATGCCGAGAGCGCTCAAGAACGTCCCTAAATTAAGTTAAACCGCGTCTAGGATGCTTTTCTTATTGAGGAAGTCTGAACGACATTGTCAATTACCTTTGTTTCTGATATTCACCAATGACAAGCCACCTCACTGTGCGACGTAATAATTCCGTTTTTTCAACAATGACTTTCTTCCACTACCTTTTCGAGCTTCCCACGTGCCGCGTGCATTTATAACATTCTCAAATAATTAAGGCTAAAACACTTCAGTAATTAAGTTCTGCACTTATTAAAATTTTCTCCGCATTCTATCTCTCGCTTTATTAATGAGTAGTCAATTGTTCCCCCAAATATGACGTCCGTCTGCTTTCAAAATTAGTCCCAGAGGTGTGAAATAGAGATCGGCAACGGTTAACCGTACCGACCCGTATTCTGGGCGCCTCATGCGCAGGGTCATGAGGAGCTCCTAGAGCGGGTACTTGATGACGTAGGAACAAGGGATGGGGAAAGGTAAATGGTGGTCGAGTCGTTTTGAGTACTCGGTTCTTCCGACGGGTGAAAATGACTCATTGTGACGCAAAATGAACCAAGACAGACCCGGCTTGAGTCGGCTCATCCACCTGCTGGCTATCCGTAGGATACGCCAGAGTTGTTATTCACTTCTTTAGCTTAAAGAAGCATTATTTTTTTATTATATTAATATAAATTACAGAAATTCTCATCAAAGAAGAATTTTTCTTTGCATACAAGAGTGTTCTGCTTTTTATGCAATGTACATTGTGTATTATATGAACTTAAAATTTAGGTGCGTTAATCCCGAATTTTTCACCCGTTATCATAGAGAATACTCTCTACCGATCGTACATAAAATTCCGGTTTTTTCCTCAGTTGCTCTTTGTATCTTTAACATGCATAAAAACTACATCCTATGTAATTAAGAGAAACCAAACTTTAACAAAAAATTGTTTAAATAGAACGTGACCACGGAAAAAGTTCGTCGCGCAGCCCAATTTAAGTGTCTCCTAAAATTTTTTTATTTCTCACGTTACGAAGAACTTGTTGCGAGAGAAATCGAGATAAATGTTGAAATTTTAATTTACAATTAATGTTTGGTCAATATCTTGAGTGAGACTTAAGTTATTGATTTTTATTTACGAGGGCGGAATTCGCGATGTCGAAGCGGCGACCGAGAATAGCCTCCGTCGGAAAACAAAAAGAATTGGAGAAAAGTTGAAGAACGTAAGCGAGCACAAGGATTATGCACTAATTGTTTAAGACGATACAATTATTGCCAATGTTCTTAATTAATTTCACAGTCACACGATAGAATTCAGCTGAAATATTTATGACCAAAATATTCTAGGTGAACCGACAAGAAAGGCGCCGTTTCGGTCGTAAAGTTATACTTTTCAATATTTTACGTGAAATAGATTGTAAAATTTCATCATGAACATGCAAATTTTATTTTCTGTACGAAACAAACCGTATGAACTTAAGAAGAGCAAGAAGAAACATAGACTGAAATACGATACCGCTTCCAAATCTGTAGGATGAGATATCAGTATCTTTTGATTCCCTGAGGGTTTTTCTGTATTATCTCATTTGAGAGGTTTGTAAATTACTCTACTCTTCCCCATCGGTGATGAGTTATGATTTCTCTACACTAGAGCCGCATACAGTCATCCGGTTGCAAAAAAAACTCACCAGGCAGATCGGAAATTCAAAGAACATCATCGGGGCTTGAGAGGTAATGAGAAATTAATTGCAATTATAGCAACTGAATTATACTAAATAATTAGCAACAGAACCTCATCCATGCATAAAAAGTTTCCTCAGTTCCGTTTTAGTGTCGAACGGCATAACAAGTTTTAGGTGACATATAAATTGAGTTGCACGGCGAACTTTCTCTGAGGTCACGTTCTTAAACAATTTTTTGTTAATTTTCGGTTTCTCTAAACTTATTAACAGGTGATTTGCATTTGAGCTAAAGATACAAAGAACAACTGAGGAAAATACAGCATTTTATATTAGATTGAAATAGAACATTACCAGTTTTAAAAATGATCACTGGTAAAAAACGCAACCATTCATTCAATATCCGCTTCTTGACTTAATTAGTATCGATATAATTCATCTATAAATATAAAATAGAGTGTGTGTGTTTATGTTCGCTAAACACTCGAGAACCGAGAGTTGCAAAACTAAGAGAGCGAAATTTTCTACATTATTAAAAGTCGACCCCGCAAAGAGTATAGGCTACTTTTTATTTCCCTAAAACCCACGGTTCAAACCCAGACGGGTCAAAGAAATAAGACATAGACGTAAAGGTCATTTTTTTGGTTACAGGGTTCATTTCTTTTTCAAGATTGAATTAGAAATAATAGTCGTAGGAGGTCGAATTCAGTACAAAAGAAAGACAATAGAATACGGATTCTTATTTCGGCCGTGGAATATCATTTGCGATTCGAAATTGCGCACATCTTAGTACGCACAAACAGTACAAACATACGAATACCAGTATCTAAGAAAGATTTTAAATTTTATGGAAGCGTTTGTAGCAACCAAGTTTTATTTATATCAACGTAATTGCTTACTGACTAATCTTTGGGATATTTGGGTTTATAGTAGTTTGTTAGATGAAATTGCTTTCTCTCGATCAATTCAACTTAAAGACTAGGTAAGTTGCGGATTTATCTTTTATTCTTTGTAAGAATCGACAGATTGTATGACCCTATTTTATGATCCCATTTAAAGGTGAAATTTGATATCAGATTTATAATTATTATATTTATTTTTTGTTTCTAGTACGTTATCGAGAAAATAATTATTTTAATCTAGAACTATTTTTTAAATGCTGATAAATTTTAAATGTTACCGTCCAAGTCTTGCTAATTGTACTGCGTTAACAGCCGAGGAATGTTAAATGCAGAGTAAAGGCGTTCTTCTTGGTCCTTTATAACTGTAACTTATGTACAGCGTTATTCAGTGGTTTATTTTGTGTAGTTATGTAGTATTTTCCACTGGCAGTATCCCCATCTGTAATAAACTCGATCCTCATCTTCTCCAGTTAAGCGTGATTCTTACTTTTTGTGTCTATAATGATCGAGGAGATGAAAATCCTAACCAGCTATTTGATCATTTTTTAAAGGTATTAATGCAGACTCATTTTCTTATTTCTTCGCATCTCTGAACTAATTTCACCTATAAACTAAATAGCTTGCCACCATTCACGAACCTCTTCCCTGATTTATAAGACTTTCGATTTAACTGATGTTAGTTTGTCTTTTTTGTGATATTGGCATTGACATATTTGTTTAATTACTTGAATAAATTCAGTGTATCGCGTAATTTCTCACTCAATCGAACAAGCCAAGCAATTAATTAGGATTAAATAATTGTAAAGTTTTAAGACTCAGCGTCTTATAAAAAACGTACTCAAAGATGGAATGAAACGGGATTGTTTCTTTTTTTAAACTGTCTATTTGACGATATCATTTGCCCGAATCGAGGTGTTAAGTAAAGTCGAGTGGTCCATTTTTACGATCCTCATTTATTTTCGGGAATTCCGGAAGGAGTCTAATCCGATCGGAGGAAATACGGCTCTTATTCCCAATTTCAATCGATAATACACTTCTTGAGGACATGCGTGCACATCGCGATATAATGAATCATTACTTATCGCAGTCGTTCGAGGGGTAAAACACGCGATTCGTAACTCATTTGTTTCGTAACCGCGAATCCATTCGAGTGCAACTCGCTGTCTTCCTTTTTTACGTCCACCGTTTTATCGGAGAATCGATTCGACGACAAGATGGCGATAACGAGAGCGGCAGAAGAGGGTGGCGGGAATTTCAATCGGAATCGATTGATTCCATTCCGTCATTCCTCATTCACACATTCGTACGTATAGTATGTAATATGCAAAACGCAGCTATGACCTATTTTTACTTTCTTCCTATACGTAGTATAGAGAAAGTACTGTATTCGCAAAAAAATTCGACCTCCAGATTTCGACGATAATAGATGTTTTGGGGCCCATAGAGCTTCTGTCTGTGGTAAAAAAATTTGTGGGCGCTCTATCTTAAAACTTAATTATCTGATCATTTTCAAAATTCATATTTAGTATTTTCCTAACAATGCCAACAGTTGATTAGTTTTTGGTGAATATCGCTTAACCGGAAGTTGCGGTTTATCCGGAACAAAATTTCGTTTCTTAAATTACTCTGTAAGAATGCAATATAGGTATATACAATTATTAACAAAAGTTATAGATAAAGTACTTTACTACAACTTTTGTATGAAACATTATTTCGTAACACTGATTTTTTAGGAGTTATTCTTAAATAATGGCTAACCGGAAGTTGTTTACCCATAAATGGAAGTTTTTCATACATATCTCTGTCAGAATGCAATGTAGGTAAAAGTTATAGATAATGTTTTATACTACAAATATTGTATGAAAAATTTTCCTGTAACACTCATTGTTTTCGAGTTATTTATATATTACCGGCATAGGCTTCTGTTTTCAATAAATACGGAGAAAGTCATGTGTTGGCCACATCAGATTTTTAAGTTTTAAAATGGCTTACCTTACGGACGAGAATACTACAAATGTCTGCGTGTCAATGTAGATTAGTATTTATATTTGTTCCCACATTTAAATGATTACCTCTAAACTGAAAAAAATAAATTATCTATTTTTCTATACTAAAGCCCTGTTTCTAAGTTCCGCATTTGTATGATCAGTCCAGAGTTACGAACATGTCTGTCAGATAATTGCATTTGAAAATACAGGACATACCTCAAGGATCCCCTAAAAAATACAGAACATTTAAAAATAAGGAAATCTTTATACCTTCTCGCTCAATTACTTATATCTTCGTTCCGTACGCGAATAAATAAAAAAAACGCAAAAAGTTGTAAAATAATTACCCAGGCTTCAAATTATTGAGCGTAAAGCTCGCATATAATGTTTCCGTAAAAGACAGAAATGCTGCCAAAAATTCTGTTTCAAAATCATGTGCCTTTAATATGTTTTCAAACTCTTCAGAAACAAGGAGTCGACGTAAAAACAAAATGAAGCCAAAACATTCTTATCCGCCATCATTTTAGAGCATTATAGAATTGCTTGTCATGCTCTCGCTTAAACTCTCAACGTCCTTTCGAAAAATGTGGAATATGGGTCTGTCAGAAGCCCCCTCTGGATGTAACTTGAAAAGTAAATATAAGTACATAAATTAAGTAAATAAGCACACAAAAGTCTTATATGTATAATCACTTCTACTTACTTTTGTTCACAGCAAACTAGATTAGATATTACATAAAGAACATGCACTTTCTGTTTAATCTGCTGAACAAAAAAATGTACTGATTTGTAAAATATACACAAATGATATTCTGCGAATTAATGAAAGAGAGTTTAGGAACTGAGTTTGCTTTTTTGAGCTGGAGATTATGAAAAAGTCTAGACGTTGAGGAAATCGCTAAATTGACAATTAGTTTGGGTCGTATTTCTTACGATGTCTGCGATCACAATCTGTATATTGACAACTATACTTAAATCAGAGACTGAGAGTTTTGTTTTCAGTGATTTCAAGTAAACTTGCATGTTTATAGTAATATAACGAGTGTTTATATCGACATATTTGTTGTATATATCATTCCAGTGTATCTGATAGTACTTTTATTTTTTTTCAGGTGAGTGACAATCTGCGTGTTGTGATGTTAATCCTTATCCATTGGGTGAGTTTAATACAAATTCAATTATTTCTAATTGAGCTCTTTAGCTTGGCTGTGTCTAGGATTGGGAGGCCTTATTAACTCCCTATAAGTAATTTGAAATGTCAATTGTTGTTTTCGTTATTCTTAGCAACGGTAGATGGACCAATAGAAAAAGTCTGTGTGTCCTTATCGACCGAGTCGTCGACAGCAAGTGAGGCAACTGCACCAGGGCGGAACGTTCAGTGGGGCTTGAATAGTACGGGATTTTCAATTTTGGGATTGGTTGGTTCATTCTCTTCCAATCACTCTTACCACTGTGCTTCCCATTCGGTGTGCCGTAGTTGTGTGGCACCCGATAACCTATGCTTCCGTATTCGTTTACGTATGTTATACAATTTTTTATTAATTTAACTTCAATTCAAGCTAAAAACTGTGTGTCTTAGTATTCCCTCGTGTTGATTTTCACGTTTGCTGACGAAGAATAGGATTCGGAGTATTGGAGGTAAATTGAGGAACAAGTAATCGTTTAAAATGCTGTCAGGAGAATTCTTCACGACATCGAACTTTTCCATCCAGTGAGGGTACTCATTTAAAGCAGCACTAACTCTACGGTTCCAAAGTTTTACATCCACTAAAGACAGTCACGGAGCAAAAATTTGTTTTTCTAATTGTCTCGATTGAATTATTTTCGATTACTTAATTTGCTAATGAAGGGCGTTGCAATTCTGGTATTTATTTGCAAAGTATTTGAAGAATAAAATGAATTAAAGCAATA
Source organism: Sympetrum striolatum (assembly GCA_947579665.1). Taxonomy (NCBI): domain Eukaryota; kingdom Metazoa; phylum Arthropoda; class Insecta; order Odonata; family Libellulidae; genus Sympetrum; species Sympetrum striolatum. The sequence continues at coordinate 3,118,444 of OX388350.1, forward strand.
AAATGAAACAATTTCAATTGGTTGAATTATCTTCTGCAGCCGCGCAAGTGTTACTAGTCCCTTTGGTAAGTGGGAAAAAACTACATTTCTATTTCAGTATTCAAATCAAAAACATGCAATACATTCAATGATATTGTAGCCTTACTATGCAACTGTTTGTGATTTTTATTTCATTGCGATGTAGTAGGAATTATCAATAAAAATAATTAATACAAGTTATAAGTATACCCTGGATTTTCTTTATTCTCACAACGGGTTAGGTTGGAAAACAGACTAAGACTATTTTTTTGCACACGATACGCGAGAGATAAATGCAAAGAAAAACGAATTAGCGATGCAGCCTCTGCTGCATATCGGAACAAATCCAGCAAGGTAGAAGACGCAGAAATAAAATTGAAACGATTGAGGTCAGCAGAAATTGATAGAAACAGCGAAGGAATTGGTATGATAAGAATCTATTTCATTGAAAATAAATTCGGGTGCGCTACGAATAAAAAACTTTATCTCGTGGAGATTATTTGAGGAGACTCCAAAAAATACGATCCATAAATCTCAGGCATAAATTTCAGTTCGGAAATATACGGGCGGAGTATGTGATGGGTCAAGACTCTTTTCCTTGAGAAAAAGCGCCAAATTAGCAATCTTTAACGGATAAAAAAGCGCTCGGCTCGACGATTTCCGAAAGAGGGCAAAAAGTGGAGTGGAAGCAATGTCTCGGTGAGATTAATTCCCTTCGCCATTTTGGTTTACGATGCAGCCCTGATATTCGACGTGGCCGACGCATTACACAGCGCTTATTTCGGAGGTGAGGGAGGCACTCGAAAACTCAATGTGTCCTCTATCAAGCTTAGAAATCGGTGAAATATCTGAGAAACCATTTTCTTCTTCATTTCTCAATATTTCATTCCGCTAAACGATCTTATTGTGTGGATTCTGCCACTGTGTTTATTTAATGGATGCACCCTTTTTGTTGCAAAAAAATGTCACAGCACCAATATCACATAGCAGAATTCAAAAGTATAAAATACAATAATTAGTAGGATTTTATAAGAATAAAATATCTCAAATATGGAAATTAATATCAAAAATTATTCAACTTTAAGCATAAATATCACTAACATCATTATAAATAATAAAATTTACGTATGGGATGTTACAAATAATAAACATAAACAGCATTTGCGAATAGAAAAATTATTAAAAGCTTTATGAAAAATAATATAAACAAAATGCCAAATAAATTTTAACATATATGATATAAAATATAAAAAAATACATATGAATGATACATTAACATATTTTATGTATTATATACAGTGAGTGATGGATAATTCTTTTAAAAATTATGTTTATTATTCAAAGGGGCTTAAATTTTTAATTGTAAGTTTTTTCCGATATATTCAATATAATACAGCGCTAAAAACAATTGACTGGATCCAATGCGTCCTGAGAATGCCCTTCGGATCAAACTTATTTACTCACTTAGTTTTTCAGAAGTATCGTTTGTGTTAGTTAGGTTTAAGAGTATTATACATTGATCGTATTTCTCTCTTTGTACATAATATGCTTGTTTTCAAATTCGTCATTAATTACGCACTGTTTTCAAAGATTAGAAGAAATATTGCCATCTTTCAATGAATAATCTCCATAATCGATCAGAATAGCGATAAGACTTTAAGAAATGGTTTCGATATTGATTAAATAATTTCATCAGCTTTTTTGAGTGTAGATGGCTCAAAATGCACTTTAAGTGCAATTAATTGAACGAATACTAAAATGCAGTGATAGTTTATTTGTAATTATAATTTATTACCAATTAAGACCAAGCAAATTACTCAATTTATACCCGAAATGTAGATTGCGGCAATAGAATAAATCGCGTTGGCTATTGCAGAAACGATCCATGAAATATCATTTATATTATAATATATATTTAATCTATGAATTCCAGTTGTAGTATAAAAAGCCACTTGTAGTGCATGGTATTTAACGTGGCAATTCATCATTGGAGTACCAAAAACCCAGCCATTTGAAATCACTTAAGAGGGTCTCACGTGGTAATGCAGATCCTCCATCCAGGTCGTTAAATGGTTGAGAATCACGTCGGGATTAACCTTTGCAGATCACCTTAGAATGTATACCTCAACGATTAAGGTAATGTCCTAAAAGCTCGCTAATTCTATATTAATTTAGATTAAGTAAGAAATGTAAATATGATATGCCGCATATATATCACAACTGCAACGAAAAAAGTCGTCCGAAAGGAATACCTTATCTAATTTAAGTTCGACCTAAGCATGGAATTGCAATTAACGAGGTCAACAGCTGAGGAGATTCCCTCTTTCGGAAGAGTGCTCTTATGACCCGCTTAATAGGCGGCTCCTGAATAGGGCTTCGTTTAACTTCGTTCCTTCTGCAATGCTCCTCCAAATCTAAGACTCCGCAGCTCATCTTTCTCTTTGCGTTCGTTAATTCGGCCAAGTCATCGCTGCTCTGATTGGTTCGATAATTGCACATTTCTAGACATCGAAGTCCGAACTTTTAGATGAGCAAAGACTCGGAAATGCATCGATAGCGCGTTCATTTTGGATGGAAGAGCAAATTTCGAATCTGTTTTTTGAAGCTTTTGGTACTGCATTCACATTCAGACGGTTGGCATAGTATTAATCCAATAAATAATCGAAATGAATTCGGAAATGTGGATTTTAGTTCTGCCAATCCTTTTTCAAATTGTAGTATCATTATCAATATTGTTTAGGGTACTTCTCCACTGTGATCAATTCTTTGCCAAGATCGCCGTTCTGCGAAACATTCGACCAGACTGTTGTAACCAATGCTCTAACCCTTTTAATCATCAATGCATTATTTTTAGTTTTTCAGAAATGAAGATGGAGTTATTTTGGTTTGGAGAAATTTAGTTTGGTTGAGTTTTCCGTTATAGTCACCTTTGCACTTTGGTTTTTGTTTATTTAATTTCGTTGCTATAGTGAAGGATTCTCTATTTTTTATTCGCTGTAATAGTGATTTCAAGCGAAAGAGGATTATCGAATTGCATTTTTAACAGTATTTATTTCTGCGAACGGTGTATTTGTTTCTTGAAGAGGTATAACTCGTCAAAATTGAATTCGTACGAGTCGCTCGAAACTAAAATTTCAAAACAATTTGCTTATCTATGGCTGTTTTCATTTTTTCCAGTTCGGCCCAACTGTCAAATTAAAATCGCTCTGCAATAGAGAGTGTAATGGGCACAATGGACAGAGGCCATAAAAGAAGGGTGCTACAGCTAGTTATTATTGCGTATGGCCAAGTATGGATTCAATAAGCACGAAACATTAAATTCGAAATCGCATTTTTTGTGCCCTAATAGTGAGGATATTTCGGGTATTCGAAACCAAAAAAGAGGAAACTACGGAGGATGTACTCTGTTATTAAACGAATACCAACGTTATGGATGGAATAATTTCAATGTATTCCGTAGGTATCTTCCATTCGAAGTAATTCGCTCTCAGCTGTTTTGTTCTCCAAACAAATGCAAACGTCTCAATCGCCTTTTATCGCTTCGAAGTGATTATTCGCAGAAATTCGAGCTCACTCGCGGAATTTCTCGGAACACGTGATTACCACTCACTGACTCCCAATTTCCACGAGTGGGATTCGTGCCTGCCCTCCGTAATTATCCAGGTTAATGTAAGTCGTTAATCTTCTCAAGTTAATGCTCGTTATTGTCATTCACAGAATAATAAAATCCACTCTCTTGGATTTATGCAGATTTGCTATCTTGCTATTAGTAAGAACGCACTCATTATCTTCAATTTAGCCTAAATAAAAGCGTATTCCCAAGGAAAAACGGACTTGAAAAAAGTCTGACGGGGCCGGGAATCGAACCCGGGACGACTTGCTAAAATGTTCTGGCCGGCTAGCTCAGATTGTGAAAGCAGCCTATCGCATAGAGGAAGATACCGGGATCGATTCCCGGCCCTGTCAGACTTTTTTTCAAGTCCGTTTTTCCTTGGGAATTTTCATGGGTGCATTCCCTTGAGTGCAAAGTCACTTCAACCCTTTTCCTTGTAAAAGCGTGTACTAAGGGCTCCCGGATAGTCATGTTATATATATTTATATACTCACACACAACCTTATGAATGTTCTAATGAATTCTATCATACTCAGCCGAACTTCGTGGAAGTACGTTCTGATGCTATAGAAAGTAAGATCACCGTAAACTTCCACTTTCCATTTAAATAAAATCCAATAGTGTGGAAGTTCTTATTTTCTTAGCTTCAGTGTTCAAATTGTTACCTTAATTCAGCGCGATTTTCCTTTCCTTCGAAGCATATTTCTTTAGCGGCCTTGATTTCTCGCAGTTCATACCCTCGGTATATTTAACAACGCGCTATGCAATTCTTATCCCCGATCTAAATCTTTTCTGAGAAACGCCGTCCTGTGTATACGCACCTCTCGCCATGTGCGGAAAAATGAGGTTACGAATCTGCTTATCTTTGCCATTTCTAGTGAAATCTGATCGGCTTTTTTCGCGTATTAGATTAATTACACAGGGCACGCTTTCCTAGAATTAATTTATTTCTTTCGTTGGGATAAGAAATGCTGAGAGTGTCTTGGCTTCCCTAAATTTTATGTCACTTAGTCCAGCATTAAAGAACCATTTATTACGTTATCAGCGTTAAAGATTTTCTGATTTTTTTATTCTTGTTACAATAAATTTTCACGATAAATAACTGTCAAATTGCCTGCTTAAGCTTCTTAATTGCTACGTAAAGTGTAAACGTAGTGTAAAATTTGTGGAAACCGTTGTAATTTACGTAATTCCTTCGACTTATTTAGTCAAATTTTTCAAAGCGATGGCTGAAGTGATTGATAATGTTATTACTTTCAATATCAAGTCCATTTACGAATAAAAGTTGCTACGTTATAATATCAGATGGGATTTTCCTTCACCCAAACGCTACCTGTTTCATTCGGTCACATATGAAATTAACTAGCCACATCTGAATTATCCCATTTACGTTGCAAATATTTAAAAGAATAAATTTATTATTATTTAAATAACTTCATTGACTCCATAAACAGCTCAAATCTTTGCCGTCGCAAAATGAGACGAACGTAATTGCCATTGGTAAATCTAAATGAAATTTTCTTAATTTCTAAATGGAATTGTTACAAGAGAATGAGAAACAAAGTTAATTAAATGTTTGAGAAAGAAATGGCCTCATTGAACTACCTAAAAGTCCTCAGGTTTTTCATATATTTTATAATACGGATCAAAAACGTATATGATGAGATGTTAAGGTGCTGGAGTGGAGAGAGTTGGTTGACAGATAATTAGAAATGGGATAGAGTAGCTTAACATCCCGATAGCAATCCAAGAAAGAGGGGCGGATGACAGGGGAAGATGGAGTGTCCATTGGCAGACACACGGAGGCTGTAAATGAAATTCTATCGCCTGCGAAGGATTTTTCGTGTAGTCTTATGTCTCTGGAAAGTATCTTTCTTCAGCCTCTTTATGGACCATCTTATCATACAGTATCTTAGAAACGACTCTTACAGGCCCGAAGTCGATTCCTCAACTTCCCTGTCGTCATTTCAATATCCGGCGCCATCTCGTGAATGAGGAAATACGTCTTGCGTTCTTCTACTCCTGCCACTGCTAACCGCTATCGCATTCGTCCGCTATCCTTCATCGCAAGAATATTTTATATCGTAATATGATTAACTTTCTTTCGCTTGATTAGATATGATCATATTAACTAGCTGCAATATCCAACATTACCCGGGAATATGTAAATTAAATGTAATATCCCTTTCTGTAATAAATACATCCCAGACGACAAATCCATCACTATCCCTTACGTATTCAAAATTGTTATAACCATAGGCTGGATGTCATTAAGTAAAAGATATTGGTCAAACAAATAAGGAAAGGGTTTAGGTGACTTTGCACATAAGGGCGCGCACCCAGGAAAATTCCCAAAGAAAAACGGACTTGAAAAAAGTCTGACAGGGCCGGGAATCGAACCCGGGATCGAACCCGGCTACCCGACCAGAACAAGTTCTGGTCGGGTAGCCTAGATGGTTAAGGCAGCCTCCCGGTTAGAGGAAGATCCCGGGTTCGATTCCGGGCCCTGTCAGACTTTTTTCAAGTCCGTTTTTCCTTGGGATATTGGTCAATATTTTTTTTAATTCTGCCAATATAATTAACCTATTCTTGCGTTACTAATTGGAATAACGTACAGAATTAAATTCTTTAAATTGAAGGTATTAAAATAAACTTTCCAATCAATTTTAAATAAATTTTAATTTTGAAAATATCTATGATATTTAAGGAGGAAATTTTTCCGGTTTTCTAACAAAGTTAGGAAAAAACATGTCTACTTGCAGAATTATGGAATTTTATAACTAAGTGCGAAGTTGAGTCCGGAAAAAGTGAGTGAAAAGAAATAAATATTGTTAAAGTATGTTTATCAATATATGTGTTGAAATTCAACGATTTGTTTGAAATTTGCGAAAGTCGAATATCTGCAGTTTTATGTGAACATCCAGAGAAGAAACCCTCTTCGTTGTTTGTATATTGTCAATCGTTAGACTCCCGAGATGTGCCCTGTTTAAACATCCTAAAGTCTGCCTTTATTCCCTTCATGGCATAACTTCCCGAAATGGAATTTTCTTAAACCGATTCCCTGCTGATGTAAAAAGCTGTAATCGTATGGGAATATTATGCATATATGGAATGTATGTATTAAGTATGTATGGAAGTATTGAGGAATTAAAAGTATCTGAGGGTATTGCCATCAGAGTGCACAAAATTGGAAAACACTGAAGGATAAATTAGGTGCCGAAATAGTATTGGGTTGTTTTTTGAAAATCAAGAAAAAATTGGAAATCAAACGAGTAATTCAGTGATCCTTGAAGATTCAAAGGCGGAATCAACTCACAATAGGAATCGTCATTCCTCTTGTTTGACTGGACAAAAAACTCTTAGCTAATATCCGTCGCACAGTTACTATATAGAACCATTTGCGTGTATGCAGTATTCTTCGTTTCATATTCGGCCTTCCTACGAAAAAAGGTTCTCTAATGTGCTAAGGTGCTGAGAAAACCATGGACTTCAGTCACGTTTTTGGAATAAAAGAATAATGAAATCCGTGTGGTTTGTTTCCCCTCGTGGCATTTCTTCGAAAGGGAATTTAGTGCCCTTTATCGTGATTGTTTCTCACAGCGGACAAAAGGTACGCTGGTGCTGCCACCTCGCGGAATCCTTGTTTTACAACAATAAGAATTGCGGGAGGCGAATTTCGTGCACTAAAACAACGTCCTCGCCGCTGCTCGCTTTTTTCCACCGGCGACATAGAAAACTTTTAATTAGGGCGCTACGTAATTATTTCGCCGTATAGAAAGAGGGGCTGTCGCGTTTCAAGGTGATTCCCTCGCTTTTTGCCAACTTCGGCTTTCTAAGGACCGCAAATTGTCCTTCTTTTGATTTTAGGCTGATCATAGCAGCCAATGGAATGCGTTCCCTATTAAAAGTTTTTTGTACGGTTTCCTGTCTCTATTCCTTCCCTCCTTTCGTGGGGAAAGCGGAAGGAGGGAAGGCTTTTCAGCATCGGAGATTAATCACGACCAGAAGCAAACTAATTACTTTACTAAACTCTTACCTATGTCTGCATGTGTGTTAATTCGTATTTTGCTGGTGTTTACGGCAGAAGTGCCTATACTTTCTATAACCGTGTGAAGTGTACTCTAAACATATAGTTAAAATTTATAGTTAATTAGTAATAGTTAAAACTCAAAAAATGGGAGAGGTTTAGCTAAAAGTTTTCAATATTTCATTGATTTTACGACATTTTTTGATCTCCTTGAACAAGAAAAACGAAGTTTCATGAAGTTTTATTGAACCGGATCTTCGTATTCAACTAACGGTAGATTTGAATTTTTTGTCACATCTTCTCTGCTTACGAAAGAGAGAGTCGAGTTCTGGAAGTTTCTAGAATTCTCGGTATAACGGATGTTCTAGGAATGTATGTTAACATGTTGATCTGACAACGTCCAAATCCAAATTTTTTTTTCCTTCTCCTTCACGGTATTTATTATTTTTTTATTCTAAATATTTGATATTCCCTAAAGTAGTAGATTTGTTTATATTTCTCATATTTCATTAATATTTATAATCATATTCATATTTTTCTTACTAAAACATATCTAAAACCTCGCCCGTGTGACAGCGACTTACCTCAGTTATGCCTTGTAGCATATTTTTGTCATTATTTTCGCTTTTGTACTGCCTCTTTGATCTCTTTCATTTAATCCTTCGCAACCACCGAGCTTTCGTTTGGAATATATTTTTTTATTCTTTTTTATGTGTGCAAATATTTGCGCAACAAAGTAGTTTATATTTTGTTCGCCGTCGTGTCTTTTCGATGAATTTTCTCTCAATTTCTCCTCGTGAATGTTTTATCCAATGCGGATACAAGTTTTCTATGCAAAATATACTTTTTCCATAATGAAAATTTAATTTTCTTCGTTATTCGATCTTTTACTTCGTACGAAACATACCTTATGATTAAATGCTATCATTTAATTGCTTTATGCAACTTGGCATCTATAAATATTTTGTTTTTAACATATCTTCCTTTTCATGACCTTAACGTAAGACTATCAAGTCCCAACTTCGCTCGTACTATAGTCGTATTTATTCACAATATTTCCGAATCATGGGTGTTTTAAGTCGTTCCTATATTTATATTCCTGATTATATAAATTTTTCCTTTGGAATGTTTACAACTTTTTATTGTTCTTTTGCTAATGTCAATATTTACAATATTTTGTTTTATTCTTAATTTTATTTTAGTTGTTGCTACAATTTTTCTGTTCACTTAATAATTATTAACTGAGAAATAAGAATTATATTTTTGTATTCTTAAATTCTATTACTTTGTAATCAGTTTATACTTAGTTACACATTTACCTTACAATATTAGTCGCTATACGCATATTTTAATTTAAATTATGTTAATATCCTTATCATTTGTATTATTATTATCCTTTTACGTATGTACCTAATTGTAAAACTTTCAATGAAAAATTATTTCATTTACTTGTTGTAAAAGTAAGAGGGCAATTTTGCCCCTAATTAAGATTATTATTATTATTAATACTTCCAAGTAATTCGGCCGTTTATCTTTTTATAATCATGATCATTATTAGCTGATACGTTGTTAATACTCTAATTCCCATTCTTAGTAACCATGAATTTAGAGGGCAAATGTCGTTGCCTTTTTTGGAGAAAGAGATTCTTGGTAAATGGAAAGTTCCGGACAATCAGTGGAGCAAAAAACCGTTTTTATCCGCGAGAATAGATCGATATTCCATGTAAATCGAAATCCATTTTTCCCTCGTGCACATTAGTGTGAGGGTGCAAAAGTTGGACTTGCAAATAGGAAAAAGTTGCGAATCGGAGGAAATTTGATGCGATTTGAATGGGTGAGGAGGTCACGTCGCCCTCTTGCGGCCTAAAAGAGAAACAGACGATCGTAGGTCGCAGATGTTGTTCGACCGTCAATCCCGAAAAAGCCCTCCGAAAATAAAAGGAAAACTTGTTCGTCCCTTTCTTTCTTTTTTCCCATTTTCCTGGACATCCATTTACCGGGAAATTCTTCTTTTTCCGTTCCTTGGCCGCGGTGAATGATGGGAAGGAAGATGGCGTCTCCCTCCTTTTTAATCGATTATATATTCCGTTTAAATCGCAAAATCGGTCTCTCGAGAGATCGAAATCGACCGATCTTCAAATTGGCAATCGATTAAGACGAAATTATATCGAGATATGCACAAACGATATCGCTGATCTCTTTGCATGGTAATTTCTTCTAAAGCCAATTGTATTCTCAATAATCGAATCAAAAGTAAAAGAAAAAAAGAATCTATAAGTAGCATAACTTTCCATCGATATTCATCGAAATACACGGGTACAAGAAGTAATACAGTAGTTTTATCGTAAATTCAGATAAGAATTTATCAATAATTTTTATCATAGCTTTTGTACTAACAGTGAACGTTAAGAATAATTTCGAATCACCTCAGGCATTCTCATTTTTTAGTTATTTTTGTCAATTTATTTTAAGTCTAATAAATGCATTATCTTGCGGATTTCTTCTCTGTGTATTTATAAATATTGCTCCTAGCGTCACAATTCCTTCTAGTCGCTCAAAACCAATAATTCATTGAATCTTATCACCAATTACCTTCTTTTTCCTCCAACCAATGTCACCTTCGTTTTCTTAACGTTAATACTAGATTTAACTTCGGTGAGCTGAATTTGGGCACGTGCTGTATTGATTCTTTACCACTGTTCTTAAATTACCATGAGAATCCTCATAGAAAAGAATGCAATCCATAAGCTGTTCTTAGAGAAATATTTATTCATTTAATACCGTAGATTATCTTCATTCCTCTTACTCAGTACATACCTACATTTTGTTGCCCTCTGCCAGTTCCTTTTCCTTTGCGTTATTTCTCCCATTTTGTTTTTAGATAAACATGAACATTACGGTATAAAGTATTCCCGCGCGGGTTTCTTCAACTTTAGTTTCATTATTCTCAATTAATCAGGTGTCGGGGGATGTTTCTCGCTTTAGAGGCGATTGATCCTTCATCATGTGTCTTAAGCCGAGTGAGCAGAATCAGTTTTGAGTGGATTCTGAAGCATTGGAATATTTTACTTGCAAGTTTCGATCGAACAGGCTCAGGACAGGCCTCTTTATTCGTGGAAGATCAATTAAGGGGCAAATGCATCTTCCAAATTTTTAATAAATCAACAATAACGATGCCAAATCATAATTGTTGATGAATGCTGAGAATAATGGAAGAATAAATATCTTAATGGAAGTGCGAAACTGATTTAAGACGAGGGTTAATCATAGAGAGGAGAGGGATTGATAAAATAAGTCATAGAAGGTGGAATCCAAGAGAAAACACAGGAATTCATAGATTAAGTTGTTCATTGAAGGCGGAGTAAGTTGTAAATACCAAAGCAAAGTGTGTTTAGTAATGCGTCTACCGGAATATAGTCTACCTCAGAATGGTGGTTAAAAGGATACTTTGATCTTACTCTAAATCTTTCCTGAATCTCAAGCAATTTTTCCGTTCGTCGAGGCAAAAGGAAGTCGAAAGTTTTCCTGTGATGTGCACGAAAATTAATCGGGTATTCCCGTTTGATTACGATAAGGTCCATTCAATTTTCGTCGATTTATTTTCCTAAGATAAGCGTCTCTTCCTTTGTCCTTGCCCTGATTGGATTCGGCGGAAGGCAACCGCGATTTTTCTCCCAGTTTTTTCTCCTTTTTATTCCATTTTCCAGCAAATTATTCCTCCGCCCTCCATATTTCCGGCAGCAATCACTATTTCGTGATCCCATTTCGTGTTTCCTTACCCTACTTTGCCCTCGGAATAACGTTTGGCGGTCCGCAGAGTCCAATACGCCGCTTCTTTCCCTCGAAATTCCTTTGATCCACGTCGAATATAATGCACCTGCCTCATCTTCCTTCGGTCCACTCTTCCTTATTGCAGCTGCGTCCCAAGCAACCGCTACTTCGTCATTTGAGCTATTCTCACAAAATGTCTCTTTAACATTTCAAAATTAAACAGTCACGAGAAATAACAATTTGAACGACTTTATTTCGGATTTATTTTCTAAAATTTTAAATTCAATTTAACGCAATATTTCTTTTCAAAATCTGTGAGCATCCTGTGACCAATATCCTGAAAGTCTATCAAAATAACTCCTCTCTTCATCAAATCGATACTGAAAAGCTTTGAGCTCAGCGATAGCTAAAAATGCAACAACTTTACGGATGTCATGCATTGTGCCTGCTAGTAGATTCATCATGAAATGGAGTACTGGCGACTGTAGTTAGTTAACATTAGTGAATTTTAATTTTCGCAAAGATTTTAGAAACGAATCCGTCGCAAAGGTCTAATTCTAGGATTCTTTGAAAATTTTCTCTTATCTTTCCATTTAACGAGAAATAGCACTTTTCATAGTGATCACACATGTTTTAGTCATTTTTAATTCTGTCAATACTGCCAGGGCCGGTAAGTACAGTTGCCTCAGGGCGTCCGTGAGAGGGGGGCGGTCTCTTTGTGGCTCGGATGACGCGTCAATTTGAATTTCACAGCAGATTCTGCCACTTACATGGATGTATCCGGAAATAATGAGTGACTTCATTTTATCCTGAGAGGGCTCAGAAGTTATCAGATTAGTAGACGAGTCCTTTGGCTCTTTGGGGTGAATGTTTCCAAGTCAGGCTGAGATTTCTTTCCGTGGATTTCATCTGACAAGACTCACCAGCATCGATTCTGCAGGGGTTAACGATTTGGTCTTAAAACACTCCAGCATTGGATTCGAATCCCATTTCAAGCATGGCTGTTCGTGTCAGTTATTTGTAATTGTCGTCATCGCAATTTGCTTAGACGGCTGCTAATTGGTCATTGGTAAATAAGTAAATAAACTATTTGCTTTATTTATTAAAGAAGTTGAACTTAGTAATTAAATAGGGCAGTATTTATTGTTGAAAGAGTAAATTTAAATGATATAACTTAGTTTTATGTTAACACCATTAGTTAAAATTGTCAGTGAACTAGAAAAATAGGACCTTCTGATCATTACGGAGTATGGCAGAGGTTGCTACTGTCTTAGGGCGGCTGAGAGGGCCTCATTAGCATCTCTGTACTATCCATTACACGCTCCTCGTACAAATCATTCCAAATCCATTCAGCTGACTGTAAACCTTCTTTTGGGAACTGATCCATAAAGAGGTCTTAACTTTCTGAAATTCACATGGAACAAATAAATTCTTTACAGTTTGAGATGAGACCTCTTTTAAAAATGGTCTCTGTTAGATTTTCATCATTTATTGCTTCCGTCGACGGATTCGACCAGTTTATGGTCATCTTAAACCTGCTGGACCTAGTCTCATAGATTTTTTTCCTTCGTGAAGGGAGCGTCAAAATATTCGTGGAAAGAAACGTCGAAATCTACACGCTCCGTAGACTCGTGGTAAATCTGTTTTCAGGTGCAGAAGTTCTTGTTTCTCCTGCCGTCGTTCTTCCACCTCTGGATTTCGCTCGCAAGGAAATGTACTCCCATAAATGAATTCACACTCGCGTGGGGTCGGCGTGACCCCTTCGCCACGTGCGACCATTTAGAGGAATAATCACGTCCGTGCGTCAGATGAATGGTGGAAGTGCTTTTCTGGAGAGGGTCGTTATTTAGGTTACGTCAGCGAGTTGAAGTGTGTGGGAGGGCCAAACGGTTTTTAAGGGTCTGCGGTCGTTCGAGTGCGGTTTCCGAAAAAAATTCAAGAAAAACGCGGAAAGCGGGACAGAATCCCTGGCGCGCGTTTTCCACTCTTCTTTTCCGTCCGCGCGATGAATCGAGAAAGCTTCCGTCGATTTTTCCTCCAAATGGAGAATAAACGGCGCTTTTCTTTTGTCTTGGCGCATTTCCCGATTCAGTGTCCGCCATTAGGCAAATTACTCGCGCGTTTAAATCGTCTAAAATAATAGCTTCGATATTTTCGGCAAATGTGTGGTGGATTATTTGCTCCCTTCGAAGAGACGTGATTTTGATCGATTGCCTTTCTTTTTTGGTCGCTAATAACTCTTTTTATTTCCAAGTTCGGGTTAGCTCGCGAGTTTTGGTGTTTTTCTGTGAGATCGTTTTGTGAAAGTTCAGCGAAGTTTTCGAGAAATACCCATTTGCTAGAGTCACTGTAACAAAATATAAGCGATGAGATATTGGGGAAATTGATTTGCAGTTCGGAAACTAATTGAGAGCAGGATCGTTTTAAAATCGATCAAATATTATAGAAATTAATGTATTAGTACTTTCTCCCATTCGGAGTTACCGATACCAGCAGCACCTTTTCCTATTTCCCGCACCGAACGCTGTAGACCGAAAGACGTTCCAATAGGTCTGATTTCAATTATATTTCTTCGCACAAATGCCTTTTCACCGATTTACGGGGACTAACAAACATCGAGTCCCAATTTTCAAACATTTAGCTCTTTGCTTTCTCATTTATCTTTAATTACGAGTGTTGTGCGTCGCTCCCTTCGTTGCTAAGATGTAACTAAGATGCAAAAGCCCTAAACTGTCGATTAAAACTAAATTAAAATATGTTAAAAACACTTCCGTTGTCTAACATAATAAAATGGGCGTTGGTCTCTCAAAATGTTCCTATTTTAAGTGATCTAATACCAGTTAAGACAAGGATCTGGAATAGGTGTTTTCAGTGGTCATGCCACTTTCTTTCCTCCTCTAAAATGTATTCTATTTTTGGCGAAAATTATTTTTAGTTCCTAATGACTTTACAGGCTTTAGCGGCGTAGGAGTCAAGTTACTAGGACGTGAAGAAAAGTCACGAGGATAAAACAAAGGCAAATGTTTTTGGATCAAATAGAGCGTGGGATAAATCATAGAAGGCATTTTGTGGGGAATCTGAAGTCACGTCAACCTATCGAGAGATAGATGATCCATGAAAGTGCAGCTGCCACCGAAAAAAAGCGAACATCGTTTTGCGGGGCTCATAAGATTGAGGATAGCGGCAAAGAAACCCTGTTATGTTCTCAGGGTCAGGGACAGGAGCTCGACGTCAACTGTGCGGTAACCGAAACTGCGATAACTTGAAAAGTGACACTTCTCTCGATCATAAGCGTAGCCCTTACAGGGGGATCTTTTTTTTCAAGTTCAACGAAGGAGCCGCCTTGCATTCAGCTAAGTTTGCTATCGCCAATTTACAATTGATTCTTTGCAAAATCTGTGATAGTATGTACACTAAATAGAAAAATAAATGGGAGTTGTCGCTTGATATGATGGCTGAGGCAATTGCTAGGCCTCCAAACTGATTCTTTAAACTTGGCAATAAAATAAACAGAAAAACCTAGTACCTTCAATGTTTTAATTGATGAAAACATAATGATGCTCTCAAAATATAGCAAATGTTTTATGACTCAAAAAAAATAATATTCAGCGTAAGATTGTAGGCCTTATTTTAAAGTCATTCTAAAGATACGCTAAATTACGTAAACGATAAAATGATAAAATTTTTCTGCTATGGCTTACATCTAATTGACAAGTCACTAAAAGGTCTCTCATGAACCCAAAGACGTACTTTGTATTAACGATGAAATCTATCTTTCATACTGAAGGAGTAATAAAACACATATAAACTTAGCATCGCTGACTATGGCGTCGAAACCTAGGTCGAGTTTATTAAAACAATTCTGTGGTATCGTGTATCAGTGTTTAATTCCTACTTCTTCTTGAAGAGCTAAAGTAGAGGCCGAAACAATAGATTTTGATATCTTTCATGTTATTTCATTTATGAAAGTGATTGCAGCTATCCATACTAATTTTTAAGAAAGATATATTCTAACTTTCGTTTAATTTTGAAACTGATTTGCATTTTAATTTAATCCATAGCACGCGGAACTCACACCTAATTGATTATTGATTATAGAATTCCAGGGTTTCTTTGTTCGACTTTGAGAAATTATCTTTACAGATTGTTTAAAATATACCAAATAAGTAAAAATTAAAGATGTCTTAAAAAAATCGATTATTGTATGCAATGAATAATGTAGAATAAGGAAAATTCCTTAAATTATGGACCTAAGACACTATCTTATCTAAAATTTATTGTTTCAAACTTCTCGGTTTTCCTTTTAAATTTATAGTTTTGAGATTTTAACCTTCTATGGTATTTCAAGTATGCACGATATCTAAAAAAATTAAAATATGCGTTGAACTTACAGATAATTCTAAAATACTGTGCGAATAATAACTTCCGTTATCTAAAATTAGCTGTAAGTCTATCGTAGAACTTAATAGTAATATAAATTCCAAATAATTTCTTATTTTTTATGCATTTCGCCCAGAAAATCTTATTTTAGTTTTAAATTATGTATTGATTTTCTCCAATTATTCTCGCGTTGTGTATTCGTTCGTTGAAAAATAAGACTTCGGAAACTTATTATCATTGTGACCTCCGAGAGAGCTCTTTCCTTTAAACTTAATGTTGAAGTTTAACTTGTAACTCGGTATTCTCTCTCGAGGGGCTTTCCACTCTAGATCTCAGTGTACATATCGGTTACGCTTACCGACTTGCGCTCGGCAATTGTTTACGAAACATACAGCCAGTTTCAGGCGTGATTTCGTGGTTGGAGTCCATCATAGAGGATTAGGAAAACAAGACACCTGTGCCCCGAAGCACATAAACACGCGTTAACTCTACTTAGTAAAAGACTTAATACTCTTCCACTTGAACGGATCATTAATTAAATTTTATATGAAAACGTCACTCCTTTGTTATTGCAAACTCTATCCACAAAGTCATGCCTTTGAATATCGATTTCAACATTAATTTTATCTGAAACGGAGTGAACCCGTCTTGTTTACTGTTTCTCATTTAGAAGCCTGGAGTAGGAATGCACGAACAAATGGTCACGTTTATCTTAATAGAGTGGTTGTAAATATGAATAGTCAGTAAATATTCTAGTTTCTATCCTAAAACATCATTATTATTCCGTGAGCGTAAATAGATTGAAGAATAAAACGGAATGAGGAGATTCATGGTTGAGGTCGAAACAGAGGGCTCTCTATCTTCGCAGATCTTCCGCAGGGAGGAGCTGTAATCGTAATCTAATCTCGGGAAGCGAATCAAGGCACAGAGGCAGTTAACATGGTTTTGAGGTCAAATAGAGGTGG
The DNA here is from genome assembly GCA_947579665.1 of Sympetrum striolatum. Taxonomy (NCBI): domain Eukaryota; kingdom Metazoa; phylum Arthropoda; class Insecta; order Odonata; family Libellulidae; genus Sympetrum; species Sympetrum striolatum. The sequence continues at coordinate 3,135,218 of OX388350.1, forward strand.
AGTATTATGGCTCCATCTGTGGGTAGATTCGAGACGGATAATTCTCCCCCGAGCAGTAAAAAGAGCCGTTCAATTTCTTCTTTCAGCCGTTTCGAAAGAAATTCGCCTTATTTTCCCCTCCATTTCACGGAAATTAAACGTTTAGCAGAGCAAGAAACAACTGGAAACTCACTCGCCCTATATTCGCCTCTTAACAAGCCTCCGCATTGAGCCCACGAATCATTTACTATACGACAAAAAGATCTTAAATTGTCAATGTGCTTGGATAAAAGTCATTATATATTACAATAGACGACCCATGTGATGTCGTCACGATGGAGTCGAAAGCAAAAGCATTCCAAGGGGGACTGCGTACGGTGACCCGATGAAAGATTTGCTTTTGGGATGTCAATATTTAAATATTCATGGGTTATGCGAATTGGGCGTAAGAGTATCGTATTAATTCCCTGCGATGATCAAAATGAGGAGTTTACAACGTTTGTGCGTATTTCGGTAATGTATTAATTTGTGGCGATATTTTCGTCATCCATTTTCCGAAAAGCTGTGTTTATCCATATCCATGACTATCTTTGTCGAGGAAGTGCGTAGCTAAATACGTCTTTATTTCGATAACTTACAGCTTTCTGTCGGTAGAAATCATCTCTGGTTTTTATTTTTCTTCTACGATCATCTAATGTAATGCGTGTCCTTCCCTCATCTTTGACTCTATTCCATTACCCTTCACAAACCCTCTTATGTGTCCAATTTTATTCGTTACAGTAAATGGTATTTACAGTAATTTGCTTCATCCGAAATAAATCCAAGAGTTTTATTGCTCTGCATCGTAAAACAAGATTTTCGTAAAAGTATGTCGCTGGATCTCTTAAAAAAACTAATTTTCTCGTAGTTTGGCGGGACTTGGCTGTTTTGAGGAAGAATAAACCATAAAAGTAGGCAAAGGTGAAATATAAAATCCAACGCAGTTAAAGGATATTAACGTTGGAGAAAGCATGACATTTCTCATATCACTTAATATTTACAAATTCAGGTTTTTATTAGTATGCCAGTATATATTTACGTAGGTATTTATGCAGTTATTGTGACAGTTTCTGTTGGAAATGAATCACACATGAAATGAAAACTAACTATCTAGGGATGACAAAAATTTGATTTTAAAATAGAATGAAAATTGGTTCTTATGTTTTATAATATTTCCGTGCTCTACTGTTAGTACACATTTGGATTTCTTCGTCCATTTTTCAGGTATTTAACTTATTGATGAGTTATTCATCGTTCTTTTGATTAATGGTTTAATTTTTGGTATTTTTGTGGACTTAAATCTTCGTTTTGGACAAAATATTAAGCTTAGGAAAATGTATTGTGTTCCCTTATATACAGATAAAGAAGTTTCAGTCGATTTTTGATAAATTACTCGTACAACGCATTTTCGATTGCGATTCTTATTTCGCAGGGTTGGTATGTGCGACCGATTTGTTCTAGCGCAGAAATCATTGGAATGATTCCTGAATGTATGGGAGAGCCAATGGTCAGCTTAAGAATAAATGTGAAAGCCTTTGAAAATATAATTTGCGCGTCCGTAAGCCACGCTGAATGCGTCCCTCACGCGCCATCTGCACAGCTTTTTTCGTAAACTGCTCAATAGGACCCGACTGCCCTCTTCGTTTTGAAACGCTTTGATTTGACAAATTAATCCTCATCTGAAGCCCACTTGGGGCAATTTGATCTAATTAGGATCCCCTCATTATTCAATCAACTTCGTTTGTCTGATTTTTGTACTCGACTCCGCTGACCCTTTGACTCACATTTCGACGGCCATTCGAAGCTTCTTTTCGAGAAGAAGAAGCCAATTTGCTCTATAACGATGGATGCAACTTAAAAGAATAGCTAAGAAGATGCTAAACGAAATTATAACAAAATAAAGTAATTAAAAATATTGCCTCAGTCCTGCCTCTGCAAAAATCATACGAATTCGGTCATTTCATGGATTTTGATCTGTGATGTAAAGCTTACGTCTTGTTGTTCAAACTTGACTTAATGGTATTTTATTTAATAACATATTTCGCAGAGAAGATTTCTCTCTATCTCACTCGATACAAAATGTCGGTGGAGAAGAAAAAAGCCACAAATAGTCGTGGAGATTTTCCATTGCTTTTCTTAAAATATAAAATTCATAAATTCATGACTGCAGGGTAAATGTGGGCATAATTGAAATACACAATTTTTGACATTACTATTTCTATTATTGCCACTGAACATCAGTAAATAAACTATGGATGAAGCATAAGATTACTCGGTAATAGATATGATTTTCTTATCCGATGAAACGCCTTATATGTGTACGAATGAGGTACGAGATGACAAATTCGAAATAATTCAACAAAATCGTATGCCTTCAATGTTCAAGCACTTCTGTCTCTGTTTTACCAGTGTAGTCTGCGTAAGAATATTTAATATAATCTGTGTAATTATTTGCCCTTTACTTCTGCAATATATGGAAATGAGAGGTATGAGTAAAATGAAAAGGTGCTTTGTTCCTATTGGAGGAAAACGTTTAGAGTTCCAAAACAATTGCTTTGATTAGCCGAATTAACATTGTGGATGGTTCATTTCGGCTGAAGATTGTAATATTTAGAAAACTAACTTGAGGAGATGAATCTCGTGAATTCATATTTGGAAAACACATTGCAGGATAATTCTTAGATTCACAACTCTCTCTTTCTCTCTTTCCATATTCGTTACTTAATTGCTCATTATCGACTGCATTTACCTTGCACTTATCCCTTTAGTCAAAAATATTTAATACCAATTAAATCTTCCACAGCTCAAATTCTATCTATTTGCATATTTAATTTGCAAGGAATTTTCCCCGGTTTCCCTATTTTTTCTCGGTTTATTTTTCTGTCGTTAAGTATATATTAACTGTTCTCATCAACTTTTTCTTGTATGTTTAAAATTGTAGTTTCACTGGTTAATCGGAGGGGGAGGCTGTTTTTAATTATTGTGGTCATTGTAGTGGATTGTTAAGATTACCGGAAATGAGAGGAAAAGCGGGAAGAGGCCGAAATTCAGAGACAATTACCGGATTTCCGTCATCAGTATGAAGAGTGTAAAATTCCATTCCTTTGGTGATCTCCTTCTTCTCCGGATTAGCGGAATCTGCAGTGGTTATTAAAATGTGAGCGCCTGACCCGGTGGCCGGATTACGGCCATAAATCTCGGGCGAAATAAAGCAAGCTATCACCAGGGCCATCCCGCGGATAATAACCAATTGTGAGTGGATCTTTTATAAATGTCGGGATTCCTTTTAAGAAATGCATAAATGCCTCTCGCCAAAGTTCCCCAACAGCCATTCATCAAGACCCTCCGGATCTCGTTAAATTTCAGGAAAGAGGCCCTCGTAAAATTTCGCGGGACTTTTCCGCGTACATCATGATTTTTTCCTCCGCCGTTGTTTATCACACTTTTACGACGATTTTAATGGCCCCGGGCAACTTCCTTGAAAGGATGCGGACTATGTCAAAGTTTTGACGGAAAATGGTTTTGGAAAATCGAACATAGAGGATGGAGTGCAAAAATGTGGTGTTGGGGCAGCGGTTGGGAAATAGGGCCTTCTTCGTCGGAGTCAGACCCTTTGGGGTCCCCAGCTTAGCTCGTGACTCGTTGTAATATTTAGTGAAATTTATAAAAAAATTTGTCAAAGAATATTTGAAACTTGAGACTGAATAAAAGAATGGATTATGGGTTGAAAATACCAAAGAAAAATAAATCTCAAATCCTAAAAATCAAATCAGAACGATAAAATAAAGTTATTTCAATTACAAAAGACGTAAAATATACAAAATTTAAGTTGGAGAGAGAAAATCTTCAATCAACACTATGACACGTATCTTAGGATTAAATATTTACATTAATATAGTGTGTATATTGCATACCAGTGAGCCATCAGGAATTGCCATTCTTCATCTCGTTCGATTTACTACTCCCTCTCCACTTAAAGAATATTACTACATTATAAATATTATTTGTCTGAATATAATGCTGAACCATTACATATTTATTTAAGAGGAGAACGTTTACAAAGTTCAAGTTTATTATTTTACCTACCGTTATGGTATCCACGAACTAAAATATTCTACAAACAATTGCAAGCAGTACTATCATTCCTTGGCAGTGAGAGGGGAAACGCGGACCAATAGAAGAAGAAGGGTGGGCGTATTCGATAGAGGATGCGTTCGGAAACATGGAAAACTCCGTTCAGAATGCATCCTTCGCGTCGTTTGTCATAAGAAAAGTATTTCGTTTGAAATTTGTTACACCGTGACTATTCATCTATTCCTCGAAGAGTACGTTGGTGTCTTTCTTATTCAGGACATGGGCAGCGTCGCTATCTCGTAGTGATCTCGACTAATTGGACCCATTTGACGCTAAATTACGCAGCCAATGCACCAATCATCCCCGGGCGAGAGAACGTGCCCTCCGCGCCACGCAGCGGCTGGACCGTGTACTAGGAATCACGGCGGATGCGTGATTCGCATTGGTGACAAACAATACGGAGTCACGCTTCTCACTCCCATCTTCATGAAAGCGAAACTATTATGCTTTATCTTATAATGTTTTTACGTAGTGATCTTCGAGTGAATAACTATGTTCACCTTTTGCTTTTGGCGAATCCTTAAAAAATTTTATTACTTTTTTGTACACGCGTTCTTTCTCTTCAGATTCTCAGATATTTTCGTTTATCCTCCCACTTTCAGATCCAAACGTACCTTCTTTGTTCCCTTAATATCAGGTATTGATATAATATATTGACAGCGGTACTAAGATTATATATTACGCAACGAATTTATGTAAAACCGTCAAGCAATTCACAAAGCATTAGAAAGACTAACTTGGGTGCACTTGAAGTGGGCGAGAGCACAGCTTCGAGGGAGCCTTTTCTCATTAAAATGCCCTTCTTCGGCTTCGTTCCTTAACTTTTTCATGACCTCCCTTATGTCTCCCAGATACCTTTTCATCCTTGTGTTCCCTTATATCTTCGCATCCTACCCTCTGGTACTTTCTATAGCGACCCCATTTACTCATCCAACCCTCACTTAAATTCTCTCTCTTCCCATCATCTTACTCATATTCCCCTGTCAATATAACTTTTTCAGTATGGAGTACATACCGTTTCACTATTTATAATGTTTATAATGAGAATTAATTGGGGATTCAAATCGAGGTATCGCTTAGCTGGTTAGACAGCGGAGGCAGTGAATTTAGGACCGATAGTTTTATCCTTATCGATAATTTTAAGGCAAAGATAGCCAAAGGGTTAGCGGTGCTTTAGTGAAATCTTCTCTGACTGGAAATCCAACTGCTTAACCTTATTTAACTGGGTAATATGGTTTTAAAGATCAGCACATTCTGACATACTCTTTCCCCTCCGTTGTGCGTGACCAAATGAACGAAATCTATCTTTTTTGAACTTCTATTCGTATCTGCATCGAATCGAGAACCATATTATTCCCCCATCGCGTTATGTCATCTAAACAACCTATAAAATGTATCTTGGAAAAGCTTCACTTCTCTGACAAGCACGGAGGTCTACAGCAAGGCCTGAGGTTTACAATGTAATTCATCCTCCTATTTCTAAATTGAACAGATGTTGAAAAGATGGTGTAGTTAAAGATTTTTTAAATTGATCTAAATATTCGAACATGCATTCATTGGATGAATACATTCATATCGAAATCCACATCTGAATGTGTATTATTATGTTCTACATTAGCAAGATATTGTATTTTGCGACAAATATAAGCATTTACGACATTTATTATTTCAAAATTAGTCTGGATGTTTGGATTCGATTAAGGCGTTGCTTTAAGAGGACAAATTAATCTACTAATTACTCTATTCACGATTCATGCATCGTGAAAAGTCTTGTTCAGGCATACACCAATGATCGTTACTACGCTGATTGCTGCGATAGAAGGAAAGGAAGAAGTTCTATAGGAAGACCTAATTAGGAGAGGAACACGAATTATCAACAATTTTGAAGCGATTAAGCGAAAGGGCTGAGGAAAGAAGCGTTTGGAGGGCAGATTCAGCCGATTAGTGGATAGTTAATCCATGATATTGAAGACGAAGAAGTTAACGTTGTTCATTTTGAATGATTTTACTTCTCACCGAAGCGCATGCATTTAGTATTTTTCAAGTGAACTCGTAACTTGTTGTACACTTACGGTATCGCCTCTTCTTCCAGTTAAGGTCAGTCGGTGGATATTCAAACTGTCCTCTTGTTGAGTATGACTTATGCTCAAGTCTCAGTTTATTTTAATGGATACGGAAGTGTATAACGATGGATGAGGGCCGATGGCAAATTTAACACACCCTTCTCTTAAAACAAGAGTATTAAGGTTTTTTGCGAATGAACAAAACGAAAAGTGAAAGCAAATGGAAATCTCATTCGAATGAGATAATTTCGAGTTGTAGTGGGTAATCATCTCTTCTGAGAGCTCATCCGAATGCTCTGTTCATTTCGGTCGTCCATTAGCGAGGAGATGGTTGCTAGGCACAGTCGCGCTTTAGTAAAAACATCCCTCTGATGGGACGCAGTTAGTTTCCGATCCGAGTTTCCTCCTTTTACACGGCGAATTAATGCGAATCCTCAAATTAATCTCTCTCCTGCCAATTTCGAACTTCGGAGCAAGTATTTCTTGGTGATTGGATCCCCAGTTGAGGAACTCCTTAAAATGGAGATTCGGAGGAATGCAGTTTCTTCTCTATTAATACTTTGATTAACATCGGCTCATTTGCCTCCCTCTCAATTTGGTACGTCACCGCAAGAGGCGCTGCGGGTGGAAGTATAAGTGGCAATCCGATAGGGGGCGCGCTCTCGACCGAAGTGCGTGTAGGAGAAATGCAGCACGTGCTCAAACGATCGCCAGTGATTAACCGGAGGAAATAAGAAGCAAGCGTATTAATCGCGTCCTATTTTTAAGACCCGCTTTGCAATCCACCTGACGAAAAAATCACGAAGCATTTTTCATTTTAAGAAGATTAGAATAAATAAGAAATCGATAATTATTTCTAGCCATTTTCTTCTGAAAACTTTACGCTCCTGACGTGAATAACTTTAATGCAGAAGATGCTTCACCTTCGCACATGATCCAGCGTCCAGTTAATGTCGCTTTTCAGAATAAAGATACGATGTAGCGTCGAACTAGTGTCCGGACGATGAAAGTGACGCCTCGAGAAAGAGAACTACAGAGTAGAATGCTAAGCGATTAAACCAACAATGAGTGTTAGTAAATTATATTTAATACTCATTTCAAAGTTTTCTCTTCTTTCTAACTCATATTTCCAGGAAAGGGTTAAAGTTACTTTGCACATAAGGGCGTCCACCCAGGAAAAATCCCACAAAGGGTTTCTACAAAATCCCCAAACGTTGCGCACAAAGTTCCCTAAAACGGCTTGTTAAAATGTTCTGGCCGGGTAGCCTTGATGGTTAAGGCAGCCTCCCGGATAGAATATCCCGTGTTCGATTCCCGGCCCTGTCAGACTTTTTTCAATTCCGTTTTTCGTTGGGTTTTTTTCATAGTTCCAGGCTTGTGGCGTAACTCAGTGGTATAGAATCGAAGAAATCTGACCAACATACTAAAAATAATTAATTTTAAGGCACTGCTTGAATCATTGCGTAACAACTTACTTGAGTTTGATTCCTCCTATCACAGTGTAACTCACCAATATTTTTGCATATGAAAAGACAGAGGTTGACCTGTAAAGGATGATTTCCAATCTATTGGTGAATCCATGAGATATGGAAGCTATAGTTAAAAACAGAGGACAATGAGAGAATTGTGTGTTCTAAAACAGTTCTTAGTATTTCAGTTTATAATATTGTTTGTGAAATCAGTGCTGATTTTTTAAAATACTAGCTGTGGAAAACGAAACTCCTCGATCCTATCATTTCGTTTCGCTATTGAAAAGTAGCTTGCCGTACGTTTGTGCGGTGAAATATCCTGAAAATTCGTTAAGATGCTGTGAGTTAATGAGAAATGGTACCTATGAATGATTATGGTAACTTGTATTCGTTCGGTACGATTGTGGCAGTGGTTGTACGTTTTTTGGAACAGTCATATTCGCAATCATCTGATTATACTTAATCTAATTTTAAAGTTCTTCCCAACTAAAATATAACGTCCAGAGGTCATTAACATTAGTTCCTAAGGGAAGTGGATTTCCACAGATCTTCGAGTGAGCGCTCTTCTTAGTCGTGTGCACTCGCCTTCTAATGCATTCAGAGCATAGCTCTGGCTTACGTTAGATTAAGTCAACAAACAACGCGCGTTTGCCATCAAAGGTCGGTTTATCAGGGGGCTTAACTTTCAAAACGAATTGCGGAAAGTTAAGGAAACATTTATAGTATCAAGAGGGATGTAATTATGTCATTCGAATCAGTAGTGCAATGCTACGAATTTGCGTAACTCAAAAACCTCCGGCTTACATTCGGAGTTCCTTCTTATTTAAGAGGTATATTCTCTGAGAATCTTTCCGATAAATCCTTACATTTCATCTTTATCGTTCCATTCTCTTTCATCATCAGTCTTTTTTCCCACAGTTCTACCTCTTCGAACTTGTTCCATTCATCTGACTGCAATTTCTATCCCACGGAGTTATAAAATCTCCTTTCTCAGGGAATCCTATTTATACAGTTTCTTGAAATTGCAATGTCTATCATCGTTAAAAATCTATTAGTCTTGCCTATTTATCCCTCAAAAACAGCGCATCGATTCCTTATGTACGTATGATCCTCGTTTTCCCGTTATCCTTCAAAATGCTAGTGGAGATGCCCGTCGAGAGTCAAGGAAATATTATTCGACCTCTCCTCTGAGTGATTCGGGGTCCACGTGTAGTGGGGTTGTTCTCCGATTTAGAGATGTTTCAATGTTGAGCAGTTCGTTTTTTCAGCGGCGATTTCATGTTCGACACAAGTGTTACGGCTGTGATAAAATCCCTCGGATTCGCTCAGAGGGCAGATAAGCAACGGAAGCTTTTGGAAAAACTCATCCGAATTCATCGACGAAGTACACGTAGTCGTGATTTCAGCGATTGCGAACTCGGAGAGAAATGGACAAAGTGTTAGGAGGAAATATTTGCTCAGACAGGTTGTTATTTTGGTCTCTTTTTCTACTAAACTATCAGTAGAGAGAGTTAACAGACTTGTGAGTTCTATGGGGATCTTGATGTTAACACACTCTGCACCAAACACCAATGGTTGGCTTACAGGGTAAATATGTGTGTGGGTGCGAAATGAGCGTACATATCCAACGCAAGAGTTGTCAAATTCGTATTAATGATTTGCTATTTGAAAGTATGTTCGAGGATGATGCAAATTTGCCTTAAAAAGGGCACCGAACAGCAACTACTTTCCACCCTGTGTTTTGCTCTAATTAGATTAACATTTATCTCAGCAGCCTTCTAATCGATTCAAACCGGTCATTTTTGAGCTGATTATATAATTTAGAATTCAAATAATTAATTAATTATTCATACGAAATTTTGACCGAAAGATGAGAATATTAAATATCAATAATTTATTTTTCTTATTTCAAAATTTCTTGGTAAAGCTTTAGCAACAAAAAATGCTTAGTGAACCTTATAAGAGTTATTTATATCAGTTATTAGTTTTAGATTTTAGTTATTTATGTATTTGTTATTTGTCATTAAAATTTCCTCCATTTTTACCTAAGTAAAATGATACCCTTGGCAGCCGAAAGATCAATATAAATAATATTTTCGGGTAATGTATAATACCTGTAATATTTCGGTTTTCACACACTCAAAAATATATTTTCCCGGCTCCGCTTTTCGGTTCTTTTCCGGTTCAATACCGACCCTTCTTCGGTAGGATCTTCATCGCCGCCATTTGTGCTAATCCCGCGACAGCTCTATAATTTCAGTCGCATTTTAGCAACAACATCACTTTCCCCCTTCATTTCCCCTCCCCAGGGAAACACTCAACTCAATTTTCGCCACAAAGAGAACTTAATTAAAATGTTTTAATTGACGTTTTCTAGATCCTCCTCGCGGAGGGGAATCCGAAAAGCTTCTTCACGCGGTTCCCTCTCACTTTTTAATTCCAAAGCGTACCTTCGAAATTACCACAGTCTTTGTTACTCCCAACTGCTATCCTCACCAACTTTTATTCAATTTCTATTTGCTTTTACAAGCGTCTGTGCTATTTTGAAACGCTCATTCGGAAAACAAAGTGTCGTTCTATAGTCCTATCAAATAGAATCGTATTTTAAAGTTTTATGATAAGTACATTGCCTTAACTTTCATTGATTTCTTTGTCGAAATTCTTCTTTCTTTCGCAATTTCGCAACTCTGGTTTCTTTTAGGAAGTGTATTTCTGTGATGGAAATGTCCTTTTTCTGTCTGTGAAATGATCACAGCGAATGCAGGTTGGCGATTGTGTAAATTATGAATAAGCTTCGGATATGGATTCGGCAACGCAGTCGATTTCCGAAGCCGATGTTCGTTTTTGAGCGACCGTGTAAGCTCCATCGATTCGCCTCAGTTCGATTCGAAAGGCTTTTCGAAGTGAGGCAATAGATCTTGAAAGAAGTGGTGATTTTGATTAGTCAATGAAATTTACAATTAAGTAAAAAGCACATCCCTTCGGTTGTGACGTCTTTTCGGATTGCCGATACCGAAACCGAAATGGCTTACGCAATGATCCCACCGGTTAGATCCTCAGCCCCTCCACCACAAGCTACAATAATATTTAGTGAGGGAATGAGGTTCACTTTGAAAGGAGAGAGGTCCCTTGCTCTCTTCATAGAGCTAAGTCAGCGAAAAAATTTCACCTATGTGAAGCACAAGGGTTCCATAGGTAACACTTCTCATAGCATCGAATAACACCGTTTACGGCACTCAAAGTCTGCGTAAAATAAGGAATATTAAATATCTTTCCCATCGTGAGGATGCACCTATGTTTAGCGGGCTATATTTCCGATTTAACGAGCTGCCATTCTCGATATTCGTGAAAACGCGAAAATCCCCGAAAGAGAAAATCCGGACGCCTTCCACCCTCTCAGTGATTCACGCCATCAAATTCAGGCCCGGATGAAAAATGGTTTGTCCTGTAAATCCTTGTTTTAGGGACGTCGGCGCAAAAAATTACGCGGCGGTGCTATTTTGAGTGTGTTTCGCCGAATGAATGTGAAATAAATGAAGAATGGAATTCTCCTTCGAAAGGGCGTTCGGCATAAGTATGAGTTTTCCGGGAGTTATATCGCTCGTTTCCAAGAGTTGTTTGTGACTTGAAAAAATATACAGGAAGAGCAGCTCTGGCGTTTTAGTTATCTGGGATGCGCGAACGAAATATATGCGATGAAAAAATAAGATTAGCGAAGAGGACATTTTAATAAGATTTACTGGCGTTCAGATTAGGTGTGGACAACTGGAAAATGTTAGTTCATGCCTGATTTCGATCGGATATTGTGTTCCTCCGCGTAGATGTTTTCCTCATAGGATTCATAGTGAAAAGCAAGAGAAGACCATCTCAACCCTCATCATGGCTCTTTCAAATCTATTGGCATCTTCAAATCTATTGGCATCTTCAAATCTATTGGCATCTTCAAATCTATTGGCATCTTCAAATCTATTGGCATCTTCAAATCTATTGGCTGGTAGGTCATGTAATTAAATATGTAGCACTTAAATTATGTGACTATGTGGTTGTGAAATGACAAATAATTATATCATGATTTCCATACATCTTAGTTTCACTTTTCTCTATGGAATACTGATTCTTATTTCTATTAGCTATTAAAAATAGAGCCATTTAAGTGTAAATAAATACACATTGGAGTATCGGTAAATTACCTATCGATCGACGCAGTATCGATGTTTATTAGTGATCATTATTTTTAAGAAAAATAAATGCTCTTAACCAGAGAACCATATTATCGTAGATCAGAAGGCGCTTGACAGAGAGGCACAGAGACTTGAATCTCGCCCTGAATAAAGTCCTTTATTATTATTATTATTATTAAGGCAGCTTGATGCATTGTGCTGAATATGTAGCCATTATGCTATAACTAGGTTGGCTTACTGCCTATATTCAAATACATGGATACATTTTTCTTCGAAATAGCACGAGGGAAATATTTGTTGGAAGGAAGAGATTTTGGTTAAAATCCCCTAGCTCTAGGTGTTATTCGGAAATTATGAATTTTTCTAATTAATTGTTACAATCCGCTTTCCTAATTTTTCTCTTGAATCCCTATGAAGGGAGCAATAACCTCTTCTAGTAAAGGTATACGGTGATATCATCATCAAAATCCTTTTCAAGTGTACGATGTATTAATGAAATTTAGCTTGTGTTTTGGACGAGTTTATCTTTTATGACTCTATTACTTACTGATGAGTTTTGCAAAGAGCAGCAGGACTCTCGACGTTGGGCTGGGTTCCTTGTTACTAGCGCTTTGCCCTTTGCGTCTAGTACCTTATAGCAATATATACCAGTTAAAATAATATACTTTTTTCTGATATAAGGGTCACCGGACTCCTTTGCCCCCAATAGACAAATATTTATCGTATGGGACCACTAGATATACATTCATGTGGTCTCACCTATCGTATTCTGTTTATAAATCTGGCCATCAGTGAGGAGGGCCAGGAAACGCGCTTCTGTGCATGAATCAGCGCCGATCATAAACATCCGCACATAAAAATGCCGATCCTTTTTTCGTATTCGTCTTGGCTTCCGCCTCTTTGTCATCTGACCTCGGCCAGAGGAGGAAAATCCGCAGTAAAACAGGAATCGAGGGTCCGCAGCTGTGGACATGGCGTTCGAGCACATAAACGCACCCCAAATATATATGATAAAGTTTGGAAGGGCGTCGAAGATGGATGACCACTCCTTTCACTAAACACTGCCTCCAAAGAAACTTCCTTTTGCTTTTCGCCTGCGCCATATTCTGCGGTAATTGGCAACTATATCCGATGCCATTGACTTTCAATTTCCAATCATTCGCTAAATTAGAAGACTAATTGTCATTTTAGGCAGACGTGGGAAATTTTGGGAGTTCCGATCACTCGGCTGTGAAATTTCTGTATCCTTTTAATCTCCCTAATTCGTTATTGGATGGCTCAAAAATAGTTCCATTATAAGTCTTTTAATTCATTCGTACACAACAGCCTTTTCTCTTCGATAAAACTTCATTAGAAATCCTTTTTTCAATTCCTAAAATTAAAAACATCTATGAGTAACAGTATTAAGTTATTGATTGATATTTATATTTTGCCAGGAACGGATCTAGAGAAAAATTTCGGGGGGGGGTCCGATCAAAAAATTTAAAAATAAAAAACATTTCGGCTTTCACAAAACGTGACGTTAGAATTGTGTTAGACAAATTCGAATATTTTCGCTAGTGATTGCTTATTAAATTGTTTGTTTATTTGCGTTATTTGAGTTTCATTTTCGAAAAATAGGCAGAAGTGATATTTCGGGGGGGGGGGGGGGGGTCCGGACCCCCAGGACCACCCCCCTGGATCCGTCCCTGTATTTTGCTAATTTTAAGCAGATTATGTAATTATTATACCGAGTTTTTTCTGAAATTCAATGAAATGGAATAACATCTGAAAGTTACACACATGATTAAACCCAGCCGTAGTATAATAAACGAGCATCAATTGCCTCTTGGATGGATTAAGTAGTAGTATATTTGCCTTTGATAAAATTTGTCCTGGGTTCCATTCCCGGATATGCTGATTGACCTCAACTGAGGAAACTTTTCGGATTGAAATTAATTGCAGTTCGATACTCTGATTAAAAACAGACGCAAATATTCTTTGATACCCGTTAACTGCTAGAAGCGTGAAAAATGTTATTTGAATTTTACCCTTGTTTAGAACACGATAATTGAATTAGTCTATAAACTGGCAATATCATCATAAAATATTAGCAATAAAATGGCAATGGACCACTTTCCTTTTTGCAATGCTACGCAATGAGAAGGAATCGATGTTTGCAACTCTCTCTCTCTCTTGGTGGCGAAATTAAGATGCCACTCGCCTGTTCTTTTTGGACCTCGTGAAGTAGCCATCTTATGTTCCATCGCCATTAGCGTGATTAAAGAGGAAATAGGCATTTGTATAATGGACTCCTCCATTTCGAAAATAAAATGGGACCGGAAATGATTGGCTGAACGGACATCGCCTTTGTCGCTCACTCCTCTTTCTTTGGACGGCCACTTCGGAAATCATTTACTGCTTTTTTATTTTCAATTGGTTATTTGGGCTCTAAGATAAATGTGCATTTACAAGGGGAGCAACTGCTTCTGAATATTCTCTCAATGTTTTAAGTAACTCTCGAGCCCAAAAAGTACTGATTATATGTTGTAGGACTGATAAGTTGAATGTTTCATGGCGATGGCAGTGCAGTAATTGATCGTTGAACGCCAAGAATCCACTCAAAGACCATCTTCGCCTCCCAAATTTTTCATTAACCGAACATCAACGGAGATTTATGCGGTTAAATTTGTTTAGAAACAATAAAGACGTAAGCTGTGCGATTTGCTACAACGATAATCTACATTTAACGCTGCAATACATATACACACGTTCTAGCATTTTCGTTTCTGGAAGTCCAATCAATTCTTCGTTTTGGGTTTTTTCGGAAGTGATCAATAAAAGTGTTGCAGTAGATATTCCCAAGACTGTTAGCTTCAAGATGTTTGGGCGCCATTCAAACTCGTCACATCCTCCCACTTCAGGAAATCTTCATCAGCTGAAGTCTTTCTCCTCGTGCACATTATCTCCTCATCATAGAATTTTCCATTGAGGTAAAAGTTAAGGAAAACTTACGGGAAAGTTTATGTAGTCTCATTTGTTATAAGTCTCTATTTTTCCGTTGTCCGATCCTTAATAAATGCGACAATCAAATATTTCTCGAGTATTTTCACTTTGATTCGTACGGATGTGAAGTAATTCTTTGAACTGCATCACTTCGATGATAAATAACGCTCTCCTTAACTTTATATTAATCTGAAAAAAAAGAGAAATATGACTGTGTTTGATACGCAATTTTAAGTAGCGTATGCGATGTAAAAGGAAATCGAAGGCCCTTGAAACTGCTTTCGGAATGCTTTTACTTCCTTGTTTTATCTTTAATGGTTAAAAATTACATCCAATCGAACTTTTATTGAAACGCTAACAGAAATATTTTCTCTCTCAAAGAGTTGCTTTTAATACATACATATTTATTAGGCGAAATTGGGACTTTTTAGTCCCATATTACATTTAACCAAAAACATTTACAAAACATATGACATAGTATATATAAAAAAATTCAAATCATATAATAAAATAAAATACAAGTCTATAAAAAATATTTAAAAAATACAGCTATATAAATCTATTCAACAAAATGAAAAAGAATACTTATATAATACATCCTTATACGAAGTTCAAATATGCTATCGTAGTGTTGCTATCTTTTAAAGAAAAATGAATTTTTAAATGCGCATTATCTGTACGATCGGCACTGCGGCATGAGTTTCTTTACGAACGATTTCCAGAAAATGGAAAAATAAATAGAAAATTAGGTCATTAGGAAGAAAATAAAGGGTTTTATTTGTTTATCTCAGGAGGAATGAGAGAGATATTTCTCGTAGAAGAAGCAAGTCCCGAAAGAGAGCCTCATATCCTTCTTTTTTCTGTTTGCCCTCGTTCGGCCCCCAGGGACCCAAATGGTCGCTGTAAAGTATCCAGCAAGTAGAATTGGGGCCATGATTTAAACGGGACACCATGGAATAAGTTCCTCGAAGGCTTCTTTTGTTGTTTCATCACAATTGTTATTGAAGGAACGATAGTCATATCGCAGTTGGCAACTTTAATGTTTACCAGAAATAAATTTACGACATTTTTTATGCATATGCCTCAGTTGTTCGCATATGTATTTTGATTAGCATTATTTGCAAAGCAAAGATTTGATGAAACTTTGCAGTACCATCATATTTATGATAATTTATTGGGTACAACCAGGCTTCAAATAAACTAATTTACGTTCCGGTGAAAGTTCGCTTTTTTTCTTTCCTTGTGGAATCCTATCGGTAAATTACGGCACAAGCAGTCGATTCTAAATTAGCCAAAGGATCCGATTGCGGTTTATGCTTCCTCTTCAATAAAGTGCTAACGTATTATCAATCATTTTTTAAACAATCCGTGCTCAGCTTAAAAAGACAGCATTATTCCTTTTTGTTTAAATTTGGCATTTTAGATTTCGATGGCAAATGCGTTAAATGGGACAAAGTAGTACGTTGCTGTATGATAACGACGGGACTGAAGGTTCTAAAACTGACACTTAATAAATCTGATTTCAGGAAATCATATTCTTATGCTTTCATAAACTTCTACTCTCTAATACTCTTATAAATCGATCGCATCATCTTCAATATCTGTTCAGGACTTTGAAGATACGAGTCCTCCAGCGGTTGGATTATTTTACTCCCTTGACATGTTGATAATTACTACTCAGGAAAGCAAATCGGAATAATTTTAATCAACTGATCGTATTAGTAATAGCGGTTTGAAAGATAAGATGCTGAGATCTCTATACAATAAATTATTCATGGTAGTCACAACATTTTGACACCTACAATTGTTACTTTACAATGATTTTACTCATGTGATTTAACATGAATTCCTTGAATAATCTAATTCTTCATGATGTTCTATTTTCCAACACACTAAATTTCTCAAACTGTCGTAGTGACACTGGGAATAAATCATTACATAAAGTTTGCCGAGCGCGTTTATTCTAAAAAAATTACTTACAATAATAATAATACCCGAAAGACAAGGAGGCTGAGGACGGCGATCATGACCGACCGATTGAGGATCGGACGGTCGCGGAGATACGCACGTCACGCATCGGTGGGCTGAAGGCACCGTGCTTACGTTGTGCCTTGCTTATAACTCTTTCGGAAGGACCAAAGCATTGGAGGGTGAGGGATGACAGAGTCATACAACGCATCCTAGGTAATCGTAAGAATCATCTCCCACTGACTCTGCATCATCCCTTGCCCTCTGTCCTTCCGACAAAACAATTCAGGAAAATCCATGGAATCATTTTCTTCTTTTCCTCTCTTTAAAACAAAACGTGTTATTTTCACTTTCCTATCACTACCCAGAGGAATAATTTACCCGAGTTTATGAATTATTGCAATTTTTGGCGACCACAAACTTTTACCTAGAGATGTATTTTTTTTATACTCCAAGCCAAGTTGTTTCTAGGTGCGAGCCCCTAACAAGCACGAGGGCCTTCTTGGGGGAATAGGACGCTTCGGCGCGGGACACTTCTGCGCGGTACACTTGGGCGCTAGCCACGGTTATGACCAAAAACAACTTCGTTGTTCGTTAAATTATTAGTGAATAATATGTAACATGTGATTAGCGTAAGATATAGAATTCGGGTAGGGTTGGGTTCGGTTGTACACTATTTACATGACTTTACAACATCTTAAACATAAAACAATATACCTCTGATTTCAATTCCATTGAGGAATTCTATATCTTACGCTAATCACATGTTACATATTATTCATGAATAATTTAACGAACAACGTAGTCGTTTTTGGTCATAACCGTGGCTAAAATGGCGTGAAACTGTGGCGCTCAAGTGTCCTTCGCCGAAATGGGCCTGCGCCGAAGTGTCCCGCGCCGAAGTGTTCTAGACCCCCTTCTTAGACCCTCCTGACCCCAAATGTTCCTTTTTATCTAAATATACCGCTGTTATTTTTGCCTCCAATTTTCCACGGGTTGCATCTCCGGCATGTTCTGTTCAAATTGCCTCGATCATCGCCATTCTCGTTTCGTCCAACTCTTTCACTCACTCACTTAAAGCGCAATTCATCGTTGCCGAAACTTTCAATCAATCATTTCTCCCGATTTCCGAGAAGTATTTCCCGTATAATTAATCAACGCTCGATACAATGCCCTTGCGCAAGTGATCGTAAACAATTTGTTTGTTTTCGCGACAAGTGAACTCAATTATTGTTGCGATGTTATCTCAGACTGATTGAGTTATCGCTCTTTCCGGTCGCAAATAAGAATCCTTTTCACCCTAATTTGATTTGTTTAATTGGAATTTGAAAGCAGTGCGTCCGAGCGAAGATGCATCTGCTCCAATCAACGGTTATTGGCTCAACTTTTAGCGGCGGACTGTTTTGAATGATCGAAATTGCAGCTCTCAGGAAATGGGGAGGGAAAACATCGAAAGTTGATGGCTTTATCGCAATATACTGAAAACACTATATCTTACAGAATGAAAACACTTCGTACTTTTCACAGAAAATTTATTTTGCGACCGGTTTCATAAGCGAGCTTCAGAAGATGTAAGCTCGCTTATGAAACCGGTCACAAAATAAATTTTCTGTGAAAAGTACGAAGTGTTTTCATTCTGCAAATGGCTTTCCACGAAGTCACGCCTTCTCATATCGATTATACTATATTTTACGTCAGTGAAACGGCATAAGACGGGATTCAATCAATTTTGGAGGGTATTTTTTATACATTAGTATGTATGTACAGTCCTGGCCAAAATTAACGAAGCACCGGCCGTAAGGATCGCTAGGGAGGTGCTGCGTTAATTTTGGCCAGGAGTTTACTATCAAAAACTCGGGGTTATATAGTTCATAGTACTTTCAGCTTAGCCTAACCTTAACACAAATATTCCAGTAAAAACTACATGCCTGAAGATGATCATTCAAACTAATCAACATAAGGTATTTCAAAGGTATTCTTGTTTTTATTTTGGTGAAAGATAAAAATAGTATTGGTTTCTCAGACCATAAATTCTCCGAAAATGTCTTATAATAAACTTTTTCACCATTAAATGTAAATGTGTGGTAATTTGTATGTTAGTGGTAAATGCTAAATCGAGAATGAAATAAATTTCATAACGATTTGATGGCTTGGCAGAAAACAGTACTTATGATTACCCTACTAAAGATCGAAAGCTACCTTTGAAATAGTATATTCCACGTCAGTGAAGTCGAGACATGGAATGAGGTTTCGAAATCGGTTTGCATCATACGTCAATGCATTAGGGAGCTGATTAATTTTGGGGATCAGCAAAAGAGAAACCGCAGTCAAAAGAATCGCTTCGAGAAGGAAAGATAAGTTAGCCTTAAAAGAAGAATACAGAACGTGTGGACTGTTTGAAGTCTTCTGTTCTTTTGTTGGGAAGTTGAAAGAATAATAGCAGTTGCTCTGGAAGTTTTCACGAAGCGAAGAACGGAACTGAAGACGTGTTTTGCCGTTTGAGTGTGAAACGTGACCATAAGAATGGATCGATATAACTTTGAGTATCGGGTGTGGCGAATACTTGGAGAAGTGAGTTCGAATTACAGAAAAAGAGAAGAAAAGATGTTGGAGATAAGGAGGGAGGGAAAAGTGTTTTGATACAATGGGGAAGATGCAATTTATGACATCGAAGGAGATGGATTGCTGAGGAAACTTATTTACGGTGAGATGCAAGGTAGGGGACGACGAAGACTTCGTTTTTATATCTTTATTGCGTCAGTAGTTCATATCAGAATCATCATTATAAATTTAGAGTCTCTCGGAGAAGAGGACTTTCGGTTACGACGTCGTAAAAGGAATCCTTTCCACTCGCGGCCTAATTTTGATGTCTGGATTTATGCTTCAAAACCGGATTCGTCGATAACACTTCTCATCTTTTCAGCGCTCCAACTGGAATTTTTTTTATGAAATACTAATCATAAGCTTCATACATAATAAACTTCATACGTAAGCTTTATATCTAAGAGCGCTATCCTACAGAAAACTTATTAAAGGAATTCTTAGCTTAATATTATCGTAGAAACACACTCAGTGTTATATAATGCATGCATAATAAACTCATGTATTATAATGTAAAGTTACAGTGGAATTTAACTGCAATCTTATCTTTAACTCTAAAAAACCGTATTATAATCGAGAGTTAAACCTACTTGGAATTTATAATCATCATTAACATATTTAACAGATCGAGTGATTTTCGAATCTTAAAATTCTATTTAATTCTAATATATTCAATGTCGCTAAATTGCAGTTCCCTTTAACCGTGGGATTAATTTATAAGCTGATTGGATCATATATTATCATACTTTATCTCAATCTGGTAAATACTTATGCTATTCGTAATTTAACTGACAGTTAAGGTTTAAATATCGATCGCGATACGGTTGGTTAGATATAAATTGAAGATTAAAATTATATTCTTGAATGGAATGAGGCAATTCCGGGAGGCCCCACCTAAGGAAATGGCTTAATAGCAATGACTTAAGTGATAACAAGAATGTTAAACTGCTTCATAGAATATAACATTTATTAATTATGAATATTATGTAAAACATTTGTGTTAAAAAATGTTCCCCCAAAATATTTAAATACATCTGCAACCACGTATTTGGACATCTCTCCGAGTGACATCTTTTTACGCAAAAATATTGTCTTTTTAGCCGAAAAAATATTATGACAATTTTGATGTTCTTGTCGAAACCTCGAGGCAAAAATTCTCACAGAAGATATTTCTTGATTTCGAAAAAAAGTTATATTCTTAATGTCTATGTAAGTGGGCCACTTTTTCCTGGTACTACATTTCGATCAGAAAAAAAAGTGGTGAAACGCTCCATCATAGTGCTTACTAAACAATACGTCATCTTTTGATCGTGCACAAAATGCATTCGACCGTGGATTTAAATTTGAATTGAAATTTAAATATAGATTGCAAACGTTTTCTTGAATAAAAGCCATCAGTATCACCTTAAAGTTACATTGATACTAAAAGGGCACATATACCTAAAGATAGCACTGGGGCATCTATCCCGAGAAGAGGTCTCTCTTTTCAGTACGGGAGAGATGGCCTTACAGCCAGTGGGGCTACACATAGTCCAAGATGGCCAGTCACTACATGTGGATCTTAGATGAACCTATAGCTACAAGTTTTCGCCCTTTAATTCAGAATATTCTAACATTTAAACTGATGCAAACCAGAAACATTATACTCTATCTTATAACAGGACGGAAAAAACAGTACCAACTTGAAATTATGTTATAAAACTGCGTAAAAAGAAATAACCGCCGTGAAACTCTTGCAGATAGACGGGTACATTCCAACTAACTGACGAACACCGTCAGTAGAGCAATCTTGTGGTTTTCCTTAAAAGTACAACGACTGAAGCATCGCTCCCAGTGGGGCATCTCACCCGGAATTACCTAATATGCATACATACCGATATTCGTTATGAAAATATGTATTTGGATTTATTTTAATATCTGTTGAGCAAAGCACATCCTGAGTGTCAGTTTGTTTATACTGGAGGTCTCTCAAATAAAGGGTTTTCGTTATATTCTGAAGGAGTTTCTTTGGGGAAGGGGATCCTGATGAGCAAATCAAAGTGATGACGAGAGTGGCAGCTAATGAGTGAAAAGGAATTCTTCGTCCTTCGCTATCAACTGCGTCTGATTAAACAGCATGCATTCGCGTCTCTGAATGTTCTGCTGTCTTTTACTCGTTTAGCTCTCACTTTTTATAGTTATTCAATCGAATGAGTTGAGTCTATTGGAGGTTTTTTTATTGAATTGAAAACAATTTGAATGTAATTGCACGTTTCATTAAAGAGATAAAGAATCATAAACATACGTAACACGATATTAGAACAGTGCCATGCATGATTTCCGCTATTTAGAGTGTATAATCAAAGATGGAAATTTTTTGGATTGAAAAAAATAAGCATGCCAAAGCAAACATAACTTATTTATTATAATCTTATCAGCTTTTAAAACTTAAAAATACTTATTTATCACGTTCGTTTTGAATGCGTGTAAGTCGTTGGCCATCATCAAATGTGAAAGAGCTTGGGGCAGCGGAATTTTGTGCAGAAAGAGAACTGACGAACGCCGTCTGAGTAGATAAGAAAAATGACGGATAGAAGAATGGAAGGAAACGGATAACTCCAGATCGGAGCGCCACAGAAAGCTTAATGAGGTATAATCAGTTCCTAATGAACATTCCCGAAGAGATGAAGAGGATAGAGAGGCATTCTTCGAAACCTGAGCGTGGCATCAATGAAGAGAGGTAACATCGAAGAGGCCCTTAATGAGTTGGTGCATTCGTTCCATTTCGCAGTTCTCAACTCTTGACATTATCTATGTCGATACCAATATTTTGCAATGTGGAGCAGTCTCTAAAGATTAATTAATTTCAACATTCTTTACCAAGCGTTGGCCGTATTACATCGCGATTGAGAAATTGGGTTGAAGGTTATTTGTTAATCCGATTCTTTTTTTGTCAGCCAATTAAAAGAATCAACTGCATTGCAACGAATTTCTTCATTAGCGCGAAAAATCAATTCAGTCGATGTGGTACAGTTCGATCTGTAATTAGAAAATACCCTACTTTTTATTTGCCAATTTGAGGTCATAGGGTTCTTTAGTATTAATTTAGACATTTTATGAAACGTGACACATTAATTGTTTTATCTTTGTGCCCTTCCCCTCCGTAGATTAAGGAGTCTTATGATTCCGTTCATAATGCCATTTTCGTAACTTCTTGCAATATCACGAAGCATCTTCTCCTTTCATCTTAGCCTCTATTTATTCTTTCAAATACCTACTTTTTTATCTTATTTTCTTTAACAATCCTTTTCCCCTCAGTATCTGATGCACAAACCTCCTCTGCATCTTTTATTACCTCTCCCATCACCTCCGATTCTCAATTGTTTGTTTTTATCCACTTTTGTTACACCAGCTCCATCTTGAATCTCGTAATGTAGCTAGAGCCCATTATTTTTTGTGTTGTTCATAATTTTTTATGCTAATATTTGTTGAATTAAACTCATTTCCTCATTGAACTCGCTTGAAACACGTTTCGAGATCCACTCAGCCCTAATTATATTATGTAGTATGAAATATATGAATTATTTGCTAAATGCAAGAATACTTTGAATAAAATATTGTAGCGATAGAATTGAAAAAAAACGTTAATTAAACGTTAAAATGAGTTGGGTATGTGGTTTACATTTATTATTATTTTAACTTCGAATTTGATTTAAGCCAATGCGTTGGAAGCATCAAAGATTGAAGGTCTTTTCTCTACACAACAGAAGGATATTTAAATAATTTTCAAAATCATGCGATTATTTTTCACCAACTATCAAAACTAATAACCTGAATTCTTTTTCGTATTTCGAGAAAATTTCGGAGAAGGGGGCGTGGTCCTCCAATAATAATTTATGTTGTATTATTTTCCTCCCACAAAATCAACAACAATTTATAAGTATTAGCGTCTGCTTCTATTGCGAATTTCTTTTGGTTTTTCCTCTGCGAAAAATTCTTTATAATACACGTAGTTTCCATAAAATTTATTTCACTGCAAATAAGCTCTGAAGAAGGTGTCAATTCGATTGAAGTAACTTTCAGTAGAATTTAAATCGAGCAGAAAGCTTAAGAATTTTTTTATTTTCAAACATATATAAATGGCAATTTTTTTCAGCCTGCATAAATGGTCATCTACTGAAAAACATTATCACGAGCGAAGAGGCGTCTTAATTGGTAGATGCACATTTTAGGAGTATAGGCTATTTGAAATTTAAATGGGAGTCGTATTGACTATAGGCATTGAATTAAGCGTTGCTGACCGTCAATACCAGTGAGAGTGTGCTCTTCTTGACAGTTTCGAATTCATAGAATAATATCACATACAATACTGTCAGTATTGTACGAAATATTAGCAATGTTTGTGTATGTTAATTTATTATAGATACTATATATTTTAGTGTCTAGCTACTTTTATTTATTGATTTATTACTTGTTTTAAAACTAATAATGTATGCTCTAATTAAAGCCCTGAAAATATCCTTTAAAAGGCATCCGAGTGGCCCAACGAAATATTGCTCTAACGCCAGAGTATCCGAATTGCGAGTAATTTGGAAACACAATTTGCAAGCGCGTGCATTAATTAAACCGCAATTACAATACTGCGCCGCTCAAACAGCGCAAATGCGTGTAATCGCTGTTTTATCATTTACAAATCCAAGCGAGCTCTCATTCTTTCGCATTACTCCGCTCATTTTTTACGTATCAAATGCTTTCCGTTTTATAGTCCAAACGCCGGCGATTTCCATTTTGAATGAAACCTAATGCCGAATCGCCG
The DNA here is from genome assembly GCA_947579665.1 of Sympetrum striolatum. Classification (NCBI taxonomy): domain Eukaryota; kingdom Metazoa; phylum Arthropoda; class Insecta; order Odonata; family Libellulidae; genus Sympetrum; species Sympetrum striolatum. The sequence goes on from OX388350.1 coordinate 3,159,432, forward strand.
AGAGACCGAAGTTTCGCTTTAGAAAACTCGAATGCTTCGTCACCGGAGGGATCTTTCTATTCCGGGAGTACCCGGAAGTTATTTAAACTTCTGTTATCTTCCGATGTTGAATGCGGTGGTTGGAATCTGGGATGCATCAGTAATGTAGCCCAGCATATTTTGAAAAGTTTGAATCTTTAAGGTGGTGGTGGATCCAATGGAATCGTCTTCCGCTAAACGAGGACTTACTTGGTTAAGGAGGACCATCTGTCGGCTAAGTTTGTTCATATTAACTTTACAACTATTGAATTCTTAACAGCATTATAACTTTTTGCAGATGATGTAAATGAAGAATGACTTAGTACAGGAAAGAGTGCAACATAACCCAAGGTTGTACAAGAAGACAAAAATAGTGACTTGGCTGGGACTCGAACCCAGCCCGGAAAGTGGGAGACCTGGATTCGAGTCCCAGCCAAGTCACTATTTTTCAACTCTTGTACAACCTTGGGTTATGTTGCACGCTTTCCTGTGCTAAGTCAAACTTCATTTCCATAATTTGTGAAATTTCCCGAAGGGGATTTCCTTTAATATCGCTTTGTGTTTCGGTTGCCTCAGTGAGGACCTCTGGTGGTAGTTGGTGCCACTACGTGGAGCACCATCACCTTGATCATAAAAGCCCCCAATTACAGAAGGGAAAAGGACGTGGCTCGGTAGTTTAGTGGTTAGAACACCTTCCCGGAAAGTGGGAGACCTGGGTTCGAGTTCTAGCCAAGTCACTACTTTTTTGTCTTCTTGTACAACTTTTTGCGGATAAACAGTGTCTTAAGCAATTGATGTTGTCGTTACTCTTAAAGATGGATTTACCTACGAGGAGGTATGGGCTGAAAGAAATCTGGAATAGTTAAGCAGTTCGAGAGTTTGGGGAAGGCGAGGGGTAAAGGAGAGGATTACATCCGGAGAGATGGATGAACACCTCGGGAACAACGCGGTCAATTGAAACCAGTAAATAAAGGCATGGATTCAACGCGAAAATTGAACCTGGTTCTCAGTTTGAGATAAGGAGAGAATCAAAGTGGAGTTCAGAAGATTAAGAGGATGGCATTAGAAACGGATGGAAATGTTGGGGAAGAGCTCACTTGATAGCCGAAGATAGCACACACGCAAGATCAAATATATTTTTTACTCTTTTGCCTGGATAGCAACCAGTAAATAAGGGGTTCAGCTAATGGAATATGTTGGAAAGAAAAAGAAGGTGATATGTGATGGATGAAATGAGGATGTAAAAAATACCGTCATGAAGAATAACTGCGGGGCTGTTGAACATTTTCAGAAAAATTCAGTCTGTGTGAATGTGATTTGAAATTTCGGCACTGTGGGTATGAAGGCTAAAGGGTGGTCTTCTCTCCGTTCCCCTTTAATTCTTTCTTCGCTCCCTTCTTATCCCTTCCGGACCCTCTTTTCGTCAAATCGTCGATCTCATTGGCGCACCCATTCCAAATAAGCACTGGCCTCTGCCAGTGGCGGAAAGTGGCAAAGGCATTAGATCGATAGCAAGAGGTGACCTTTGTCATGACATAAGCGGTACTTTTAGAAGCCCTTGTGATAGCGGAAGATCCAAAGCTTATATGGCCTCGGATATTTCTTTCCATGCGCTTCGAGGATTTTTGAGAATTTCGGAGTATCGTCCGTCTCTTTTTTTCCTCTCAATCGCTCCTTTGTAAATTGTATCGCGAGCCTACATGAAAGGAATCAGCTTTATTTTATGCTGATGTGATAGATCCAAATTTTATATTGTGTATGAGTAGTGGAAATATCCTAAGCGCTTATGTATAGGTAAATGTAATGTGAAATTTAATGGTGTAGGATTATGTAGTTTTATTGATGTCATTTAGAAATGCGAGTTCTGTAAATTGTAGGAGGTTAAACTGAATTAAGCTTTGTATAGTGGAAAGTTCTCAATCCTTTGCTAAAATGTATTCCTATTTTACTTTTTACATTTGTAGGAGGGCAGTAAAACATGCTATAGAGCTTCCATCAATACATTTATATTTATACTTATTTTTAATATAAAATTAGGAATAATTTACACGGAATGTAGGCTGACTCTGCCTCCCAACGACAGTCCAACCACAGTGAATGTTTTGAATAAATAATTAAAAACTATATTTTTACAACTATGGTACCTGCACTCTTTTCCAAGCGTCCCTCGGACGAAGGCAGATTTAATGCCTTTCTATTGCTCTAATAATATTTTTTAAATTTAGAGGAAAATTCTACTTATATGTGTAATCAGTACACCTCCGAAAATCAGAGCTGGTGTGATTAAAATATGATTCTTTTCTTGTTAGGAATATCAAGAAGAGAAGTGGAAACACATCGCAATGGCTTGAATAGTAAAGGAACGCATCTCAGTGGTGCGGGCATCGAATGGCTATGACCCCGCGGATAATTCGCCGACGTGCACTCTGAATCGGTCACGTTAATATCGAGTGGCCGCTCTGCAAATGGCCGATCGATTTTTGAATTTCCGGTCTCATCAATTATTCATAACTCAAGCGTTCTAAAATACGACGACGCTTGGAGTACTCATTATTCCAGAGTTTGCTGCATTACGTGGATGGGCGTTAGGACCGAAATGAATTTTAATGCATCCCAAATGTGAAGTCTTTCGAGATTCATTCGGATGATCTGTAACATTAATCACAGATGTGGCCGCCATCGATCTCAGAGACTCTCTTCTTCATCATCTCCCCTATTCTCATGTCCTATTCTTTTCCTAATATTTCGTTTCATTGAATACCAGAATCAATCATGATATTTCGTTCTGAGGAAATCGATTTACAGAATATATTAAGATATCGGTATTACGTAGAATTACGCAGACTTTCGGAATAGAATTGCTGTATTTGCTCTTTATATGTGCTCTAGAATTAAATCCTGGAATGTTATACTAGTCGTATAACAAACCAATAGTAGAATTGCCGATTTATTCAAACATTTTTGACTATCTTATCGCTAAAATAATAAGGTAGCTGATAGTTGAAATATAGAATGAGCGAAGTTTGCTCGTTCGAAGATTCGTTCTTTGATGGTGTCTGGTGCTTCGTTTTTTCTATATATATCACTAAAAGGTAATTAGTGAGCGTTATGGCTGAAATTGGCTATTCACAACAATTATTGCATCATTTCTATAGAACAGTCATTACAATTCTTTTATCAACTAATCGCTATTGTATTTTAATTCAAGAATCAGTAAATATGCCCTGAATGCCTACAGAAAGAGGTGGAAGTGCCAATGAAGGGAGTATTCAAGTGAGGAATAAAGAGACACAGATGGGGAAAATTCACTTTATAGCTGTGCAAGAGACCAATCAGAAAGATTTCCAAAGCAAACTTTAGTTACAACGGTCAACATATATTCAATTCTCTCTCTTCAACACCCACAATATCCCTCTCCATGATTAATGAGACAAGGAACACCAACGTGTCATTGAGGCGTAATTATGCATTCAGTTTTGTCGTTCACCCTCAGTAAAACCGCTCCACAATGCTCCCTATCGGCACATTTTGCTACTAATAATAATCGCAGTTTTATTTCGAGTTATTTATACTCTTACAATATCATTATTGACCTTAAATAACTCAACACAAACGAACAATGCCCTGACTGACTCGGACTGTTGTGATGAATAAATTAATTTATTGTATACTTTTAAATCATTAATAAATATGTATATTATTACAGTTGAGGGTGCTACTTTGGGTAAAGCCAGCATATTTATTAAATGTATTATTGTTCAATGAAAGTATTCTGATTTATAGACAATAGTAATAGAAATGTACTGATTGAAATTCAAAAGAAAATCTCTTGCTTCCTCAAAGCACTACGAGCCACAACGAAAAACAATATCAGGTTACTTGATTCACGAATCCTGGAAGATAAGGTAATTGAAAAGGGAGTGGTTACGGGAATCGAAGCCCGTGTCGACTGATTAAACATTTAATCGATACCTCAGCCATCCGTTGTATCTGGAGGCTGCTGAGTGTGCCGAAACCGGTATAAAAGTTTCGTCTGCTAAATGAAGTCTGTACATATATAATTTTAACATGTAGATTCTTCCGCCTCCTTGATAGTTTGCGCAATTTGTAAATCCGATTGCATTTGATTTCCAATGCAAATTTATAATGTTATTCCTATCTTTTGGAGTTGAAAATGTATTTCTTTGAAAGTAATCATAGCGGAGATTTTTTCGAGGTCGATTAATTTATATTTTTCTCTCTTTACAGGTGAGTCTTAAACATCCCTTAACGAGGTCGGCATTGCAGTAAGTAGAGCAGATATCCCTTAGGAAGCCTTTCATCATGCGTTCACGGGATAAGCTACGCTCTTTTTATTAAATCCTTCGCGTATCTTTAACTCCGAAGAAGTATCGAAAAGGTGGTGCTAAAATGATTTATCGATACTTATTCCTCTTTAGGATATCTCTCCCACGGCGATACTTTGGCCGGATATATTCTACATCCGTGGGAGTGATGGATCTCCAAGTGACTTGGAAAATCGACTCGGCCGTCGTTTTTTTTTCTTTAGATTCCGCATTTCGTTTTGCAAGGAAATGTTGACATTTGTGAGGATGAATAAAAGCGGTCCGTTAGGGTCCGTTGCACCATCTTGCCAAATGTTCCGAAGCATTTGTGAGAAAAGAAGCGTTCCCCCAGAGGTTCGGCTGGGAATTTAAAACATGGACCCGATGTATGAAGGATCGTATGGATCCATCGATCTTGTACTACACGAGTCCTCTTAAGTGAAGATAAATGCTGTTCGGTTTTTTCTGTGACCACCAGAGATATTTTTAATGTCTTTATTGAGGAACTATGCTGAATTCCGACTGTCCTGTGGCAACCTTCATTTTGCATCAGTCTCTGCACAGTTTTTCTCAAAGCAGTCTAATTGTCATATATTAAAACATATGAATTATTAAATTCATTAATTTTATATTTATACTTAACTTAAATAAGAGTATATAGTTTTATTAGATTTGCTAAAAGTGCTTCGACAACTTGCATTGGTCATTTCGTATTTGGGCTGCCACCGAGAATCAAACCCTTTCACTAAAGCCACTTGGTTATCCGGATCCCCCTCCGGAAAAGAGGGAACCCTCACATTGACGCCGTAATCATGCGAATTTACTGATTTTAAAGTATAAACAAAGCATCGGCCGCAAACACTGCGTAAAAGGCCCGGGTTCGTGTCTTACGGATTTTCCATTGGGCTACCGGATAGTCATGTGGACAGCGCGTTTGCCTTTGGTGAAAGCGGTCCTGGGTTCGATTCCCATTGGAAGCCAATGAAAAATGACCTAAGCCGTCGAAACACCTTTAATAATACTACTGCACTGGGATACGAGGTCAAGTCAGCCTTTAAGAAGTACTATAAGCTGTAACCTGCTGATAAGTAACAAGAGGTAGAACGGTGGTAATGACTGGACTCACACGCATTACATTCAGTTAACTTACTAATCTTTCAACGCTGAACGTTATGAATTGGGGCTAATGTTGTCGCATTTACCCAATAAAAGCATTTGCGATGGAATGATGTAATATATCATGATTATATTTACCACTAAATGTGTTGCTATGTAAAGGCGCATAGACGAGGACTTGCAGAGGACGCGACAAATCTAAGCACGCGCCTTAATATAGTACAAAAATGCGTAATTTCCTAATTGCTCTCCCTTTGAACTCATACAGATATGTCCTTAGTCTCTCAGAAAATACTGATAATTAAAATGTTAGAGGTAATGTGAGTCTCCTGTTCTGCAATTTATTCTACACGCACGTTTCCTGCCATTCGGTAAGTTCCTCAATATTCCTCATTCAACTCCATTACTTTCATTTCTTGATAACTAACCCTCTAAATGCCATCTTTTGCTTTTGTCTTCCCATCTCTCTTTTTTAATCCATTATAACTTCTTTTGCTATTCTTCTACGCTCGATATTTCGTTTACGCATTTTCTCTTCCGACGCTCAGTTAAAAACCCTCTCTTCTCGAACCATCTCCAGTACCTCTGTGTTTGTATTTCTCTCAAAACAATTTATTTTTTCTATTCTTCAACGCAATCTTTTGTTTTCTCCCATCTTAAGGTCCACTTTTCACACCCATATACCAAAACTCAGGAGCTTACAAATTTTTCTTTGGTTCTTTTATCAAGATCTCCAGTCTAGCATTCCTCAGCCAATGCTGTTCTTTTTCGAACTTCATCTTTGCATCTTCAGAAAGAGTACTACTAGAGAATTTATTCACCTCTTCTTGTTTCTCCCCATTAATCCTGGTCATTAACTTAGCTTGTTTCCCTTTCTAAACCTAATTATTGTAGTTTTATGTTTATTTTCAAGCCAACCTCCCTTGCTTTATCGTTTTGCGTATTCACTAGACTTTGAAAACCGCTCTCGGAATCGCACACAACATCTTTGTCGTCTGCATTTCTTTCTGAAAACAACGACATAAACTTAAAAATTTAAAGAAGAAACTCCTCCTTTCTAATTTTAAAAGTAAATCCGTTTTCTTGCAAAAATGCTCTGCTTTCAATGTTTTCGGAAAGGTTTTGAAGATATCATTGTACTTGTTTTTTAAATTCGTCGTTCAGTTGTTACTTTTATTGAAAAATCGTCATTCTGATTCGACGAAACTGTTCCACTCGAGAAAGCGTTAACAAAGATTTCATTATCATGGGATTAGAAAAAAATAACATTCCACTCGAAATAATCTCTAATTTTCGACATCTATGCTCCTTCATAAAAATACCGTATTAAAAATGTCAATTGTGATGAAAACACGTATATTTTAGCTTTATTGAAACTTCCGAAACGGAAAACAAATATTTGCCGATTCTCGGGAGTTTCATTCCGCGTAAGCAATTTGTGACATCACGAGTCATTCTGTTATTATTCCTGAAAAAATATATTCCATCATGCGGTAAACGATTAATTTGTTAAAATATGCTAATGGGTATGTTTTATAAATTCACTGCTAGTTTATACGACTTAATTTTAAACAAGTTTTTAGATTATTGGATTTAAATTTATCTCTATTTTACAGTAGTTAGTTTTCACGTCTTCTTTTACCTAAATCACATCTTCATGTAACGAATCCCTTATGAAGTTTTTATCATTGTTTAATTACCTATTACTCCTCATTATCAGTCATTTCTAAAAAAGTATCATAACATTTAATAATATGGTATAAGAAATATATTTATGGTGATTTACGATATACGACTTTAACGATACCAAGGAGATTGAGCGGGTAACATTGAAAGACTCATTTCTCTTGACTCTACTACGGACTTTCTGACAAACAACATCGAACGGAATCAATATGTTTTAGCAAAAATTTACTGATCAGATTACAGTTGGAAATAATATTCCAATAAATTTTCGTCTGAACGAAATATACTTTTGAGTACGTAAAGAAATGGAAATTATTGTTCAAAAATGAGCTAGAATATGCCTTGCAATATCTTAAAACCATCTAATATCTTATAATTTCTAACATCATAATATAATTACATGATATCCTACATAAATATTTCAAAAATTCTGTTGAAAACAAATATGACAGTTAAGGATGTAATTTCCCATATACATATTAAGAGTTAGCGTACATACGTAAAATAAAAGATTGCGCCATTCTATTTTAATACCTTTCCAGCATGCCCCTCTTTTATAAGATTTGTGATATATTTCGCTCGTATATTAAAATGGTTTATTTTCTTAATTCAATAGCTGCTCGTTTTTATTTCACTCTTCAAGCCGTGCGCCGCTGCTCAAAGCGTAAACCAATTTTACGGCCCAGAAAAATTACGCCACAGCATTATGGCGGAAAACAAGAGGGAGTTTGAAATAGATTCTTGGGGAATTTTTGCTCGCAAGGGGTGAGTATACGCATATATGGGGGTTTCCTTCCCTAATTTCATCCGAACTTCCTTTTGTTTCGCGTGAGTTATGAAAGAAGAGTTCCTTTCGTCAGAGGGTGCTGTCGAAAAGAGATTTAATCGCCGAGGACAAAGGAGAGCTTTCTTTTCTTATAATAATAATAGCAATCCTTTGGAGTGATTCCATCTTTTATCTCGGACACCCTTTTGTTTTTGATGCCGCGAATAAATAAAAGCCTTTGTGGTCCACCGGAGCGAACATTTTTCGCATTTTATTGTGATAAGGTGAGGTTAGCCGAGGCGCTATCGCAATAAACCCGCAAATAATGAAACGAGGATGACGCCGCTTCCTGCCTTTTATTTCATTCGCACGGCGCATTTCAGTTGTTATTAGTATTGGTGTGGCGGCGCAAGAATCGCGTCCCCCTTTGTAGGTGGATATACGGTTCTTTTTTCACAAAAGAACGAGATTCGACACGTTCAAATTTTCTCTGATCGATTCTGCCAATGCGAGATATCGACTACTGGTCGAATGTACACACCTGAAATCTGAAATGACGATCTATGTCGTCCACTAGCGAGGAATACAAATGAATCCACGAATTAGAAAAGGAAGGAACACTCTTGTGTGGGAACTCTCCTGACCAAAATAAAAAGACGTCAACAGAGAGGAGGACAATCTCTGCAAATGGAAGACGTCGGTCTTATCAAACTTCTAAATCCCCGATTTTTTAATAAATGTTACGTATTCAACAGACCTCCCGAAATGTTTCTGTTTCGTGACGAACCGAGAGAACAGGAAATCGAATAGTGACTGTTAATTCGAAAACTAATGTTGATTTTGATCAAGATGCGAGTGCGGAAGGGATCAACAGCAAATTCTTGCCAAAGTCTTATTTCGGCGCCATAGAAGGAATTTATTTCTTTTTAAAATGTGAATCGGTATTATTCATAGTGGTATCATAATTGGATTAATTCCATTTTCATGATTATAGTTATTCTTCGTTTCGATGACTTTCTGAGAATTGTTATTAATCTTAAATGTCTGACTAATATTACATTACGGTCCTCTTATAGTATAGTTTCACGCTTGGTATATTCTGTTTTTTGAAACAAAATATCAAATTAAGTTCTATTGCTCTTTTAAGATTTGAATTAAACCAAAGTTCTGCATTGCTTCAATAATATTACTGTTATCATCCTAGGTCATGCGCTATTGGGTCCATTTCATTCCGATATTGAGATAAATTGAAACAAGTTCGTTCCATCTTTTCAGCCCAGAGTTTGAAGATGTACATCAGTATCTTTCTAACCATAACGGTCTTAACTTATGTAAAGAATAATCGCGAGATATTTTAACAAACATACAGAGAGTAAAGACAATTAATTCGCTCAGCTGAGCGATATGTTCTGTCTTTGGATTTCTGTGTGTATTACACGAAAGCTTAAGTCACTTACTTTTAATTATAAAGTACTCCATGAAAAGACTCAAATGAAGGTGGTCCTAAGCCAATCCAATCTAAGCTAAACTAAGAGTGAGGCTGCTGTATTTAGTTTCTGTTAGATTGTAGTAGTCATAATCTGTTTCAAACCTATTTTTAATTAATTTTTTAAATTTAACTGCCTCAATTTCTCACAAAAAGCTACGTTCCATAGTGGGGCCATACCCAACCATTTATCCATCAATAGCTTCCCAACGGGGCAGATTTCCAACGGTTTTTCACATTTAAATCCTCTTTATCGACTTCTGTGATTACGTCGTCACTTTCTTCCTCTCATATCTTCACTAATTCTTCTTCCGCTACAAGTTTCTCGTTGTGATACTCTATATGAGCTCTTCTTCATACTCGACATTCGATCAGATACGGCGATGTTGATGATTGGTCGATTCCAACTTACTTTTCAACCGAATGGGGAAACAGAGTCGAGGGTGTGGCACACCGATTGTAGATTTAGACTCTGATGGGATTTGTTGTTGCATTTTCGAATGGTTTCCGAAAGATGGATGCTCATGCGCAGTGTTCGAATGCAATGGAAAAGGACGTGGAGTATCCCGCAAAAGATGAATAGTTGATTCGCAGGGATTTGGGAGCGGCGAAAAAAGCGTGTCCCCTGATTCGATTAGAGCGCACGTGTCATTTCGCGCGGAAGGCAGAACTACGAATTTTCATGGAACCAACGGAAAGCTCGAAAATAAGAGGGCTTGTCATTGGAAAGACTGTAACTGAGTAAAACTCTGGGAACAAGGACAAATTGTAACTTCGTTTTCCCTTATAAAATTAATGTTGTCGTAGCGCCAGTGTCTAATGATCATCAAGTGCAGGATTAAAATGATTAAAAACACTAAGGAAGGAATACCGTTTTACAGTGAGCGAGAACAGTATCATAAGCTGATGTTATTATGTGAATGCTATACAAAATTATGACTCAAAAGATTAAGATTTTTGTATCAATGAGTTGAATTATATCCTTATTGCTGTAGAAAATGCTTTTAGAATGAGTTCATGTCTTAAAATCGATTTTAATACACCGGAATCGAAATTTCGGAAAAACAAAGGATCAAATTATGTGCAACATTAAAATAGTTCTGTATCTTTTTACTAAAATTTATGCAATCAAAATAAACGGAAGATGGTCCTAGAAAGTGCCATACTCCACGAAATAGTGATCTCTTCACTTGCTCTTTTCTTCAGCACTTGTGTACTGTTGAAGTTTCGTTCGCTTTCTTAATATTCCGTCTGTGCTTGATATTAAATTTCAGTTAAGTGTAGTACATTTTTAGCTATATTATATAACTTAAATTTTGTCACTACTGTTACTGAACCTCGGTTTCTTATAAATCAGCTCCAGAAATAAATTATCGAAGAAAGTAATGGTGTAAAGCGTAGGTATAATCAATTTTCTTTGAATTAACTGATTCAAATTGTTTTCAATATATTAATCACAAGCAATGGAGTTACCACGGTTCTGAATAATATTGACATAAGTGAATCGACGGAACAATTAATCTGAACTAAAGTAAATACAAGGTGGGAAAGGTGAAATTGTTGAAGATGACCTAGATTAGGTTACGAGAAGCAGTTAACGTATAGTGTCAAAACATAGAATTGAAAGGAAATGAAGCGATAGAGACAGAATAACCTGTGGAAATCCGATCCTAATCTAATTATAGCTCAATATTATGACTTTAATTGAAGTTTTCGGGATTTTTAGTCTGTGCTAAAGGCCGTTTAAATCATTCTGACGCGAAAACAGTGCATTTTCCTCGAATAATCATTAAGCAAAGATGGAAGTCGTGCGTGTTGTAGAAGGCGAAGGATAAAGGGTGTGTGCGCAATTCGGTTATTACCCGATTCGTCACGATTCGAATTACTGTTTGCTAAAGGTTTAAATAAAAGTGGATTTAAGATGTATATTATGCGATCAAGTTTACTTCAGATTGCTAAATCTGTGCTGGTTGAAGTTGTAGTTAATGTTAAGTACGATCCCACGACTAGTTTTCCCTAGACGAGGTTCGGAGACATTTTTAAACAGTTGCATGTGGAACCATGAATCCTCGAGTTAAAAAACCTTTGAATTTAAATTCAGGATAATTTGACGTAATAAAATGAATTTAATTTCTAGGAGGATTTCACTTGTTGAGAGATATGCATTAAGTAGAAAATCGAATTTTTGATTTGGGCTAAATTCGTCAATAATTTGTCAAATCATCATTCACTGCCATGGGTTGGACGCGAAAATATAAATGACGCAGTATCTATTTCTTTTGTTTATCAATAGACCTTTGTAAGACACTGTTCAAGGTATGGAGTAACGCTCGTTGGTATAAATGTCGAATTAGGACAGTTGCGAGGATCTTACTGCTTATGAAAGATACTCGCCGTGCCAAATAATCGAAGGATTTCCTCTAATTGCTCCTAATCTCCATTTTAAAACATTTGTTTAGCTCTCTCGCAATTATATTCGTTGATATTCAGCGCAATTCTGTTTACATATAATTCCGAGAAGCGTGGACTCTGGAGATAACTCAGTGGAAATGGAAATTGGGTTAAGCCGCCGCTGAAAACAAAACCCAGCGTTTGTTTGATGTACGTTCCTTTTCCTTCAAACACCTCTTCATTTTCCTAACGGAGGCCAATGAATTCCCAACATCTACAACCCCATCTCTGAAATGAAAATACGGATTCATTTTTTCGTTGTTACGCTCTCCGTGTTGCTCGATGCGGAAGAAGTAATGCTCTCGGAAATGAAAATTCTATTATACGGTTTTACAGGGAACTATTCTTTAGCCCTCCTCGGTTGTAACTGCATTGATTCATGCTACAATACCTTCATGAATACCTTTAATTTGTTTTTAGTACAGGATTGGGAATTTTATGCCTATTTTATTTATTTTTGTTTCATCCTTGTTTATGTCTATGATAATCTGGAAGTTGCGTACGTATTGGTGATGCTTATATTGAAATTCGAATCGAAATAATTCAGTTAATTATTTTACCTTATTCTTAATGGTGTTTTATAAAACAATTTAAGGTCATTGTGATATGTGTACGTGTGTTTGCTATAATATTATTTCGTAGTGATAAATGAATGATCACACTATTTTACTCGTGTTTTGTCTAGTAGGCCTCATTCCGTCGCCAATACTTTTGGTTGTTAATGGCGGAGGGGTTCAAATTGACCTTTGGTCTGAATCCACGTCAAGTATAATTTAGCGACCAATTTCCAGTATGGGAGATGAGGTATGTATGGCGAGGAGTGAGGTTAATTACTCTTATTTCTCTCAGAGTTCTTTGAGTTTACCATCTACGTCAACCTAATAAACCGAATCACCATTTAGCATATTTTCCAACTTGATTCTGCATTAGCTTATCTTATCAACTTCATTGAATAGATCACTTTACTATTCTTTTCATTTTTAAATCTACTTTTCGATAAAGAATTGCTTCATAGGGATATTTCGTTTTTGTTTAAGAAGTTAAGTTTCATTTGTTATATTTGTGTATGAACTATGGATGTGTAAAGCATTGAGAAGATGCTTAGGTTCTTGTTGATGAGTGTGTGTACCTCTGAAATACGAGGGCCGAGGTAATCACGCTGTTTCAATCTTATAAACATTTACATTCTGCAGATATTAGTTCACTTTTTATTTTTAGAATAAAGTTTGGCTCAAAGCCAGCTCAATTCTGTCGGGAGAATTACTTTAAGCTTTGTAAAAATCCTTAGAATATTTGTAATCGGAAAACACAATTCAGAATTTACATCTCTTTGAAATCAAGATTAATTACATATTAAATTATATGCATCGATAATTCCCAATTCTATTGTCATGCATTGCTTAAGAATTCAAAGAACTAACGTTATGATAAACTTACTAGAATACATTGGTCAATTTAGCATAAACTACGAAAGGTGCAGATGCCTTTACCCATTTCGTCTTCGTTTTCATAATTTCCCCAAAATACCAGTTGAATTCATTTTTTCCCACACGAAATTTCTCTCGTGCATAATTTCCACGGCTTCGAAGACCGCCATTTTGCGTGCTCTAATGCGCATGCGCCAACTATTCCTTGGCCGACCGTGGTTTTTCCGCGAAGTATTAATCCTCCACTTCTTTCTCTACTAATTCCTCGCAAAAATATAGGCTAACCTTGAGCTATGCTCGCAGTTGTCTGCTCGAAAATACTTTTTCTGATGATTTAGCCCAATTTGCATGAAGCCCTATCACCCCATGCCGTCTTGCTCTATCAGTGAACTCTCAGCTAATCGAGTGTTCAAAACGTACGATTAAATGTTCGTGGATGTGTTTCGATCTTACCTAAGCACCATTAGTTGTTTAGAAAACAAAAAATCACAGAGCACGGCCATTAAAACTGCTTCTCATTGAAAATGTTGCGCTAAAATGATGCGTCCTCTTAGGTCTCTATTCAGTCAGAAATGAGAATAAATGACGATGTATATTAGTGTACTTCTCGACCTCCGTGAAAATTTAATACTTTAGAACTTCATGTAAATGTGGTGATTTAAGTGAATAAACTCGAGTATTTTTACTTCGTAAAATTCATAATCTCAAGCTATTTGGTGTAAGTTACAAAATAAAACTTTTCCTACAGACTGCTTTGAATCTCATCGAAACAATTATTTTGTATAAGGAAAGACGACTTGGCGGCAATATATTTGCATGGATCAGGTGCTTTGAAGATGGAATAGTGGATATCTCGATACTTCTGTGAGTTGCACACTTTTTATCACGACATCAGCATATTTATAGTAAAGAGGCGATTAATGATATCTCTTTATTCAACGTCGACTCAGTTTCTTTCATTCAAATCTAGTATTCACAATTCTCCGAGTATGAACACCGCAGTACGTCCTGTTTTTTGACCTTCCTAGTGCTGGTCGGAATCCACGCATCTTTCTAATTCCTTCCCTAATTCATTGTGCCTCGGAGTCCCGCTTTCATCGCTCGGAAAAAGTCGGAATAGTAGCGATTCGGCCCTTTGCATCTGCAGATTGCTATCTGGACCACAGCAAGACGCACAGATGAAAGGACGGACGCCCTCGGAACAGAGATGTCGCCTCAGATTCTTGCCATTTCAAAGCGTCCTCCTGGAAGATTAAAGCGGATAAATAGTCGGCAGATTCCTCAATGGAGCGCATTGGCAAAACACGACTTGAAAGGGAAAACCAAATAAAAGGGAAGTTTCATAATTTCGTCGTCCCTCTCTTAAGTCCTTATCTCTTTGTCCTCGCGTGCTACACCTACTGTTCGCAGTGTGGCGACAGCTGACAAATTTTTATTTTCTCCCACCTCACGTTTAAATATTTCCCTCGTTTGTGTTATTTTGCGTATCTATCTCAGCTTTAAATGGACGTAAAATCGCTTCGGCCTGCGTCGGCTTTTCCTTAAGTTTTTATTTCGTAACCCTTTTATGGAAGCACTGATGCTATGTGAAATTAACCATATGTATATTCAGAGGCGTACTTTCGCCTGCTACAAGTAATGAATTTAAACTTACGTTTTGCACTTAAATTGTATTTAAAAGAACCAGGATTTAGAAATTATATTTATAACGCATTTACTTACACATGGCTTGACACTATTTTAATATCGTGTCTTCTGCCCAAATTGTATTAATTTGTTTACAATAGCTTTTTCATCTTTGCGTAATATGTTATTCATTTGTGTGTTAGGAGATTGTCTTTGTCGCGTTTATTTAAACTTAAATTTTCCTATTTGCGCAATATGCTTACAAATTCTGTTTTCTCCTCTTAAAGAGAAAACTTAATTAGTTAGGAACGAGTTAAAGGCGGAAAGACTCCCATTCTTCCTTCTAATATCTATTTTACTTTTGATAAATCAAATTCATCTTGAACCTCTATTATCTTAAACAATGTATGCTCTTCGAACTGCAGTCGACTTTTTAGCGGTAGCTGTAAACTATAGGGTAACTATTCTTATACGAATTCAATCAATTTGAGCTTCACTTCTTAAAACTCAATCTTAATCATATATCATAGCAATAATCTATTTTTAATTACTTAATTTATTAGATGGGATTAAATTAAGTTTATTTTTATCTTATGTACTTTCTTACACCCTTTACAATAACTAATTTAGTTGCTTTTCTCACTCTACTCCTGCACAGACTTTACTTCTACTGCTGTACATTCGCCTGCGTCTTATCGTTGATATCTGAACATGCACTCTACTTGGAACCTTTTTCTGTTTGTTTGTGCGCGACTTTCTTCTCTGCGACATCTAAGCCATTCCACTTTCCACCCCGCATGTGGGTTATCTTTTAAATCTCGCTAAATTAAAAATTTCGCCGGAGTTGTAAATTCGCGAGGAACAAAGCGTGGGGGTTATGTTAGTGCTTTGGAAATGCGTTTTCTTGCCGGCGCCGCCAGCTGCAGGCCGCTTTTGTTTTGGCCTCCCTCAAATTAATGGAAAACGTAGACACGTGTCACGGCCCCTTTTTGATAAGGATGAGCGTAGTTATGAGTGAAATTCTGATGGCGAACAACGTACGCCAGACTCATTTTTCTCATTCTAAACCTCTGCAGCGCACACTCGAGCTCTTTCCTAAATTGGGATGGCGCTTGTACCTTTTAATTGGAAGGAGGCGAACACGTTAAGTTAACGTTATTCGCTATCGTTAGTCAAAATACATATGTGTTTCGTAATTTAGGGCGACGCTGAGATTTCACAATCTCTTTTCCCATAAATTCCATTATCCTTTCGCCTCACGTCTTCAAAAAGATTTCCTTTGAATGCCCTTTAAGGAATTCTTATGAAAAGAAATGTTATATCAGACAGCTTAATTTAAAATATGAGAATAAGTGAATTAGTTTTCCAAAATTATGTGGAAAATACGAAGCTAGTTTCTGATTTGTTTTAGATGGCGTTTCACAATGTTATGACAGAATTTGCTTATGAATCCTAATTTAAATTAATTTCTCTAAACTATCTTAATTAACAAAATCAACTGCCTTGGTCTTTATTTTGTGGTGGCTCTCCTTGATTAAAGAGTTAAATTAAAGAATTTTGGCCTAGAAGACCATACAAGGAAAACTAAGAAATTTACATTGAATTAATTAAATTCAGGGTTTACTCTGTTGAAGTATACAGTGAACGAAGTACCCTATTTTTCCAAAATTTATATTTATAGGTCAGTTAAACAATTAAATCATTCTGATATTTAAAAGGTTCTCTGCAGACTTGTCATTCGCAGAAAACTATTGTATTTCCCCGTTTTATCTGCGAGATTGTCAAGCGTTTTCCTTATTATTTAATTCTCATGTCACTCAATTCGGTTTTAATTTTCAGCGAATGAACTATTGTGGTAAAACTTAATCAGGAATTTGAATATTAATCCTAGTAAAAATCCACAAAGTCTAAGGCCAAAAACAAATCCAGGTTTTGGATGCACTGATTGATGCTAACTAAATTAGAATCTGTATCTTCATCTGAATATTAAACATCCAAGTGACCGTTCTTTATTTTTTAATATGATTTACGCTACCAATCAATCTGAAGTACATCAGCTGAGCTGAAAGGAACTTTATTTTAGTCTAGACAACCAATTGCTCTCGTTCCCTATTTCTGTCTGCTGATGGATCACCTTTTCTGCAAATCCGTCCTCGTATGCAAAATTCATTCAGAGGAAGAATCCGAGCTCATCCCTCATGAATATGTATGCTGCGATGTGCCTGCATTTAGAAGCTCGGCGGATTCTTATGCATTTAATTCCTGCATTAATTTCGTGTATGACGGAGGAGAGATTGTCGTGTGCAGAACTGAAAGATGATCTGCCAAGTGGTGATCCACGATTCAGCTGTGAGCATGTGCCTCAATAATTCCCGCTGCGTATAGTTATTCAAACTCCTTGTGGCAATCCTCGGAAATGGCACAGGAACAAAATGGGGCAAATGTAACGCGTAGGTGACAACTACACAATTGAGTTGCAATCGATATTTAGCCGTGACAAAGTAGCCCGACTCTTGGTTTCTCGACACTTGACCGATTCACAGGTCTCATTTCTCCGACAGCTTGTCATTCCCCGGTTCAGATCAATAAGTACCTGTGTTTGAAAGCAATTGGGGTTTCTGAGGAAATTTGAGGGCCTTCCTTTTGAGGGCCTTCCCTTTGAGGGCTGACATCTTTCAAACGACGCCGTTCTAATTTTCAGATTGATTTATTGGTTAATTTTAATTTTACAACAATTCGTATCAAACGAGTTTTCCGTCTCTTAATATCAGTGAAAAAAGCATTATCAATTTACTGCTTCCTTTGCGATTTTTCCAAAATCTTAACATTTTAAAGATAAGCAAACTCAGCAGAAGAACATGATTTTGAATATCGTTTATTTACTAAATATATAAATAGTCTTTCGTGCAAATGGAACTCTTTTAGTAGATATTTTTTCTCCCTTTCGGTTAAGAATCAAAGGATAGAACTCCGCATTTAAAGATAAATATAGCGGAAGACTTTTCGACTTATTGTGAAGGTACTATTAAAATGAATGCTATGTGTGATAAAGTGAATAGTAATGACTTATGGTAGCAGGTGGTAAACTTGAGATGAGGGCGTCAAAAGGATTTACTTTGCCATATTCAGAACCAATATTGTGTAAATCTACTTGTAGAAAATTTAGAATATCACTCTTAAACTACACAACATTTACATTTATTTTCGTCTATTTGATCAGACGTATACTAATGTTATGTAGATTATATCAGTTACTCTTTCTGTCATATACCAATTAATAGAATCATTGATGCATATAAATGTGAACCAAATATTCTCTTAAGAGTGCTTCGATGGATTTGGTCATTTCGCACCTTGGCTCCCACTGGGAATCTAACCCGGGTCCTCTTTCACCGAAGTTGCACACTTGGAACACCGGGAGTTCATAATGATGCCATTGGACGATGTGTAACAGGGAATGGATTCAAAAACCTTTTTTTGGTCAAATGCTCTGCTCATTTATCTCCCTAATGAGAGAAGATTATACACATTTGCCTGTTCTCTATTTCAACCAAGAAATTTCGAATCCACGCTTTTTTCTTTTCTCGTTTTTCGGTACAATTTTTTCGACTCCGCGACTAATTCTGGGTTATAATCCTGCGAAAACCTCGGAGGGAGCAAATTCGGGCTAAAATGTGGGCTTGATGTGACTTTTCCAATGTTTATTCTGCATCGGAAATAATTTCACTCGCTCCGCTATGCTCTAGGTGCTCGTTATTAAACCTCAACTTGAAGATAGCCGCCGTAAATTCTCCCTCCGCTAAAAAATAAACCTTGCTCGCTTGTTATCGGAAAAGCGCGGGTCCCCGACGGCGGTCATCCGAAATAAAGACCAAGGAAATCGTTATCCGGAGCACTGCTCTCAGATAAATTACCTCCTCTTCGCGATGAACCGAAACTAATCAAAGATCGCGTGATTTCGAGCTGTAAACAATCCTTGTCGATAGCAATGAAAAGTCTTGCGCTGATCCCGTTCGATGGCTATTTTTAATTGGATGTTTCTGAAGAACAGGGTGCTTTGAAATAGGGTAGTGCAAATGTTTATGGACGGCATTCCGGTTGACCCGGCTTCGAATTCGGAGCGATATGGAAGATGGAAGGCGTTCATTTCTTATATATTCGATTCTGTGTCACTAATGTTTGGCACTCTTATTACTATCCTCTACCAGATGCACTCCGTGACGCCCTTCGATTCCTACGTTACGTTCCTTAGTTTCCTT
This sequence comes from Sympetrum striolatum, assembly GCA_947579665.1. NCBI lineage: Eukaryota > Metazoa > Arthropoda > Insecta > Odonata > Libellulidae > Sympetrum > Sympetrum striolatum. The sequence continues at coordinate 3,178,592 of OX388350.1, forward strand.
TGTAATCATTGGATTACAGGAGCTCCTAACACGTAGGTTTCACGACATTGAGACTGGCCAGTCGTTTCTAATTAAAGCTTGGGGCATCTTGCGTTTCGTAAAGGGATTTCAAGCAGGCAATAACATGTTTAGGTTTTTTTTATAACCAATACTTACGAACGGGAAAAGAAGCAGTTAACTGAACACAATGGAGTAAACAAGATATGCGAAAGGCTTGACTGAACAGCCGGACATGACTGTTGAAAATACAAAAGAATGATGGATTAAATGGCGGCGGAAAATGTTTGGAAAGCAATAGATGAAACGAAGAATACTCATTGAAGATGAAGGAAGAAAGAATAACACACAAAATTACGAGTACATATTTATAATAAAATACATACCATTTCACCATTTTGTCTCCCGATTTTCTTGATAATTCTAAGTATTAAGGGTATAGAGGTACTCTATTTTGATTATTTTGTACCAACCGAAATTTTTCAGTAATGCTCAGAGACTACTTCTCTTTTTAAAGAAAGAATAAAAGTCTTTTTAGTGCACTCTAGGCCGCGGTATAACGGGGACCGAGGTGTTATTTATTTCCATCGATAAACTAATGAATAGTATTCCCAGTATTGAGTTTGTCACTTCTCATCGTTGATGTTTTCATTCACTTCGTCTCAGTTCTTTTAAGAAGGTCATATTCAGGGAGTTGCTTTGAGAGGATACTGCAAGCGAAATGTCTTCGCCGTTTCTCTGAAAGTTTTCAATCTTTGAGCGATCCCACGGAGTGACCTACATTCCATTCTCTCTTTCCACGCACAATGCCTTCCTTTCTTAGCACCGCTCGAATAAAAAACATTCAAAGGATCCATGTCAATATTAAAAATCGCCCCTTTTTATTTTGAGCCCTAAAACATTTTAGGAGTTATGAAAAACGCAAGAGATGGATTTTGTTATTTATTTTTGCTTTCAGCGGCAATATCATGAGGCTCGTGACCAAAATGAGATTTCACTGCGACCACATCTGTTGCTTGTCCAAGTTAAGTTGGAAGAAAGACCGTATTGTGATTTTAACTCTTATACTCTTGGATATATATCGTCAGTCTTATCTGTTATATATACTCCGTGGAGGTGTGTTTTGTTTGCAATCGGCAAAAAAGATACGTTTATATAGACTCACGTCGGTTCTCTTTCCAGAGCAACGCGTCATCTACATTATTATTTACACTACTCCACAATTTGTATATTATTTTAAACCTTTAGTTTCATCTAAACATTTTTCCTAAATTTCCCTTCATTTTTTATTTTACGTCTATCTGTTCTCTTCAGAATTCCATGCACCGTACTCAACCAACTAGTCCTTCCTCTACCTCTCCATTTTGCGCCACTACTATTCTCGATATCCTAATTTATCATTCCACTGTTATCTACCCTAACCCTCGATCCAAAGTATTCCCTTTGTCTGTCTTTAAGTTCCCATTCATTCATCATTCGCCCATTACTGCCGCTGTTTTTGTCGCTCTTCGTCCACTCTGACTACAAAAGATTGTCTCTTTTTGCTCTCACCAGATAATGCTCTATCAATCACGTGGAGGAGACGCGGTTAGCAATATATCAGGGATAGCCCATGGATTGAACGGAGATGACAACATTCAGAAGGCTTCGGTAAAATTTAAGGACTTTAAAATTTATAGCACTAGCCACCGATGAGGCCGAGTGGCTTTACCTGTCTGACTGCTCTGAAAGATTCCAAGGACTTCGTTTCCTTTATTGGGGCTAAATTTAGGGAAAACGAGATTTCACTGCCAGTATCAAACATTTCAATTTATACTTCGCAATAGTGTTGTTTGGTGTTTAATTTTATGTGAATTAGCCCTTTCTGTTTATAACTTAATCAGTCGTCACTAAAAGATTGTCTCTCGTATAATTTGACACAAATATTATTATTAAAGTAATAGATTCCTTAATCTTTTACCGAATCACATGGTTGATTTTTGTCAATAATATGATAATTACTCTAACGCATTTCTCCTCTTATAAGCTTCAGTTTTCTAAATCAACTCAGACAGTATGCCCATCAATAAAGCGCGTCCCGTGGATGAGGAAATACGGTATGTGCAACTATATGCTGATTTTAAATGATTACGAATAATCAAATTGAAAGGTACATACATACGTACTATAGTTTACTACGTACCACCAGTTCATAATATTTCTATTCCGAATTTTTTATGCATAATTATTTTTTTCATCTCTTTAGTGCATTTCTGTGATTTTTATCTTGGTATCCACTCTTCTAATGCATGGGTAAAGAACCTTTTATTGTCAAAAGGCTGCCTACATAATTCGGTTGTACATAAACTATAAATAAGGTCCAATATGTAAACACTGGCCTAAACTCCTCTCCGAAAGAGGGCTTTCATGGTATTGATGTGGATGTATTTGCATTCGATGCATCGATATACTTAGATAACGAATTATATCGTAACTAGAATATTTTTATTATATTTTAACGTAATTAATGAACGTGAATAATATTATGGGTTAATTCGTCTTAGAAAGTGAAAAAAGGTTGAATTGCATTTCCAAAATGGCATCGTATTGTTTTAAGGCTGCGTTCCCTCTAATATTATGATTAATCCCGTCTCTTATTGGAGGATATCTAAGTTCACATCTGCGTCCCTCTTAATACAGCCGCCTTGTTCAAACCAACTCAGCCCACATCTTCTTTTTTCCTTCCGTCCGATCGAAGACTTAAAATTCGCGCAGGTGACGAGTATTGTTGTCGCTCGTGGTTTTGGAAACTATTGTTTCTTCCGTCGCTCGTCACTCCCGAGGACGGATGATATCCAACGCTCATTTTTTGCCATTTCAGTCCGTTTTTTAAAAAGGTCAAAGCCTTGAGTATTGTTTTGGTGTCTCCAGAGGACCTGAGTTGCATGCGATTCATTCAACCATTTTAAAATCAGTTTGACCTGATTTCAGACTGATGCAGATTGAAATATATTAAGGTATTTTCCTGCTGTGGTTCCCATTAATTTTCAGTTTCTATGTTTCCTTTATCAGTCTTTTTCTTTAGACAAGTTTTGCTCGATTTAAGAGCATCGAGATATATTTATATTTCAAGAAATTCGCTCGCTATATTGATGTCAAATCTTCTTTATTTCCTTTTTCTGATTTTCCGTCCGTAATTTACAGATTTATAAGGTGATTTTATACCTTATTGAACCACCACTAGTAAAGATTTGGCTCCATGGCCGTAGCCATGTGAGAAGCGCTTTCGGCCTTTTCTCGGGTTCGATTCCCGGTGCAGATTGCAGGACAAGTCCCACGTACAGAACAACCTGAGCTGTCGCAGCACTTTTTCAATACTACTACTAATAAAAATTTGAGGTTTCTCAATTTGCTGATGATTGCGATATCCTTAATTCTCAATTAGCTTGACGTTGTATACCATGCGTACGGATTGCACTGATTTCGATGAATCCTTAATTAATATGTGAGCCGTGAAGGATTTTTTATTCGGCACCAAAAGAAAAAGTTTTGAAAGAATAACACGCGTAAATACAAAATGTAACGCTCCTGTCCGTACCTTTCTCTTACTTTGAGTGTTTATCTAATATTGAGCAAATATCGTTTGGGATTTTTCACAAGATATTGAAACAATCGAATATATTTTTTCAGAGGGAATCTGGGCTGTAGGAAACGCAAGAACAAAAAAATCATTTTTTATTTTAGGGAAAACATTTTGAGTGCGCCCGGATTTGTTTTCCTTGGGCGGTATTTCTGTTTGATCGTCGGCCGATGCGTAGTTCTGTTTACTCCCACTCGTATTCCTTGGCTCCGTTTCTCTGCTTTACTTTCTCTTTGCTTAGCTATTGACGCGGGAGATTTATGTGATCCTTTGAGGCCCATCAAAATCACATTTGTTTCATTGTTTCATCATTAATTAATGCTTTCCTTCGCAAATGTTTCTTTAAATCGTTTTTTGATCGGAATACCGAATCCACGGATCGTTGGAAGATTTGTGTTGTATATTTTGATTTTTCTTAAATTATACTATTCGTTGTTGTAAGCATGTTATGGAAACCTCATTTCGAAAGCCTCCATTGAACATGAGCTGTAACAAGTGTAAACAAAAACAACTGTGACGTATATTGAGAGGATAATGTACGACAATTGTAGCTTATTCAGCCGTTGGGTTTTCAATAGGGGAAATGAAAGCGGAGTGTGGAGTTGGAGAGGAGAGAATGTGAGGGGAGAACGAAGGTTTTATTTTCCCTGGAATACTCGATAATTCAACATTGAAATATCTTTGTTCATCTGTATTATAATAGAGAATTAATCAATATCTGTTAATTTGTTGTAAAGCTCCATTAAATCTGGATAAATTGAAGCATAATTATCTGTACTACTCGAGTGTACCACAATTGAATGGTATCTTAAAGGATTGAAGTCCATTTTGATGTTAAAATAAAATAATGCTAATCTAAGATAAGAGGAATGCTAATTTTAAATATCGTTTCTTACGAATTTTTCTAAAGAAGATTGCTACGTACTTTAGGTTACTCCGAATGGCTGCATTATTTTGGCTTAATTTCCATCTTATTGTAGTATCTCCAGAAAAATAATGTAATTGATTATATACTAGATCAGTCTACATTGTTTTCGGGAACCCAAGTTACTTTCAGGTATTCTGGAAAAACTGCCAACGGCTAAGATTGAAGTAGCTGCTCTTGTTTTATGATCCCTTTTCTAGTATATATTTTCTCTTATCCGACCAACTATTTTGGAAAAAGAGAACAGAAAAAATCCGTGAAATGGGAAATCCGGAAATGGGCATTTCTAGCGCCGGAATCCCGTGAATTATCTGCAAAAATATTGATGTGACGCAGGAAAATCTTACGAAAAAATGCCGAGGAATTCATGCAATTTAATGCTGAACAATAAATCCATTTTTAGTGATGAATATTCATCAGCTAAAATGTTCCAAATTGCTTGAAAGTGTTATTTTAGAATTTACTACTCCGTAGAATTTTAGTCTTTACAGTAGCAGCAGATTTCCTAAACTCCTTTCGATTGACATTTGGGTTTCATACTGTTTTGTTGAGTCTATTATTTTAATGTAGTTTTCATAGATAAATTTATTCCAAGCTTTTAACTCAGCCTTTCTCTCAACAATGCCTCTTGTTGTCCTGTAAATATTTACATTCCTAGTTGTCACCACGACCAGTTCACATCATATATCTAAATATACTACCTAAACTACTCATATTTTGTTAGTTTTACTCTTCTTTTGAAGCCTTCTGCATTGCAGAATCTCTAATATGGTATTAACGAATAAGTGAAACTACAATGGCAAACCCGTATTAAGAAGCGGAAACCACGAGGAGTCATTCGTTACGTTTCTCTTAATTTACTCACCTTTATCTCGGAATTTTATTGTATTTTTTGGATTCAAATAATTTACATTTTCCAACTTGTTTTTATAATACCAAATCTACTGGCTGATGAAGTTGACAGACCACGCACTTACTTTGTCATGATAGAACTTGTCTTGAAAGAACATTTTATAATAAAAAATCCCATTGTTTCCGATCCAAAAGAAGTTTCTTCCAGCAAAAACAATTAGAAATGTAAATTAGAAAAATACTGGAAAAACGATTTTACTGTTTCTACAAAATATACATCGATTATGTAAAAATCATTGTTAGTTATACATCAGGTTGAATTTTGTAGAAGAAATTGATATTATCGGAGCTCTTTTAAATCTGCAAGGAAATTCTGCAATATCTCGGCCTCCTTAACAGATTATAAATGAGGAATATATCTAATAGTTACAGAAAACGTCTGAATTTTCACTAGTGAATGCGTAACGTATCTGAATTATTTCACCTTTTTGTAGAATAAAATTTAGTTAGTACTTACACTTTACTTTTCAACTTTCATAACATTTCCTCAATTTTGTATCAAAAAGGTGTGGAACTTAGATATTGTCTGTCACATGTTGAATGAATTCCATTTATGAACGAATTCAGCTTCAATTCCGGTAACCTCTATGACGTTGACTCATTCAATTGGATTCTATCAATTATAAAAGTATTATTTTTTAAATTTTCATGGTTTTTACTCGCTTCGTCGGGACTGGTTTAGAATAGAATTTGTTGCAATAAGTCATTAATGATGGACATAATTGATGCGGTATAGTAAAATCTAAAGAGAAGGTATAGCCTATAGCCAATCGAGCTTCCACCACTTAGCAGTTATTTTTCGGATTCAGAGTCGAAGGACCACGGTTCGAGCCCGGTTACAGCAGAAATTTTCTCTTTCGATTTATTCCTTTCATAACATCTGCGAAATACGTTATGCTTCGAACAAGTTTTTGCGATGAAGAGTATATCAAGATTTCGCTAATTGAAGGCTGCAGTAGTGTACTGCGAGTTTTGAATTCGAAGTTGTCAATAATTACGTTCTATCCTCCCTTTATGGTGGCTATCACGTCAATGCGGTTGTGGTCATATACTCCGAACGTGGAAAAATCTCATAGATGAGTCTATACTCCGTGGTGGCAATGATAACTTGGGGTCCAAAAAGAACACTTAAAAAATGTATAAGCGTCGAAGATCAGTGGAGAGTTACTGCCTTTGATCTGTGGAAGACAGAAGCGCCCTCCGGTCTAATAACGGCCTCTCGTAAAAGAACAAGGTCGCACCGAGAGGGCCAAAGCCCCGCCTTTTCCGAGCGGAAAAGTGCTTTTTTATTTCGATGAAATGTCGGCAGATTCCCTCGTTAATGCCCGTATTTGGCGCTCGCGATATGAACAGGGCGTGGCCTAGAGACTATCGAATCCTATGATTGCCTCGAATTTGAGATTTCCATGGATTTGGGTTCTCAATTGCTTATCTCGTTGCCCACTGGAAATTGTAATGTTTAGAAGAATTTTCATTGGTGCAGTTAACGAAATTGGTGGCCTAGTTTTTGTTGTCTAGTTTTCGAAAGGACGGCATATTAACTGTAGAATTAGTGTTTGCTATGGATTGATACAAAGCAGTAAAAGTTGAGCATCTGAAAAGAAATATGATTTTATCACCTATCGATGAGTGAAACATTTTACAATTTTCTTTCGATAAAGAATGAAGGAAAGTTGTATTCCGTTTTGTTTTTTCTTTGTTGATGGCTCCAATATTATGATAGCCACTGAAGATTGAATACCTCAAAATGATGACGTTCATATTCGTCATTCTGTATCGAATGTTTCGAAAGGTGGCAGTCATATGTCGTCTGATATGTTAAGACTTTTGACAAGTAACATTTTGACTGAATAAGAATATTTATGGCTGATCATCTCTCTTTATTCCATCAAGCACATAACATTAATTCAATGAATGTCGTATTTTTTCCTGCAACGTTTTAGTTTTACCTTGATTTAGATGCGGACTCTATTTTCATTATTAACCTGTGTTAATAAGCTAGATTAGATGGTGAATAAAAGAAAATGGGTACAATTTCCTTTTATTACTATTTTTCGTGAGAGTAAATTTATTATAGAGGTCGTATAAATATCCTGTTTACTGTTGTTTATATTATGAATAATGGGACTTCCAAGTTGTAGCATTTTACTCAAAAATAAAATAAAACAAAAATTGCTTCAAAACAATTGAATTTGATATTTCGCAATCTTTAGAAAACAATCATTTCAATATTTTTGTGAACATTTTCTGCTATAATTTCAAACCGACCCAAATGAGTATAAAGGGGTGTCATCGGATCAACTGCAAAGTCGGTGGCATGCGAAATTACCCGAACAATTCGAACGAGTTTTGTTCAGTAGTGACTTCTATCTTTATAGAAACTCACTTATGTCCGGGATGTAGGCGGGATTTAATGGAACTGGTTTTCTATTACGCGGATCGCGCCCACAGACTGAGGAAAACCAATCAATTTTTAGCGCGAGGATATATTTGTCAATGCGCATTACTTTTACGGTTTGGGAAAATTTAATGCGCCCGCAGTTTTGTTAGGAAGTAGAACATTCACACGTACTGAAACTAGACCAGGAAAATATCTCTTTGATCCATATTTTCGGTAAAATTATATCTCCAATTCCGCTCTGTAAAATGAACTCGCGAACATTTCCTTTTTTGCGGTCTTCCGAATCATTATTTCACGCTCGCCTTCATTAGATTCGTATTTCGAAGTAGGTTAAGTGAAGGGACGTGTTGAATGCAAATTCGACGGAAAAATAATTTCGGCGCGCGAGGAAAAAATGATAATCGCTGTGAACTAATGGATTTCGGTGCCAATTAATCCGGAGACGGTCAGCGAAGGAACGCGCTCTACTCGTCCCATCGAGTACTAAACGGATGTGCGACTGCAGTCATCCCGTTTTTATTCGCTACAATTAGTAAATTTCGCGGAGGAGTGGCCGAGAACCCCTTCTCAATTCCTCGGGGAATATTAATTAAAATGCGGCGAAAGAATAAGCGATCCGGCAAAGAGTAATTAGGGATGTTTTTTGATGGTTCGGAAATTAAAACTTATGACAGCTGCCGCTTCCCTGATTGTGATTTCTTAATTCTGAGTAACTGCCATGGATCTGCCCAGATTTGCGTTACTCGCGTTTCGTTTAAATTTGCGATTCCCAATAAATAACTGTAGTCGAAATAAGGATTAAATACACCTCCATTTAAAAATTAAAATCAAAGACTTCATTGTTGCTTGAACTCATCGTAAGGATAACAGGGTACAGGGTACACAATTTTTAAATAGAAAAATATTTTACTCTCGGGCTAGTGTTTTAAGTGATAGGATATGTTTTTGGATTTGGAAAGAAATTATTTGAAAGAATTGTTATTTTAAATAATATTGTGGAACGGCAACTAGTTTAGCCTTAGTGTTCTTTTTAGGAATTCATTCCTGACGCAAACCTTACAGCGCTGATATGTTCGGTGAACTTTTAATTTTGCTGATTTGTTGACATTATTTTAAATAGAGTGATTTGGAGTCTCAATGCGAGGACAATTTGATAATAAAATGACAAGATAAATCTATAATATTTTGAAAAAACAGATTAGAACAACTTTTAATTATTTTTGTTTATGATATAACCAATTGTAATTATGGTTTGTTATCTTTGATTTTTATTTTTGTTTTCCCTCCTGATAATCCGAGGTTTTATAGACTCACCCCAAAGTACCTTGAAAAGTTTTCCTTTAGTAACCCATTTATAATCCCACACACTCTACTCTTTATTATATCAGCTCATTAACTGGCAACCATGAAACACATAATTATCTTTCTCAATATCAAATTCATGGTTCTATTTAGAATAATTTCAGAGACAGATAAACCTTGCTACGTATACGATACAATATTGTAAAAGGATAGATGTTTCTCAAATTGTATTATACACGTAATAATTAAATGAAACGATTAAAATAAGCCTTACCACAAATATATGGGGCAACGAATTGTTATTAGTATTGAATGTCAGCCACTTTTTAAGGTGAATGACATTGAAATGCTATTTCTGTCGCGCATCCATTTCTGAATTTCTGAGTTCTGCATCTCTATAGTATATGACATCAAGACAGCTGAGTTATCTATTAGTCGGAGTTGACAAAATGGATTTGAACTTGCTTTCGTTGAAGCAAGAAGTGCGGTCGGAGGACAGCTCTTTTGAAAAATAGCGTCGACGTCCTCGATTGACCCATTCAACGAAAATAATCGGAACGCAGTAAAATTGGGGAAATGTCACCTCAAAACATTCGCACATCGCCGCCCGTCCTAATAAATCTTCGGCGGGAAATCAACTTAACGGTCCATCGCACCCTCTTTCGGAAATTCGGCCAAGTAATCATTTTGGAAAAGGGACCACCGCAATAAAGGATAAAAAGAAATTAATAGAAGGGGGATACAATGGACACGATTAATTAATAATTCCACCCTTTATTCTCCCCTTTTAATTATTTCCGCTGTTCATTTAGCCACGTCGAATTACTAATCAATATTTTATCCGATATAAATTGACGCGGGATTATACGGCCGCATATCGTATTACCATTTCGCGGCAGATAATGAATCGATATCGTGACCTCTGCAATATTACATTTGTATGTATCCCCCATTCACAGATTGCTGCGATGTTCCCTGGGAAATATGTCTCTTTCATGACGATTACGTTTGGGATCCAGTCGAGGAAGCACTTAAATCTTTGGCTACGTCACTGAACGCCAAATGACTTTCATCTTACCCAAATATAACAGCAGCAATAAGCGAAATGTTGAGAATTCTAAACCGTTAATATTTAAGTTGCAGTAGTGCTTATTACAGGTAAGGATTGAAAATTAATCTACATTTAAAAGGAATGACATACTAAAAATATTTCTTATTTTGTCAAATAGATTTTTGTATGTGATCCGCTACATCTGTTTACTTGCAAAATATGTGAGCACAAGTCTTGCAAAAGTCTCTATCCTTTGTCTGGTGAAGATAGTACTCGCGGTTGAAAATTACTCACCTGATAAGCTGCTTCGGTGTTGGTATTGTTCAGAAGTGGAGAACACCAGAGGAGCACGGATTCGCTCGAGACTGTTCTTTGTCCTGAAATAAAAGATACGAACCCGACCGTTGACACCTATAGGCCTTTGTTTATGCAAAATTTGCCACTGAAAATCAGAGTTATGTAACTAATCCATACCTGTGAATTGCCATGTAGTTCGTGAAACATTTAATGTAAAAAACTATTTCTCCAGTTTTTCGAAGAAAAGTTTTAAATTTTTTTCAGATTTGAATTTAAACTTTTTGCCTTCAACAGGTAGCTATTATTTACCTTTATCGTTAACATTTATTTTATCATAAGTTGGCTAATCTACATGGTTAAGGCAGCATCCCGGATAGAGGAAGATCCCGGGTTCGATTACCGGCCCTGTCAGACTTTTTTCAATTCCTTTTTTCCTTGAAAAATTTCGTGGGTGCTCGCCCTTATGTGCAACCTCAACCCTTTCCTTATTTTTACTCCATTATCTATTGTATATTAATGGTTCTCAGCTGTATAAAATAATACAAATCACAAGCGTCGTTGAAAACGTAGTATTCACTATTAGCAGCACAAAAGGCTGCGATGCTGTCAATTCCGTGTGGATTAGATAAAAATATTATACAGTAGCGACAAATAGAGTGTATAAATCTAAGAAACACTGAGCTTAAAGAGTAACAAACGAAACATTTTCTAGTTTTAAGAGTGAGATACTGCTTTACGACTGTAATAATATTAACCGACTAAAGAATCGAAGCCTGAAATAAGAGAAAATTACTTTTAAGAAAAGCAACTAGGAACTAGGACCGAGAAAAAACTTCTGTGTATGTAGTGTTATGTGCACTCTTCCGAAGTCTTGCTTCCACCTTCAGTTGTTTAATTGTTCAGGAATTGTAAATGTGTCCATGTAACTTTGGACCCGAGTAATGTTATTCAATGATTTTTCACTTTACGGCTATCTACTTATGCCGCACTTCTCTTGCTACGAGCTTTAGTCTATTTTGATTTACTTCTACGTCTCTTGCTGAAGTTTTAATCTGAAATGGCCAAAAGGGAAGACTTCTCACGGAGAAAACGAGCTGTAGTCGTTGAAATGAATAAAATAAGTTCTGAAAATCCACAGCGCCGGAGGGGAAAAATCCACGTTGTGATTCTGTGAAGTTGGATTCTCGTAACGAAATAGGGGATGAAGATGTGTCCAAGTTAATCCAGAGAAAAATGTCTGCCGGGATAATACGGCAGATGGAAACACTTTCAAACACGTAATACGGCGCTCCATGCATACCAAAAAAGCGCGGGAGGAAAGTTTCTTTCTTTGGCGTTGGAGGATGAATAGGCAGTAAAGGAACGAAGGTGACGGAGGTCGTGAAGTCACTCGGAATTAAAGATCACTCTCCAAACCAGGTAGACACTTAGACAGGCGGCAGCGTTAAGTATTCTGAAGTAGTTTGTTTCTATACATTGACTATACAAGCTGGTATACTTTGAATACAATGTATTCCATGTAATTTATTGTAATGCTACATGATGTAATGTAAATAAGCTCGTTTAAGTGGAATTTCCCACGGAAAATTAGTTCATAAATTGTGTTGTAAATTTTGACTTTATGATGAGATCAAATGGGTTACTGGAATCGATGTATATATTGTTAACAATATCGATGTCGTTTTAATATAGACAGACACCTTTTATTGATTATGATGATATATACCTGACAGAAAACTGCATTCACTTAAGGCATCAATGTTGTGTTTTTTATTCTGACTTCGGGATAGTAGTAAATAGGATATTTTATTTTATATTATTTTTTTAAATACAATCTTCTATTTAGTAATAAGGATTACAATTGTCAAATACAAAATAGAACCCTACTAAGCACAGACTGCTTGTCAGCAGGTTCCTAATAGTAAAAATATGTGGTACATATATATAAGCTAATCAACAATACATTATGATAATAATGATAACAATCAGTGATGATTTTTAACAAATATTTAGACGTAATTACATTAGCATATGTGTATTATATGAATATAAAATTTTAATTTCAAACCGACATATATATAAAATGTAACAAAATTACATCTATACTATACGCGTATATTATATATGAAATCAACGTTTACATAATAATATTAAAAATGATTTGATATAAGAGTATAAATTTTAATAACTTATCTTCACATTTGATAGGCATTATTTAACCACTCTTTTATTTTCTCTTTACTTCATTTAATTTACTATGATTTTTATATTTATCGGGTAGACCATTGAACTCTTTTGGTACTTTCACTTTTAAGGAATTCAAACCTTTGAAGACCTTTGGAATCTCGAACTTTATCCTCTGTCTCAGGTTTCTACGGTCATTAATGCTTCTTTGTTTTATTAAATCATTAGTAAAATAATTGCTTATTAAAATATTGTATCTAAATACCTTATCAAGTCTTAGTAATCCAAGGGATATATACATTTATTATTGTAATATGTATTGATTAGTAGTGTTATATGCAAAAACATAGCACTATTATATATATCTGTGAGAGATGTACATTTGTGTCCATAGATTCATTCATATTTATTCATTATTTCAACCTGGACAAGTATCCAAACTACTACTTATATATAATAATAATATTAACGTTATTAGGTATGTGATGACATCTACAAATAAGTTTATGAAATCAAAAAGAAGTTTGAATTAACGAGTACATTTAGTGATTTATGCTGTTGCTTCGGTATAATCGCATCACCGAATCAGAAGGTATCCTTGAGAAGTTTTGATAACACGAAGAACAAAATCTGGGATATGAAACGAGTTAATTATATATTTATAATAGATAAGTAGATCGAGTTTTGCATCGATTTGATGCGCACCATTAGTAATATCGTATTCCGAATATTTAACCTCATATACCGAATATATAACCTCATTATTCTGTATTTTTTTTAAAACAATTAGTCAAATCCAATCGTTTACTTTCTCGTTAATCCATTGCTTTATTATGAAATATATCCATTAATATAGCAGAGTTATGATCAGATGATCAGAATGCATGCTTGTTTACTTTTCAAGCACTATTGATCGAAATAATAGTATCTCGCCTATATGAAAATACTTATTTGAAAAAAATAATTTAACTATAACTGTTATCATAAAGAATTATACTGACTTTGTAAATATATTCTCTATCGTATGGATTCGCGTGAACATTAAATATTTCGTCGAAGAATCATAATTCACGAGATGTTAGAAGAAATATTTCGGGAAGTGTGAATCAGCATACATTTGATCACCAGCTTATTGAAGATTTCTGCAAACTACTCGTTCACACAAAAGGGGGCGCCAAATCCGAGAAAGGGGAAAAATGGAAATAAGGAGATGAAACAAGGAAAGGACGAGTGGAGGGGATTTTCGGCCGAATGAATTTTTTCCTGCGCTCTTCCCTTTAACGGATTCGCTCTCGGGAATGAAATATGCATTCAAATTCGTAGCTCAATCATTCCGAGGAAAGAGAGGCGGAAAGGGGAAAGGTCTCATCGGAGGGGACGCTGGGCGGGTACATGCTCTTTCTATAATACTATTGGTGATTCCGAATACTAAATGAGCCCGTGGTAACAAAGCCTCGCCTTTACTAAATGAATGTTACCACAGTATCCTCACAAAATTACAGATCTGGATCCTTGCTAGAGGCAACCCGCGGCGCATGTCTGAATGTAACGCAGTATAACTTGCAGGATCTGAATACACAGTGGCATCGAGTGATAGCAAATGATTTAGCGCAAATATTATTAACTCAACCTAAAATTACTGTTTCTGAACATAGATTCGCTTTAATGTCCTCAACTTTAACTCTAATGTCGTTGCTGTTCGTCACCCGATGTCCCCTTTTGTTCCCTTCAGAAAAATACTCCCAGAATCACGTTGTGAATCCTTGGAAGAGCGGAGATTATATTGCGATTGCTTGATAAATTCATGGAAAGTACATTTGTGGAAGATACAACTGGTACCCCACTCTTCTACTTCGGCCAATCCGATCGATTGGGTGAATTAATAGAGATCGATGCTAGGACAAGTCGTTTTAAAAACTCATTCTTTTCAAGAACGATGCGGGATACAGTAAAACAGTGGTTTGGGCAACTAGTGTTAACACTCCCTGCCACACGCCGAAATACGGCTTTCAGGGTATTTATGCAGATGTAAATTGTTTGCTCCTTACGAATCAATGTAATTTTCGTACAAATATCAGGAATTTGTGTTGACCATTCGAGGCTTTTTCTTGCATGATTTTTTCTCACTTAGCCTTCAGAGACATTACAAATTCACTCAAAATGTTCACCGAATACTCCTAGCAATTTATGAATAGAATACATAACCACCCATAGAATAACCTCTCTTCCTCTAACATTATACTCCATAATAATCGTTACTTAGAAAACAGAGATGAGTATTTAAAGAAAAAAACCACTACTCTAACGATAAAAAAATACGCAACTTGCCGGAGAGAAGGGCCTGATAAGGAGGAGAACAAAGAAAAAGTTAAAAATAAGAAAGATTTACTCATCGAAAAGGGAGAAATTGAATATAAATCTTCCGCCTGTGGAAATCTGTATTATAGTACGTTTTTTTACATTCATGTTATTGTTCTCGACAGTGGTTGAAATCATTGATAAGGACGTATCAGCTTTCTCATTAAATAAAGTCTTATACACTTATATATGCCACGAATATGTATTCATGCAAGTTTTTCATACAACATAAGGTAGAAATAATGTTCTTTCAAATTCATGAACACGAAAGATGATATTGATCCGGATTATTGGTTGTAAATACCCGAACACAGGCTAATAATATTCTCTCACGAAAAGTATGCATGGCTGAAAGTTCAGGCTATGCGTTGGACTACCTTTCGGTGTAAATTTTGATCATTCGCCGCTAAGTAGGTATAACTAATTATCGCAATTGCTTGCTTTCGGAAAAAAGGGCGACTCAGTTGCCAATTCTTTCAGCAAAAGACAATTTTGAATGTTTTAGTTTCTCCTTTCCCCAGCATTTGTGCTTTTAAATGTTATTGGAAACTTACACTCACATGTGTACAAAGAAAGCCGATTACTCCTGCATTTCTTCCCTTTAAACGATAATTTCTCTCGAATGGATTTTAAAGACTCGTCTCTTTGATGAGAAACAACTCCGCTGCATCCGTTTTTAATTTTAACCGTTCGCTTCAATTACCGAGTCCTCTTTATTTATATTTTTAGATCGAATCCGAAATTGCGATAATTTAAAGGATTGCTCGCGAGCCTACGTCACGAGGGGCCGCTTCGAATTCTCGTTAATTTAAATTAATGGTGTCTCCCGTGCAATTACGCCGTCTTTCCAGCGGACTTTTATTTACACTATCTGGATCTACATCGCATTTATTCCTGCCTTTTAGTGCTCGCTTTCCTCATTTTTCTTCCCGTGAATAATTCCGGGAATTTCGCTCCGCGTGTTTCAAGTGTTGATGCGATTCATTCCCGTCCCAATGTTTTTCTTTCGCCTTCTTCTATAATTTATTCATGAAAATGCCGATATTTTTGACCTATGGGAGGCAAAAATCCCAGCCGTAATCCCGCACATCCGGTCTGCTTTTATGCATTAAAGGCTCAAGCTGCCTGTCTCAATTTTATCCCCGAAATAGATAGGTCACTCTTATTTGCTTCTGCGTTATTTCACGCATGTTTCCCTGTAAAATGTACCACAGAAGGCTCGTTACCTCGTCAAAAGCGTGAGCTATCTTGTTTAATTATCCGTCGAAATTCTGGATCTCAATATTCTCTGCTTTCACAATATTTACGGTCAATTACTTTATGCGTTCCTAGGTATCGTGGCGTGAAAATGCGTATAATTTTGGAGATATCTCAGGATATATGAACGTTTCATGTGTGTGAAAAAATAAGTTATGTAAATAGTTTTGTACTCTAATCAATTTAGTAAATATTTTGCTAATGTTTGTTTTGTTTTTGAAACTATGCATATTGATTGTAAATGTCTTGTTTTTGCATTCACTCTAAAATGGTGACAAGTGAATCTTTTAAATACATAAGCCTACCTAACAAATTCGATAGCAGTGATCTAAATAGTTATACTGTGATTTTTATTTTAATAATAAATGTATTTTCTGTTAATTTACATTTTCGCTTAGGTTTGGTATGTACTGATGACTCGATCCGCTCTCATAATTACTGCGGAAATTTGCATTTGAAATTCTCTTTTGTTTTGGATTTTGGTAGTGATTCTACTGCGAAATAAATTTGTTAATGGGAATTCCAATTAAATTAAGCTCAGTAATTTTAAAAACTAACCTAATTTCGATGTCACGCTTGGTCGGTTTAATATCTGCTTCACATATATTGATATTTTTTCGTTTTACCGTTTTCGCTAATCCATATCCTACCAAAATTTGTCGCTTTTATAAACATATACGTATTCATGCGTATTTATATGAGTATACTTATGTATATACTTCTCCATTTATGCTCTCAGAGATATTTTCAGTTTACAGAACTTCTTCAGAAATCATTCTACCACTTATGCTTTATTAAAGTCTTTGCTGCAAGTTGTGTTGTTTTAAATACTTAGATTTTCTCCTTTATTTCATTATTAGTTAGTCGTGTATCTTCTGTCACATTCTTAAATATGTTATAAATATATTAACGATTGAAAGTTCATTGCTGGTCACTTATAAAATCGATCGAAATATTTCAAACTTTTTGTCACATTTTTCCAGTTATTTCTCTTTTCTTTCGGAAGTCAATCTTTGGTGTCTAATTACAATTAATATCTGATAGAAATTTTGGCTATTATTATTTCTATGTTTGAATGCCTCATTTCTTAACAAGGACACGTTTTCATTCTTCTGAGGTTCTAATTGCTACTTTCATTCTTGGTTTGTTTCACGTTCATTTTCTTTTCTTTTGTTATTATAAGTCATAATGTTTCATTCCCCATAACGTTTCAACTTTTCCATTACTGTTCATTATTGATATTTATTATAATTTTGTGAATAATATGCTGAAATTTGGTATTTATGAATTGATTTTACTCGTGACGCTACTGCAATGAGAATTTTTTTCCATTATATATTTATACGAGTAAAATGTTGCTTGCATTCTGCAAGCATCTTGATAACACAAATTTCAAGTCGACATAATATCGAGATGGTCCTCAAAAGTAGAAAAAGTATTGAAAATATTCTTGAAATTCGCTGCAATTTCTCCGTCTGGCATCGAACCCAGGTCTTCCTGGTGAAAATTACTAATCAGAACAACAGAAGATCACTGTCTCTAACTATGTGTGAAAACTCAAGCAGAAATATTGGCTGCAACTGCCTCAAACGACGTCCTACTTTTCACATATATTCCTAATGTGAGAATTTGTAATGTGCTCTGGCATCGAACCCAGGAACAGCATTTCGTATCTAAATGTTTTTCTTAAGCTGAGTCTTAATATACATCTTCTAGCAAAGCAAGAACCTTCTATCATTTCGATAAATACATCAAAATAAATAATGAAAACTAACTCAATGCATTTTAAATGGGGGATATATTTACCATCTGGCTTCGAACCCGGGTCTTTCTGGTAATACTTTCTATGCAGCACTAAAGAAGATTACATCCTTTAACCATGTGTGAAAATTCAAGCAGAAATATTAGGTGCAACTGCCTCAAATGACGTCCTACTTTTCCCTTATATTCCCAATTAGAGAAACTTTTATGTGCTCTGGCATCGAACCC
Source organism: Sympetrum striolatum (assembly GCA_947579665.1). Taxonomy (NCBI): domain Eukaryota; kingdom Metazoa; phylum Arthropoda; class Insecta; order Odonata; family Libellulidae; genus Sympetrum; species Sympetrum striolatum. Next base: position 3,196,884 of record OX388350.1, read on the forward strand.
AGGAACAGTAAGGTCTTATCTACATTTTTTTTCAAAAACCTATGCTTAATATACATATTCCATATAAGCGAGAACTTCCTATCATTTCGATAAGTGCATGAAAAGAAAATGAAAATCTACCTCAATGTATTTCAAATGGCCGATTTTTGCATCGTCCTAGCATCGAACCCAGGTTATTTTCCGTGAAAGTCATTTATGTTTTCGATAGATCATGACCATATATATAGGTTCCTTGAGTTTAGATTCTCTACCTATCCGGAAAGTATTTTTATTTAAATCCCGAAAATCAAAGCAATGCATTTAAACGGGAAAAATCGGGACTTTGGGGCCCTCTAGAATCAAACCTATGACACTGATGTTCAAAATCGCAATTTTTGTGGTGGTTACACGTTATGGCCAATACGCTGTAAAACTTTCAAGACAATGACGCTTGTGGTTTAGGCTGTGAATTAGTATCCTATCTATCTATCTATATATATATAGGTATACGAGTAAAATGTAGCTTGCATACTGCAAGCAATTCGACAACACTAATTTCATATCTGCATCATATCAGGACGGTCCTCAAAAAAAAAATAATTAAAAATGTTTTTAAAATTCGCTGCAACTTAATCCTCTGGCATCGAACCTGGGTCTTCCTGGTAAACTTACTAAGCGGCACAATAGAAGATCACTATTTCTAACTATGTGTGAAAATTCAAGCAGAAATATAGGCTACAATTGCCTCAAACGACGTTCTACTTTTTACGAACGTAAAGGGATCTCTGGATTCGATGCAAGGACGATCATTGAAATCTAAAACAGGTTTTCAAAATATATCAATGATTTCTATCTATGTACCGAATTTCAAGTTTTAATATTAAAGGAAAGGGGTTCAAATTAATTCTTAAATATTGGATCCGTTCCTGATTGTAGAGACGCCTGGTGTCGAACCCAGGACATATTGGCAGCTGTAAATGCACATAATGATTTGTTAGGACTTCATCTTATATTATGCAAAGTTTCAAGTAGGTATCATGCTGGGAAATACCTAAAATTTGTTTCCTTTATCTCCATAGGAAATGCATTGCGGAATGAAAATGGCTCTCTGGGATCAAACCAAGGACCATCAGCGAATATTAAAATTTGATTATGGAATAAAGTTATGATATCCATCTCCATGCCGAATTTCAAGTTTCCATGCCATCGGGAAAGGGTCCAAAAAAAATCTTAAAAATCGCCACAATGCATTTTAAACGGCCGATTTTTGCCTCGACCTAGCATCGAACTCAGGATATTTTCCGTTAAAGTCATTTATGTTTTCGATAGATCATGACCATATATATAGGCTTCTTGAGTTTCGATTCTCTTCCTATTCGGGAAGTATTTTTTAAAAAATCCCGAAAATCAAAGCAATGCATTTAAACGGGAAAAATCGGGACTTTGGGGCCTTCTGGAATCGAACCCATGACACTGAGGCTCAAAATCGCTTTTTTCCTGCGGGTTTCATGTGATGGCCAATACGTGGTAAAAATTTCGAGTCAATCTCGCTTGTGGTTTAGGCTGTGAATTTGTATCCTATCTATCCATATATAAATGAATGTATCAGGAGAAGCATCTATATATAATAGATAGGATTAAACTTTTTAAACTATTAAATATGTGTAGATATATATATACACACGCTTTCTGTATATTATGGAATTAAATTGGACTCCGAAAATTTAAATCAGAGCATTAATTATTTTTCATTTCTGTTTCAGGTGAGTGTGACCGTAATCAGAAAGACCGTGCTGAAGGAACCGACGAGATAAGTAAATTACGAATCCGCGGTTACGTTTAATACATAAATATGCCAAGAAGAAAAAGGAGCGTGCATGCATGCACGGGTCTGAGAGTACGCACGCTCGCTGTTGGACAAATAACCGCGTGACACTTTCAATAATTTATGTTGCGACTAAAATGTCTTCTCTTTTCGTTTCTGTTTATCTCACATCTCTACTTTTAATCTCGCTGATCTCGTTGATTCCGAGTATTCTCGATGAGCGGCGCCACTGATTTTTCTCTCTTTCTCATTTCATGAAATGCACGATATAAAGACGATGTTTCCCGTAGATCTACTCTTGTAATTGGCGGAAACAAACGCCGCATTTGTTAGAGCGCTTTTTAGAAACCGGTTTAATCGAGTGTGCATGAATAGTCCGTGTGAATGGTTTTGTGTTTATAGGTTTATGACTACTAGGTATCGAAGAAACGATGTAATGCAAAGTGACGAGTGAATGCAAAGTGAATTATGAGGATTAGTGTTTCGAGATGACAAAAAGAGAGGAACTGTCTTCAAAATGGCTGCATATAGAGATGTATCTGAGCCGAACGCTTGTGGCAGAGAAAGTAGGGTGTGTGATGAGGACGATGTGAATAAATTGAATGAAGGCAGAATGGATATGAATGAGAATTATGTGTAGAAGAAAAAAGGGAAACAGAGTGAGTGAATGAATGTAGTAGATTCGAAAGGGTTGTTGTGTTCTTCAAGTAGAAGGGTGACATCAGACGGCAATCGATGATAAATGTGAACGGTTCTAAAGAAAGAGAGGGGAAAATATGTTGATTCGGTTGCTATAGAGATGTGCGTAGTCTTCAGGATGAAAGCGAACGCAAGTAAAGGAATAATGATGAGTACAAAGCGAGGATTCACGCAATCGCTTGCAAGAATGGAAAAATAATTTAAATGCAACGTGACAAGCTGGTGTCGTACTTTCCCGAAAAATAATGGCATAACGGCTCTATTTGCATTTACGCGGTGTGAACGAAAGGAGAATTAACTGCTTCTTTAATCTCGAGTGACATATTTGCTTGCTCTGAAAGTGGAATTAAAAATGAGGCACTTTGGAAGAGGAAATTAACTCCCCAGACGGATGTCATTTCTTTTATCCGCTTTTTTAAGATCGATTTTTTTATGTTCAGAACAAGTGCGACCGAAGTTTTATCTCGTTGAGAAGGAACATGTTGTTTGTTCGGATCGTTTGAGATACAACGGAGGCAATAACTTTGAAAAGAGACTAATTCCTCATGCGACAGTCTCTTTAGCATCTGTTCATAGGATTATGATCGGCGAATGGATTAGTACTTTCAGAGATGTAGAAACCGGCGAAAAGTAGCGTTAAAAGCGTTATTATTTTGAGTTTTTAGATAATTCTGTGTTATATACAGATTTCAATCGATGTAAACAAAAATTGTATGGAGTTTTCCATACAAATTACTTAAAGAGAAGAAAATTTGGAACGCGGCCGTTAATGAATTAAGGGCTTAAAAGTCTCCAACTGCCGTTTTTTCGGCAACCCACACCTATTTCAAAGACGGCTATTGTGGATTCAAACCTCCAATTCAAACTACATATAGAATAGTTTCAATGATTTTAGAGAACACAGTAGTTGGTTTATCAAAAAAACAAGCGCAAAAGCTGATTTGATAATTAATTATGATGAAGCGTCCTCATTGGCGTGTGTTGAGACTGGAAAATGTTCTCCCATCGCTCGCAATAACGAAGTTGGTAACGGAAAATATCTAAAGATACTTAATTAAGAGACATAAGTATACGAGGAAATGGATACGAAAAGAAATTGAAAAAAGCACTCCAATCAGGAATTAATATTGGCTAATTTGTGTACTGCCACTACAAAATGGAATGATGTCTGCCGTTAATGATTGTCATAGTGTCATTAATTATCCATAATTGCCAAAATATGCTAAAATGAATCAATTACAGAATGTGTTTACGTAAAATCTATTGCGTGATGTGTTCTGGTTAAATATGATTACATTCTGTAATCAAATTTCTAGGCTATAGATTTTGTTATTGTTACCTTACTTTATATTAATTATCCATTAATTAATTTAAATTAGATTACCACACATAACATTAAAACTTTAAATAAGTTAAATCGCCAATATTTTGTATTCTTTTATATTGACTCATCAGGTCTGTTAGGCATTGAAAAAGTTCTCTTCTGGCTTTGAAGTATTAGTTTTTTAGTGCTGACTTACCATTTCATAACTATATAAATGAGTAATTAACTTCTCATAGTATTGAAACTCTTTAAATCTCAGATACTATGGGTCAAATTTTATATGAGACAAATTTGTCTTAATTTCTTTCTTTTAAAGAAGTCTCTATAATTACTGTCGTAAAAACTCCAGTAGATTAGATTAAATTAGAGCTTAATCATCAAATTACTTGCGATATTTATAAGTCAGTATCGATGAATCAACAGCTTTTTAAGAGAAAAAAGCCGTTCCACTTAAAGTTTGCATTTTTAGTAGAACTATCCTCCCAGTTAATTCCGCCTCAGTCAAATTAGACCGAAATCAAGATTTCCGGGAGTAATCAGATTGCTATAATTGGATATCCACTTTTAATATTCCACCAACACTCGTGTTAGGCGATTTAACGATGACTGTCCTCGGTTTTATCGATGTTAGCATAGAGCCAAATTTGAAATCAATTTATTCTCTCCCACGGCTAATTAAGGGCCGCCGTAGGGGCGACACATGGCGAAATAGCCGACCATGAAAACGACGGCCTCCTTCTACATCACAAGTTTTTCGACCACGCCCATAAACAGCATCAGGGAAGGATCCTTTCATGATTTTTATTCCCGTTCTCCGTCACTTCCACGCCTCCCTCTTTCGTATTATTATTTCCTCGCTTCAGCTCACCTTAATTACGAGCTGTAAAATACAGTCGTTGCGCAGAGAACGATCGTAATTCGAGTATAAAGGATTTTCCGAAGCAAAATGTGGCGATTTTTCATTTCAAACAGTTTAAACTGTGTATTTGGTGAGCATTCATTCCTATTTCTCCGGTATCCTAGTTTTTCGGTTCCCGACATTGGTTTGGATTCACATTAGAAATCATTCTAAAATAATTTTTCCTTCTTCCTTAGTCTTGTTTTAGTCCTGTATGAAAAAGGTATGATTTTGAATACGAGTGAAGCTTCGTAAATATTTAGATGGTTAATGGTAGATATCTGGGGGTTTCACCGTTACTTTTTTCAGGTAGAAATTTGGAGGGTCTCCATCCTAATCCGGAGCAAAAATCTCTCCCCCCAACCCATCCCCGGGGCAACGTTGCCGTACTTCAAAGGGTCATTTCTAGCAAAATCACGAAAAATCTTAATTTTCATCTTGGAACGTCGATCAAAAGACGCTTGTATATCTCTTTGGACGAGTGAGACGACGAAGATAAGAAATTATTACTCATTTGAGTTATTTATAACTTTTAAAATCGTATTCCACGCGGTTATTTTTTTTATGGTCCCCCTTGATGGGAAGGTCGGGCGCTCCCGAGCTACGAAGGCGAGCTAAGAGTCCGGATTAGGACGGAGAACCTCGAAATTTCTATCTGAAAAAAGGTAATGGTTAAAACCCCAAATATCTACCATGAACCATTTAAATTAACCATTCACGCAACTAATTAGCGTAATTATTCAATTTATACCGACATCACACTTTTCTCCATCAACCCCTCAAGCCATTTCAAGGAACTCTTACATCAGTTTGTACTTGTTGACCTCCTGACCAGGGAAATGAATCTTGTCTCTTCAGCCCTCACCTATTCACACAAGACAAGGTGATTCAGAAAATTATAGAAAATCACAGGGAGGCAAGATTTTTTTTTTAGAAGTTTCACATCGAATTTTAAAAATACGATCATGGTTGGTGTTTGAATCAAACTTTTCACGAATTGACTACCGCAGGAGACGAATAGATATGTAAGAACAATTTCCAGTGATGGCCCTTTCTTAGTTTTTATTCTCTTTGCATTTGCCCCAAAGAACCACAGTTGATTTCCGTGACTATGTGAGATTATTTATACGGCGTGTATAAATAAATAAAAAATAATTCCATAATTTGGGATTATTCTCTCATCGTCTTCTATAGTATTTACAGTACCTTTTTTGAATTGGAATATTCTTACATGCACACGTTTCGTGCGAATCTCTAAAGTATCAGGATTGACAATCCGTGAATTCGTGCATCTATTCATTGTAAATAATTGGATGTGCTCAGTTTTTCCACCATCAACTTATTCCATGTCTTTTGAATAGGAGCCGAAGCTGACGTTTGTACAGTAGTGTGCCGCTATTTTTTGAAAGTGTGCCTCAAAAGAGATTCTTTGGCCTCACTCTTCTCGACGACAACTTATGTGAGAGCTTTTCCTTTGCGGCCCACCCTAATATTCCATCCATCTTGTTTACCCAGCCTTCTTTTTTCTTTTGCCCGTATATCCTGATTTCCGCCCGCTCTATTTATAAAGCTCTGAAGGCGTAAGCCACTCATTTGATGAGTAGGGTAATTTAAAAGCGCTAACTCCAGCGCCGAGTCCATCTTCCCTCTCTTACTTTCGAGTTGCTAAAATCGTCTTCTTCAGAAGCTCCATTTGCCATCTGCTAACTTTTCTTTTCGTCACTATGTGCTGCAGTCTTGATCATCAGCCTTCTCTTCGCTAAGTATTCGCTTCTTCATTGTGTTCTCATTCCAATTTGATTAAACATATTGTTCTGAATTCCATATTGATCCCCAATTTATGATTTTCTTTTGAGATAACTTCCGTGTGTACTTGCGTATTGATGATCATAGGTCGGTTTTGTGCAGCGGAGTATCCCAGAAATTGACTGTAAAACTTTCTTTTGTAGCTCCTAATTCTTGTAAATTAACGTTTATTTTAACTTATATTATGTATTTAAGTATATATTCTAAAAAAAAGCGACCTCTGCAGTCGGCATATACTGATTACAGCTGAGGCCAAAGAGATGAACTTCAACAGTTACTAAATAAATATTAACTTAATTTTTAATTTATAACATGCATATTATTAATTGTATAATATTTTATATATCTTGAATAATGCATTTTTTATATTGAAGATATTACCCAGGACAAGAATGTAAAAATTTACTTCAGTCTATCTATTTCGTATCAACCATTAGCAGCATTTCAAGTGTTATCAACCCTTTTATCTGACGAATTCCTTATGCTTCACTCGATGAATTACTTAATTGTGTATTTTATTCACTCTTGAGTCATGTCGCGCATTTACATTTCTAATCTACGCATCAAAATCTTTGACGTTTTCCGTATATCTCTTTTTGTCAAGTTCGGGTTCTTTCTCTTTACTGTGCTCCATTTACTTTTGGGGTCGCTGTAATCCTTCTTCATTTCTTCCTGTTCAGTACATCCTCTTCAACTAAATCCTCTTTGACGTCTTTCCAGTCGCAGTGCATCCATTCCCATCTCTCTGTTACCTTCAACTCACATCTCTATAGATTTTATTAGACTTCCCTACAATTTGTCCTGAGGAATAGAATTCCAGTTTACTATTTTCTGTGTTTATTTTGAGTGCGGTTCCCTTATTTTTCTGTTCATACTTAATTTATTGAATTAAACAGAAATAGAACCTTATAAAGGTAAATCGAGAGGTGAAAAATAGTGAATTTTCACTTCTTGTACAATCTTGGGATAAGTTTTCTTGTGCTAAGATACATTTTATCTCCATCATTTGCAGAACCGCGTAAAGTTGGTTGGATCAAACCTTTATGTGTAACTGGTAATTAAACCGGATGTTTATTCGAGTATTCAAAACACTCTAGTTGATCAACATCTTTCACGATACTGCTGCTCCAGTTGCGACGTCAAAAATCTTCTATTTTTTCTTAGTTTCTCCAACACCTCTTTCCTCCATATATTTAGTATGCGTGATGAGCAAAATTATGGGATTTCCATGCACGTGTTTGACTGAATAAAGTCATTCATTTGTAATTCACATTCCTCCTCAGCAGTCATAGTCTACGCTAATTTTCTTTTCCCCCGAAAAAAGGTACTATTTAGTCCTCGCCAATCTTAGAGAGGCAGTGGAGAATTCGGTGGAAATTCTGTCCCAATCGCCGCACGAATAATTGTAAAACAAACGAATTGCTCTGGTCGCGATGGAATTCCGCCAGTCGGCGCAGCGGTCGTTTGTCAAATATTTCGCAGGGCGTCGATAGGAGGCGTGAAGGCGCGATGCGATTGTTTTCGGCCACAGTCACGTGACCCCCGCCTAATGCAGATTCCATCCGTGGAAGAAAGCCCATGAAAAAGGAATTGCGCGCGGAAATTGTTTTTTCCTCCTTTCCTCCCTAATCCGCAAGTGCCATTTCCTGAGCTTGTTTTTCCCGCCAAAGCCATCTAAATTTTATGAATCGCTTCCGCTGCATTCGTTTCGCCCTTTTTATTCATCGCGCACTTGTTTTTTCGTAATGCCTTGTTATTCCGATTCCCGTGCATTTCTGAGGCTTCTCGGGATTTTAGATTCCCTATCCTCGTGTAATCTTACACGAGCGGAAATTTTATTAATTACTCATAAAACGGGGCTTATTCTCTCTCTTTCTCGACCCGGAGACCCCATGGGCCCCAAATTTCGAAGGAATAAAGTAAAGAACTACTAGTAGGTTCTGCTGTGGCCATTATCTCCTAGCTTATATTACAACTATTTACTGTTTTTCGATGTACTTAAATGCATTCGAAGCATCGATCAAAACTTTATATTTGTAGACTTGAAATCTATAATATAAAATAGAGTGTGGGTGTGTAAGTATGTATGTATGTTCGCTAAAATTCGAGAACCGAGAGTCGCAAGACTTTGAAATTTTCTACGTTATTAAAAGTCGACCCCGCGCAGAGTATAGGCTACTTTCTATTTCCCTAACGTCCTTAGTTCGAACCCAGACGGGTCAAAACTTTTCCATAAGAACTACACGTATAGGTAATTTTTTCGTAGAAGGGTTCATTTCTTTTGCAAAATTAAATTAGTAATAATGGTCCATGAAAGACGAATCAAGCACCAAGTGATAGGGAATAGAATAAGAATTCCTTATTTGGTTGTAGAATATCGTTTTTGAATCGAATTTGCGCAGATTTTGATAAAGTTCGTGAATATTTTATCGAAATATTTTGGTCGTAAACAACCCACTTCCCTGACGATCAAGGCGATTGTTGAGTCCCCAGCTCAAGTATTTATCCGTAATAACACATTGATAAAATATGCCTACTTCATGTTAATGTTAAGAATAAGTCATAGATTATGTGAAGAGGGAGAAATTTAAGGAGATATTAGTAACTGCAGCTATGAACGATATACTGCGAGGAATCGAGCGTACGAATACCAGTATTTAGGTAAGGTTTTAAATTTTATGGAAGTGTCTGTAGCAACCGAGTTTTATTTATATCAACCTTATTCTTATTGACTATTTTGAGGGATAAATGGGTTTATAGTAGTTTGTTAGATGAAATTGTTTTCTCTCGATCAATACAACTGACTGCATATAAAAAACCTGGTAAGTTTTGTATGTTTTTAACATAATCTTTTGCATTAAGTTTATCGATTTACTTCGATAAATATTTAGCGATTGACGAAAATGGACTTGGTGAATATCGTAAAGATTTCCCACTTTCAGTTAAGGACAGGAGTTAAACGGCGATTTTTAAAGCTGTAGCTAATCTCCAATATCGTATCCCTCCATCGAAAAGGTAAAGCAAGTTTACGTTTTGTTACGCGCAGACTAAAAAAAGTCATTCATTGTGATTTTTTAAGTGCTTCCAATTCCTATACATTTACTATCATTCTGTTATCGGTGTTTAGAGTGATTTAAAATACATTTTGGTTGTGTTTGATCATTGTTTCCGATATCCATTTTTTCCCTTTCTGAAAATGTCTCCTTAAACGTGATGCTGCTTATCCTAATGCTATCTTCGAATATACATTTTATGATCCTTAAACAAATGTTGTGTTCATCGAAGAATTGTTCATTCTAATATTTAGGTTACTTTGCAGATTTTATTAAAACATTAATTTGTTTGTTTATTGGTTTGGAAATGATGATAGCCTGGCATTTGCTATCTAACTAAAATTATGAGACATGTATTATGATCAAGCCTGTAACAAAAGTATTTATTAATTATAATTTTTACCCGTTGAGAATCAACGGGCACTTCAGCTAGTTTAGTATAAATTAAAAGCTTAGCTCTTCCTGAGCCTCTGGTAGGCTCAATTAAAAATATATGTAGATTAAGTAATTCTATTCAACAGTAAAACATTCAATTACCTTTGAAATCCAGAAGTGCTCCTCGAATCACGCCGTGTCTTGCTCCGTTTCAGAATTCAGTATATTTACGCTTTTGCCCGGAGCCTCACAAACGCCGGGGGCCTTTAACTATCTTAAATGTGACGCAAAGTACGATAAATGCTTCTAATTCGCATTCATATGAATTATCTCATTCTTTTTACGTTTCTATATATAATTATAATTTTGTTACTAATGTTACTTAAATATTTTTTCTTTCTAATTATTGTAAGGTCTGTAAAGCGGTTTCTTATACACAGAGTTCAACTCAGTGGCTAAATTACCATTACGAGGTTTGAAGTGGAAAACAAAATGTGGCTCGACTACATCTCCGTTATATTCGATGGAGTGTTTAGGCTAGTTAAGGATCAAACTTGGACGCGGTTTGGTGGCTTCTAATTCACTGGTGCGTCGGTAAATACGTTATGTCAATGCATTGCGGTTCGAATGTATCGGAAATGTCGGGAAAGTGAAGCGTCGGTTAATTGAGTCACATCGATTGACTGAAGGAGAATGAGGTGTTGGTCGGTCAAGTTCGGTTAATTTGGGGTAAATGCGATTCCCCATTGGGGTTGGGATTCATTGGAGCCATACCGGAAACCGGAAGGAAAAATCAGAATTCTTTATCCGCAAATGAAACCGGAGACTGCAATGCATTCCGATATTCGCATTCTGTTGTGTGGCAATAAGTGTGCTAAAACATTTAGTACTTGCGTGTAATGGTGACATAGAGCCCATCAATAAACGGTTATACATATTTGTTTCTTATCTCAAACTTCCGTTATTTGTTTATTGTTCGGAGGCAAATCGTTGAAAAATGACTAAAATGAATGTAATCAAAGTAAAGGAGATAATAATAATAAAGAAAAAACGGAAACAGTTTGAACGTTGTAGACGGTGGCTACCAGTGTGATACTTACAATGAAGCATAATTCTTTTTCTTCGATTTATCTGAGAGAAAGAAATGTATCGAGGTTTCATTCCATTTTTTGGAAGCCCTAGTTAAGAGTCTTTCGATATTCATCACTTCCTTGGTGGTGGTTACACTCCCTTCCTCGTTTTCCAATATCTTCTTTTTCAAGATTTTCAAATCTAATTATTTCATCTTAGTATTCTACCAAGCTTTTTTTATTTCCCCATCAATTTTATGAAAGGCCAGCTGAACTTTTCCTTGATTCTCTTCGGGGAAAAATAGACGAATGACATAATAATTGCGACTCACTCAATTCAAACTCTAAATTAAAATTCTCAAAAACTCAATATAAAGTACATAGTCAATTTTAAAATGATAGACGGAAACAAGAGCACATTCACTCCCTCTGTCGATAACATATCACGCAGTTAGGATCGATTAGGTTAAAAAACCGACCTATTAATTGCGCAGTAAAGACACTTAACAATAAAATTCACAGAATCGTGCGAGAAATGGTGGAAATCCATCATGCGAAATGAAGGAGATATTTGGTACTTTTTCCTCAAAATTTTTTGTGGAAAAAGTACCAAATATCTCCTTCATTTCGCATGACCCTTAACAACGTTGAAAGTTTAAAATCTGTCCAACCCTTGGAACTCCAGTTATCTGCGAACATACATGCACGCACATACTAACTCTCTAGTTCACCTATAAGATATTTAGTAGTAATTATTTGGCTTCCACAGTGAAAATTTAAGAAATGACACATTATCTCCTCTGATTGTATCAATTGCTAAGCGTTTTGAGATCCCAAGGAGAAACGCGCATGAAAAATTCTGACCTGGAATCGAACCTCGATCTCCTGATGGGAAATCGGTTTCTCTATCCATTAATCAAAGCCGTCAGAACTTTCAGAAATGTTCTTTGGTTTCGGATATCGGTGTTCGAGTCCCTATCACATCAACTTCTCCGTGAGAATTCTCCTTAATGCACGCATTCACGTACAAAATCACCCTTTGATGTCCTCGTGGGAATCGGATTTAATCATGGAACTACGCAAATGCAAGTTTCCTTTCCGTGGACCAATTTCAGTTTGTCCGCGTCTGATTCTTCGTCATCTTTTCCCTATTCACCTTATTTCTGTTTCGAAGTTGAAATATGACTTTCACCACCTCCGGAAGAACAACGCAGTCTGCCTTTTCTCTCTCTCGTAATTTATTCACGAATTCATGTCCCTATGCTTCTTTGCACGGAATAGCGGTTGACATGCGAGCAAAGTTTCTCGAAAAAGTTGTTTCTCCATTTCGATCCCTTGGCCTGGAAAGTCCACTCGGGGGAGTCCCTTCTAATCACTCCGGACCGTGTTAGCCTTCCCCTCCCTCTTGTGGACACGGCTTGTCATATCAAGTTTAAAATGAGATCCCATTTAATCCATCGCTGATGTCCTTTAACAAATCGATCGCTCTTGAAATGCTAACTGTCTCTCGTCAAAATGGCCGCCAATCTAATACGCAACACTGACTTCGTAAGAACTTCATTGTTGCTGAGTTTAGATCTTTGATATGACCTCCCGAAGAGAGAATGTTTGAAAGTGTGCCTCCCTGATCATTCGTCTCAGTCGAAGATGGCGTTTAATGAGAGGGGAGCGAATATGCGCGTTTCGAAATCTCTTACCTTACGATTCAAGGTCCGATCTGAGAATAAATGAGTAAGTTGATGGGGTTTACTCCGCCATGCGCTGCTCGCCGATAGGTACCTTTCTAGCAGAGCATCAAAGGGTAATATATTTAGCCTCAGTTCAAAGGAAATTATCAAATTTCTGTGATTTTTCTGGTCGATCATCAAACCGGTTCCAAACGGTATTTTTGCTCGGACTACTTAAATTTTGTATTCCTCCGAAAGGTATCATGAATAGTATTTTAATAGAATAAGATATAATTAAATTTATTATATAGCTTGTAAAATTTAGGAAGTAATAATGAAATTAATAGATAAAATAAATTTAAATTTTGAAATATTATCTTAGTTAGTTGTTTCTCTTATAAGTTGTTCGGCTTCGTCAATTTACACTTAAGTACCTAAAACGTTGGTTAAGTTACCTCAAGTACATTTAATTTAGGTCTTATTGTTTAGAATTAGAATTCTCAACTTAATTAATATGGGTTTTCAGTTAACATTCGGTTTCAGTAATTACAGTATTCAACGATGTTCACTTTGACAAGCTTTTAGATGTTATTATTTTGCTTATCCGTCCGCTTTAATTTCTTATTAAATACCATCACTGGAGATACATTCTATACAAAGATAATTCTAACAGACGGCATACTTGCTCTGAATTTGTTTCCCCTAACGCACAAGCGCTTCCCAGGGAAGTTTTTGGGTGATTTCAATCCCTTGTACTCATTTTATGTGCTGTTCACACATTGAACATTTATTCCGATTGCGAGTCATTTTTGAATGGTGTCTTCGGGAACCATTTTCCGTCACTTGAGAGAACACCATTATGCCCACACTTACGTTGCGAGCTGTCTTTATTTAGCGTAAAATCGAAACTGTTCTCAGGAAAATAAATGAAATCGGCTCATTTCGCTTTCAGTTGGTGTGATAAATCGAGAAGCGAAGTGATTTTAAAGTCCAGGGCCATTCAAAGAAGTGCTTAAAAAGTGGGGCCAAATGTGGCTTAGGTAAACTTTCCTATGCGGCCTAATGAGAGGCTATTGAAAGTCTCTCGTATGAAATTCACTAAGCCCTCATCCGCGTCCCATCAAGAGCCGGAAAAAAGTAATTCCTCAGTCGACACTTTGGAGGACTCTATTTTTTATTCAAAACTTTCAACTCCAGATCGCAATAAGACTTCTCCATGCGCCGCAATTACTAACTTCGAAGTCACCTTTTTTCTAATCTATCAGACGCCGGACATTTTTCTTCGCTGGAGTACTCTCTATGATAGATTGCGCTTTTCGACTTCTTATCAAAAGGCGACGACGGTATCAACTAACTTGGAAAATTCTACCACTTTCTTTGGAGTTCTATTTCCTTCTCAAGTTTTGTTCTAAACGTTTCTGATGTTAGAGTATTCCTAAAATTTAAGAAATTTATGTTTTCATCTTTTCTTTCATTTTTCTAAGTATACCAACTCCATCTTTAAAGATTGAATACATAATATGTACAAGTTTTAATTTAATTGAGCGTTATGTTTCGTTTTAGTTGTATGTTTACGTTGCATGATGTTGTGATGCCTTTCTGATTACTGAGCATTTTTCCATCAATATCCTTGTACTTCCTCATTTTAAAATATTTTACGATCCTTCATTTCTGTTCACTTTTATTTATGTAATTTCATGAAAATAATATTTTCATGCGTTCGAAATGTCCTGGAATATCACTGTCGTTTGTAGAAAGCTTTTTTTATGTTTAATTACCGTGATCATGAACTTAAAAAGTCCCTACTTTATAGTAGTAATATAGTATAAAAATAGGACCGAATCGCCTGGTTTTATTTTATTCTAAAATCAATCTAAATTCAACATTGATTGTGAGCACCTTTTGAGCTCCCAGTGCAATATAATTTCCTTGTTTACTTAAAAATTTCCTCGTTCACCTATGCACTGTTATATGGCCGATAAAAATCGATCTCTTTTTCGATATTGAGTTTCGAACGTCGTTTGTTTTTCTGGATGGTAAAAATCTTAAATCAACTATGTTAATTCCCCAGATTAAAATAATTCCGTAGAATCTTGCTTTTACGTTAATACGAATGGTTGTACTGTAAATGCAGATCAATTATCCCCCAAAATTGATCTCTCTACAGAGGGATTATTTATCAGTGAATTAGATTAACTGGGAAATAAATACTTCATCCCTTCCCTAAGAGTAATAATGTCTATAAAAAACTAAACGAGGAGTGATAATATTTGGTTTAAGGCGGACGCTTCTTCGTGCAAAGTTAAATTTCATTTTGAAGAACTAACAAATGTCTATATTTTTTTATACTTTTTATTTCAAAACTGACATCGATATCTCAGGAGCTATCATATGATTGTAATGGCATTATTCGCATAACTTTGTCCTGTTTCTTTTTTACATAAATATTTCCTCTGGTGTTGCATTAGTTTAATTAAATAGTTTCATCGTTGAATGGCTGAAATGTTGGCCCGAATTGGTCTCACATCAACAGAGTCGCTTTCGACTTCTAAGGAGCCGATAGCATCCAAATCAAAATGTAAACATAAAGAACGTATGGAAAGTGGTTTTAAATAATTAATTGAAGGCGTATCATTCATTTTGGATCAAAATAAACGCTGGAAAGCCCCACGATAGCTGTGTATCGGTCTAACTCTCAAAAAGAGCGATCCACAGGCTGCAGGCTACATCATTAGGTAATTATCTCCTAAACATCCGAATCCTTTGATTATCTAAATTAGCCGATAATGAGCTGGAATCCAGGTCATGGTTTGTGAGTGACGTCATAAGAAATAGTTATTTCGGACATTTTCTGATTTTAAGAGCGTGAATGCCGCGTTAGTGTATATAAGGTTTGTTATAATTTGATTAGTGAATTTTCCTCGGGACAAATAGCGTTCAAACAATAGAAATGCGGTTAGCGCTTCTGTTTGATCTGTTTAATAATTTTCTGGCGCGTGAAAGCGCCATAATTAATGATGGATGCAGTGGGGGCCGCTGATCCTTAAATATTTATGAGGAAATTAACATATTGAATATCTCACGGAGATTTCTTATACATTGAGGGAGGAATTTTACGACTTGAAAATCGAAGGTGTGACCCTTTTCTACATTCAACTTCCAATTCCGAATCTTTTAAGTAAATTGTAAAATTCAGCAGTCAGAGCTTCACAATGCAGTTCTCTCGTATTTTATTCGTTTAATTTACCGTGAAGTATAAATATTGCGTTTCATCAAAAGATAACTCTCTCAATATGCTTAATATTTTCCATTTCGGCGTAAATTATTTGTATTTGTGTATCTCTTATCAGTAAATTTTAACTGTTTGCACGAATTTTCCTCATTCAAATAGTAGAATTTTTTATAAATATCAAAAGTTGTTATATGGATTTGAAGAGCATTAAACGAAATAATATGAAAAGTTAAAATGTCCGTATATTTTTTAATCGTTTTAGAATTTATTTTGTTAATATCAGCGTACGCTTGAAATTATTTTTGAGAACTCCATGAACTGTGCCACGTTTGTTAACGCAGTATTCTATGCGTTGAGTGAGGTGGACCGATATACTAATTAATCAATCAAATCACTTGAGTATCGCCGAATTCGCAGAGCTACACATAGAACTTGCCTGTTGAGTTGAATTAGGAATTATTTCTTCGAACCAAAGGCATTTAGGAATTTCCAATATCGCCTAAAAGATAGTTGCTTGTTTATCTGTGGTTATGCTCGTATTTAATCGTTATAATTCTTGTAATTGAGGGTACTCAGTATTAATTCAATTTACTGTAGCCATTAAATATTAGGAAACGAGATTCCCGCAAATTTCAACTTTTGTATGCTAATCAAAATTGGCAAAAGACGGACATGATTACGATTAAATGTGTAAATTAGGGGATGGAATTAAGAACAACATTTTTGTATACATTTTTCATTACTAGTAGACGATTTTTACGATTTTTGTTATTCCCAGAGGTCGTCTGGAAATAAAATCTCTATCGATTATAAATTCTGAGCGAAAAACGAATTCCTGACTAAATTGTCATTATGATATTTGTTTCCAATTTATTTTGACGCAACTTATAAATTTTTATCAATTATAAATAAAATTTTCAACTTAATTTTACCTAACGTCAAGCATTAATGCGTACGCTTGGTGCGAAGGTATAGCTTAAATTCGTCGTCAAAATGTAATTGCGATGCGCTATATAATGTATTTCCAGAAAGCGGAGAAGGATTTCCCCTTTGTCAGCACCATTTTCTCCGTTATCGCATGACCGTAAAACATGGATTTGGGCGAAGGGACACGATTGGATGGGAATGACGTGAGGAGAAGCAGATTGCAGAGATGAGGAAAAAGTGAAGGCTTAGGGGAACGCTTATTTTGAAGGTCAATAGATACGCCCTCGAAAAAATATTTGGGCGCCTAGCACACACAACGAGAAAAAAAAAACATTGAAGGTATTACAACGTACATGTACTCGCTCGCTCTACTTCGCTATGTGTTACTGCAAAGCCGGACCTAATGAATTTTTCGAGGAAGTACTGAGTTGGTGTTACTTCCTTCTATTCCCACCTGCTGATGTTTCAACTAACGGAACATGTCCTAAGGTATTTTGGCATCGCTTTCATATTAAAATGAGCTCATGTTTGGGCCACTGAAATAGCTTTATCTTACCTCAGCAACTAATCGATAGACGGTATGAAGTGCAAGTGAGGTATACGTTCGTGAAATTCGTAAGAATCTTAATTGATGGACAGTTGAAAGATACAGGAAGACGGAGCTGAAAAAAGAGCTCAACGGTTGAATTTATACATATAGCATCGCCAAATATAACACGCAGTCCGGGAGTCGATGCTGTATCATCGTTTTCACGGTTAAAAAGCTAAATATTGAATTGGTGTATAAGTAACTTCTTAATTGAAACTCGAACGTTGATGTCCCACTATCCTTGCAGATGCTGCAATCGATTGAGAATAACCATGTTAGTTTAGAAGAAGGTTGAATTGGGAGAAGTGTAAAAAGAATTTATAACTTAGGGCTGTACTTAACTGCGCGCTAAAGAGTGTCGAAACAATTATTTATTTAAACGAAGAACTGCAAATGAACAACAGAATATCTCAAAGCCGAATCTATAATGCGAATATTAAAGAGTATCTCGCCCTCAAAAATTGTGTGTCGAAGGAAATATTGGTCTCGAGGCACACCGATTGGAAGTACTGGGAAACAGCCTCCGCCCGATTAGTGGAAGATCCGGGTTCGAGTCTGTTGCGAGACATTTTCACCACCCTTCATGTTTTTATGAAGCACTCTGAGTAAATTTTCAAAGAGAAACAAATCCTCGATTTTGGTAATTTAGCTCGCGTGTGTCAGCAGCGCACCTTTAAGGTACATTTTCAACCGTCTTCTTTCGCCTCCGATTGATTCGACGGCGTTATCGGAAGTTATTTAGTTTAAAAGTACTTGTTTTCTAATGCTAATGCGTTTGTGAAAGTTGAAGCATTTCGAAGAGGAAAATAACGGCGCTATTTTAACACCGAACGATCATCCCTCGAGTATCGCAGCGGCTCCATCTACAGAATAAAGCAGCGCCTATCAAGATCCTGTTCCCTTGACCTTCCGTCCGGACGCCCATGTTAAGCGAATATCTCGTCCAGTTAATAGAGGGCGGCTGATAGCGATGTTTGGGAAGAGGGCGTGGAAAGCAGTACTTTAAAGGACGATCGAACGCTCTCTATATTCCCACGCAATCTATCACTGTCTAAACGACGCTCCATGTGTTGAAAGCATAGGATAGAAAACCGTTTGTTGACTAGAAATCGTTTTAAAAATATTTCCATAACTGCAATAAAGAAATAATTCCTGTAATTTATAGGGTAGGAAAATCTGAAATAAATGAAGGGTAGAATTAGAATGGAAAATATTAGCATATGAATGGAAAGTAGGGGATACTGTGGTAAAGCGGCCATTAAGGGTAAAGTGGCCATTGGCTTTTATTTGCCGAAAAGTACTGCAATTTGGTGGGAAAGATTGTGAACCGAATTTATAGATATATGTGTAGAAGCTATTAGTATTGTGTTTCAGTGATCAGTTTGTCAAATTGTTTGAATCACAACAGATTTTTTTAATTTTTCTAGTATTGATCTAAGGCAAGTGTTGAGTTTTATTCTCATTATTTTGTGATTAATTACCGATACAATTTTTAAATTAACATAGCCAAAAACTCTGTTTAATTACCTTTAAAAATATTGTTTATGATGAATTAGAAGGCCGTTGTGATATACTGAAATGGCGTGTAACGGGGCAAAGTGGCCGTTCCCTGCCCAAGTCGAATTCTTAGACTATTTTAATGTATTATATTAACTGCTGAGCTTTTATTTGGGAAAACAAATGAACCTATTACTTGAAATCAGTTTTATTTAAAAAATTACAAGTATAATAAGAAATTTAAAAATTTAAAAAAATTCAACAAGAATGGAAAACAAGCAATTGCTTGGCAAATATAGATCCGTTCTTAATGAAGCTCAGGAAAAATAATTAGTAGACTATCTCTTGGCGTTAGAAAAGCGTCTCTATGGCGTGTCAGTAAACGACCCAAGCCGCTTAGCCTGCCAACTTGCGGAAAGAACAATTTACCTCATAGATTTGACAAGTAAAAAGGCTGGTTATTACTGGACTGTTGGTTTTAGAAAGCATAATCCTAATCTGAGTCCGTGAAAACCAGAATAAACTTCATTAGCGAGAGCCCAGGGTTTTAATAATCCTAACGTCGATAAGTTTTTTGAAATCTTGAAAGAGGTCCGAGATAAAAATTTCTACAATCCACTTTTACTATGTTTAAAGCCATCAGATCTTATACCTTAAGTCTTCATTTATTATCTTTATCAGTATCAGGCCCTTCTACTATGTACGAGGTACTTATTTTTAATTAGTAAGATATCATAGTAATAGAAGTTAAGAAATCGCAACGCTCAAGGATTTTAGTAGTACATTGGCCCCTATGAAAGGTAGCCGAGCGAATAATTAAAGTGACCCTCCAATGATAAGAGAAAGGTGAAAAGAGTTTGCGGAGGAATTATATGTGAAAGACATGAATCCATGAGGATAGATAGTGAGGAGATATTAGATTGTGAAGTGAAAAGGGGGCAACATGATATGGGAGGGGATACACTAGAGAGAGTTGACGATATTCCGGTTTCTCAACGAAGTAGGGGTAAGAAATATGGGTACGCGCTTTGAGGAAAATTTATGATTAAGGAAAGTGGCCTGAGGATATCACGAAATCTGTTCCTTTAAATAATATGTGTGCCGTGATCAAATGGAGATTAGCTTAATGCAGCTCTAAAGCACAAGAACAATGGGCTGTGTTGGGATGCAATAGAGGTCATCATAGCACACCTGCGATTTATTAGAGCACGTTTGTCTGTTGCGATTTTGGAAGTACCCGTGGAAAGGCACTTGGTAATAGAGGATATTATGACATTAAAGAATATTGGATAGAGAATTTAAGTGAGTGACTTCGCTTCTAAATTAAACAACGCTGACGGCTAAATCAGAGGCAGTAAAAGTAGGCTGTCCTTTGAATCTAGAGCTCTTTTCAATATAAATGCAAATGTTAGGCCCCGGAGTTGGCGGGAGAAGCAAGGGTGTTTTTCAAAGAAATATATCAGAGGAAAAGTAAATATGCTAATCAATTAGGCAGAGGGGTTCGATATCTAAATAAATTAACTTTAAGTTGGGAAAATAAGGATTAATCGATGGATCAAGTATTTACATGATCATATGGGATAGGTGAATAGAATTAAGGGCCTTACCAAGTTATAGAGTTCCCGGTTTTATATCTTAATGAACGGAGCATTTTTTATCTCTTAATACAGGGTATAGGAAAACGTATATTTCAATTATTTTAGTCCTAATCATGTTCATAACTGTGATATTAGAAAAGATACAGAGGTATGAGTAATACGGGATAGTGAAATTCATTTCCGTCACATCGAAACTATAAAAAAGTTTAATTTAAATAGTCATTTCGCTTTCTCTGCTCAAATACTATTGACACTTCACAAATATTGCATTTACACATAGCTGTTCTTATGTGGGAATTTTTCATTCTACATTGCAATCTGGCTAATTGAGAAATACAGTCTTAAACTAACTCACTCCTCATATTGCCTAGTACACCCAATATCCCCTCAAAACTATTGGTAGACAGGGGTTCACAACCTTTAAGCGACTGCAAACCATTTGAAATATTTATATATTTTGGCATACCACCAGTCCTATATTTTTTAGAAACAAATATTAATGGTCGGAAAAGTGCACAATGGCATGTTTTATTTTAATTAAATTACTGAGAAAACTTCTTATTTCATTATCAATGCACTTGTATATTGTTTTTTATTTCAACCCATTATTAAGACAACAATAAATAAAAAAATAAATTAATTAATAGGCATATATATTTTTTGAATTCAATTTTTGAACATTTTTGAATTTTTTCAACCCACCGTACCACCTAAAACGTTTCCGCGTACCGCCGGTTGGTGTATGAGATAATGATCCTTTGGGTACAGCCAATAAAACTAAGTATATGTAATAATGCACGTGTTTTTCAGGAAAGGACTTGAGAATCCTTTGGTATCTTTAAAAATTAAATATAGTCAGCCATACTGTGCTGATTCAACGCTTAAAACTATTTCGACGATGGTTCTGTCGCGACCTTTTCTTCTTCGCGTTTACCCAACGCTTTTCCAAACGAGATCGTGGAATTTGCAGCTTAAAACCAAAGAAAGGGAGCAAACGGAGAATGTCTATGGGACAGTGGAAAAGGCGAGAATCATCTTTTCACCGTCACATTTGCTGACACATCCTCCTCTATGTTGTTATGAGCGAGGAATTATGGGAAGGGCAGCGAGTACTTATGGACTCGTCGTTTTTCCCCACCGCTCGAGTTATCGCTTGGCGGAGGCAAAGAGAAGTGGCATCGCCTTTTTTATCGTTTTCCGGTGGAAGTTTGTGGAATGTCCCTTTTATTTGAATGCGTTCTCGAAGGCCTTCGCTAACTATTAGGGGACAAGCGGTTGGTCCTTAGCGGTTACGTTGGGGGGAGATAATAACTGCATTCGTCGTTCGACGATGTAAATATGGTATATCAACTTATGAACAAAAATAATTTCATCTAAATCTGCGTAAATACTCTGCAAGTACCCTTTCGGTGTGTGGCAGGGGAAATATGTGCAATATTCATAATGAATTCGATGATGAATCGAATTTTTGCATGAAAATTTCCCATAAATAATAGAAGTGTTATAATAAAGAGTTTAATGGCTGAAAATTTAAAATAGAAGCCTCTACGGTGTAACGAGAAGCATTTTGCCTCGGAGAAGCTAATTATAGCAATATATTTCAGAACTTTTTAGTACCGGAGAAACTAATATGTACGTATCATCTGTCACTTTTGTCTTGCCCATGGTTGCGATGGTTTGAGTGCGTCTGAGTAATGGCATTCATTTTGTTCACTCATTCATTGAATGCTCTCGCATTTGGAGTGACGACATTGGCGACGAAGAAAGGCAAAACGTAACAGAATGTGGAAGCTAAGCATCAGAGTGGATGCTGTGGATAGAATGAGGAATGTCGCACAAGGATGAGGTAGAGAGATAACCGTCGCGACGGTGAAATGTGATGAGGAGGTACTGAAAAGATGTCCAACATGTGCACGGATGGACCCAAGGGAGCAAGAGATTTGAGAAAAGTGTCAGATGGGCAATAGTGGAACATGTTACATGAACGGAAAAGATAAATACCCACCTTCCAACTAAACACAGACAGAACTGCTTAATATGAATGTTAAATACCTTTTGTAATATAACAGCTAATTCTTTCCCACTTTGGGTGTTGCTGCATTGACTGTGAGTCCACCATCAATCATTCTGTTCCCCTTTGGCGCAATCTTCCGATGTTTTGCGGCGTTTGATCTAAGAGATGAAACATTCATCTCCGAGTCCAAAAAACACAGCTTCTCTTTCGCACCAACCACCCGAAGGCCGACGCTACCCTCCTGATAACACTTTAATCAATTCTCTCGATCGAAGTCTTCATTTGTTATGTTTCTCATTGGCGGTAAAGAGCGTAAGCGCCCAACGGTAATTGGTAGTGAAAAAATGACGATCTGCAGCGTAGTGAGCTTCGTCTTTTTCCTCCCGTTCGTCTTCAAACGCGAAATTCCCGAGTTACGAATGAAAAGGCAAGTTTTCGTCTATTTTTCACTTTTAGGCTGATACTCTTTCCCTAACGTCCCCTATCATCTCTTTAACCTTTCAAAAAAATTAGTCAAACTGTTCAAAGAAGTCTCGGCAATGACCTCTTCGTTTGAGCGGACTATTTTTTCTGACGGAAGAACCGTGTCGTTGACCTTCTCGAATATTCGCTCAGTAACTACCTCAGCTCCTCATCAAAAACAGATGTAGTACCGTCAATTTGGAGTTGGATTTAACCAACATCTCAGTACCCCAATAGATGATGAAGGGTCTCATGAGCCTCGTCTAATTTTGTATTCATTTCTGTGTACGTATTTCAAATTAAAACCGAATCATGTATTTACTTCGCTCCTTTTCCATTTCATCAAATCGTTTATTTTAAATAGTAGTGGTTAATTTAAAACTAACGCATCAATTAGGCCGAGAATTTTTATGTTGTAATTATTCAACACGTGGTAGCATACAATGGTAATGCCATCCTGCCTAAGCATTACCGACACGGGTACTTATCGATCCATCCTCACGCATTCGAAAATTCACCTTTAACATGCTTCATTCGCCGCAGTGGAGTGCCTTTTTAAGGGTTTCATTTTTATATATTAAACTTCGCATGACTTTTTTCTTCGAGATCTCCAGTGCCATATTCGCTCCGCTTTTTCTCGCTCGTCCTCTCCCTTTTGTACCACTCTCATCATACCCTCTGTAATTCTACTTCAGCAGATACTATCTAAAAAATCAGAACATGGTCAAATATGATTTAGCGAAAGTCGCCATTTTTATACTCATTTGGTGTACTAAAAATACTTAATTTAATACTTTTCAAGATTTTCGGGGGACTTCAAAGTCTATATTCATATTTGTGACAATTCCGTAGTTTTCGCGATTAATGTCAACTTGGGTGTCTAATGAAGCAGTATTTCCTTAATTTTTCTGATCCCCTAATTTAATAGCGTTGATGTGTGCTGTTTATTTTTTGATTATACAACCTCTGAATTTATGCAGTAATTCAGCCTAATTTCAAATACTCTTCACTTAAAAGATTTTAGCCTATGGATAATGCTTGTGGATCTGACTGAACAGTTCTTAAAAACCGTGTTGCCTTTCGCTTAAGCTCTGCAAATTCTCTATAGTTTTTTCTTTTAGTCACAAGGAAGAATACACTTGAAAATAGTCCGATGGGACCGAGAATCGAACCCGGATCTCCCGATGGTGATTGCCGATGTGTGACTGGTGCTTATATTAAGCCATGATTGCGAACGAAATCGCGAAGTCCTTTGCCGACATAGTGTCCCGAATAGCTTGAGAAAATATTCTGGCGGGAAAGCTCAACGGACAGAGCATCTGACCCTGACCTGATTCGGGAGACCCGGGTTCGATTCCCGGTCCCGCCGGACTTCTTTAAAGTCTATTCTTCCTTGCGATTTATCCTGCCTGCACGCCATTTCGTGCAAATAACCCTTACCTGCTTTCCTTGTTTTCTTTTAGTATTCCGTAGGCTGCATTCAAATCCACACTTTCTTTTAGTCCACATTCATTCAGAATAGTCCATTACTGATTATTACTCTTCTACACTTTCATATGTGCTCTTAAAATTAACAATTCCTCTCACCGCTCAAACCCCGGTTTCCGTTTTCCCATTCTTCCATTTTTCAATAGGATAATGGCGATTCAAAGATAAAAATTGCCCTTCCAAAAACAATATAATCCCGGGAAAGGAGATGGAATTGGCGCTTTGGTGAATAAATAAGTGGGAAGATGAAAAGGGAGTGACGATGACAGTGGCGTCCTTTGACGGCACTCAATGAAAGAAGAAGATTAGCGATCGCATCCGAGGCGCCACCGCCTCAGGACGACGCAGCTGTCGATTTACAGAATTAATCCTTTATATTCGGAGTTGCTGCCAAACAGCGTTGAAAATCTAGAACCGTACATGTATTATCTTATATATAATCTTATATATAAAAATAAAATGATGTTCGTGACGTCGTCTAAAACTCGAAAACGGCTCGTCCGATTTCAATATTTTTTTTGTTCGCCTCGGTACGGAGGTTGTTTAGGAAACAAGATAATTAGGAAAAACCCAAAAGGATTAGCCGAAAAATCGGAAAAGCATTTCCATAAGAAATGCACGTAAAGTTTACTTTTCTAGCAGCCGGCTTTATTTCATTTGAAAATTTTAATTAGAAATAATAGTCATACAAAGTCGAATCAAGCACCAAAAGAAGGGGAATAGAATAAAGATTCTTATTTTGGTCGTGAAATATCGTTTACGAATCGAAATTTCGAGAATTTTGATAAAATGCGTGAATCTTTTATCAAAATTTGAAGGTAGTAAACAACCCATCCCCCTTTACAATGAAGGCGATTGTTGATTCCAAGTTCATGTATTATCCATCAAAATGCATAAAGAATATAAGTCAAGTTAAAATTAATCCTGATAATAAGTGACACACTTTATGAAGAAGAAAAAATTGCATGGGATTTTTACATTTGCTGTTACGAACAATATCCTGCGAAGAATCGCACTGAAAAAAATACGGACATTTAAATTTAAATTTTTACAATTTTGTTTAAACGTCAGTAGCAACCAAGTTTTATTTAAAGCAACGTAATTGTTTACTGAATTTTTAGTTAGAGTTTTAAAATGGTTTTATTCTCTCTCTACTCGAGGACTTAGTGTGAGGATTTATATAGTTAAAACTTCTGAAGGTAAGTTCGACATATTTGAGTGACTGTGAAAACAATTCTTTTTCGTTTTACAGTTTTCGTTACAATGCCAAGGAGAGGAAGAGCTGACATAAGTCGTCGTAGTCAGTCATATGCGTGGCGAGGTACTATACGAGCAAACTTAACTGATGACCAGCGAGCGACGGATAAAAATAATAGAAGTATTCGCATGTCCGAATTACGTTACAGAGCGACTGAATATGAACGACAAGTGAATATGTAGAACGTTAACTGCATTTATGAAAATTAAAGACATTGAATTCATTTGAACTACGAACTAGTTTAACTTAATAACGAAACGAAACTCAAACCGTACACGATGCGACCAATATTATCGATCTCAATGAATTGGAGTTGGAAAGTTGATTAGGATTGATAATCGCTTATGTTACAACCAAATCAATTTTAGATGGTACGAAGTTCACCGGGTCATCTAGTCATCAATATAATTTGTATCAGCTGCAAATAAATGACTTTCCTCAATAAACACTACAGTGTTATACATTTCATAGAGATGGTTAGATATAGGTTTCCACGTATGCCATGTAATTCAGTATGACAATATTATGGTATTTCATTATTACACTATTATTTCAAAACTTCATCATGACTCATAAACGTATTAAAACTCAAACACTAAATCTATCCACAGTAAAGATCCCTTCAGCCCATATTTAGATCATTTGGAAGTTCTTGTATTGCTAAAATACTCATTTAATCATAATTCTACGTAGGTTAGAGAAACATTTATCGCCCGTTATATTTTCGTTGATAATTAGTTGTACAACCAAAGTATTTCATGGTAGATATGTTGCATTATAGCGACATTCCTAGTGAAATATTCTTTCGATAGGGTGATAAGTCAATCGATTCTTAATTAATATAAAAACACTGATGACTCGATAAATTATGACATTTTGTGATGATAAATAAATTTTCATCAATATTGTAACCCTGGCATGGTTTATTAGTCTTTTGAAGCGTAAAGTTAATTCATTATATATCGACACAATCGTTACCTTTGTAGTGATCAGTTAACTTTACGTAAAGTGTGACGAATATCATTTTAAATCTCCATATTAGAGTTCATATACTTCTTTCGATAAACACATCAGTGTCGAATGCAATATGTAATAAAGAATAATTCTCATTAGTATGCAATCAATAAATGCAATTGTGTTTGCTCAGAAGAAAAAGTTTGAAACGCGGACGCGCAAAAAACGAAGCGCAAAACTTGTACTTGTTCAAAGTGCCTTGTACATTGTAGGTCACAATTTGTCTTTCTTTTGATTAGCTTATAACAATTTGCATCTATTTTATGGCGCTCGAAGCAAATTACGATTGATCGAGTTCATAGAGAGACAAAAATGCCTCATATTATAGTAATGTTGAGATAAAGGGAAATAAAGATGCAGAGGATTGATGTTTTTGGGTGGACCGGAAGGAGACGTGAATCCGTGGCGACGGACACTCCGACTCAATTTAATTAGTTCCGGTTATCGCTCAAGTGCATCGTTTTTTTCGAATGACCCTCTTCGTCCTTTCTTCGCCGCTTTGTTCCGCGCACTCCTTGAAAGTAGCGCCCCCATTCGACGTAAAATGGCGCACAGCTTGCACATGCCTTCAAAGCTAACCTTAATTAGAAACCTCGCGTTGAGCAGGCGCGTTTATTCGAAAGCGTTTGCATGAGGCAGTTCCAACAAATTCTACCGCCGACTCCAGTTGCTCCTTTTCTACTGCTCTTTGATTACCTGTTCTAGCGATTTCTCTATTTTAGGCTCGCCATTCCCTTTGTCCTTTACAAATTCATGAATCAGTTGCAACCTCAGATGAGGAATGGTTTTACTCTAAATCCAGTGAGCGTTGCTTCAGGCGGGAGTTATACAGTTTGGAGATACGAGTCGATCGCGGAAGTAACTGCCGAAAGAAAAGTAAGTATTGACTGCAAAAAGAGTGAGAACTGCATTCCTCTGAGTCGACTAAACCCATATCAGAAAAAACTAAATTCTACGCTCTAACAAACACAATTTTGAAAATGCTGCCTTCGCAAAAATTCTTAAAAAAGAATTATCAGTAACAAGGAAGCCTTGGTTAAATTCTAAACTGAAGACGTAAATAGAAACCTAAATTGGTGTATTGAATTCATACCTAAAATACAATACAATTAAGTGCCCGTTGATTGTCAACGGGGAAGTTACTTTTAACCTTCCGCCATCTCTCCGTCTTCACTAGACTGTCATACCTCCGAGTGTGCCCGATTATTTTCCTCCCTCTTTCCACCAAAGTTTTCCCCAGACTCCCACTGTCTTCTTTTGCTCCTTGAAAGACTTTTTCATTAGTTAATTGGTGTGTCCATTTCATTTTCATCTTCCTCATTTGCCACTTCCTCTCAAACTCTTCAACTTTCTCTGCCGCTGTTCATGTTTCATTGCCCTACGGAAATATAATCCATAAAAAAAGTTTTTGAGAACAGCTTCCTAATAACTATGATATAATTCTCTCATCTTAGGCTTTTGTACTTACTACTTCTCTCTTCCTACATCCATTACTCAGGATCTTGCTACCTAAATAGGAAATTCTTCAACTTGTTCAAGTGTGTCCACTCCTAGTTTTACCTGAACTTTTCATTCCTCTTTCGGCTGAAGATCAGCACTTCTGTTTTATTTATTTGAACTTGTACTTCTTCATGCCCTTTCCCAAAGAAGACGAAGTTCTTTTTAAGTCTTCTTTCTTTAAAAACAACTCCAAGCAGACTTTCCTGCATACATCCTTTCTCTCTATTTCGAGATAGTATGTGGTTCGCCAATTAGATAAGTAAATTAGGGACTTAATTCCGCTATAAATCATTCAGCGGTGGCTGTACATTTTTTCCTCAGTTCTCTTCTCCTGAATATTTCTCTCGCTTATTTTCGGAGACTTCTGATGCCATTAATTTAAGATCAATAGGTATGAAATCTGTAGTATGTGCTGTAAGAGATATTGTCGATGTCGGAGAGAAGTCAATAAAAAAGACATATTACCTATTCAATCTATGGGGATGGGAGGTATCTCCTTTCGTTCTGCTAGAGATCGAACAAAGGAAGCTTCGTTTGTCACATTCGTGCCTTCGGAATTCATTTTCACCGCGCTATTGCCACCCATGCTCCTCATACAATATATTCTCACCGCATTCAGTTTTATGGATCTATAATAAGGATGTCCTTCGGCATCCTGTCGATCACCAATTGTAGCTTCAATGAGCACACTTATGTTCAGAAGCAATTTCATCTCTCTAAAATTCCTCCCACTTATCCTTAACAAGTACAAAAAGTCATTATCTACTTCCACACACTCGCAATGCTTCACCGGTACACTCCGAAAGTCAGTCGTTTGGTTCATTTATTCTGTAGGGCACCTTTGTAGGCCATGTATTATTTATAAACTGGCTTAGTGGGGAGTGGCGAACCAACAACACGCAAGCCCACAAGAGCGTGCGAGGGAATTTCATGCCACGCTAAACGCTCAGGGATCTATTCAAAGTATGCCGAAACATTTCAACTTCGAAGTACATAAATTGGATTCCCTTGATTAAAATTTTAAATAATAATTTTGTTTGTCCTATGTCCACAAATGAGATAGTGATGCAAAAAGAGCCTTACACCAGGGTTTGTGGCTAGTAAGCCCTCAGTATTTTAAATACGCCTATCTTGGGAATAATCAGTGGACTTACCTGGCCTACATTGTATCACGTGCTCCCTTTACAGAAGTGGTCCCGGGTTTGATTCCAATGGAAGCTCATCGCGGAAGAGTATGAAATTGTAGAAAGATGATCGACGAATCCGGAATCATCAGAATCCATGAATCAGAAAATTAGACAATCAGAGAACTTAAAGATAGTGTAATGGCGCAGACAATTCATCATATTTTATCAATTTTCATTTTCATCGCCCTGTTTTCTAGTAAAGTTGCTAATGGGATAGCTAAGGTAAACTACCGACAATAAACTTAGGCCATCCAGGTTAAAAAGCGGCCCCTAATCGTTAATTTGGTTATTGATCAGCTCAAATGGGTCTTCTAAAGTCGTCGAGGGAGGCCCACACGGGTGGATGAGGCGAACAGCTCACCTGGAAGAATGGATGTCCCGGAGGAACAAACTCTCTTGGGGGGAGTAAATCGAGAATGGGGATGGAGAATGCTCGGTGAGCAAAATGTCCCTCAGGCGATCGACGCCGCAAGGACAATCGAGCCACTGCGCCAATTATTATTTTGGTTCAACAAATGCGGTTTATCAGTTGGACTCGGGTTCTACCAGCATCTCTGAGGGCGGTATTTATACCACTATTATTGCTACTGTTATTTCTGGCATATTTTTCAATACGATAACATGTCAGGTGATAAGAAATAAATATAATTCACTAATATATTAGTGCATAAAATGAGGAGAATTTTAACAACCGTAGGCTCGAGGGAGGAAATGATAAAGGTTGATCCAATTTTATATAATTAACATTTTAGCAATGACAGAAGTAATCTATGAAATGATTATCGTTTTGCCATGGAATCATATTGCAACAATTTAGCAAAAAAAATATGAATTGAATAGTGATTCAATTGATTACTATAAGTAACACCAATATTTTCCTAACAGTGGATATTTATGTGTATAACGTTTTCTATAATTATTTTCGTCGAATGGTGTTACTTATTAAGTTCTTACTTGTGGATTGAATCGATGATATGACAGAATGTCTCGGAGGAACACAGCTATCGACAAATTGTATGTGTGCGTCATTTCACTCTCTTGAAATTAGCTATTGATATTCACCTTCCTAATTTTTCCTGTCAAATTAGATTAAGTTTTACTGACAGATTGTGAATGAGTTAAACGGTTAGTAAGTTATACGAATGAGTTTCATGGTAGATTGGAAACTGTGAACTTGTTGAATAAGAGTCAGGTGTAGAGGATAATTTTATTCGTGTTTAATACTTCATAAATCGATCAGTTCTCTCGTTTTCGTCGACAAAGATTTAGAAAGGATTGCCCCAAATGAGGCTCATAGCAATCAGAAGCCCTAAGAAAACGTTGCCTTATTTTAAACCGGCACTTCTTGTAATTATTTCACACTCTCATCTTATTTGGTTACGTAATCTATTTTCTGTTCGTCACATACGTTTATTGAACTAACTGGAACTAAGGATAACTTTAATTCCTGAAACAGAGTTTTAAGCAAAATGATTTACAAATGTAAATTCTTCACTCCTAATTCAATCAGCTCGGCCTTCACTGGTGGAATTCCATAATAAATAAATAAAAGAATAAATTTACTAAGTCTATATTCCACAGTATTATATATATATACTGAGGAATATAGACTTAGTTAATTTATTATTTTATTTCTTTATTTACTTCACTACTAATTATCCATGAAAATTGAGTGAATTAAATTTATGTAGTACTTTCTTATTTATTTACTACTTCTTAATTTCTTAGCTGGGAAAAAGTATCTGGCCCCGAGCAACAATAAATCACGAGCTGGACCAGATATCGTCCCATTTGGGTTAATGCCTCTTTTGCTTACCTTTGGCTCTTCTCTTACTCTATCAATCCTTTTATTTATTTTTTAATGCAGCGTTCCCTTGCTCTGTTGTTTATGAATCGCAAAATGGACACACATTATCAAGCCCTGAAACATCCGTTTCCGCAAAATCGCAGAGGATGATGGGAGAAATCGTCCTATTTCGTGAATGACCCTCGAAGTAGAGCGGACACTCGGACAATTTTCATTATATTTCCCGGAATCTGGATTGAGAGATGCGTGCGGTAGATGGAGACACAAAAAAACGCCCAAATGAAAGTATTAATCTCCGGCGATTTTCACGGAGAGGTATCAGTTGCAAAAAACGCCAGAAGCCGCACGTTTTGGGAACATTTTTTCATCGTGCAGCCAATTTGGACGCTGATCCCGCCTCTAGCGGCGGTGGAAAAAAACAGGGTCTGCCTTGGCATAGCAACGCCAAAACAACGCCTTTTAGAATTGTAAATTGACAACGTTTGATATCGTGTGCATTTGAGATTTGAAAACAACATTCCGCTCTAAGGTGGATATTTATGAGGAACCACTAATACGTGATCACGCTAAACGAGCTAGTGTTTGCTTAATCTATCCACTCTTACTCCTGTTGGATGCTACTTCCTCCACAGCGATATCCATACACTTTTCATGAGTTAGGGTTTGGGATAAATTTTGCACTTGCTGTCATGCGACTCCGGAAACCTAAGAAATGAACGGGAATGAAAAATTCTTACTTGACTGAGATTCGAACCCAGGTCTTCCACATTTCAGGCAGACGCTCTCGTTGAAATTTTGACAAAACAAAAAAATTGACAACTCTATAAGGAAACTAAACTTAGTATGCTCCATAAGATATTTTTATTATTTTTATTTCAACCGGTTTGAGCCAACGAAGGTCATCATCAGAAGTTGCTTTCTGTGATTCCTCATTTGTCTGTCGTATCCACTCCGGAATCAGAAGATCTGGCTTCGAGTCCCTGTCACGTTTGCATTTCTAATTCCCGTTTATTCCTTGCTTCTCAGCATTGTTTTTCATGCCTCACAGCATAAACTTCCTGAAGCTATTGATTGGTCTTCCTCTCCCTTTTGGATTACCCACATACTAGTTGTACTGTAAGGAAAGGATATTGGAAAACAACTGTTAATGTATTGAAGGTTTAACATCTCCGATAGCCATCATCGTCGGAGTTTGCAGGGTATTTAAGTTTCGGGCGGGTGGTGGTTTTTCTTGTGGCGTACCCATCCTCTCACCATCTACACACCAAAACTCTCTATTTTTCAAACACTTCCCCCTACGTCAAAAGGAAAAGCCGTACCAAGAACCCGCACCTTAGATATCCTGCACCCTGCCGATACTGCTTCGTACTTTTATTACTCTGATGATGATAGCATCGCTATTGCAAAGTACATTGGGTGTTTCTAAGAATTCGGTAATCCAGTCTTTTCGGTTGTTTCCGAAAATCGGTGGCATCGGAGCGCCGAGAGTGACGCCTATTGGAGATTTTTAAACCTCTCATTTCATACCAAAGATCACTCCGTTTATCTTTTCCTAATTCTCGTAAACCAGTGTATTCACAATTTTCATGGTAGCCGTGTGTACTGTAATGCACAGACAATTACGAAGCTGATTTCGACGGAGAAACGATTCATGGTAATCGGACGGGAGGAATGTGACACACGATTATTTAATCGCTACCAGAAAAGTAACACTTATTATCCGATTGGTTAGAAATTCACATTGAGTATTTATATCGGAAACACATGAGATAATGCGCCAGAGTGCGTTGTGAGTGGCTGATTCCTGAGATTATCTTCAGGTCGACTTTTCTCGGGCCGTTCCGAATCCAGTGTTCATTTACAAGTGCGCGGAAACGAGGGCATCGTAAATGAACCATCGAGGGCACCCGCCGATGGCCTCTCTAATTAGCGTACGTCCGCTTTTCGAAGCTGCCGTCATTTGCGTCAAAAATGAACTATTACATCAAGTCATCGTTAATGATCGAGATTTCCCATAGTATTAAATAGTAGTAAACAGAAAATAGCGATAGTTTTGAATAATCGCAATTGATCCAAACAACTTTATAATAGTATAAATCTAAATAATCGAACCCTTTAAAACATATATGTTATTCACATCAAGATTTTCATCTTCTACTTAAACAACCTGATTAAGTAGAGAATAATAAATAGAAGATGGGGTTTCATGACCTTTATTTCGCCTAGTAAATTTCTCTGCGTGTATGTAATAACATACGTTTAATAAAAGCGCTTGTTCGGCGAATTTAACGCTCAAACTTTCCGATGTATCCTACTAAAGAAATAACTGATCTGTCATCTCTGGTTTAGATTGAATTTCCATGTATAAAATCGCAAAAGTTTTTTCATGCAATATTTCTATCGAAACAATCAAAAGATGATTCGGAAAAACTGACTTCTTATCCAGTTCTTTATTTTCTTTTGTTAATGAGAAAGCTGTACATACTGCAGTTTGGTTGGTGTGCA
This sequence comes from Sympetrum striolatum, assembly GCA_947579665.1. Taxonomy (NCBI): domain Eukaryota; kingdom Metazoa; phylum Arthropoda; class Insecta; order Odonata; family Libellulidae; genus Sympetrum; species Sympetrum striolatum. The sequence continues at coordinate 3,230,658 of OX388350.1, forward strand.
TATATGAACATGGAAATGGTCGAAGGAACAATCGGAGTGCGCATGCGCGAAGCATGGAAGGCCTAAAAGATCAGGGGGCGCAGAAGATAGGGTGTCATGATTAAACGTCCACCGCTCGTGTATAATTGAGAGAAAATCAATGCTCACGCATCTTCTTTAATGGCGAACAATTGAAGACCACGTGCTCTTATATTTAGACGCAGATTATGCGATTTCCGGATCATTCGATCGATGCAATCGTCTGCCGTTTCGCTCTTTTACTCCCGAAAGGAAATTTTAAACAACATTCCAGTTTCGCATCGAATGGAAATCTTCAGATATTTAGAGATATTTTTGGAAGCACATTTCTTGCTTTTATAATGCGTTAAGCATTTCCAAGATTCGCGTTATACGGGATGAAAATATTTTAAATTTTATCCAGACACCGTATTTCGTATTAAAAATTTCATATTCGTAACAAATGAATTTGATACAAAAATGCCATTATTTTTACGGATCTATTGGTGCTGACGATATTATGATTTTTTTTTCAAATTAAAATCGAAGCAGTTTTGCACATTTTCGAGTTTTAATTATCCTCATGACAACAAAAACATTACGATTACGTGTATATATTTATTTTTAAGTATTCCACAAATATTATATTTCAATGGATATAACACCTGAAAAGTAGCTATGTACCATTGTTTGTGTGCGTCCACATCAGAAAAAAGAGTTAAAATTCAAGAAGAGTTACAGATAAACCTTATGGATAAACCACATCAGTGAATGGAACTGAGGGCATGGTTTATACGTTGTTTCCTCTCTTATTTTTCAATAAGCAACTGAAGCCTAATTTGGTGAAGCTAAATTTAAGTTCGTCAAAATGATGAATTCGTTTGTAAGTGGATATGCTACAGCATCTCAACTAGAAGCATTTCAGAGCAATTTGGATACGAAGGGGAGATATTTAGATTAGCAGATCAAGCGTAATCAATTTAAAAATTGAGCTTTCATTGATGCAGATCCACGTTCTTTACTGAATGTCTGCAAAGTATTCTGCCCGAAAGAGGGTTCAAACTTTAAAGCCTCCACTGTAAGCCGCAAATAGCTTTATTATGGGAATGAGGCTTACTGGGAAAGATGAGGAGTGAGGTATTTTGCCCTTACTGTTCTCGCTGAGAATGATTGTTGAGATAGGAAAACTGCACAACCAGTGCAGTGCGGTAGCCCGTTGTTAAATAATAGCACTTGATGTCGTATTTAATAAGGAGATTAATTCTATTACTGAAGATCACTCATATTTCAGTAGCTTTCATCTTATCACAGCTTTGAGAATACTGAAACAAAAGTAAATGAAAGGTAAATTCTTCTTCATTTATAGCGTAAAAAGAATTAAAAATGTACCATTCCCCAAGATACGACAGAAAGAACTAAATACAGGAAGAAAAGTCTTTAAATAAGTAATCATCTTACGATGATTTATAAATGTTTCGACCATGAAACTATCAAAAAACGAGATGTCAGTTTCATTTGCGAATAAGAGTTAGCAGAGGAGTGAGATTGGTTGTTTACTGCGGAGGGAGCGAACAGAAAAACCCAGTGTTTCCAATTTGTCCATTTTCTTCCCCTGTCTTACCTTGGGACGAGCATCTGCCGATCCGGAACTCCGTTGGTGCTAACAACGCCGATGTTCTTAGACACCGTCGGACGCTGCATCGAAGCGAGTGCACCCGAGGGGAGGACGATGATGATGCTGGTCACTCTCAATGCCCCTCGGGCTCTCAATCCATATTAAACTGAGTCACACGCCGAAACTAACACGTGAAAATATATAGCCGTTATCTAATTGATCGATTTCGCACGTAATCGAAAAAGTTGTTATAATTTAGAAAAAAAGTGTTTATAAACGGATCAAAACGTACGCGTCATGTGGGTCAATACCGAACAAAATCTGTTAATCGTTAAAATCCTAAGATGAGAGGTGAATCCATGGATATACAATTCTTTTGCGTTACCCATGGGAACTTTTATCTCACCATCAGTGACTATCTTTATAGTAACATACCATGGAATGAGAATCAAAGGAATCAAGAAGAAAATAAGAGAGAAAATTTTAGATATCTTTCATCTGAATTTTTTATCCATTGATTTGTAATCATAGAAGTTTTTTCCATCCTAATTTTGTCGTAACTATAACGCAATCGATGCCACTGCTTTGTTCCTCTCTTTCAATCATGATGATGTCTCTTTCTATTTATCAATTGATAGTATCGTATTTAATCAATTTATAGGTTCGTAAATAAAATTTAAGGAATGGAAAAATCAGAAGAGCAAGGAATATCCAGTAAAAGGAATCTTGCAAACTTCATCCAATTGAGATAATTTTATGACCTATGCAGTGGTCGACTGTGGTAATATTACCTTATTTCATTCCCACCTGAGATCAAACACTTGCCCAAATTAGTTGTTTGGTGAGAGCACCATCAACGTGTAAGAGCGGACGCATTTTAATCTTATTTTCCGAAGTACTTTTGGAATAAACGAACCAATCTGCGTTTGAGCGAGACTGTGGAGTAACTTTATTGCGAAGGAGAAAAAGGATTTGAGCTCAAAAATGGCTGCCCGTGCATCGGGAGATGATAAAACAGTTTCGATCTCCAGCTGGGAAAAAACGACGGGTAGCAGCGAGTGCCCTTGGGGGATGCTGTATGGAAGGATAATTCAGTTCCCGAGGGAATTAAGCCAATTTGGCACGCTCTAATGCGCCGCTCCCTGACGAAAGAGAATTTTGCGATGCCGCCAACTAGACGGACGTCATACTTTCTCGTCTTTTCCCTCCGATAAATGATGCACGTGCTATCGCAATTTCTCGAAATTTCGGCGAAAAATAGAATTTCAATTACGTTCTCCCCTTTCCGAATTTTTATTCCGAAGTATAGGAATATCGATTCCGGCGGCCTCTTCTCTATTTGCGACGATGTCCTGTTTTTTGGTCCTCGGAGGTGAAAGACTCCGACTGGATTTGAGGTTATGGATTTCACATTAAAATTATTTTACGTTAAATCGGGAAAACTAATTTGTGTTTCTCGTTACTGTATATGCTGTTTTAGAAGTATCAGTGTTCGCAAAATTGTCTATTTTCCCGTGGATTACTCCAGGATTTCCTATTATCTTTGAATTTAATTTGCGTCTTTCGGTCAGTCCGTCTCCTATTTTTTCTCACAGATGATTTTATTTAAGGTGTAGAAAGAAAATTAAACTTAGTAAGTTCCAATATTAGTGCAATTATATCAGATTTCTTTGTTGTAGGAAGCTTGTGGGGAAATATTTTCAGCTTCGAAAAGACCCGGGTTCGTACCTAGGAACCATGCCTCCGCAAGTATAGGCGTAATTTTTTCAGATTCACAGTTCGGGTCTGAAATTTTAATTTATAAAATTACTTTAATATGAACGGATTTCCTTTCGTTTTGAGAAGTGTAATATTACCCATATAATATTGAAATAAATCTTATTATATGAGTTATTTTACGTATTCTTGTCACTCTCGTCGTGTTTCTCATTTGTTTTAAATGGTATTGAATATTTTTTTTTCTGTTTCTTTATTGAGATTTCTCCTGTCGGACTAAGAGCCTGACTCAAAATTTTTAATAATCGTCAAATCTCATCTTCGTTTCAAAAATAAGGAACTCATATATAAACTTTTGCTCTGTCGAAACAATTGTCGTTGCATCCAAAATTGGTATTGATAGTACACGGGCGTTTGCAGGTTATTGCTGAAAATAGGAATGGAATGCGATGTTAAAATTTCTGGGAAAAATTGTGGAACATAAATCGTTATTGGAAAAAGTGATGAAATAATTCGTATTTTACTTTGGGTATCGCTTTAAGTAATTATCTTGTTAATTGGATAGAAATGTATCTTTTTATAGAAAAATTTCCGCATACCCAGTTTTAATTTCTAAGTAAAATACACACAATTGCCTTGGGGGTTCGTCTGATTGTTGTTAGTTAGTTAAAATAGTATTCTTCTTGTAATATCCTCATGAACCAATGTCTGGGGTTATCTATGAATTACAGTTAAATTATAATATCTTAGAGAAATGAATTTCTTTTAAATATAATTTTTTTATCGTATGACGGTTCAATCATACACATTTTGAATTTGATCAAGTGATAAAATCAACTATTCTCTGTTTCACATATCTGCGGTTATAGAGTCTTCATTACACACTCCTTAATACGTACTTACCTCTTGTATCTCAAATTTTGTCTCTCGCTTGGTGCTCAGTTTTATTTGTCCAAAACGGTGAAGCCGTGGAATTGAGCATTTGAAGCTGCCGTCCAAAGAAGACCGTATATGTAGTGGAATTTGCGTCTGATTACGAATGGCGATCGCCCTCTTCGCAAAGTGTGCGAGATGGAGTCAATTTCACATTCACTATTTGAAGAGCTGCGACTCAAAACTCTGGCTATAAATTTCCTCTATAAAACGCTGAGGGCTCTTCCAACTTTACAGGCCGTAGTATATTCCAGTTTATAGCTACTCCATTGTAATAACTCAATTTCTATCGCTCTATTTTTATCTCCATTGTTATTTATTTATTTAAGCCAGACTCGTGATGGCGAGCAGTCACACAGATGATTATAGTTGTGTCAACCAAAGAGCCTTAGCGTCCTTTAAGAGTTCAAATGCAAAAAAAGCAGCTGCTCGGCGAAAAGAAGAAGAAAGCTCAATTTACCTAAGCTCAGGTAATCGTTAAAAAGGTGTAACCCATTTAATGAAGCCTCAATTAGCTTTTAGGACAGACCGAAAGTGGAAATATAAACAAATAAAAAACCAACTCTGTAAATAGTGTTTTTAGTAAGTAATGTATGGTAAAATTCAACAGAAGGTGGTGCAATTCACGAAAAATCATCAAAAGGCGTATTTTGAGCAGGAAACGTGGCCCAGATTTGATAACCTTTATTGAATAACATAATGGATTACTTCTTCCCTCACTTCGTGGACCCTTTTAATGTTATTCATGGTGAATAGATACTCTAAAATATCTTTGTTTCTACAATATTTTCTACAATGAATTTTATTAATTAACCTGGAGAATAAACGTCACATAACGGCCTTTCGTAAGCATTAGGGAATTTGGGACACAAGATTTTAAATTATATTAGGGATGAGGTTGCCATTAAGTCTCATGAAAAGAGAAGGCAACCAGGAACTCATTGAGGGTTAAAAGAGAGGAATTCGAAGAGTAAGGGTGTGGATAAAACGGGGATATTAGCATTTTTCTAGTAAGAATCATGGTACCTGTTTTGATGGGTAATTTTAATATCTCTCGATGACAACCAGAATGTGAACCAATGAGAATTAAATGATTTTCATGCATCTAAATTTGTTAAAATTTTTATTTGTGGATTTTGGCGAAGTTTATCGGTCTCGATCTATAGTCCTGATAAATATTCGATTCTTATGGATTTTGTTCAAAATGTCCGATTGCTCAAAGCAAACGCTGATTAGTTCAAACGCAATCCCATAGACGAGTTGCAGGGTGTGGATATGAACGACTTTAACCATCTCGATCAATTTAAGTTAATCTCTCCATCCAAACTCTGTTCATTGAAAACTCGAGGTTATTCCAAAACCGATTAATATAGAGCTAATAAACTTTGAAAGGAATCCTCGAGGCTTTGACGAAACTCTACTATTTCCATGGCCTAATTCAGTGGTGATATTAACCCACCGTGAAACTATCGAAAGGTATATTGGAAGAAGGAAAAGTTTTTCAGAATGATAACTTGGAATTATCCCGCAACTTCTTCAATACAGACCAAGTTTTCTCCGGAGCAGAACTGGGATAAATTCTTCAAAAGCTTTTTCTCCCTGATTTCCCGGAAAAAGTTTTGCTATGCAAAGTTCGAATGCCTAGAGACGGCTGAATATTTCGTCCCATTTGAAGAGCGGAAATAAAAGAATGGGTTATAAACACACAGCGCTATCGGCGCACATCGATTCTTCTACGTCATAAATTTATTAGGAGTTTGATTTCACAGAGGACAAGTACGAGGCACACTATTCCATCGTTCTCATAGTTTCATCGTTTTCATAAAATTTCTTTTAATTACTCTATATTCCCAATTACCACGAGGTTTTAAATGTTATCTTTCTGTCAATTAATTAATAATCAAATAATTAAAAAATAATTTTTAGATCGTCCCAGTTCTATCAAACAGTCTACTTTATGTATACCTTAATTGTAAATATTTCTATTTCTTAAATGTATGATGGAAAAATCTAATTAAACTTCAACAAATTGACTTCCTAGATGGCATTTTATGTAATTGCGATGTCAATTTCTTCAAAAGCCTTTCTCTGAGTATCAGTTCAATTTAGTCGTGTATTGCATGCATTTAAACAAAATTGTTCATTAGTAGTAGAACAGTTTGAGGGCGCGGAAATAAATCATTTCATTCATATTAGGCATTGTTAATCAGCTTTGTGTCTTTGAGTGTTCAAAACATTTAGACTGAGTAAAACAAATTTTATAAAACTAAGTAAAAGATGGTCCAGTTATTTTAATTTGCATCATTATATTTTGGAGTCAGAACTATTTAAATGAATTTGTCTATTTCGGTGGCTTAGGTCTGCATTGAACGCCAGCAGGGGTCTCCAAGTTCTCTGCTTCTAGTAAAAGATTATCGTGAGGACATTTGAATCGAATTAATAATTTCAGCAAACTGAAATAATGGTGTTGTTTAGCAGCAATTAAGGTCAGAAGAAGGGGATAAAGATAATTTCCGTGCGCGTTGCTCCGCAAAATAAATAATTTCCTTTCGCAAAGGAGCGCCGTATCTGATTACTTCGTCGCGACAAAGCAGAAGAGTCGTCTAATTACAATGCTTCCATCGTCTGCAAAAATTGGAGCAGATGACGGCTGGGAAAGAGCTAATGGTGCGATGATATCGCTATAGCAGAGTCCTCTGACGACCAAACTAGGGAATTACACAGAGACCTCTTTCCCGAAGGCAATCAATTCAACACAAAATGAACTTTCGATTGCCTATTCCGATGTTTCAAATTCGAAACCACTTCTCCGAGTTGTTCGCTCCAGTTGTCATACGGCGAATTAAAGCAACTTCAAGAAAATATGGACGTTTCAATTGATCGCTTATTCCAACAAAATGATAACAGAACAAAGAGGCTTTGCTTGCGAAGGAATTAATTTTGCACGAGCGGATCTAGAAGCTGCCAAATAGGAACGAGCATGAATAATATCTTCATACGCTCTTCTGAAAATAAAAATAATTCCCTTTACTCTGAAAATTCCAGTTTTGGTTATTACATGAAATAAATGTACTGTCATCATATTTAACTATCCCTTTATTAGTTTGCACCACTCGTTTTGTGCTTGGATATTGGTTGTTTCAAGAAGAGATTGATCACCCTCTACAGAACTACCATTGCAGCAATCAAGCAAACTGTTAGCTGAATTATACTGGTATTTTATTTTGATTGAACTCGGAGATCTTCTTCCACATTTCCCTATCCTGAAAAACATCCGCAGCGTACATTTTAGAAACTATCTGAAATAAATGCTGAATTCTTCTTCAGAGGTGCTTTAACATGTTCACGATAGAAAAGTAAATGAAGTTGACTTTCCCCTGCAGAAATGTGCAGCCATGGATATAGGAGTTAAAATACCGTGCCATGTTTTTAACCCCAATCGATTGTCACGTGGGACTGAACATATCGTACAGTACTGACAAATCGCCCAAATTCTGCTTACGTTGAGAAAAATAACGCTTAGGAAAATACAAATATATGTCGTGGTCCCAAATTAGAAATGAGTCCATGAATTATACATTTTAAGATTATTTTCAGAAGTACTTCTTTCGTAAGTTATATATGTATGTTTTAATTATTCTAATAGATAATATACATGTATGTATGTATCCATAAATAAGTACGAGCATATATATCCATATTTAAGTACGTTTACGGCTAAACCAAATCGCCATGTTCTTTCGTCATCCCTTGTTTCCTCGTTCAATCGCGCTCACTCCTACTGGCGCCACCATCGCACATTTCGAAAACAAGCTCCGTGACCCGTCTATACACTCGAAGGGAAGAGAATCAGCTTTTGAAAGAAAAAAAGGTCTTCTTTTGTTTTAGTTCTCGCACCTTTACATAAATTAGTCTTCCGGGATTTCGTATTTCATTTGGTTTTTTAATTAACGGATCCTTATTCGACGCGGATGCTCTCTCCCCCAAAAGAAAAAGGCGAAATTAATCGCGAAAAGTTTTCAGTAATTCGGAAAGGGCACAAAACAAAGGGAATTTCAAATGAAGCGTTTTTTTCAACTCCCTCCCACCGCCGCCATATTGTGTATCTTATTTGAATTCTGTGACGACAATGCTCTTTACAGCGGACTATTCGTTGTCAGAAAAATATGTACTCAACGAATGTGCTGCGAATCGAAGATTCCCATTAACTATTTGTGAGCGCAGTTTTGGAATTTCAATTGCGGAGGAACTCCTTAAGAGTCAACAACGTACGATGTTTGGATTGGAGAGTGCTTGAGCAAGTATCGGAAAGGGATACGGATCTTAAAAGGTACTTGTTTTTATATTAACAAACTATTATTCCCTGTCTAGAAGGAAATTCACGTTACTACCGAATGAGGCTGTATTTCCTCGTAAAGATTGAAATGGAAAAATTGGTATTTTCTGTTTACTGCTGGTGAATCATGCGGATCGAAGTACAGCCATGAATAAAGATGACGATGGATTACCATAAGCTCCATGTTGTTGATATTCACTGCAACCTTTTCTCAAACGTTTATTATTACTTGTTTCTGTTCATTTCTTAGAGAGTAAATGTTGCTGTAGTAGGGAAATTAATTTGAGGTAAATATCTAAGAGAGTACAAGAACAGGATTACTCTATGGCATGTGCAACTGAAGAAAAATTGAAACAATCGACTTGTGTTATTTATTTATTTTGTTGTGTATAGTTTAAGTTTATTCGTCAGTTTGTTTTCAACATACACAGTCTTATTTTTCCATCGAAGGAAGATAGCGATGTATCTTGGGCACAACCGTTCGTCGCAGTAGAAAGAGAGGAATTCAAAGGTATATTTGCGACATGATTGATTTTACCTTTACGACTTCCCTTCTCTTTCTCCAGAAAAATCATTCCACTTAGCGGAACGCAGTTTCTCTCCGTCCTAAAGAATGCCGAGCAAATGTTTAAGTCACTTGAAAAAGTGCGTCCTCCAGCCACCGTCCGGATAAGTTCATACACTTTTTCACGAAGAACGACTCGAGTTGTTCCAAAGTTTTCCTTTTCGCTTTATTTCCGGCGTAAAGAACGCCAACGAGATTGATGCGTGTGTCAGGAAACAAAAAAGGAACGAAATCTTCAGCGCGGCAACAGATAGCTTCCGACGGAGATTTAAATAACGTCGTTATTTCGGAGGAAATAAATCCCGGATATGGATCGGGTTAATTCCGATATTTGCGCAAATGGAATAAACTTTGGGAAAAATGAAGGCCGATTGATCGAAAGGGACTTTTCAAATTTGTCTTTGGAAAGTTTTGCGGTTCCGAGGAAGAAAAGCATTCCCCTAAACGATTTCTCCCAGAAGAAGTTGGAGGACTGATAAATATGAAGGGCTGCAGCCGAATCGCAATATTTCGCGTTCATACACATTCCTGCACATATAAATGTACAACTGTCTCTATGAAAAAATGTTCGAATTCTATGAAGCGTGTTCAATTCTGGTCAATATTGATTCTGTACCTACGTATATGGAATTTATGAGACCTTAAGAGTGTTTTGCGATGGTTTGGGTGGATAGGTAGCACCTTGAATAAAAATTAATAGTTGTATTTGGTTCAAACGTAGGGTAAAGGTGGTAACAACCTGCACTGAGAAATTTATAATACTGAAAACTACATCTGTTTTCTACTTTATCGTGGAATATGAAGTTTCAAACGGTACATTTATCTATGATTTACTAAAGACATATCTATGTAAACATTTTCGGAAATCTCCGTTTACTCCTAAGGAGTTGTGCATTTTCCTTATAGTGTAGTACTTAGTTTTGCTTTGCATTTCTTTCGAAGTAAATGTTTCATTTATATTTTACTCGAAGAAGACAGCAATTTATTTGGCCGTGATTGCTTTTGTTATTTAAATATATCGATTCAATCAAAGTTTTTACTATTTTTATTTCGAATAAATTTAATCGAAGATGCCTTGACTTGGGAAGCTCTCTCACAGGAAGCATGGTAAATATATTCATAAGCATAATGCATATAACCATGGTTGAAATTCCTTTGAAAATATGCGATTTGTTTCATAAAATACAATTTTCTCCTCATTGTTTGTTGCTTGACTCTATTCCCCTTTTTAGTATGTAATGGGTTTACTTCTATGTCCTTTTGCTTGATGATGAAATTGTGATTTTGAAATAGGCCGCGTAAAGTATTTTTGGTGGAATTTTGCTTAGCTATTTACCGCGCTTCCTATTCTCATTTCGATTCTTTTCTTTCTGGTGGTCTCAGTGGGTGGTGGGGACAGCACAAAAGAGGGCTTTTGGTGGAAAGAGGGGTCGGCGACCTCTGATCTAAATATATAATCTGTCGCAATACATTTATCACGTGAGAATTCCAGAAATCAAAGTTTCGAATGAAGATTGCGGGCATCTTAAGCAGATCATAACTCATTCTTCCAGTTCATTAAAAAATTCAATTGGAAGGGAAACGACTAAATTGCGTATGTTCTGGAAATTAGCGGCCGCTCCTTAATTATGTTGATTAAAGTCTGAAACTTTTAATTGACGGCGCGGGTTCAAAAGACCTGCGCTCCATAAAAGCGGAAACTTGATAAATGGCTTTTTCGAGGTTTCCCTCCGAAATTTAAAAGAGGATTACATTATTTCCTCGGAAATGTTACGAAAATGGGAAGTGTAGTCAAAGAGGATACGGTAATAAACAAATTATCTCGTAGGACTTGATGAATGTCATTAAGTCGAAAAGGAGAATCGTTTAAATAGGATTTAAGCGGATTTTGTAGTTAGATGACAGTTGGAAAATTGAGGTTATAGATTTGAAAATATTGGTGAAACTGTTTGCGAAGCGTACCTCTTATATTCGCCGATTATTGCTTACGGGTCTTGGGTTTGAAGGTCAGATTTCAGGCCTTTTATAATCGATATAATGCTATAGTCCCCGAAACTTCGGTAACTACCATTTCTTTCTTGTCGGACGGGTAGTCTGTTTTAAGGTAGTACGCTTAACCTCGGAGAGAACGCTAAATGTAAGATAGTTTGGCCGTCGATATGAAATTGAGGGGTTACTTACTAAAGATAAGATATAAAAAGGCGAAAGTCGGTAGTGTCAAGACGTTATAAGGTGGCCATCAAATATCATAAACATTCAAATGAGTTTGACTTCACCCTGTTCTGTGAAATCGATCTTTATGAAGCACTAGTATTAAGGGGCATATCGTTTTTCGTTCCTCAATCTCAACATCTAAGTATTTATCGTCATAACATATTCGTAACGTTCAGTAATTGTACGTATAAATATAATATCTTAATAATAAGCTGGTACGTAATTTTGTTACCGGACATATCAGATATAATCATATAATCAGACCAAATGACTCTAACGATACTGTATCGGTCATTCAGTATAGATTTCAGGGAAAGCTTCCCATTTTACAAAAACATTTTCTTATAAACTTTTCCTTCTGCTTGAAATCATTTAATATGAAATACGTAAATGACTCTTCAAAACTATGTAAATGACTGTAGCACAGCATTTTGTGCTCGAGCGAAACGGGATGGGACGTCATAAACAGTCGTCGCTGCTATTGCTGAAAGAAAAACGAGATACGAATTGTGGAGTTGACCAATCAGTGGGTCCAACGATCATCACCAAACAAGTAAAGCCAGTATCTCCAGCAGACGAGATTGAAGGTACAATGTGACAATGAAAGTAGAAATTAATAAATATATAAATATAAATTGATCCAGTGATCAAAATGTAATTTGGATCCGGAGATTCCTGAGGGGAAGATAATCCCGTTGCCTTTGCAATGAACGTCATGCCGCTCTCATCGGACTCCGGTAGATCTCTCAGTAATGTGATAGAGCGTCCTTAAATTCACATTCTCATTTCAAGCTTCTCTCTATTCTCGTAATAAGGGAAATTTATTTTTCCTGTCTATTATGTTATACATGTTCTCGATGGCTCTCATGGCCAATTACATCTTCGCTCCCCGTTGCAGTGTTTTCGTCAAAATCAACCAACTCCAGCTGCTCATTTTCCTTCAGACTTATTTTGATAGAATCAAACCGTCCTTTCATCTCTCTTTCGTGAATATCATCAAATCCCTTCGCAGAAATTTTGACAGTTATATTTTTCTTTACTCACTCATTGGTTCTACTGGTTTCAAATTTTAATTTTTCATCCTTGGAAGGTGTAAAGAAAGGAATATCGGAACACGAATGTTAATGAATTAGAGTTTTAATATCTTAAAATTGAATTATAGTGCGGCATTTCTTTCTTGTTTTATCCGACTACTTGGAGGTAAGAGAAGGAACGCCGACAAAGACGGCTTTTGGAGATTTTAAACCTTTAATCGTTGGAAGGATGTATAAGTAAATGATGATATTGCATAATTCATGTATCCTGCAAGGTGCGAAAACTAATGGCAGCAGCTGTATTATGCTACGGTATCCCCTGCATGTTCTCTCGTTACAGCGAGAAAGTGGGACTCGACTACTGTTGGTAGTGGGACAAATAATACAGGACTCGGAGTGTCCTCGTAAATTGGGATATCTGGCCATGTCAGTCTTGGAACAAATTGTGTACGTAGCTGAAGTCTGAAAGATCAATTTGATAGAGCTATCTTGGCTTTAAGCCAACAGAATTAAAAATATGAGAATGTGAGTGGTGTATTTAGGGCAGTGAAAGCTCCAATCGATATTTTATTCTTTTCACATATATTACTACTACATAAGAGAATTTCGTGTAAAATTCTGTTTGCATTTTGTTAAGATACCTCTTTTTTTATATAATTTTTAATCTGTAAAAATTTTGTTCGAATAATTCTTGATCTTTCAATAATAAGAAAAGTCTTAGCACATCATTAATGCTTAATTTCATATGAATAATACACTTATACCTTCTTCAATGAAAAACTAGGAAACTGCTAATACGTTATACCACGAATAAAGCCGGTAAGGAATTTATAAATTAAAAAAAGAACTATGTACGATATATAGAAGGATGATAATGAATTGAGCTGGATATAATTTAATTTAATGAATAATTAGAGGTTTACACAATATTGGTTTGGAGAAAAAGAAGAAGGGAAACAAACAGTAGATTTGCGTAACTATTTTTAGCGTAAATACACATACTCGAACAGATAAATGCTAGTCCAAGACATGATAGTCTTTGCCAGTACAACTATCATACCAACTGTATACCTAATTGAGATTATATGGCCGGTCGAGCAAAAATTAATACTGAGACCATTGACGATGAAATGATGGAACAGTTATTGCAATTTTATATTTATATTTTTTGTGGGATCGATTGGTTGTTCCTTAGAGAAGTGGCCTTCTGTTCTTGAGAATGGAGGGATGCGTAAGGAAGTGCTTTTGCTCTTATCGATTTTATATGAATCCAATTAGCCCAGGAACTCATTCCATGCCCACTTTGTTCTTTCCTTCTCAGGAATTCTCCGATGAGGAAAGTCTGAAATAGACTTCGGGAATTTCTTACTTTGCCACCTTTTTTTGCATTAGCGTTTGGCGTCTCCGATTCGACCTTTGAAAAAAAGACGTTGAAAAAAAAGAGAATCAATATGCTCGAAAGAGATTCCTACATAAACGAAGGCGCTAAATACGGGACGTTGGCTACTTATTTTTTCATTGATTGGCTGAATTAGATTAATTCGTTAATAGACTACTCCTAATCCAGATTATATTCACTGTCCAACAGCATAATGAATGATCTTTTTCGTCTTAATTTTACGTTAGCCTCTTATATTCTATCAATGCATCCCTCCGTTCCACAGAGCGCAGTGATGTCACTTTGCTGTCAATCGCACTCTCTTTGACGGACGATCAAAGCACGTGTCCGAAACCTGCACTCGTAGCAGTGTGGAGTGGATTCGAGGACGGTTGCGCTGAAATCACAGTTCAGGTGCATTTCTTTGCGGTTTAGCCACGCTAGTAATTCGTGCTCGAAAGCGGATGCGGCAGGTTGTTGTTCGAGATTATATTACTTTTCTTTTAATGGATACGTTAAGAAAGAACGTCAATGGAAATATTCCGTTTGGTAAACTTACTTGGAGAGGTTTAATTTAGATGAAATCAAACATAAAGTATATTACAAATGGAAGCGTGTAAAAGTTGAATACACATAAACATACACGAAGCTTTATTGTTGTAATTTCTTATAATTAATAAGGATCGCAGTGTAAGGAATTAAACTATTTTTAATTTCTTTGTAAGGAAGTATCATTTTAACAACAGTTCCCGGAATACAATTCCAAAAAAAATGTGGGCATAAATTGAATGTCATGCGTTTCTTCTTGCCTGTAACTGTACCTTCTTATTTTACTTTTTACGATGATATACATGGGTGTGGAAGCTACGGCTTTTAGAGCCTTATTGTCTTCTAGGCGGTTCAGTTTTCTATTTGTGAAACAATTCACGTATTAAAAAAAGCTGCAATAATTGTGTTTCTTGGTTTACTCTCGTATTATATTTATTTCGTATAATCTCAGCGTTGTTTGATTATATGCCACGCAAGTGTTACTCGTGATGGTGACGTGCAGTCGAACGCTAGTTACGGCCTTACGATGAATAGGTTCTCTGATATAGGACGTGCATATTTTAGTCTCTGGATTCGATAGCCTGCGCCATGAATCGCAATATCGCTCGTCTGCGATGAAACAAATGAAAGAAGCGTCGGCGAGCGAGCTTTACTCTCGAAAGGAGCAGCAAAAATATGAGCAAGGCAAAAAAGAGCATGAATGCGGGAAACTCGATATATTTTGAATCGATGTGAGATTCGAAGAGACGAAAGGAGAGAACTTCGTCGTAGCTAATCTGTTCCGAGTGGTGCTAAGGAAGAATCCAATCAAAATGCCTCAAATAGGCCATTTTTCCTCCTCTCGGAAACTCGGTGGCTTAAGAAAAACGTAAATCCCAATTACTGCTGTGTTTTTATCCTTTAAGCACGGCAGCTCCAAAAGCGTCACGTTCTCTTCACATCGTGCTTTTTTATTCAAACGCCCCATTCTGTCTTTGCTTCGTAAACGTGATTGTCAGGTTCGCCAAAACTAGGCTATCGTTCCAATAGGTTTCCTCTTTTATTTCGATGTCGCAATACGCTCCATTGTACTTTGTCTTTTATACTTTTTTATCAATGAGTGGCAAATACGTGAGATATCGTCATAAATTTAAAATCCCGACAATCTTATGGCTCTGCTACTGTATGATTATTATATATAATGATACAAGTTAACCGAAGCCAGGTGGTGACAATTTCATGATATGTACAAACATAAATAATTATTAAAAATTATATTGCGCCTTATTACATAGCAAAGTGTCCAGGTCATTAATTGTTACTTTATAAAATATAATTTCTCATACTTATAACTATTTACGATTTAAAAAAATTGAAACCGTTTTATTAACTATTTATTTATCAGGTCTTTAATGGGTACAGGTTACTTCAATTACATCCATTATAATAAATATTATTTTGGAAAGATCTTAAAATTACTAGTATCATAAGGAAAAGTAAGACTTATTATAGTATACGCAGCTATTAAATTTGTGATATATTCATACAGCTTACAGCTTAAGTTACCGTTTTACTTCATATGAAGTTCCAACGATTTTAAATGTAACAGATTTAACAAATCTAAGTCATTCAAATCAGTGCAGATTTTGTACTTTTAGTATTTTGTTATAGTACTCCAGATTTTTTACCACTCTTTTTTATCTCCAGCTTGTTTATCATATGCTAGATATAGCGAACATGTTCACTTTGATTAAATCGCTCACTTTTGGAGGTACGTTCGTCCTAAAGTCGTCTTACCTTCGTCGCTTCCGTCGTAACTCCGAGTGACGGAAGTCGCGGACGTCGTAAATTCGAAACGACGCTCCGAACTTAAATACGCCTCACGGGACCCGAACGAACGTTTTCTCGTAAAACTTTCCCGTGACCTAACAAATGGGGAAAACCGCATCCCCGAAATCGTGACCTGCACGAAATGCATCTTTTGCGCCGTTGCGAGCTAACGTATATTCCCCAGTAATTTGTTTTTATTTCCTCGCAACGTCTTCCCCTCGGACATAAAATCTTCTTCCGAACTGACCCCATTCTTTCCCATCCACAATGATTTGGAAGAAACCAAACGGTTACTGCTTATCACGCTATAAATTGTCTCATTTTAAGATATATTGTACCTGAAGATGACTGGTCCATGGTCGAAACCTATCGTTTTTAAATAAATTTGCGGAAAATACGAAGTAAGCTTTTGATGTATTTTTTTTAATATACGAGTTGGTTCAATTTAAGCGAATGGACCGAATAAGAAAATCTGACGGAGGCCTCACTTTACGACTGCAGTCAGAATAATCGTATATTCTTACTTTTTTCCTCTTTTGATGTTGCCAATCAGTGCTTTGATGACTTTCTTTGCTTTAAATGAGAAGTCAAACTTATACACGCGACAGAATTTATTTTTATCAGATATAGAGCATTGGCATTATATGAAAACATATTTAAGCATTCCTTTATATGTACACCTTTTTTACTATAAGTATTCGTTTGAAAAATGGATAACTTGTTCCAGGTCCATTTTATTTAGTGGAAATATTTTTTTATATTTCTTTTAAATGTAGAATTTCTGTTTTTCTACATTTTCTTTTCATCCTAATGCCCTATCCTATTTCCTATTCTATTTTATCTTTTGCTGATAAACTGCCAAGAATACCTTTTTATTCTCCGTGCAAAATACCCATTCTCCAAAAAATTTGTTTATCCCTTTTACAGTCTGAAAAGCATACTTAATACGGCCTTCTTAGTATATCACTCATGTTTTTATCCTAATGTGTTTATTTCCGTATTCTATACCAATATTATATTCCTAAGTAACAGTTTCGACGGGACTCTAAAGTCTCAATATTGTACCCGTGGACACCCATACCTTAAATGTTGCTTTTCATCATTTTTTCTCTTATTATTTATCATTGATTTGATCTATTATCGTTTTTAATTATGAGTTTACTGACATAGTACATTATGCCAAACAGTTAAAGAAACAAATCCACCGAATTATAGTTACAGAAAGTAATAAAAAGAAAAATAGATCTAACATTTTAAAGTATACAAAACCAAACAATTGTGGTTTTGGGAAAATCAAAATATTATATCTGTTATTGTTTTATTGTCCGCCAAGTGAAGGCTGAAAGTATCAACGCTAGATAAAGAAAGCATAAATTTGTGATTTACATGTTTCCATTCCGACTAAGGCATAGCTATCTAGTATAAGCGTTCTTTCTAACTTTCTTTACATCTTATTATCTGATAAATAGTTTATTATTTTAATTCTGAAAAATGGAATTTCTTCTATGGATCACTTTGATTTTGCTAATCTTTTGGTTGTTATCCGCATCGGCGTGCAGTTGTCCCGTTCCTCTACTAATCTTAGGAGGAAATAAAATTCAAAGGAAGCCAAAGTAACAGCATGGCGTGGGAGTGTTGCTAGAACTATCGCTTTTGGTATAATTACTTATATACCATCCTTATTTGCCATACCCTCTGGACTAGCTTCACATATTGAACATTGAAGAACCTGTTTTTTTAATCTTTGTTGTACTCACCAATATGGCTATACAGCTCTAGATTGTTAAGATGATAAACTGTTTAATTCTTTTAAAAATAAATCCGCCGAATGTAATGACAGTTTTTTGGGGAGTCTCGATTCGCTCATCCGGGAATATTTATTCCAAAGGTCGTCCTCATAATCGCGCAAAAAACACCGCCGATGATCGATGTTCAAACAGAGCACTCAAACTGCCGCTACATTTAATTCGTTTAGCGCTTTCATCGCTGGTGTTCATTCGGAAACTCGCGTATTTCACAGCTGTTTCGAGATTTTGGAGCCAAAGCGGGGAATCGCGGTAATTCGGCCCGATTTCATAAATAGGGACGTTATAACGCTCCAGCGTATATCTTATCCAGGGCATCGTTCCGTAAATGTACGGTGGGAAGTTATCGGAAATTCCGCTGCGGCGCTGCAGTCGGAGGGAACGGAAAAACATTCTTACGCTCGTGTATTTCCATTACGTTACTGAACCGCCATTTGTAGAAAAATCAGCGGCACGGGAAAAAATTATGATGGGTGAAAGTTGCTGAATATGGGATGCCTTTTACAGTTTTGAACCGTGAATAATGGTTGCTGAATACCTAAAATACTCGTTTCTGAGGTAACATATACTGCAAAGTTTTCACAGAAAAATGTGTCCTATATACAAAACACATACCTTTCGTTAGGTCCACGTGGCTCAGTACTTCCTATTCAACGCCATTTCTTTCCTTTCTGCCTAACCCACCCTTTATATTATAATTTGCATTTCTCATTATGTCTCTTGCATCCTACCCTTGATTACTTTCATTAGCAGTCTCTCTTCTCTCAATATTTAATTCACCCATTTCCTCAGTCGGCGCTTAATTACTTCAATTAAAATTCCCTCTTCTCCAATTATCCCTAGCACCTCCGTGTTTTGTTTCTCTAACAACTCAACTTACCTTTTACTTACCTAGTAACCAATGTATTTTCCATTCTACGCCACATCCATATCTCGAAGGCACCCTGACTTTTGATTTCCTCCTTTTGTAAAGCCTACTTTTCGCACTCTTAGCAAAACACTCCACACCGGGGATTCCACCAAATATTTCCTGATTCCTTTACCGACACCTTCAGCCGTCAATCTCCTTTTGCTTAATAAAGGCTTCCTTTGCTAACATTATTCTTTTTCAAACTTCATCTTTGCATCTTTCAATCCAATAAAGAACACTACCCAAGTAAGAGAATTAATCCACCTGTTGTAGTAGTTACTCCATCCACGAAATCACGTTCAGTTCATATCATCAGTTTACTCCAATCACGATCCACGAAATAGTTACTGACAAAGGAAGTTAACCATAAGGTAGAACAATCATTTATTATGGTTAAGATGACTCTAATATAATTTATTTCCTGTTCGTATCCGATACTTAAAATAAGGGAGATTTCCCTAGACGATTAGTTTTTCCAGTTTTTTAGGTTCGCATGAAATATAAATTCGATTGTGTGCTCCCCTGAATATTGGATACTGCCCTCGATACGGCTCTGCTCAGAAACCAGAAGAGAAAACAGGAATAAGATAGCACACTAAAATATTAAAATGCAGTTTATTCACTAAGAATATTATTTTTCATTTTATGGTTTTTAAAGGATATTTAGGCCGAGAAAAAACATTTGAGCAACGTCATAAGAAGATAGAGAAAGTCATACCTCGGTTAGAAATAAAGGGATATATTTAATCTTCCCATGCTATGGAGTGTACCAAGGGCCAGTTCTAGGACCAATCGAGTATTCATTTTTAACTGCAGAGCGGTGCTTGACTGAGTGTATTTGTAGGAAGCACAGGAATGAGGCTGCAAATGTGAAAGTTTCTTGTGGACGCGGCTTTTGTCGCTGGACGTGCGGCGGCATGCGGGCGCCCCGCGGGATAAACTTTTCCTTTAAAGCACACATTCCTTCGACTTCCGGTGCACAGTTTCGGAGAGTTTCGCGCATCCCACGAATAAAAAATGGAGGTTTCGCCGCGAACTTCCGAGTCATTTCCCTCGACACACTTGCTTACTACGTGGCTTTAATCCATCGCGCAGAAAGGGGATTACGGCGAGAACGATCGTCAGATTTAAAGCGAACTAAATACACTTAACGCCATCGAAAAAAACACTTTTCACTTAATTTAGGCAGTGCTAATTTCTCTTCAGTTTTACGGTATAATATATGCGGTACATTTACATACACATTTAATAAAACAGAAGATCTGTTAAAAAATCACAGAAAATGCTGCGGGAAATTGCAAGATTCGTCAGCTAATCGAGTTTTAATCGTACTATAATCGCGGTTATGACCAACGGATTTAATAAACTCTATTTATAAAAAATGCCAAACAGTTGATTATTTTAGAAGAGTTATATTCCGAAGTATGTTATTAAATTACTTTAAAATTAAAACTTTTATCACCGATACATCAACATTAACAAACGTACACTTTTCTGATAAATTTTCTCGTTTAATTATAATTAAGAACTATCGTTAAATCAAAGGAGACCTATGAGAAGAATGTAAGCAGAAAGTGATATATTTTCGCTGTTTTCTTTTCATTAAATCAAATAAGTTACCATTCAAGTGTCGTTTTAGGGTAAAAGCAAATACGTTTTGCTGATTTCTAACATTTTTTATATCAATCCTCATTTTCTTTGGGTATCAGACTAGGGCTCGGATTCCTGCCAGAAAATTGCTTCAGTTCTTTGCATTTGAGGTGTGGATGATGCAAAATTGTCCTCTCCGTTCCTTATACTCCTAGGATATACTTTCTGTTTTATCTCTTTCCGTAAAATCCCCTTATGTAAACATTTCTTCGGGAGAATTCGATCAAGATGCCCGTTATCGAAGATCTTTCAAGACTGTCAACTTCTCGACGTCGAAAACAGGTGAAACCTCATCCTTTCCTCTTCAGTTTGATAGTTTATTCTCCAATGTGATAGTTTGGCTGTTGAAATGCGTATCATCTCAGAATAACTGGTTTATTCTTAGTCCTTGTTGGATTTCCTTAACCCAACCAACGTAAACTCGTGCGTCTATATTTCTATTTTGATTGTATACTTGTGCAATTTTTCTCTCTTACAAACACCAAACCATTCAACTGAATGTTAGGCTTGCTTTCCCTTTCAAAATAGAACATTATTTGTTCAAATGTTAAGAATTCAAATGCATTTTATGTACGTACGTACTATATACCGCAACGTTCCTAAGGCAGCGAAGCAACGCAAATTCTAATTTCTTTTTACGAAAATAAATTACTCGGAAAACTTGTAATGGAACAGTTTCGTAGGCGATGAAAAAATGGCTGAACTTTGGAGGAAGTTTAAAGAGCGGCGGGGAAGGCATTTTGTAGATTAACTCCATCTTTAGTCTTCTTTGGGCGAAATGGGGCGCGTAATGGCGGCATTCGATGGGAATGCCAACGGAAGAATCCTAATTTTCTGTGCTCGCATTTTCGATCTTGCGAAGCTCCATTTCCCTCCTCTTTCATTCAGAGTTATTTGAGCCGAGGACGTGGGAATGTGTGCTTATATGAATTCCACGCGGAATGAGGTCCATCCGATTCTCGAGTATCAAAAATTATGGATACAAGATGGCCAACTCCATTTCCGGTTATGGAGGCGTCTCATCCATTAATCTATTCCGTGCTTTACTTCGGTCCTCGCTTGCCTCTGTCCGTGCATCTATACACCCCATGGTTCTTTTGTGCATGTCTTTTCTCTTGGGCAAATACACTTCTCCCAACCAGATATGTCCTTCCTCTTCTGAACCATTGACGTACTCATCTCACGCCGCGTTTCTCATATCTTTCACATATTTTCACATGAGCATAACACTGTAACAAGTAGCCTCTTAAATAGTTATTGAAACAGCAAACATTAATTAGTGGCCTATTGCGCCTATTCCTTCACTCTCCCATATTCTATCAATTACTTTTCAGGTCTAGTAATATTTCCCTTCCTCACTATTCATTTTATCGCTACTACAACTTGTATCTCAATGTTAGTAATAACTCTCATCGGCTTACTTTAAAACATCTCCGCATTTTCATCGGTTTTAATTCACTTACCAGTGGGACGGCCTAACGCCGTTTGTGGTCAGAATTTTGCTTATCTTGCCGAATTTAAATTTTATATGATCAAGCTAAAAATGCGAAAGAGTGCCATATCAGAAAGAAAACATTTTTAATAATACAATACAAATATTTCCTCAGATTATTTATTTAATGCTACCATGTTTGTTTAAGGCAGTGGTGAAGACCTATTTGAGGGCCACTTAGCATTCGGTCTTCTAGGAAAGGACGCATGAGAAGGCTACTTTAATGTTGAGTTTTTTTTCCTACGATAAAATTCTTAAAAATTTAATTTATTAAAATGAATCTCTGAGAGATTCTAAAAGAGAGATTCTGAAAGAGAATTTAGTCCACTTTATATTTCGCTTGGAATCATTTGGCTGTTTAGAAAACAAATTATTTAAATGAGAGAATTTGTTTCAGGAAGTGACTAATATATCACAATAAACACCCCAAAGGAAATCTGAAGACCGCTTGTTCTTCGAATCTTGTCTAAGTATTAGACATACATCCTGACAGGTTTAGGTCAAAGGATCACAGATCTAAGCCCGAAGATGTCTTAAACTACAAAGAAAACAACTAGTATTGAATATATATTCTGAGGAGGCTGTTGTTTCTTTCGACCTATCTTATCGATTAAAATCGCGCACAAAATTACTAAATGTTGGGTAGACGTCCCGGATTTTTAGGATTTTTATAAAAAGTTTGTAACCTCTAGCAGTGTCCAAAAATACTTCTCAGATCACATGGGGAACGATTTTTGGATCATAAAAATATTTGATTATTCTATAGCTCTCTGATACTCGAGTTTTCTGAATCGATGAACTTATTGTGGCAATAGGTATTGCACCTAGCGATTTCCGTATATTTTACGACAAAAAATGAGAAATTTCATCTATTTCGAAAACCACAAAAGACTTATAAGGTTGGCGAAGTACTCTGTGGGAATGGAAAGCGATTTTTCCGGGAAATTTGGGTTGAAATTTCCAATTCCTCCCAGTAGCGTAAGACTCTGTGAATTAGTGATGAAATGATATAAAATTAATTTGGAAAAGCATAAACTTAAAAACCGACAAATAAAAATCATTAAATTTCGATTACCTATATTATAAGAAAATTATACTTTTAATATAAGTTTGAACTTTTCAAGAAAAGCAATTGAAAAGTAACTGAAAATTATGTAACTAAAATTCGGTGGCTGATATTTCTTCTGCGCTCCCTGAATATCAGTTTACTAAGCTATCAGGCATTGCATAGTACATTGAATAGCATTCTTAAGTACATATTTTTGATATTCTTTTCTTTTCTTCAAAATTTTGTGATACCAGTTTCTGGAAACGTCTTTCTCTTTCATTAGCAGGAGGTTTTTCCAATCAAGAGTGTAAATTATTTCGTTAGAATGCAGTGAGCGCCGACTAATTTACCCAAGTAATAAAGCGGTTGCGACTTCGTTTCCTCGGCTCATTTAACACCATATCTATTCAATATGCAACTCCTTCTCTTTATTACTTCCCTTTCCTTCATTTTGGCCGACCCACCTCTTGGTTGAGAACAAGAATTCCTCCCTCATTTAAATTCTAATTCGCACTGTTCCCTTTAGGGATAAGTATGTTGTTTCCTTTTTCGTTGACAATGTTTCCCCATCATTTTCTAATGTTTCTAATTCATCCATGCATCTTTTTATTCATTTCCTTTATTGTCACGGCTGCGTAATTCACTTCATTCACCACATTCAGTTTATTTTCGTTCTTCCTCTCCCTTAAGAACCATTTACATATTCTTTATGCACCTTCTTTAATAAATAATCTTCAATCTTTCCTTTAAACCGTCTTTAAACATCCCTTTCATACTGATTAAATATTCTTTTCTTAGTATATTTAAAAATGATATTATGCGTTGAAACCCGAGTCCTTTCCGACTGGCATTTGTGGTATTGTAAAAATAAAAAATGTTGTGGCCATTTATTTTCTTTCGTTTGTTATGTCACACCGTCTTAGAGATATCGTTTTTTTGTTCTAACAGAAAGGTGATAGCCGCAATTAGAATGCATTGATAGAGTACTACCCGCACATCCCTGCTTTTCAATGCATCGGCAAATGACAGCTCTTATAGCATTTCGTATCGTTTTCACTTTGGCCTTCTTTTCGTTCTAATCGACGCTGCTCTTCAGCACACTCACCCAAAGAGGAAATCGTCAATGGAGGCCAACTGAATCCCATCTCCACTTTTTCCCCTTCTCAGATTTCGGATAAAAGATCTCTGGGATGTGTAATCAAAAGGCTTTCACGTCTTATTCATTCTAGTCCTCCAAAAAGACTGCATTATCTTATAATAGCATCTCATCGTGCACTTCTTCCTTTATCCCACCTTTTATTCCGTAATCATCCTCTTTCTTACAATTATAGCGACTATTAGAGCACCAATCTCAATTTTCGGGATTGGGTACTCGAGATTAAGGGAAGAGATATTCATAATCGTAACGATTTAATATTGGCGTGGCTTCATTAAAGCCTAAGCCGCATCCGAAACCTTTTTTTTGAACGAGAGAGGTCTAAACAGCATTCATAGAGATAATTCAGCATTGACTACTACTCTTATCTAGAATCTATTTATATATGTGATTAGTCTACTAACAAAGTTTACATTCATCTTTCGTGTTTAACCAGCCTACGCTTGATTCACTTCTAATCGTTATATGATTCAATTCCCGCATTTTGGTGAACAAAATTCTTTTAATTTGCCATTTTGGTCCAGGTCGGAGGAAAATTTCATTTGTATTTTTTTATTTCTACTTGTATATGTGGTATTTTGTAATTATTTGAGACAAAGTATAGGCACGCAATATTTTACTCGGCGAGTAAAGAAAGGGCAAAACACCTCACTCCCCATCTTGTGTGGTAAGCCTCATTACCATAGCATTCGATTGCCAATTGTAGTGTGACGGAGGATCCAAACAGAATACATAGAGACTGTGGTGATATTCCCAATTCGCCTCTGACTAATCTAACCTTAGAAAATAAAAGTAGGAAATATTAAACTTTCTCTCCGTCTAAGTCAAGGTTCTCTCCTTGTTAAGGTTGAGTTTGTTTGAACAAGTGATTCGAAAATAAAGTATTGGAATAAGGAAGAGATTGAAGGAAAGAAAATCGATTGGGGGACGAACAAAAGGAAATCCAATGGGAGTCATTTTTTCTGAGAAGATTGTAACAGATCCGTCGCCTATTTTTCCCTTAAAAAAACCGGCATCCATCGAACCGCTTCCCCCACGACAAATATTCTCCCCCACGCAAAAAAGACCTCTCAAGTGAGCTTTTTTTGGGCCCTCCTCTCTCCAGGCCCTCGTCATTTCCTCTCCTCGTTTAGACCCTTCTGTAAAATGGAAAAAAGGAGAGCTGGGGAACTAAGCGACTTCCCAACCTTGCGGTGTACTGCAAAAGAACAAAATATTATATGGTAGCATTATAGTATGGAATAGACAAATAAAATAGTCACGTTAATCAGCAAATAGTGAATATTAGCAGAAGAATTTAACATAACTATAGATTATGAAATAAATTAAATGACAATTGATGGAAAATAACGTTTTGCCTAGCACAGGAAAGCGTGCGACTTAATCCCAGGTTGTACAAGAAGTGAAAAAAGTGACTCGGATACTGATCTCCAACTTTCCGGGCAGGTGTTCTTACCAACTACCGAGCCACATCCTTTTCCCTTCTGTAAAGTTCGCAAAGTGAAAGACCTGGGTTCGAGTCTCATTCAAGTCAGTATTTTTCACTTCTTGTACAACAAAATAAATAGTTTAAGAAGGATAAAAGAAATTTAACGAACTGTGGGATTGTTCGTTTGAGGGTTGTATGTGACTGAAGGGCACATTGAACAGGATTTGCCCTCAGTTGAGATCAGTGGGCGTACAGAGCGACCAAGGAAAAGACGTTGATTTGGATACCGAAACAGGCCAACAGTTCGTGAAGGGAATCAAGCACGAAGAAAATTAAGGGTGAATGTTAGAGATGTGAAGTAGTAATGAAAGTAAAGAAACTCCAACGAATACAAAAACGAAAAGAACTGTAACTGAAAGAAAAAACGGAAAATGGCATATCTAGGGCATATCCTGAGGAACATTAAATATTATCTCCTACAGTTGATAGTTGAAGGAAAAATTGAAGGAGGAAGAGGACGGAATATCTTGGATGGACAATAAAAACATTGGGCTGGATCACCAACTGCTGAGAGACCCACTGAAAGAAACAGGATCGAAATGCTAAATGTGATCGCCAACATCCATTAATGGATTGGCAGAAGAAGATAAAAGTATGACATGGGAGTGAAAGACAAAGGAAAGGGTGAACTTAATTATTGTAATGAAGAAATTAGAGACAGCGAAAAATATCGTAGGATTGATAAAAGAAACTATTGGGGATCTTGGATTTCAATTAATAGAAGCTCTTCCAAAAATGAAATCCTCCCTCGAATTCCTCTTCCCTAAGAGCAAAATGTGATGGAAGAGCACTTCAAACAAAATTCAGATAGTAATGGCTCAATATTTCATTGTAGAATGCGGTGTTAATCGAAAATGAGTGTATGGGAAATTATCACTGGTAGAAGCTTTTATAATTGCCAAAATCTTAGAATTAAGAAATAAGTTTATTGTCCTATTTTTTTCATAATTTATAAATATTTTAAACTTGGAAGTTTTTATACGATTTGTTTCTAAGTTATAACTCATTCTGTTTTTGTCATCTCTTACATGTCGTCTTATGAATTTTGCATAGGATAATCAATATTTGGGAATTTAGAGTGTTTTTGATATATTATACTTCTTTGTTAATTCTGTTCATTTTTATATGTATGACATCCATTTAATTATTTTTTTCTAATTTATTTCAGGTGAGTTCTCCCGTTTCATGCTAATTGAGATACCGTAAGCTCTGTTATGATGAGCGACTACTCATGCACATGATGGTAAATATCTATAGTTCTTATCTATTTTCTACCTGGTAAGACGTCATTTGGCATATCACAGAGGGTATATTAATACTCTCCTGTTCACTAATTGCTCGAATATCTGTTGTTTTTTTGTTGGGTTTAGTTACAGTTAAGGTATTGATGCAGCAATAGTTCTTTCTGAATGAATTTTATACTTAATTCTTTTTTGTAAGAAAGGCTTTGGAAAGGCGTTTAGGTAAAGAAAAGTCGCCCAAGGAGAGTGTTATTTGATAGAGCTCTCTGTGTTTCATTAAAAGGATACGGTGGAAGGAATTCAAGAGAAGTTTGAGAGGCCGTCACCGGAATTGAAAGGAACAAATAGAAAAGATGATTAATTGACCGAGACACGGAGTTGAGAAAATTTGTTGGAAAAAATATTAGGGGAAAAGAGGTTGAAGGGAAAATGGCAGATAGCTTTGAGTAGGATTATTGAAGAAGAAAACAGAGTGCTAATCCGAATCCGTACGGATTTATACACCCGTAAATAAGTAAAAACAGATGGTAAATTCTTTGAAAATATTCTTTGAAGGTGTGGGAATAAATCGGGTCACACGACGTAAATAACAAAGATTCGGTCAGAAAAGGAAAGGGATGAGGCATTCAGAAAGACTTTTAAATTTATATAAAATATTGACCAATAACATGATTGATAGGACTAGGGTATGAAATAGAAGAAGGTAGATAAAGTGCTGAATCAATATTAAGTTCTTCGGTATGAGGGAAATGGGAGAACCTCGGTATGACGATCCTTTGAAGGCACCGACAGTTACAGGAAAGATAATTTGGAACTCGGCTGTCAATGAATTAGAGGTTTATGATCTCCAATAGCTGTCTTTGTCCACCTGGTATTCGGAGCCAAGAGGAAGGCCCGGATTACTGCTCTTCTTAGAAACATGAAATGTACATTTTAGTAGCGATGCTATCATCGTCAAGGGTATAAAAGTATGTAAAACCGTAATAGAAAAATAAATTAGGCAGCTTCAATTACAGAGGATGAAGCGAAAATGAAGTAAGGTTCGTCGGAAGGCTTGATGGAGAAGTGAATTACGAGAGAAAGTAAGATGATGAATGCGATGGACTATTTTAATGGATGGATTATAAATAATGAAGAGCGGGTAAATTAAGACATCTTAGAAAGAAGTAGATGCAGGCGATTGATTATAATATCAATTAGAGACAGATTATTCCAGAACGGTCTTATTCTGCCTCTTAAACGTACGTGCATACGCATGTATAAATACAAAATATAATATTATGCTTCGTACCCCAGTGGACGTAAATATAGAAATTAAGCATTAGATAATTAGAAAATATAAGAAACATGTACATTACTAGAGAATTAACATCGAAAAATCTATTGTAAATCAATATTTAACATTATGTTAGGAAAACAAAGTATAGATGAAAAAATGTTTGGTCAATTTTGTGCATCGCTTTAGTTTTAATTCTCATTGTCCTTGAAACAGTCGGGAAACTTAAACTAGTCAAGAAAAAATCTTTACTTGCATACCCTCTAAATCTCCATTTCGCATACTTTACTATCTTAAATTTTTTGAATCAAATACGCATATTTTGATGAGCCCTCGATTATTGCAAAGGTTTTGAGATAAATACTAAATATCAGATTTTTATTCCATTCAGTGACTTTTTCAGAGGATAATTTCTAACATACCTTATCTTAGCATTGTATCTTGAACAACATGTATATTAAATTAGAATACCTCTTGCAATCGTATCGAACGGAAAACAAACATTCAATCGTTTCACGGTATAGATCTATTTTTTATTCTTCCGTTTAATTAACTAAATTTACTTCTTTTTCTGTATAAAAAGCATGAAACGATATTTTCTATGTTACCCCGGTTTGCAGAACATCGAAATGGGAAACCATACTTGTGACAGGGACTTTTATAGATCAGAGAAATAAATATAAGACCGGGAAGGATGTTAGGAAAATGGATGGAAGGAATGTGAGTGATTGCTGTGGAATGTAATGGATTGTTAGTCAGAAATATAGAATATCCATTTAGTTTAGGAGAATAGCCATTTCTCGGATTCTATTCTCGGAATATCAGACCACTCTACGGCAAGTAGTGTATACCTTAATTGTTTTGGACTGTGTCAGTTTGTTGATTGATCGTTTTGTGGGAATGTATCGCTATCACGGAGGAGCCTCCACGTGGAGGAAGATTAGCTCTAAATTCCTAAACGCAAGTTTTATTGTGATATAACCGATCAATATCATGTTACAATTTTGGGTGAACTTTATTTAAATGAAGATTTCATTTAGAATTTATTAGAATCATTATCTAACATGAGGGATCCCAATATAATTTTCCAAAACCCCATTTAAGTGAGTTCATGCGGAAATTCTTAAATGTAGCCGAAATGCTATAATGGAACAGTATGGTTAATCTTGTAAAAGCGTTCTAGCATTGAATGGTTTGGAAATGTACCTGAAAAATAAGCTTTCCGTATACGTTATTGCCACAGCATAAGTATTCGATTTATAATTTAACGAGGTACTGATGTCCCAGGTTGGAAACCATTGGCCCAATCATTATGTCATTAGATTCCTTCGTTATTAATCATAAATATTTCGAAAGTGTCGACTCCCTCGCTTTGACTCGAATCAGGAAATCGAATCGAGCTGTAGATCCTTAATTTTTCGATTAGAATATATTAGATATATTAGCCTGATTTATCGGGGACAACCTATTTCATCGGGAAATGGAAGCGTCATCGAAAATGGAACCAAGGTGAATGTTGGAGAAATGGCGTTGAATGAGTTTTATTTAGGCCAAGTTCCGTTGATTTCCGAGAAAGTTATCCTCGATAAACTGTCCCCCGAATTTTCCTTTCACGTGCTTCCAAATGTATGGAGCCAATATCTCACTCTTAGACTTCCGATAAATAAAACCCGATTCGTATTCACTCCACCGCTGCTTGAGAAATGGCCGCCATCCTTGCTCTTCGTAGAAGTGTCGCAAATATCTCCGCTGATTTATGGATTCCGTTTTCCCTTAAAATGCGTTTCTTTTTTGTCTCGCGTGCAACGAGCGAGTGCTGACGTCATCCGTGCATGAACCGATTCGAAGGCCGAATCATGTTCCTCGGAAATCAAACAGAAGACGAACGAATAGCGGAAAGTTATCTGAAGCTTATCGTCTGAGAGTGACGTGTATTGAAAAATCTCCGACCCGAACAAGAACGTTTATTTGGAGCCGAAAAGAGTCGAGTGGGCGATTCGTTCAACTTATTCACCTTACTCATTGGGGATTTTTAAAAGGCGAGTTTCTTTCACTCAGACTATCCAATCAATATTTACATCTTCTACGTTATTAAAATGGAATATAGAAGGAGAAAGTTGCTAGCCAAGCCAAAATAAATAAAATAGCCAAGCGATAAAGAAAAAGATGAAAATATATTTGGAACGCAAAACAGAGAAAGAAATTACAAAATTTGAGACCAGTAAAAATATGGATAAAAGCTTAATATAGAAACTGGCTTGTTCAGTAAGTCATTATTCCTTCTGTATTTTGTAATCTTGATAAACCTTAATTAATCATTGAAATAAATGTATATATATTTTAAAGAGGGGAGAGGCGAAAAACTAAGTGATAAAGGCAGTGCAGTCTAATCTTTATTAATCGTCATGTTTCTATCGCACTTCTTAAACATTACAAAGATGTATAATTAAATTTCAGTCAAACAGTCACAAAAGACAAATTACAATTAACTGGAACAATAAAATAAAGGCTTAACGCAATGTCTGACAAGAATTGATGTATAACATTTTAATTTTAAAGTGAAATTAAGGTTACTGGATTAGGAAAGTTTTGCTACTAATTAAGGTTCTGAAACTAAAAAAAATCGCAAAAAGCTATTCTTCGGGAAACGTTTTGCATCAGTTAACTGATATCAGCGTAAGGCGGGGGTGAAAAATAAAAAGGAGGGAAAAGAGAGTTGAAATCGATACATATCTCCAATTTCTCCATCTGCTATTCGGTGGACCGTTGCATTGCCAAACAGGTAATTCATTTTGTCCAAAGGCGGATGGTTCTTCTTCATTTCTCTTCGATGAATCCGTGGCTCGACCCAACTACGGCTCACATTGAATTGGATTAGAATCGCCTAAAATTCCCATCTACGTGTGTTTTAATGGTCGACTGGTTCCAGCGAATAATCATAGGGGAGGGTAATCATCACCCAAAAGTGACTCTTTGGATATCATTCGAATGTTAAAATGGATCGAAATTTCTGATTGAATTTTGCTTAATTACGATGGTACACTCTTTCGATTAACGACATTTAAAATTTGCATTTTTCGTCACAGCTCATAAAAATTCGCCTTCCATCACGTCTGCACTATCACTAAATCTACATTTTGTTTATCGGTGCGTTCCGCGTTATCGCGAAATCAGAGCTCAAATATCAATTTTCGTGCACGAATTCCTTTTATTCTCAATTTATAATCGATGGTTAATGAGGCTCTCGGAAAATATGTTTCAGATAACGAACGCCAGCTTTTATATCAGTTATAAGGAACTTTAGATGAAGCGAGAGTGTTGCTAAAAATAACGAATTCCGGCATTTGAAAATGAATAATTTATTCCTCAATTCATACGAAATTATCGAGAAATTAAAACACTGTAACACAGCTAAGTTATGTAATTTTAATGCTGAAATAATGTATAATATTTAATGCATTTCATATCTTTATGTTTAAGAATTACAATTTTAGTTTCAGCACTGTATTTATCATTTTATTTCTTTATGACTATCACGTAGTTCTTTCCTCGAAGAAGACCGGCATTTTGGGATTTTAGGTACAACTCATTGAGTTAATTTCTATATTATTGCTTACATTTATTTCATTTACTGTTATATTATTGATTCCTCGGAAAATAAGAAATATTATTCCTCTTATTCGTTGTATTTACGAACAAAATCACAAAGTAGTACTTGTCTTTCTGTTGGTTTTCGAATTTTCTTCGGCGTTTTCCTTTACGTCAGCTCAATCTTTTTCCCTCTGTATCTCGTCACGCAACGTTTTCCAGCATCAAATCGTAACTCCGACGGAAGAAAGCGGTTCCTATCGGCCGACGAGACTCCATTGGCTTCTCTCGTGTTTTGCTGAAACGTCAGAAAGATCCTTCGAGAGTTGTTCAATTGTGCGTTTTGATACGGAGTGGACGCACATCCTCTTACGTTTCTTAAATCGCTCTGTACTCTTTTTTGCGAGTTTTCTGCGAACTATTTTCCGCAATTCCCACGAGCGCTTTTTCTTCAGAGATGCTCTTCTTACTTTTTACTGCAATAGCTTTCACATCTTTCTGCGTTGTACTTGCTGGTTTGAGCGATACATCTCTCATGAGCAGGCCTTTCTGCCTCTTCCTTCACTATCAAAGCAGTTATTGATGTATTCCTCGCTGTTATTTTTGCATTTGAGGTAAAGTGTCTCTAATACATAATAAAGATTTGAAAATATAGGTCAAATTAAATCATAAGGACTAATCCCTCGAACATGAGATAAGTATCTAATCCCTCCAAATATACATACATAATCCATCGGGGGGATTGAGGCCTGATCGTGATATCAGACCGAATTCCCTCAACTGTGAGAGCCTCTCTTTGAGAATGAGGTTTACCAAAGAGGAGAGAGAGTTTGCCTATATGCGTGTTTATTACAGTAAATCCTAGCAGATAGGCCACATACCTTGGTGCATGGTCATTACAGGTGAAATATATAAATAGGAAAACTCATTGAGTTCATTCCTATACTCATGCTACATACTACATACTCATACATACAAAACAAAAAGAAAAATAGTTTCAAAACTCATTCGAGCATAGAAATTTAAATTAGTAATTACTCACATAAAGTTACAAACAACTTCAAACAATAATTCCTAGTCCAGAAAAAGACACGTGCTATATCGTGCACTGTGTTTTCTCACTCTGAGGAAAAAGTGAACATGTATGCAGAACAGTGACTCAATGAACTATTTTAACAGTTAATAAAGGGTAAGAGGATAGATCCTTATAAGGCTACAAACATTTCCAAGGAATAACTGGCACAAAAACCTGCGCCGGTTCTTTCATCCATTGAATACTGAGGGACCGTCGCTCAGAATCTCAGATATTATCAAAGTCATAAACGGGGACACAAGTAAGTTAACCTCCGAGTATATCCCCTCATGTGGCTCGTCGATCCAGGCAGCGATGGAATTTGTATGTCCTTAACTATGCGAGCTAATTTCTAATCGGAGGGGAAAGGAATCCATTACACGGAGGAGCTGCGCTAAAACTTTTTAGTCAACTAAACTTCGGGAACTCCTCATCGTAACTACGGAAATTAGCGAAAGACGGTGAATATTTGAATGCCTTCGAGAGTCAGCTGAGGGAGTGCAGATTATTGCAAAAATGTTCGTATTCACTTTTTGTTGCAAAAAGGCAAACCCTATGGTGGCATTTTCGCCATCAATAGCCTGACAGCCAAGAAGCATGTTTTTTTTTTTGACTGTGGCTTAGCTTAGTTCCGTACTGTGGTTTGTTGTATTTTCGCAGTAGCGGAACTAATCCCTGATTTTCACTGAAGGATATAGTATATATTAAACTTTCTTTTAGGGAAGAGAATGTAAGAAATCTCATTTTGGATTACTTCTTTTCACCAATCGAAACTCAATTGCCTCAAGATATGGTATTTTTATGGCTTTTGCCTATTTAATTCCATTAATTATATAATCGAGTAACTTCGATTTACTAACGTCAACTTTAATAACAAAATGTAACCTTCTTCATTTGGTTGAAGACGTTTTAAACTGTATAAAATTGTTCGTTTAATCTTTTTTATGTGAAAATTACTTTGAGTTCAGAAAAAAGTAAAATATATATCAACTCTTTTCTTAGTGGCCATTTTTTAACATAAATTTAAATGCACGGAGATAAAGTAAACAAAGTCAACGATGACTTTTGCTGTCAAGACGATGGCGATCATAATAATGATTAATTCATAATCGAACCTGATAACCAATATATCTAATGAATCTCCCTTTATTTTGGTTCCTTCTTCTGTCGACGATTCCATCCCAATTTAATTTCGCAAAAGAAAGCACTCTGCAGATTTGATATCATATTTTAAGTTATTGTGTTTATACTTTACTCGTATTCGATTCCAAATGGAGAGAATCAATAGCACGAAAAGTTGCCAATCTACTACAAGAAGGCATTCAAATAATATGGCTAAATTGAAAGTTCCAATATAATTGGTTTCGTCTCCCTTGGCAAACATAGACTCCTAAGCCGAATTCAAACTGTTATGATTTTATAATGATTGTTCAGTACCTGAGCGAGTGGTTTGAGCGTCATCTTGCCCTCCATTTATTCCGTCACTCAGATAACGCCTTCGATAACTATTCCTACTTCCTCTCGAGCCAATTCCTCTCAAATCGCTTCAGCCCTGAAATGGAATCCAAGTGTTCTGCGTCAACGCTGCGATTTATCGAGAAATAATATTGAAATGGAAGCTTCTTTTCTAAATCTGCCGGTAGATGGTGTTGTCGGGGGAATATTCAGGCGGTTCGTGAAATCGCCGCTGAAATTTCATTTCGTGTAGAATAAGCTCCAACTCTTACTATGTATTCTTTTCTCTGTGAATTTCCATTTAAGCTGACTGTTATTCGGCGATTAGCTAGAACTGTCCACAATCACGGCAGTGGGAAAAACGACAAAAGAGGACTGATAACAATAGTGATAACAACAACAGAAAACAGCAAGAGGTAGAGTACACTAAGTATTGATAAATATACCACTGAAATAATTTGCAGACAGATTGACTGATAAAAAATACTCAGTTGGAAAAAGATCAGGCGAAGCAACATTATATCTACGTCTCTGCAGGTTTAATATACTCAGCAATATTCTACTTTATTATTTTAAAGATGAACGTTGAAAAATGAATTTTAATAAAGTCTATTTGGACGTTGAATGCGGTTTTTACGCACTCCTTGAAGCATTCACGTCTCTAAATGATTGGTTTTTCAGCAAGTGAAAATAGGATGAAGTGAGGATGAAATTGAGAATATTTTACTAACAGCGGAAATCGAATTCTTTGCTATAGTACGCGCAGTTGCTAGGGCAAAGGAGGAGGAGACAGTTATATATGTATGTGCATCTATTATATATAGATGCTTCTCCGGATTCATTCATGTATATACCCAGATAGGATACTAATTCATAGGCTAAACTACTAGCGTCATTGACTCGAAATTTTTACCACGTATCGGCCATAACGTACAACCGCCAGAAAACTTGCGTTTTTGAACCTCAGTGTCTTGGGTTTGATTCCAGAGGGCCCCAAAGTCCCGATTTTTTCCGTTTAAATGCATTGCTTTGATTTTCGGGAATTAAAAAAAAATACTTCCCGGATTGGTAGAGAATCAAAACTCAAGGAGCCTTTATATATGATCATGATCTATCAAAAACATAAATTACTTTCACGGAAAATACCCTGGGTTCGATGCTAGGACGATGCAAATATGTGCCCTTTAAAATACATGGGAGTAGTTTTTCATTATTTTTTTTGATGCACTTATCGAAATGATAGGAAGTTGGTGCTTGGCTGGAAGATGTATGGTAAGAATTGGTTTAAGTAAAATATTTTCATAAGACAGTGCTATTCCTGGGTTCGATGCCAGAGCACAATAACTTTTCTCTCATAAGGAATGTAAGGGAAAAGTAAGACGTCCTTTGAGGCAGTTGCAACCAATATTTCTGCTTGAATTTGCATACGTAGTTAAGGATGGTGATTTTCTGTTGTGCTGCATAGTAAGTATTGCCAGAAAGGCCCGGGTTCGATGCCGGTCGGTAAATATATCCCCCATATATAATACATTGGGGTTGCTTTTCATATTTTTTTAATGCATTTATCGTTATGATAGGAAGTTCTTGCTTACATAGAAGATGTATACTAAGATTTTCTTTATGAAAAAATTAGATAAGACCATGCTGTTCCTAGGTTCGATGCCAGAGCACATAAAAATTTCTCTCATAAGGAATATAAGGGAAAAGTAGGTCGTCGTTTGAGGCCCTTGCAGCCAATATTTCTGCTTGAAATTTCACACATAGTTGGAGATGATGATCTTCTCTTGTGTTGCGTAGGAAGTATCACCAACAGACCCGGGTTCGATGCCGGACGGAGAAATTGCAGCTAATTTTAAGAATATTTCCAATATTTTTTCTACTTTTGAGGACCCTCTCAATATGATCTCGACTTTAAATTTGTGTTAACAACATGCTTGCAGAATGCAAGCTACATTTTACTCGTATTAATATATAACTCTTGCAAAGACATTTTATAATTATTATTTGGATGTTGAACTAAATAAGTAAAGGATATGAGCATCATTACAGCTTAATTCTTCCATATGTGGCATAATTGCTTATATTACAATAAAATAAATTAGTAAAATTAAAGAACCGAGTAAATCATGTAAATATTAACTAAATGTATTCAATAAAATTAAATAAAAGACTACACAGCCGCGTTGAGGTCGAAGGAGATTTTATAAAAGAGGCGTCGATCCGATGGCTCAATAGAGGGTCTTTTAATGAAGGCATTCCTCCGTGTCTTCACCTGGGGGACGGCGGTCACTCTTAATTTTCCTCTGCACATCCTAGGGAACTGTAAATACCGAGCATTCCCGGCATTTCCAAGACGATCATCTCCTCGAAGCCTTCTTTCGAAATACGCGCTGAGCATCAAATACGATTAAGTGTGTTTTATATTTCATAAAAGTAAATACGATGCAATTTAACTGCGCTTTGAGTCTATTCCGTAGCAGCATAGATAGGCAGGTAAGGAATTTAATTAGATTAGCTATTTATTAAATACAATTATTACACAAACATAAACTATGAATGCTTAAGATAATAAACGTTATGAAGACTTGTAGATTACAAACTGATCGTTGTTAAAAATTCGTTCATCTCACTACTGAGTAATTATTCAATATGGTTTTCATTAACGTATGGTTTAGTAATACTAATTTCATTCGATATTAACATATTTAACTCTTAAAATTACACAGAATATATTCAATAATTATTTCTTAACCTTTGAGACGTAACAGAAACATTCTTAACTTATTCGTTGTCAAGGACTTATCTTCTACAAGTCCTCCGCCATTGACTGAATGCTTTTTGTCAGGATCTTTCGTTATATGCACGAATCGAGATGTTTATCTCATTATTAATTTTAAAGAAAGTAATATGATAAAATTTCTAACTTAATCGGATTAATTGAACAAAGAGAGGGTATTAACGATAAACACCAACAGAATCCCCAATTGCAATTCACAAACTCAAGAAGACCGTAAAACTAAGATTAAAAATCACCGCAACAGAATCAATTACACGTTTAAGATATATTTCTTCTTAAGACACTCAATATAATCAACAAGTTCGTACTACAATTGTTAAACTTTGTCTCTTATTACTCGAAGTACTATTCAGCATAAAAACTTCAATTGCTTCTAAATGTTATAGGATGAATAATCCTGCTAAGAAGGTCTGCTTGAAACATGACTCCTTCAAATACAACCCGTCCTGGACATAATGTCCCGGTGATTGCAATAATGTCCCGAACACAGCTTATTAATCGAATTTCCGAAGTTTGCGCTTGGCATACATCAATACCTTTTAACATTTTGCTGGTTTGTTCAAAGTTTTACTTGGTAGCATTGACAATAAATCACGCAAGTTAAGCATATTTCACCGATAAGAAGATGGAGAAGGATTAGAAAGTTACTTGATCAATTTTTCGTAAATTTCATTTGTATACATTTTCCAGGAAATAGCAGCCATTCGACATTCTCTCTATTCGATGCTAGTTGGGCGATAGTCACTGTCGAATAGCGGAAAGCATAGTATATGTCTTGTTTCGTGAATTCTTGTTTTATTAATTAATTTTATAAAACATACGTTTCGAGAGATTACATATTAGAGAAAATAAAATAAGTTTTCAGTGACATTATTGTTAACTGTACTCTTAGTTGTTTCCTCTTGCTGGTTAAATTTTTGCTGAATGATGAAAATGATTTTAAATTGTTTAATAATCAAGAGAAACCAGCAAGACTAATGGTTAATAAGTTATACTGGTTTTACGAAGATGATGTTTTTACGTAGCCTTTTATTGATAATATAATACAAACGTGCATTTAGTGAGTCACTCTACTGCTAATTCTGCACATTGTGTACCAGAGAATGTGTGAAAATGATTCTCAGGAAATCTTTGGATTGATTAAATTCCCCGTATTCCTTTCTCATTGGTCTTTTCTTTCAAAGTGTTTCTTGTATTCCACTTCGGAGGGAAGTCATATTGAAAGAGAATGCGTCTCCAAGGATTGTAGTCGCACGTGGCTAACGAGTCTTTGTTCCTTCACTCGGTTGATGAAATAAGTTCCAGGGCGACAGCGTGCTCGGGGATATTTTATCGCCAACTTTAGCGGATTCGTGTCGCAAAAACGCTATTTCCTCTGCACCAATAGAAGAATTGACTGTTGTTTTCTTCTGCTATTGGTTTTTATCTCTTATTGCCCCTTGCGGAGGTGCAGAAAGTTTCGGAAGACTCAATATTGTAGTACATGACGCGAATTCCATAAAATGCTGGTTTACTTTATTTAATATCAAACCATTTTCTGTCACAGTTATTTTTTCTTTTGCGGAATTTTCTTTAATTCCATTTCTGCTACGCAAGAAGAGATGTTTCCTTTTGCGATAAATAAGAAGTGTATCGTGATTGGTGGTCTAAAATATCCTTGCTATATATAAGCTTCTAATTCATATGTGATAAATATGTATACTGACGAATTTATTAATGAGATATTTCCCATCTTAATTACCGTGGTTCCTGGAGAGGATGCGTAATTTTAGAGTCATAGGACAGAGAACATTTTTATCAAACTAAACACAATGAGATTGGCTTTTTGATCTCACCGATTTCAAAATAATCATTGAATCTCCTATTGTCCACAAAATATAAATGGGATAAATTACTGGGGAATTAAATACCGGTTACGAGTAGATGACGGATAAGCCGTGTCTCAAGGCTTCAATATTTGTCAAAAATCAGATTTAAGTATCAATTACTATTATCCGTTAAAGAGTATAAAGTTACAGATGAAATTCGAGTCGAAATAGCGTATTCAAATAAATAATACATTTAGAATGCGATATTTTTCGCTTATTAAAATGGTTGGCTAGCGAGTCTTTTGCTATTATCAGTCGTGACGAGGAAATATATAGTGTACACACCGTCCTTTGATATTCGCTCTCAATTAAAAGCCGACCCTGATTTGAGGACGGAAAATTCATAATTGTTCACATCCATCCAATAAAAGTTGACCCTAGATATCAATGTGACTTAACATGATGCGCAATAAATCAAATTCAATTCTATGTGTCACTTCGCATATCTTTTATTTCCGTTCTTTTTCGATATAACGGCAAAAATCTCTAAATATCATTGTTATCTAAACAAGTACATGACAACCGTGTCATCATCAAGAATCACTATCAACGAATAGATTTATTTACTTATTTAAGTTACGAGTGTTTTAAGAAATGTATACGAGACTAAATTAAGAATATTACGTCAGAAATATTTGCAGCTAAGTATAGATTATGATAAGACGTACAACTTGACCAACACCTCCAAGTGAGGCACACTTTTCAATTAACGAAACCACGGAAAAAAGGAAGAACTAAAGGATGGATATAATTACCTGAAGTTTAAGCCACACGTAGTTTTTTATTAAAGGCTTTACAACGGTACATCTTTCAGTCTTAATTAAAGTATCTGCCCTTGAAATTTTTCTTGCCTTTTATTTAACGTATTTATTGGTATAAATTAGGCTCTTTCAAATTAAAAATTCGACCCAGATTAATCACGAATTTTGTCCCTGAAAATGTAGCTTCCGTTTAAAAGTCCATCTACTGAATTCAACCTTAAAAAATGCCCAAAAACCATTTATTTGGATACATACAGGAAATAATTTGACGAGATTGAATAGCAGTTCCAATTTTCAGGAAAATTGTTTTTTACGTATCGCAAATTAATTATATCATAAGAGAATGGGCAAATGCGATTTTTTAAGTGGCGGCGTACGAAAATAAAACGTGTTGGAATTCATAAAAACTCATTTATTTGCGGCGTTGAACTTATTGATGTGAGGATTAACATATTTTTCGTGTTATTTTTCATCGAAACAAAATCAGAGTAAATTAAAATAGGCTAATTTCAACCGTCAAACACGCTCATTTGGAGAAGGAATGCTGGATCTCAATCCGTGTCTTCCGAATTGTGAATTTTTTGTGTTATTCGATAAATTTGACATATTTAGTTACTGATGAACAAGAATATTGTGTGGATAATTTAATTGTCTGATAGCTTAAGAACGCACCTTTAATCGAATTGTTTTGTGCTGAGATTCGTTTTTGTTCTTAACCGTAAAATTTTGTGTATGATTGGATTTAGCATTTCAGTTTTACCATGTTTACGCAACGCGTGTTTTCTTTACCTTCCTTAGATTTATTACAGAGCGATATTTAATTACATTTTCCTTGTTTTTCCTTAGGATACATATGTTTTTGATTATATTTTTTGTTTTCAAAGAGATAAAGTACCAGAGGTGCCCCGAAGGAAGGTTGAGTCATTTTTTAAGCAAAATATTGCTCAGATTCTAAAATACGCTTCTGAAAAAAGCCGGCATTACAGGAAAATCCTGAATAGTGTCTGAATAACATATTTCATATTCGGTAGCGGTTGGTCATTTGTGGAATTTAACATACATGAGTATATGCAAACATAACTGCACACAAGGAAAACTTCTATTTATATGTTTAATAAACGCTGGATTTTGAGGGGACCGCCCCGGGCGGCACTTTCTTTGAAGCGGCCCAACTGTACGTTTGCAGTGAGTGGGGCGGATTCGAGGGTCGCCCGGGGCGGTGCAAACACTGACTGTACCAAATGGGGTGTGTGATGGCGTTATTATATTTGTCAATAGTAGCCATATTGAAGTGGTGACTGCTCAGGCCTCCTTAACAGAGTTATACTCTCGCATTTCAATTGTCTTTTCATCTGACTTCATTTACTGCGGCCTAAACTTTGGTTTAGTTTTCACTCGTATAATTAGGAGTTTTCTCAAACGAAATCTTTTACAGGCAAATATTCCTAAATAAAATCGCTCTACTGACAAATAGTATTAAAATAGCAGAAAACTACTACCTACAGTTCTTAATTTACAGAAAATCCCCCCAGTTTTCATAGCAGCAATACAGTTACATAATATTATTATTAGGGTCTTTATTAGGCGAGATTGAGACTAAAAAGAAAATACATACATAGTATTCTTACAATATTACGTGTAATTATATAACATCCTTGTAATAACTTTGCGCATCTCTGTCTAAACTCTTTGTTTTCGGTAAGGCCTTCTCATGAAACATGTGTTCCATTCCTTTACTCCTCTATTTTGACAAAATCCGGTTTTCTTTAACTTTTCATGATGAATTACTCATGTCTGTTCAAGGCGTTTTTAAGTCAAAGATGGCCATTCTTACAGTAAATCTTTTTTAGTGTAGGACACTGAATGCTAAGTGGATTTGTTTATTTATAAAGAGCCCACGCAACACATCCCAATTGAAGTCACTTTATCTCGAGCGTGAAAAGAGCCTTGTTGTCGACATTCATGAAATTCGTCGCAATTTGACGCGAGAGTCCCACCACATGTCCCAGTTAAACATTCACGAGGTTTCATATTCAAATCGCAAATAAGCAGTGGAATAGGGAAGGACTTAATGCCGCTGCCTCTTCACTATTTGCTCTCACATATACATATATATATATATAATTAATGCCTTTGGGGGTGAGACTGAAAAATTTTCTCTTTGCTTAATCCCTCGCATTGGCTGCAATTCTCTTCGAAAATTGGGCGTAAAAATGTGTGGAAGGAGCTCTCCTATGAATGGAGTAGTTTTTAATCTGTGGAAATAGAGAGGCGAGTAATCCTGCCTTTCAACTCCCTCTCGCTGGAAATTAAAGATTATGCTAGTGCGAGTGAAGAGGCCCGCTTAGTGCTTTGAGAGCCCCCTTTCTCAATTAATCCCCGAATTAATTGGATGCCTCTTTCAAAAGTGTTCTCTAGAATTAGGCGACGACTGTTTGTGACGACGCGGCCGTTTGTTTAGACTCGTCTCACGCTTTTCCTGACCAATTTATTGGGCTGATTTAAAAATACTACCAATGCTGAAATTACGAGGTGTGGCTGCACATAATTTAGAGCTTCTCTCAGCCTTGAATATCATTCTTTCCAAGAGTCAACATCGGTCTTTCTCGGTAATTCCCTTTGCTAGCCGATGTTTGAGGAGTTTTCATTTTATTATCGGTGGATATCTGCTGGAATGTTTTTCAGCTTCCTTACGCTCCCCTGAACTTCACTCAAAATAGCGAAGCATTGACCTTTGAGGTCGTTTTTATCCTGGGGATACGAATAAGTCACGCAGAGATGAGCAGAAATGCCTTTTCCCAAAGTTCATTGGTGGAGGATGTTGACCGAATGTATTAAAGCAAACCATTGCCAGGCTGAGGAAATTAAATTTAACACAGAAAGTTAAAAAACAGATGTCTTTCGTTTAATTTTGCCAATTATATTTCATTCGCTCGTGGCTCTACGGGAATGGGTTCGCTCCGGTGCGTGGGGGTGGGGCGTCCTACTCCGCGGCAGTTCGTGCCTCGTTGGTGACTCGTACTCCGAGCGTCAACGCTGGTTGGACTGTCAAGGAGGAGGCGCGGCCTACCTCCGCTCATTCGGGGTCGGCTCCTTCTCTGGAACCCGAGTGGAGGGTGGCTACGAGGAGCGGCGGAGCAGCGCGGGCTGGTAAGGGCACTGGGGAGGTGACGCCGAACCCTATCCCTATCCGCAATGGGTTCTCTGCACTCCAAAGTGCTGATGAGCCTGTTCGGGATACCATGCCTGCGCCTCAGCCCTCTGAAGTAGTCACGACCAAGGGAAGGCGGGGAGGGAAGGGAATTATATTAATAGGGAGCTCGAACGTCAGGCGGGTAGCGGCCCCTTTGCGGAATAGGGCAGAACGGGAGGGTGGTGACATGAGGGTCACATCTTGGTGTGTTCCCTCGGGGCAAGTGGCCCAAGTCACGGGTGCGGTTCGTGCGGCGGTCGCGGGCACTAGTTGCTCTAGTCTGCGGGTGGTAGCCCATGTCGGCGCCAACGATGCCTGTTCCCGTACGTCCGAGGAGATTTTAAGTTCTTTAAAGGACTTGAACTCTGAGGTCGCGCGGGTCGGGGAGTCGCTTGGAGTCGAGATGAAGCTGTCCATCTGCAGCATTGTTCCTCGGTTCGACTGCGGCCTTCGCGTTTGGCAGGGGATAGAGGGCCTAAACGC
Organism: Sympetrum striolatum; assembly: GCA_947579665.1. Classification (NCBI taxonomy): domain Eukaryota; kingdom Metazoa; phylum Arthropoda; class Insecta; order Odonata; family Libellulidae; genus Sympetrum; species Sympetrum striolatum. The sequence continues at coordinate 3,274,088 of OX388350.1, forward strand.
GAGGTTGTGGGAGTTCTGTAGGGACATGGGAGCCGACTTTGTCGACCTGCGGCCGACGCTCAGATCGTGCCGTGTTCCCCTAAACCGTTCTGGGGTTCACTATACCGCTTTGGCTTCGAGTCGGGTGGCTCGGAGGATTTATGAGCACTGTAGGTACTTTTTTTTAGGATAAAGAGTAGGCCAGTTAGTGGGTTGAAGGGAAAGAAATACTCGGCCGATCGAATTATGGAAAAAGCGCCGAACAGCGAAACGATAAATAAGCGAAATTTACCGACAATCCCACCTAAATTTGTTTGCGAAAGAAAAATATCAATTGCGATAGTTAACTGTAGGAGTGTTAAAAATAAAGTATCCGATTTGGAGCATCTTATTCGTAGCCACGACACCGATATTTTAATAGGTACAGAAAGCTGGTTAAATGAGGATATAAGCGATAATGAAATATTTCCAAAGGATTACACTATTTATCGCCGGGATCGTAGGGAAAAGACAGGTGGCGGTGTTTTTATTGCGGTTAAATCATCTCTCCAGAGCAAGCCGAGGACTTTGAGTGATAGCGATATAGAAAGCGTCTGGTGCACAATAAGCCAACAGAACAAGCCGAACATAAATGTATGTGCGTTTTACCGACCACCGAACTCTTCTCGACAGGTTTTGCGACATCTTAACGACGAAATAAATTTCTACACGAGTAAGAACAACCAGAGTATAACTATAATCGGGGGGGATTTTAATCTTCCAGACATCGACTGGAATAATCATAGCATAAAGAAAAGGGCCCGGGATGTCGACTCATGTAAAAAGTTATTAAATTTACTTCAGAAAAACTCACTAAGTCAAGCAGTAAAATCGCCAACCAGGGGTGACAATATACTCGATCTCCTTTTAATTAACTTTCCTGAGCGCATAGAGAACATTTCGATTGACGAAGGTCTTGGAGACCACAAAGGCGTTTTTGCAGATATCGAGATAAACCTTAGCAAGTATAAGAAACCCAAACGCAAAATTTATCTCTATTCCAAAGCCAAATTCGAGGAATTTAACGTAAAACTAACTACCGATTTTAATTCATTTAAGTCGCGCGTAAGCAACAACAACACTGAGGATACATGGAAATCATTCGTGGAGATAATGCATAAATATATAGATTTGTATATACCTTCGAAATACTCTAAAAATGATTGCGAGCCCAGATGGTACGATAAAGAGGTTAGAAGGGCTCTCCGCAAACAAAGAGATTTGCACGGAAAAGTAAAGGCTTTTAAGGGAATAGATCAGCTTGTTCCAAATCCACCACGATCACTATTACTAGAAAAGCACAAGAAAGCAAAATGCGACACCAAGCGAGCTATGCGTAACGCCCACAGCAACTTTAAAAAGAAAATACTTGGGGAATGTTTAGAGGAAGACCCTAAAGCTTTCTGGTCCTACGTTAGAGAGGTACAGGGAAAGATACAAACAGTGAGCTCGATAAGGGATATCGAAGGTAACATTACTTGCGATTCGAAGAGGAAAGCGAATATTCTAAACGAATTTTACCAAAGCGTATTCACATCAGATTGTAACATAGAGATCCTCCCTAAGGTTAATATACTGGATTCCATGCCAAATATAACTTTTACGACAGACGGTATAGTTAAAATATTACGCAAAATTAAGCCAAATAAGTCGCCAGGGCCAGAAGGCATCCCAGCAAGAGTGCTTAAAGAACTGGCAGAAAGCGTCGCCCCTTATCTCAAAATTATATTTTGTAAATCGATAAATGAAGGTAGGGTCCCATCCGATTGGAAATTAGCTAATATTACTCCTGTTTACAAAAGCGGATTAAAGGAGGACCCAGAAAATTATAGACCTATATCATTAACTTCGCTGTCCGGAAAGGTAATGGAACATATCGTCGTAAGCTCACTCATGGGATTTTTAGATAGAAATGAATTCCTCGACGCAAATCAGCATGGTTTTCGTAAGTCCCGATCATGTGAAACCCAACTTGCTCTATTTGTACACGATATCTTAAAGTCCGCCGAAAGTAAAAAGCAAGTGGACGCTATTTTCCTAGATTTCAAAAAAGCATTCGATAGAGTCCCCCACTACAAACTAATTTACAAACTAAAACTAGCGGGCATTAACAAGGAAGTAGTCGACTGGGTTAAGGATTTTCTCTACGAGAGGGAACAACAAGTTGTGCTGGATGGCGTTAGCTCAAATAGAGTCAAAGTTACCTCTGGCGTACCTCAAGGCAGTGTAATTGGACCTCTTCTTTTCCTTATTTATATCAATGACTTGAGTGACGAGATAGTTAGTAATGTGAGGATATTTGCGGATGACTCGGTTATATATAGGGAAATAACAAACGAGGAAGACCGGACATCTCTCTCAAACGATTTAGTCCTCATCCAAAGGTGGTGCGAAAAATGGGAATTAGATATTAACGTAAGTAAATGCTCCGTAGTTAATTTCTTCGAAAAGAAAAAAATGCGTCCAAATCACCCATACAAAATTAATGGAATTAGTATCAAAGTAGTAGATTCAGTTAAATATCTCGGGATCAACATTACTAATAACTTAAATTGGAGCACGCATTTCGAAAAATCTGCGGCAAAGCAAGTAAAAGGCTTGGCTTTGTAAAGCGTATTGTCGGTAAATGCGACGAAAAGGTGAGAGAGCGATGTTATTTTACCTTGGTCAGACCCCTTCTGGAATATGCGGCAAGTATATGGGATCCGGCGGATGAAACGTGTACTCGCGAACTCGAGAAAGTGCAGCGTAAAGCGGTTCGTTTTGTTAAGAAATGCTACGATAAAAAAGCAAGCGTTACAAAAATGCTCTCAGACGTAGGTTGGGAATCCTTGAAAGAAAGGAGATTGGAAGCTAGGCTGCGATTGCTTAATAAATTCAGGGAAACTACATTTTCCAAAGATACAATCGGTATCATGCAACCCCCCTGCTACGTCGGTCGATCCGATAATGACCGTAAGTTAAGAGAAATAGATGCTAGGACGAATCGTTTCAGAGATTCATTCTTTCCGCGAACAATACGTGACAATAATCGAATAAGGAAGTAATTTAGATTCAACTGGTGTTTACACCCCCTGCCACACGCCGAAAGGCGGCTTGTAGGGTATTAATGTAGATGTAGATGTAGATGTATTAGTAATTTACTCATCTTTATGTCTGTATTCCAGAGCATAATTCAGTCTCGAAAAATAATAACTTTTGTATTTTTGCTGCGTAGGTAGTGAATTAAACTCAGAGTTACTTTGTATCTGAACGTGAGAATCACTTAAGAGTAAAATGGAGGACACTTAATTGCTAACCGTATATCTTTGTCAAGTACGACCGAGTTATCTGCAAATTTGTCTCTTTAACTGCTTAGAATGTTTGTTGATATGTCTTCATGCAAACTAAAGGCCAATTTGCATTTTTTGGATAAATCATTGCGTAGAAGTTCGTAGGAAGCGTTTGAATATCTTGATTATGTCGTTTGAGAAACCGGTACAGTGTTCCGATAGATCGATTATTAGATCAGATTATGTGGAGGCAAAGATAAAATGAAACTGTTAGATAAGTAAAAAGGTTGACCTGGTTTATGAGATCTTTATATTTATAGGGTTATATACGATATTTATATATCAGCTTGCAACTCCGAAGTTAGGGTGTGAATAAAATTCACACCTCAATGTCAGATATAGATGGGACGAATTTTTCAAAAAAATCATGGTGGTGTAATGTGATTGACTGCAGTTAATGTATTTAGTAAAGCACAGGTAAAATCGGGTCTATATTCGAGATATTTTCCATTTACTAAGAGAATCGCTTTTATAAAGCTTTCAACAGACTTCTTCCAACTGCCCCGCAGAATATTTAATTTAAAATGGAATGAAAATACGAACAACTAAGATAGCGTAATTCATTCACTTCTCATAAGCGATTTTTCATGTTCCTGCGACAGCTGCGTATTAGAAAAAAAACAGTCATTGTAAGATAGTGGATGGCTAGTCCGGTGTTAATAATTGACTGGAGAAAGTGAGTAGCAGAAGGAACTCCAGTCGCGTTCAGTTCCTCTTAATTCGATTTCTAATGCTGTGGCCGAATCCGGCTGTAATTCGTTATGGCCGTTGCAAAATGAATGGCCTCCATTAGGCGGAAGTGGCGCCGAGCGGTGAGCACACGAAACAAAAATCGGAAGACATATGTCCGTTGGTTTGCAGCGTCAGGTGTTCCGAATTAATCCATTGGCCTTCCTTATTCGCGATTGGATAATCAAAGGAAACAATGGCTGCGATAATCGTCCGATCGCTCCGATTATCGATTCGAGTAATCGCCGTCTGCGTGGATCGGCCGCAATCCGTGATTTTTCTTCGCTTTCGATTAAATCTTCATTTCTCAAAAAGATTTCTCTTGGGAAAATTCTCATCATCTCGAAATACCGTGTATTTATCGAAAAGGTTTTCCTGACCTCTTTTCTGCTGTCTGAAATGTGGAAAAATTCGCGAATGTCATTTTCTGGAGGCCTAATTTCCCAATTCGTGATGGATACTTTTAGAGAAATAAAATCGAATTTATTTATTTTGTACAAAAGAAATATGCGACATTTCCTTGAGTGGTTTATTTTGTCTTAAGATCGATGATAGACTGGATTAAGATCACAGTCTTGTGATAGTACGAAATAGAATTGGATGAACCAAATTTGTTTTAGGATGGAGTATTACTTGCTTAAAACCAAAAGTATAAATCAGGCCTACCCAAAATACGGTCTCCGGCAAGCAGTGGGCTTGAAAATTATATTTAATACTAAAATTAGTAATCTTCCAAAATTGAGAATTAAAAGCAGTAATCAAAGATAGATTCTCGAAAATATATTGTAAAAAAATTCACCTCTAATTTGATAACCAGTATCAGTCGGTTGAAAAATGTAGTAGATACATCGCACATGTTTGTCTAAACGATGAATCTTTGTTAATTATAATAATAACCTTCATTCTTGGAACTTTTATTACTGCTGCCCGCGGTCATTTATGTATGCAATGATCTTCTGTTTGACGTTCAGACCAACTTCGAAATGATGCTCTTTGTATTTCCAATAGCCGAATTTGTAATTACTATACAAATACATCTTTTTTGTGGTACAGATTCTGGTACTCTTTGATGATTTATGTCTTATCTTTGTCACCTTTTCTTTGAGAGAGCCTTTGCGACGAAAGTCCACTTGGATACAGTTTCAACAGTTACTGATAACGCATAAGTTTTCTTAAAACTTAAAAAAAATCCGCTTGTACTTCAATTGGAATATGATACACATTAGTGCATCTTAGGTCTCGTGTTGTAATTATTCACCCATAATTAACTATTATATCTTCTCATTGAAGAATTCCGTAAATTTTATCAGACAAGACGAGGTTTATAATTTCGTCAAAGTTTTATGATTTTAATGAGACGAACCCCAAACTACCAACGGCTTATAAATTTACTTTATCTCAGCAATCATCATCTGGATAGTAATGCTGCATAGCGTGTTCAGAATTGTTTCCTATTTGTAATTTTTAGAACGAATTTTATTTTCTCGATTCTTGCAGCACTCTCTTGCGGGTGCTGCAAACATTTGCTTCGCTCTAATTCGGGTAATGAACATGACTTACCTTAATCAGTACCTCAATAAACATAGCTTTTTAATTTTTACTATACTATACTATATATATATATTGTATTAAATACATTGGTGAGTGATTTATTTTATAATGACTATAATTTATATAAATTGAACTCCATTTTTTTATTCCATGAGACGACCACGGATTGTGTGTGACCTTTTTTATGATTCAACTATCATCTTTTCAGCGGAAATATACCGTTATTAGTCTGCAGCCATTTTAGTTGATTAGCCCTCCATTCCCATCAATTCCATCCTTTATATGTCTCTTTTCATCCTCTACCTCAGATCAATCGGATCCATCGATCAAAGGATCCTCTCGATTGATGGATTTTTCCCTCATCAACAAGTTCTGCTGACCATCACAAGACAGAGATGCATTCCCTCCGATTATCTTTCGGAGAGGTCTTCCTCGATTTATCGGTCGGAACCCAGTTTATCGCGGTGCCATTCGCAAACTTCTGCCGCCCACCGCCGCTATATTTATGGCGCCACGAGTCACAGGAAAATATGAAATAAGCGGCCGTATATTTCACTTTCTTTGATACGGAAGGCGCATTCCGAAGATTATTAATGCCCCGCGTCGCGATCAATTCAGGTTTCGGAGACTCTAATGCCTCGCGTAATATTCGCCGCTTGACTGCGTCTCTGGAAATTCTCGAAATAATTCACTGCGAATTTCACGGGTATCAGTGTCTGAACACGTTGCGTGGAAAGAAAAATAAAAGAGACGCAATTCCATTAAACATTAGCGAGAATCTGGAAAAAGTGTGGTCAAAAAACGGAAAGGCACCTAAATTATTAATTTGCTTTTTTATGTTAAAAGATAAATTAAGTCATACGCAGACCGGGTGAAATTAATTATATTTTGCGAAAAATGAGCTGTGAATCTGTGCCATAATTCATTCCGTGTCTATTTAATGTTTTTTCACTAATATATCTAATGATCGTAATGAAACTTTGGAAATATTATGATCGGTAACATCGTCCAATAACCGGAAGTGAATATCATTGTCCGCATGCCTGGATTTCGATTTTACATTCTAGAATTTTTGAAGTTCCATTTGAAAATCTTCAGCAGCGCAATTATTCTCAAGGACCTGCAGAGTTATACAAATGATGCCTCATCTGGCTTAGTAATCCTCCCCCGAAGGCTGTTAATGGTGCAGGAATCGGAGATCGATTCAGCCTCCGATGACTTCACAGACAATCCGTGAATTGAGCGATGTTCTGGATGAGGAATATTCAAGGGATGGAGGATTTGAAAGGGCCTTTTTATTCCCTTCCGAGCCATCAGTTATGAAAACATTAACTCCAGGAACTTTGGAAGAGACTTTGCATCTTCATAATTTGTTTCTCGTCAAATAGTCGTGGACCTCACTTTTCTTATTTCTTACGGAATATTCCGTGAAATTACCACAGCTAATAAATAGTTTGTAATGTTTAACCAACTGTAGCTTTTGGTGCGATCTTTGAAGTTTCCTCTCGGAAGCTCTTTCGTTTCTTTTCCTCTCATTGCGGATGAAGCGACGACCGCTTCTTTTGGGATTCGCTCTTAGGAATGGCTGGAGATGATTGCAACAACAACTTCTGTTCTTTCCTCAGTTCTTAGAAAGGTAGCAGCTTGTAAAGATGTTCGTCTACAGAAAAACATGAACAGAAATGTGGGCAGTTGTGCGGAGTCGATTTCTTCAGTCGGTTTTGGTTTGTGGTTTCCGTGTCGTATCTCAGCTCTTCTTATTATCGTACGGAAAGAAAAAGGACAAAAGATATTTGTGAGTCATTTGGCAGTTACTTCGGAAGTTAAATATTCCGCGATTATCAAGATTGGCTTTCCTTTCTTCTCAAAAATAAAAATAATGTTTAATTAGTTAATTTTAAAAATATTATATTGACTTAAGCCTGTATTTCCTTTTCCATATCATACAGCGGAAATACCCGTTTTTTAACCACAATGTGGAAGATGTAAGTAAATATCAATACTCTAAAAATTGTTTATTAATTACAGATTGTGAGTACTTATGTACAAAGCTTACGAGATGCCGTTTGATATTTAACATGTGAAAAGTAATCCTAAAAATGTGTCTCGAGTCATTCGCATTTTATAATTGAGAATTTTTGCAATTAAAATTATGAAGATGAAATAGAAAATAAAATAAATCTTGATTTCAAATATTGCATCTTTCGTCAATATGTTTGCATTTACATGTGATGAATTTTGACGAAATGTCGAAATACACCATAATATTTAACCCAAAATCTCTGATTGAGGGAAAAATAAAACTTTAGGAAGAAGCTCTTTTCGTGTGCTACTTAACTCGATTTTGTTTAATAATTCTGCGTAATTTAATTTTACAAAATAAATTAAAAGTGCTACCAATAATAGTAAATTATACGTTAATATCTTATGGGCTCGCCTCAACTCATCTGGGGTCAAATCGTCGGCAACTTATGTCTCTTTTGGGTAAACAGTCTATTTCATATTTATAGAGATTAGCTTAGCCTAATACGCAAGCCACAAAATATCTTCATTTATAAATTTTATAAAGCTAATGGATCGCATTTTATCTCGATGCTGTCGCTTTATTAAGTTTTTATCTTTGCATTAATGGAGAACTTTCGAAATTTCGAAGGGTCCATATCGATAACTCACGAAGCAACAATTAACCCCTCCCCACCCCTCCCCTCCCCTCCCCTCCCTTCATATCTCTCTCTTGGGAGCTATTTGTGCTCAGCCAAGCATTTTCGCCTAATTTCCCGCTTTTTCCAGCGAAACGGTGATGATTCTCGCTTACCGAGAGATAAGTCACTCTTTACGCCTCTGCTGAGAAATTTTCAGGCCGAAGTGAATTAGACGGAAGATATGAAAGCCTTCGGAACTTCCGCTATCATATTCATTTAAATGGGATTTAAATTGCTCAAAAATGCTTAAAAATGGCATAAAACGGCCTTAGAAATGGATTTGCGAGATATCAAATAAGCTAAGCTATTACATATTTACCAATACTATTTAATTTAATTTGAATATCACTGTAATTATCAATACCATCTCGGAAGAAAATGTCATTTATTAGTGGTAATACACTGGATAGAAGTATAATCTAAAAGGTATTTTTATGATTAAATTAACGAAATTAAGTATAAATCGCTAACTCAACCCAAACAAATCGTTATTATTCTGTTGAATCCTTCGAAGCAACTGTAAGTTACACTTTCTAAGTAATTACTTCATCTTACACCGAAAATAAGTCAATTTCCCAGTAGAGGAAGACGCTGAAATGTTCATGATTTATAGCAGGGTGGGGAAATGTTTCTTTTGAGGATCAGTTGCACATAACATTTAGTCATGTCTGAAACTGCAATGTTGGATTAGAATTGCCTAACGCATAATTTAAACAATCAAACATCGGCATTATACGTAAGGCAAGACAATTATCCTCCCATTGCACGAAGATAGAATAATTTTAATTTTATGTTCACCTGACGTGTTTGCGAGACCAATATGCGATAAAATTATCCTAGCAAATTTTAAGAAAAGGAATATATGGCCTAGTATTTTGTAGAAAAAATGTAATTTCTTCAAGTTATGATTTTATTCGTTGTTCATAAAATGTTAATCGGGACTAAGAATTAAAAGAACGCAGTTGAGACTTGTTTTTTCAAAAGTTAATTAACGAATTCAAAGAAATGATCCTCGAAATTGATTAAGTAAAAAATGTCACTGTAATTGTTTTTTTTCCATTATCTTCAGTTTTTTCGGCTTCATTAATTTCCATCCTGTTTTCCTTTAGATTTTGGTCATTCTCGTACCTTAAGCATATAATTTCGATTAATTTACGGAAGCCTTAAATCATATTTCTAGGAGATACGATGCAAAAATTAATCACGTAATTAATCTCTAAATTATTATTAGGGGTTTTTATTATAGGCGAGATTGAGACTAAAAAGTCTCCTCTTCCATCTAACCTGTCGTTAAGTTGATACATTATTATAAGTATATTACATGTATCAATGAAACTTAGAGAAAAATAGAAGAAAATGTAAGAAGGGATTGCGGATGTAAAAAAAACCTAAGAAAAGCTTAGGAAGAAGTATCCGCTGCAGGAAAACACCCACAAAGAAGGGGGGTGTGAAAAACCAGCGCAAACCTACCGATACTAAAAACTAAAAGACATTAAAGAAAACAATGTACATACAACCTGCAAAATTACAAGAAATGTTAGAGACATATTATCAAGAACAAATAATGAAAGTTGATAAAAATGAAATGCAGAGAATACAGTAAGTAGATACATACACTTGTGATCAAAAATATGACTGAACTAGGAAAAAGCAAAATAAAACACGATCAATACAAAATAACGCTCTACAATAATTATATGAGAGAGTTAAAATCATGATTTAGGCATAAACAATAATCTAAAGTAAGTTAATATTATGGAAATAGGAAAAAAAAGAAAAGGTTACACTGGATGTAAACTGTAGTACCAAAAAAACAACAAACTTTATGTGATTATGTGTATGATATTCGATGCTGAGACTAATTTTATTTTGAATTATTTTCGTGATTGCGTTTTTTGGGAAATTTTGTCAAAAAGGGACGGTTGTATTTCAGTGAGTGAGTTGTCCTCATCCTTAAACACAATTCACACGTTGGAATTTTATTATTTATAATGCACAAAATCTGTTTAACATAGTTTTCCTTGAAAATTTATCCATTTCGCTCAGTTTGTTTCGGACATGAAAATCAAGATTCCATAACCATAATTTATTTTTTCTAATCTTCGCCACATTTAGCCCTCGGAAGTTTGCAGTCTATTGAAGTTATCTCTTTTTCATCATGCTTGTTCATTTTAGGACATTATTATTTAAGTTCACATTGCAAGTTGGCCTTCTGGCATGGTGGCAATGTTAAGGGGAACATAAAAATTAATTTAAGACGGACATTTGCCCAAAATCATATCTATTCTTTCGTGTTTCACATATATGAAAACTCCACGCCGTGAATTTTACCATTTTTTTCGATTCCCTTATCTAGGCCTTTCGTCATACGTTTCCATTATAATAGAATCTTTTACTTCTGCTATACTACTTCTATATTAATCTACGCACCTCAAGAATGAATAATTTTTGATGTGAGGATTTGGTATATCTGGCTCTCCTTGGTTTTTAAACCCAACTCACAGCTTCTGAATCCACCCGCATGGCCTTTTTTGATGTTCTAACCTCTGACGGTCTCTCATCCGAAGCACTCAATTCATCAATTCCTGCTGTGGCTTTGACGTTAAATATATCGGGATCAGAATCCTCTTTGCGTATTAATCCTTGTCATTTGTCGTTTAAGTTATTTTTAAATAATGAAGAAAATAGACAACTTTTTACATTATGGATTTTCAATTAATTATAACACTTTTCATTTCATAACCTTGGCTGTCTCTTTCCTATTTACGTCAATTCCATCTTCTCATTGCTTGAATTCGAAAAGAGTTCTTCGCTTCTCTAATTTAGACATCGAGAAATCGGATCCGATGTTTGCTGATTCTTTTTAATGGAATGTTTCTCTTTTTCGTGTCCCACGAATTCTCTCTTTTTTGTATGCCGCTCATATTCATAGTCGTTTCATCTTCGAGGACGGAATTCTAAGTCCGCGGCCATTTTACATTCTAAATGGAAAGCTTTCTGCGGGAGCGATTTCGAATCATGGCGACCATTTTGCTGGAGTGAGTTTCCGATCCAAATAACGAAGATCATCGGCTTTTCTTACGCCCAGTTGATCTGAACCCCCGCAATTCGCTGTTTTAAATGAATGCAGAGGAGGAATTTTCGAGAAGGATCGCAGTCGGTGGTTTCAAATAAGTGATGGGGAAGAAGTGTCTCTGTGTTTTCGATTCCTTGCCAATACGTTTACATTAAACAGTTCATAACTTATTTCTTACGACTTAAATTTAGTTATCCTGATTAGAGTAAAAAAGCATAACATGATCACCTCGAAGGGGGTATTGCGTGAGTGATTTTCATTTGCAAATCTTTTGTGACGACATATAATATAATACGTCGACTCGGTTGTGTTTTTGGCGTCCTTTGAGAAGTTGCTCGAGATCATTAAATACAAGGGAGCTTGTTGTTTGAAAAATACGCATAAAATAGTTAATTATAATTTAGAAAAAAGTTATTTAAAATTACTCTACGCTTGTAATTATGTACTTTACACCGAAGACGAGAGTTTTACAAAATTGTGAATTTTAGCTGCGTCGGTTATTAACATTAAATATCATGGATCTTCAGCATTTTGGCAAATTTAGCGAAAACAAGTATAAACTCTTCTTTCACCTTAACTACAGCATAATTAATTAAATTAAATTAAGTTTTTATATTTAAAATCTAATAGGATTAGTTGGTAAGGAATATCCCGGGGTTGCGATGCTGCTGAGCTTCCAAAATGCGCTCTCAAAGGAATTAACCCTCATCGTGGCCGCATGCACATGTATTTATGTATGCAGCCCAAATTCGTGGGTCTGTGTCCGTGAAATTTATTGATTAATTAAATAGCGGTGGAGCGATCAATGAGTGAATTCCTTCATTATTATTTAAACGCAATTATTTATCTCAGCGACGAATATTGACTTTCGGCTCACTAACGGAGGCCTCGCCTGCAGAATTAAATGTTGGAGGTATATTTACCTATTCATTCATATGCTACGTATTTTATTGACGGAGGAGGAATGCATACTGACTCGGTTTGTCCTCAATAAAGCGACTCTGACCTATTAGACAGCGCAAAGTTTTGTCTCGAAATCAACATATTTTTCTGATTTTTCCGAGTTCACGAGTGAACTTTTCAAGACTGCATGACATGGATGGTTGAGAAATAAGGCACGATGATTGATGATGTTTTGGTATGAAAGAAAATCCCCACAAATCGCATGTTTCCTCTACACATGTGCGAGGAAGTGAAGGAGATTCGTGATATCTGTGATCACCGGATCCACACACTTGTACGTGCGGTGGCGCAGAGGCTGATAAGAATTAGGATCCTTTGAATCCCTCCTTTAGAGACCGACTGGAAATTAGACCTCAATCCATCCCACGTGTATTCGGTTAAAGCGATGGAACCACAATTATATTTGTTCCTGATTTTGCTCTGGATTAATAAAAACCCTTGATTCTTAATTTCAAACCCCCTCTCGACCTAAAACCAGTTTGAAGGTTTTCATAATCCTGATTCTGAGAGAAAACTGTGGAACAGTCATGCGTACGTTCCGAATGCATTGAGTTTACTCTTCCGATAAAAATCCTCGCAGCAAGGTGGCTGCGGGCACACTTTTCATATCTCTTTGTGCTTAATCCCCGAATATCCCGTTCCCCGATATTCTGCGGTCGTCTGCAGCGACTGAGTGGCGTTGGACGTGCAAGCGGGCGAGAGAGATAAAGGAAAGTCGGCCATTGTGCGGCTCTGGTGGCGGAAGCCGTCTTTTCAACGGCGAAAAACAAAAGAAAGTGCGCCGAACAAAAGACAGTCGGCGGAGAAAGGGAGAGAGTGAGAAAAGGGAGCGCGACCCTTCCTTTGACACATCCTGTCACCAGAGTGCGTTGGAATGCGAACTTAGAGGCACAAACGTCGCTATTTCTTCGAATGCGAGTGGGCCCACGAAATACGCGTTCAATTTGTCACGGGCATCCGATCGATGAGGTACGATTAAGTAACAAATCCGCTAATCACACCGACAAACGGGCATTGATCAACTACATACCAACCTCATTTTAAACCCTGCTTCTTTAATATGCTAATGGTGGAGGAATGGTATGTGAATTTAGGTTGAATGTGATTAAAAGTCTTTCAGAATTACCCGAAATAATATGTGAGTTTTATTAAAGTCATACAAAATTTAGAAATTGAGCCAGCAGGTAAGGAAATTATAGAATATTTCCTGCGTCTTTTTAATATGACCGAACAAAATTCTACAAAATTTCCTGCTTGTTTGATATATGACCGGTACTTCGTGTTACAGCTCCCCTGGTAACCCTGATGACCTCTCTGAGATTTGCTAAGGAATCTGAGCATTAGAAGTGAAAGTTTTTCTCAAAAGTGGATTTTATTGTTGAAAAATAATTGCAAAAACCCTGTATTTGAAATTTGTAATGGCTTCTAAGTTTGTCTTTTGGACTGTAACAAGTCTGCGTATTAATAATTTCGTAGGATAAAAATTAGATTTTGTTAAATGTATGCGCTTCTGTAAATCTATTTACAATAACAATGCGCTGAAACAAGGCGATGCTAGTGGTAACAGTTTCCCTGTTACGAATCTTAAATATTCGTTAATTTATTGTGAGAGCAGGCCTCCATTTTTGTGAAATTAAGGCTCGGGGAAATCCTGAAAATTATAAATACAAAAATTTCTAGGAAAGCAGTTAAAGAGATTACAGAGTGAAATTATTAGTGTCAACTAAGACAATAAAATTAAGATGCAGTTTCCTCGCGAAATATCACATCGCATGAATAGTAATACAATGTATGTATTGCTAATGCATGCAGTGGCGTTGCTATGGAGAGCTGCTCCAGCCGTTAACAGCAGCCGCTGTAGTCGTTGGCTTAATTCCCCCAATTGCGGTGAAATTTAAATCTCGCAGCGCTAACTCCTGATTAAATATGCTAATTAAATTGGTTACTTATGCGCTCATACGTACTATCGATCCTTCGCAGTGCTCTGCGTTTCCTGTATATGAGAGGACAGAACTCACCAAGACGATGTTTAATCATTAAATTATATTTTAACTTCCTTTTTTATTATAAATTCTTTACATATTCATTTCAAGAAGAAGCTTTATTTATCCAGAACTTCCTACTCCACGCAGCATTTTAGTTTCAGTTGAAATTGAACCTAAGGCGAGCAATTAGATAAACCGAAAATTAAATTTTTAGATGTCCATTTTATGGAATTGACGACTTTCATTTCAGTTTTAATTTTAGAAGTCCGAGGAAGGTGAATAATGAGATATATACCAATATGCCTTATTGTAGAACATTTAATTGTAAAATATCTCTTATTTTTATTTAAATTGAATTTATTAACATTTTTCAGCACCAGGAAAGTTGCCGAGGAATTGCAAGAGATCAAATCGAACGCAAACGTCTAAGGCGAATGTAGATGTTACTCATCAAATCAGTAAAATTGATAATTAATATTTAACTGTACATACTTTGGAGTAAAACGCAGGAAAATTCCGTTTTGTCAAAGTTGGATAAGACTTAATGAAAGGTCATTTTCCATCGGAAGTACATACATGTGGCAAGAATGCAGTGCATATAAAATCAATAAGCCGCATATTAAACCACCAGGTTGCGCTTGAGATTCGCATCGATCGCATTTGGATATCTAAAAATCTACCAAGTCAAAAGAGTTTAATTGCTTCAAAAATCTAAAAAGAATATTTTATACGATATTTTCTAATGAGCAAAATCGTGAAAAACATAATTAATGAAAAACGTGCATTATTTCGGGAAGTGAGGGAAAAGGCAGTTTCACAGCTGGGTTTGTAAATTTAGTGGTCACGAGACAACACGTTTGCGCGTATTCAGTTCGTTCAATGGTTCTGATGCGCAGTTGCTTCGCTGCTGTTATTGTTACGAGCGAAAACGAGAGAAGTTTTAATGGACGACACATCGTTGACCGTCTTTGAGGCGAAAACAGTATCGTCTTTTATCGAAAGTTCTTCTCACGACCGCAAAACCGACTCGAAATGAAACGGTCTGAAAAATAGATGCGGAGATTTTTGCTTCTTTGGAAAGTGAGGATGGGAATCGAAGGAAATTGTAGGAAGGGAGTCGGCGATGCGAGCGGTAGAGGTTTTAGAGTGCCTATAATATGATCCTCGTCTTAGACATAAAGCGAAGAATAAACTCGTTTAGAAACAGACACCGGTAGAAACGGAGTGAAAACAGACGAGAACCGTTTTTCAAGAACTGGATTCTCGGCGCAACTTCCGAGGATTATTTTATCTGGAGTTCCATTAAAACCGCAGCCATTTCGACGTCTTTTTGTCGATCGAAAGATTCGATTACATTTCGGATGAAGTGATGAGGGAACTGCAATGTTTTGATACGAACCAGATTCGAAATAAAGTCAGGAAAACGTATTATCTTTCCTTCGTTCCGTTTCCGTGCCCTGCGTTTTTCAGGAAGAAAATTGAGTAATTTTTCGGTAAAATTTAGCTCGGATGCTGAAGTATACATTCTGGAAGTAAATGCACCGGAAAAATCCCTGACTTCGAGTTTCCATATTTTTATTCGTGTAAATTGTAAGTTCGTAGAATTTTCTAATTGCGTCAAATATGTTCTACTATAGTTGAATATTAGATTATTTGAATCCCAATCTATGCTCTCAATCTACCTCCCACTCTATTCTCGTAATTGGCGTTTTTAACGATTTTTCCGATCGGTAATAATGTTTAAAGCTCCAAAATTTTTTCGTTCACTCCGTCCCCAAGTCAAGTCCGTTTGATAACATGAACTTCGTTCATTTTGTGACACATTTCGCGATTTGGAGTCGAAAAATATACACATTCATGGTGAGAACGATTCTGTATGAAATTCTTTTTCTGATGCTTCATGCCTGCAGTTTGAAGATTATAAAATAATAATTTTATTTTTTACTACTTTAAATTAAGTAAAACCAAATATTCGAAAACCATTTTTTAGGTTTATTTTCAGAGGAAAAATTAGCATCTTTATCATTTTCTGTGATAAGGCACTTAATGATTAACATTTATGGAGGAATGTAAGAATGTTATGGTATTGTTCGCAATATCTATCGTATTATAAATATATTTTTTTAGAAATTCTAAATATATTATAAATTGCCCCTCTCATATGCTTGACGAAATCGTTATGTTTCCTAGTTCCATTATTAACGTAGACCAATTCTTTCCTCGACTAATTCTGCATCCGAAATTTAGAAATATTTTGTAGTTATATAAGAATAAGATTATAGAACTACATATATATTACAGGGATGAATATCCTGCTTCGTGTAACTATTGCAGTGAAAAATGGATTAAGAGCGTCTCTTTGTTTTCCGGTTGTGTATCCATTCAATCTTTCGTGTACTTGTGAAGTCGATCTCTAATTAGATACTAACCCTCTCCACTTCTCGGAAGAAAGCTATGAAAGATGAAAAGTATTTTAACTCTTGATTCTTCACTAATTGTAAGCCGAAGCGCTATCAGTAGTCCATGTGAGTGTCTCACAATTTATAAATTAAATACTCTTTTCATAGGATTCAACTGTTATGAAAGGTGAAATTCCTTTGTCTGGCTAATGACTCTGTTACCACTATTATCATTAACTATTACGTAGGATTTGAGTGAATTATTGTGATTCATTTTTAGGATAAATTACTCTCTTTTGACTTTTTTCATGTAATTAATTAATTGTTTTACTATCTTGATATTTTAAACACTCTTTCGAACGTTCTTTATAAAATTTACTGTATTCCCTTTCTCTGTGTTTTCGTGGTTTGTTTCACCCTCCTTCTTTGTGTTTTACCGCAACGTGATATTTGTCTCTATCAACCTTCACTTGAAAAGATATTTTTCCGTACTGTGCCCTTTCTTTTAGTTAACGCGAGTGTACGTAATACACCTACGTTCGAGATTAAGTCGAAGAGAAGGGCCCTAATCTAGCCAATGAAGGGTCTATCAATTAGGGTGGCCAAGGTAAATGCCATTACTCAAAATAGCTTATATTATCACAGCTGAGAACTAGGGATCTTGTAAGTTAAATCTACCAAAGGTTAATTCAATGAATATGTTCCCTATTTTTCACCAAAATAAATATGAAAATATTCAATTTATTAAGACATTGCTGCAGAGACGTTTATGGCATCAAGAAGTGTTAACTATAAGCGTTACTTAATTCATTATCTAATGTCGTTTAACTTTTTTCTTCTTCATCACTATTCTTCGATTTGTGCCTTTTGAATCTATTCCAACAATATTTAAGATTTTCCCGAATTAAATCCATATATAATGGTTTTATATATTTCTCTAAGCGAAGCTCACTTCGTGCGATACGTGTCTATTCGTGAATGTTTGAAAGGAATACAATTGTGGGAGCTGAAATATTTGTTTGGGAAAGTGTCAGTTGGGGGAGTGAAAATCAAATATCTCGTTGGTGTGACTGCGCGCCGTAGGAATACATAATAATGAGAGGAGACGTGTGAAATAAAAAGCGGGCCCTCGCTGTGGAATACCAACAGTGAAATTCAGATGTGGTTACAGCTCGCAAGATTTAATCATTTCTCTATAGAGAAAGAAGGCGCTTTAATTCACTCCTTAAAATTTTACGGCTTGATTTTCTATCAGCTTACATTTATTAGCTGCTAATTATTAGTAGCTGCGAATTATTATTAGCTATTACTCTCAATGCAACAGAATCACGATGGATAAAACTGATGTATGATTACTAGGGGCGTTTAAGCGTACATCTGAAAGCAACAAATAATAAAGATAGTTGGAGCAGGGACTCGAACTCAGGTCTTCCATTTAAAGGGGAATGCTATAATCTCTGTGGTGCCACTTCGAGGAAATACGTGATCAAAGTGACTGGATTTGCTCGGAATATTAATGGTTAGAACTGGGTTCCCGAACTATGATCCACGGGGATTTCCACAAAGAATTTATAAGTGCTTTACAAAAACTTATGATCAATGATGAATCTCGTATTATTTTAAATGAAGGAAGAATTTATTAAGAGTCTCAAAATTAGAGAGGATTCTCTTTGGGAGTAGATTGTGTAATTTCTTGCATCCAAGCTCTTACATGCGTACATTTATCATGACTTAAATATATCGACATTACAAATTTGTCTAAGTGGTCAATACCATAGATTCGGTCAGCTAATCCCCTAAATAAATAATTGAGAAACAGATTAGAACTCCCCCCGGGAAATCATGGTTCGAGTCTCAGTGGACATTTTATCATCCCTGTTTATCCTTGTGATTGCATTGAAAACCAATCGATACTCTTCGAAATATATCTTTTTTCATCAGAGAACAAAATACCCTCAAACAAGGAATTTAATAATTACGCAAATACCTTCACAAAATTCCGTTCTGTTTCGGGAATTGAGAGATAGAGGGCAGCATTTTTGCACTCCTCAATTAGAACCTCAACATTTTTCCATACCTAAAATGCACAATGCATCCAATTTTTCACATTTTTTCACTTTTCAGTTACTTTCTAAAGGATGAATAATCAAACTCGCAGAATCTATGCCACCACAATATGTGAGTATATTCATCGCAAAATTTAAATTTCTGATTTTCGAAATAACTTTCTCGGTAAACTTATTGTACTTATGCTTATGATTCCATAATTTGAACATTCCGCCTCAACTCCACACAAGCAGTATTATTGAGTTCTTCAAATTTTCTGATTTCCATTTTATCCTTTTTCTAATCCACTTCCAACAGACTTTTTGATGCGCAGAATAATTCTCTCACACTACTGCATAACTCTGTCTCACCCATTTCTGAATTTCATCTGATATTCTATACAAAACAGCAATTTTCCCGTTTTCGAAGCATTTGACGCATTCTGTAGCATATTATGATTGCAACTTGCATTTACACATTCAGTATCACGTCTTTTATCCGATCCTTTCAGTTTCCATCTCATTCTCCAAAATGTTTCTTATTTCATTTCACAAATTCCAATCCAGAACTTATTCTAATTTAATATGATCTCTTTACTGCAGATCTCTTCGAAAATTAGTTCCTACTAAATCATTCTTCTTTCACCACTCAATCATCATCTAGAGATATTTTTACATTCAACACAACCGATTATGGAGGGTAAATTACTTGTGTGACTCACCAAGTGTATTTCATTACTTATGGAGATATATTTCCGAGTAGAAACTCTCTGTCGTTTATTTTAACTGTAACTACGTTATTATATCTCAATAGTCTTTCTTTATTTCTTATTTGATATAAAATAAGCACTTGAAAAGTTGAAATGAGTATCTAAATCTTTAGTAATAGCGCTCTAGTTAAGCCAATTCCACTTAGTAAACTCATATATCCTTTGAATGGCCCGTTTTCTTTTCTTGATGAGGAATTCCGAGAAGAGTATTTTCATTAGAATCACGGACATTAACCGATTCTCCTATTTATTCAGCAAAATAAATTTTGCGCAAAATTCATAAAAATAGCTAATCCCAAAATAATTAGCGCTGTCGTTTACATCTCACTTTATTACTATCTATTTCCCTATTCGTAGTATAGAGAAAGTATTGTATTCGCAAAAAAATTCGACCTCCAGATTTCAACGGCAATAGATGTTTTGGGGCCCATAGAGTTCGTTTTCGCTATTTTCCCGAACATGTCTGTCTGTGGTAAAAAAGTTTGTGGGCGTTCTATCTTAAAAAGATAGAACTCTATCTTCAAATTTCATAATTATTATTTTCCTAACAATGCCAAGGGTTGATTAGTTTTTGATGAATATCGCTTAACCGGAAGTTTCGGTTTATCCGGAACAAAATTTTGTTTTTTAAATATCTCTCTCTGAATGCAATGTAAGTATATACAATGATATACAAAAGTTATAGATAATGTACTTTACTACAACTTTTGTTTGAAACATTTTTTCGTAACAACTATTGTTTAGGAGTTATTAGTGAATACTCGCTAAACGTAAGTTGCTTTTTATCCTAAAATTGTAGTTTTTCTTAAATATCTCTGTCAATTGTGGTATATTTATATGCAATTCGTACAAAAGTTATAGGTAATGTATTTTACTACAACTTTTGTTTGAAACATTTTTCTGAAACACTCATTGTTTTGGAGTTATTTATATATTACCGGCATAGGCTTCTGTTTTCAATAAACATGGAGAAAGTCATGTGTTGGCCACATCAGATTTTTTTAAATTAAAACGCCATCTCGTCGATGATTCACAAAATACGCTGCAGTCTCTGGCGAAGCCTCCCAAATGTCCTTAGTTCATTAGTTTGCTCGATGTTTACTCGTTGAGATAGCACCGACAATCGTATCTCTTGAACCCAGTAAATAATCATTGTATTGCTGTAATAATATTGACTAGATTTATAAGAACTACGTGCTATCTAACAGTTAGATTTAGTTGTAAATAATATTTACAGAAATTGCACAAGTGCATCGTGTACTATTTGTGTTAAAAGGTATTTACAGAGTCTGTGAGAACGCATTTATTGGAAGCTTCCGCTGAAAATGGAGTTCTGGAGGCAGTCGATAGTAGCGTTGTATGAGGAATAACTAAATCATCCCATGGCATAAGTTGCTCTGTCTATCTATGGAGATTCTGTATTAGAATGCCCGATGTCTGTTACACAGTTGGCACAGTCTGCGTCCGTATTTTATTAATAATTTTTAGTCATCGGAAGGTGCTTTTGATCGCATGCATTGACCCACTTTCTGAAATCCGCCGTCTAATCCTGAGGATACATTTCATAACTGGATTCCATTGTGTCCTTCGCTAATCGCTGATCCGATAATCTTCATTCGATTGGATTTGATGTCGACTTCTTTAGAGGCCTCCATTTGCTCTCATCCTCCGAGGGCAGCGAAAAAGAAGCGACCAAAGCACTGTTACTCATTCTCAAAGAGGGCAACCGAATCCTAGCCGAATTGTTAAACTAAATGAACAGAAACCAGAATCCGTCATGTATTTAATTTTTACTGTTAATAGCGAGTGTAAGAAATGTAAATGGGTCGTTTCTATGGTAAAGAAAAATAAATGTAAACGAAGGAATGCCACTGCTATTATTCGCACTATTTTCTTTTAATATCATCCTTAGATTTACGCTAATCTATTCTGTTTTGTCTATATATTCCTATTTTTTTTAATTTTTCTTCTTCGCTATCTGTTAATGTATATCCTGTTGGTTGCTCTCTCCTTTGAAGGGATTTCCTCATATTTCAGGAGTGTTCAGTTTCGAAGTGACTAAATCCATGAATTTATCTTCGCTGATTTAATTATTTTCTGTTCAACCAGTCACAAAATGGATCTCTCATAACGAAAAAATTAATTTCAGCAAAAATGCCAGAAATTGTTTCGGAAATGTTCCATAAAACTGTAACAAGTTCATAAAAACAAATATGAATAATTAATGTATTTCTCTCGTCGATGGATCGTGTTTTCATCCCTCAATCTCTCCGAAGCTCGTACATATTCTGGTTTCTGCGTATTTTTTTAATTACAAAGATTCTGCTGAATGAACAGCTCTTCATTTTTTAATATTTGATTCGCTATTTTATGTCGACTGAGTCAAACGACCATGGATATTTATTCCAAACGTTTCGATGATTCTCTATCTGCCACGGACACTGCGTAAATTAGCTTATCCAGAATAAGTATCACGTGATTATGAATGACAATTTTTTTGAGCCTTTTGGATCCTTCTTCTGTCTCGCTGTCCAGAAGCTCTTATTCTGTAAGTTTTTAACTGATTCATTAGCTCTCTAAAGTTTGACAAGAAAATGTCTGTCTTAGAAACATACGCGTGGATATAAAGACATAACTCATTGATGGACTTGTTGAATAGATCCTCCGTGAGAATTATTCTTGTTTCGATATGAACTTCATCTCACTAAATACCGCGTTCATCTATTTGTGTATTCTTAACGACGCACGAGGACGAAATGCAGTCATTTTTGGATATTATTTTGAATGAAAGATTTCTGGTTATATTTAGACGGAATATAATAATTATTTGATATTATTTTACACGAAAAGTTATGATTGTTAGATATTATTTAGAAGGTAAGATTTGCTGGTAATTATTTTAGACGAAATGTAATGGCTGTTGAATATTATTCAGAATGTAACGATGGAAAGTTATTTTTAGACGAAATTTGATGATGCACACTTATGTAAGGAGTTGTATGTAATGGTAATAATACTCTCCCATTTATATGTTAGTTTGCGAAAAATAGTTACCCAAGAATAGAAATGTATTGATTTATCGCAAAAAGAGTATAACTTCGAAGTACATATGATGTGTATGTACTTCGTGTTTGAATAAGGTGTTCTTCGGACAGAAAGTTTGAGGAAGAACAACTGCGGTTTATGGGAAACTCTAAAGGATATTATTCAAAACTTCCTCTTTTTCTTTATAGATGGGAGCACAATGTAGTTATCTCATGGTCTAGTGCGTCGCGTAGATTGGCTTAGGATCCGAGAGAGCGGCGTCGAGGAAAAATGCTGCGGTAATTGCGTTCTTTTAAAGGAACGGTTTCTTAAAGAGGAAGAACGGTTGACTTGCTGAAGAACCACTCAAGCGGACATGACAATGAGTTAAGCTTATGAGGACCACAGTAAACACTTGAACGGTGGAGCAGGGACTCCTGCAACTTAATTGCCATCGTCCTTATCTCGGGAAAAAAGAAAAATACATTTGGGTTGCGTGTCTTAAGCGTCCGCTGGGGAGAGGTTTTAAGGGCTTTGCTCCCAAGCCATCGTTGGTTCTGCATATGGAATTGAGCGGATTGTGGCTCGCGAGCATTTGTATACATGGAGTGGCTCACCATGTGGTTCTATAGCTCGCTGCTTCCAAATAATTCTTCCCTAGTATCACTATACAGATAAGCTACGTGGTGTTTATTTTCAGAATTATTTTCATTTGTGTATATTAACGCATTTATTTTTTGAATTTAAATAAAATCTTTTTGAAATTCTGATATCGTATTCTTCCGAGCCCTAATGGTTCTGATTGGATACCACTTTCTTCGTCATTAATTTTGGATAATGCCGTCAAATAAACGGTCACAATTTTGATGACAAAAATCAAGAAAACTTATTGGATTCCAAAAACCGCTCCTTGAGGATGGCGTAGATTCAATTTGGACCACTTTTGCTATGCTATTGATATGCACCTATCCATTTTGCGAGTAAGCTGAGTTTCTGTAGTTCTAAGGATTTGTGTAACGAGCATTTCCTATTCTTGAACAGAACTGTCTTAATACTTTAAACTTCCTTATTCTCTTATCTTTGAATATCTCCTTAAGTTTCCTTCTCCATTCATCAAACCTCATTCGATCTGTCTCCTCCGTCGGATGATCCGTCTTCCTAAGTCTTCTAATCTTTCTCATGGAATATGAGACCCTCCTTATTATCCTAATTTTCATCACCTCCATTCTTCCCCTAGGGCCCAGTAAATGTAGTACCAGTTATTTTACGTATTTAACTGTGTTCTTCCTACATTTAGATTGTACTTTCTCTAACAATAAGTCTCGGTTCATTCTTTCTTTTAACCATTAAAATATTGTGTGTTTTTGCTGCTAAATCATGATCAATGGAATGTTTTTTTTTTTAATTTTCCTAATGGTGGTGGATGAAAAATGTATCTTTTGTTTATTTTAATCTCAGTCTTGCTCACGAACGTGGTAATGTGAATGTTTCTAAAGTTAGTGACGCTTACTAATGTACTTCATCTTTTTCCCTCCTCACTAAATTGCATATGGTTATGGAAAAGTAACGCAGTAAACTTCCACACTGTTTGTGGAAGTTTACTGTGTCATTTTTCGATAGCCTTATAATGTCTTTCCACGAATTACGGCCTGACATTTTTCTTGTTAATTGCATAGGTTCATGCTGCTTCATACTTAATGCATAGCTAACATACTGCCTTGATGAGGCAAATGTCAATTGGCTCTTACTCTTACTTCGTCAAATCAAAGCACTTGGAAGCTAAAGGGTTTGACGATCTCTCGAGACTGATTGTATTACCGATTAATTCTTCCTTTAACAAATCTTTCCCCGCTGACCAATTCTCTGCAGCGGGAGCGACCTCATGTCGTACCAGTCCGCCTTATGCTAATTGCTGTCGTTGCTCCTATTTTAGAGGGCATACACGTTTGAAAATGTCACCCCCTGCGTCTGGGTGTGAAAATTATGGAATCCTACTAAGCGTTATCCGTTACCGTAAAAGACTTTGGTCCGACGTTGTTCCTCTAATTAAAGGTAATTGAGTCTGCGTTCAACGCATCGGCGCGAGGGCACTATTTCGTCGGAATGGTTTTCGATTGAGAGGATTGGTTGCGGCAAATGGAATAAATCGGTGGAAATGGAGTCGAATCGAAGCACATTTCCAACAACACGCTGAACGGAATTAGGTACGACGGAAGCGAACGCATTTCTTTTTCCTCCCTTTTTATAGGTCCACAGTAGAGGTCTGCATGGGCCGGGCTCGGGCTGGGTAAGCAGGCAGTCCATCGGGCTCGGGCCGGGCTCGGGCCCATGAATAAATTTCCATAGGGTTTGCACGTAAATCTCATTTTTATCGCATGCAGGGTTTGTTTCTTTTGCAAAATTAATTTAGTAAAAGAAGTCGTACGAAGTCGCGAAAAGTACCAAAAGAAAGGAAATTGAATGAATACTTTTATATCTGTCGTGGAATATTGCTTTTTAATTTAATTGCCAGAACAGCGATTAAATAAACGAAACATTCCGGGAAAGTTTGAGGTTGTAAACAAAAAAA
This sequence comes from Sympetrum striolatum, assembly GCA_947579665.1. NCBI lineage: Eukaryota > Metazoa > Arthropoda > Insecta > Odonata > Libellulidae > Sympetrum > Sympetrum striolatum. The sequence goes on from OX388350.1 coordinate 3,299,251, forward strand.
TTCTTATGGACAACCAAAATGATAGTTGAATCAATAGTTAAGGTTTTCACCCTTAGAATAGGTAGTGCAGATCAACCCGATAGATGGGAGAACAATATTTTAAAGCGTCATTAGCAACCTAACCTTATTTATAGCAACGTATACTGCTAATATTGGAATTTTATTTAATGAGTAGAAACATAGAACCTATAAACCAAAACACTTCTACTAGGCATTTAATTATTCAGATAAGTTTTTATTATGTAAGTAGCATATGACGGAGCCTTTGTGCGACCGCCAGCCTTATCATATAATGTAAATTACAACAATTTAATAATAATAATAATAATGCCGTCTTTTTTATGGGTGAATTTTAGCCCATGAAGGCTATTCCTCCAATAAACCCCTTTTTATTAATTTTATTCCTTTTTTTGCATTTTTATTAATTTCTCTCTCTCTCTCTCTCTCACACACGCACACACACACTACATACACAGACGACCATTCCCTAACCGGAAAAATCCGATTAGCCGGGATTCGCGAAATTGCTGAAGAAGTAAAATAAATGCACTGTTTCTACCTTCGGGCCGGGCCGGGCTCGGGTTCGAAAATTTTTCCTACGTTCGGGCCGGGCTGGGCTCGTGCTCAACAACGGACGGGCCGGGCTTGGGTTGAAATTTTCGGCCCATGCAGACCTCTAGTCCACAGTAACATGATTTCCCTGTGCGACGAATACGTCTGATGGAGATATCTTCTCGTTGATATTCTTCATTCGATTTGAGTCAATCCGCGGACTTACCATCATCTCGTTTGTCTCCTCCATTCTTTGATGTCGATAGTCTTCTTTCTGCGAGTAATTCCAATTGTATTGCTCCGTAGAATCTCTCCACGAGTAAATAAGATATATTCTCCTAACTTTCGTTTCTGTTGAAATGGAATCTTTTCGGAATATAAACGAAAATGGAAAATTCTCTGATCTTAGAATCCTCACAAATTAAAAAAAATAGTTTTAAATTTGAAAACTAAGCGAATATTATTTGTAATGATCGAATCGGTTTTGATGTGTAACTATCACTAAACTCTAATTAATATAAATTGTATAAATAACCTTTTATTTGGGGTTGAATTAGGATTCTAACGATTATTCTTTTCTTTCAATTAATCCATCGTCAATTCAAAATATAATTCGTTAATTAGGAAGAATAGACTTGAAAAATTGAAAATGAAAGTAAAAACTATTTTAAAATAATAGTGAATAGGAAAAATGTGGTTATTGATTCAAAAAACGTGAGTCAAGCTTGGGAAAAACAATTTACAGCAGGAAAACAATCATGAAGAAAGGAATGTGAAAACCCCAAATATGAGGGTAGAAGAGAAAATTCTTAGTTTGGACTTATCCTCTGTAAAATTAAAAAAATAATTCTTTGTTACTCGACGAATCCGTGCTCTTGCAACAAATGGACATCTAAAATATTTTGAAAATTTTATTGAGAAAATATTCAGTATTTAGCTTGTGTGAATTGGTGGGAAATTTCATTCCAATTTAATGCAAATCAAGTGTTTCTTTACTCTTAGTTAAAATAACAACGCTTTGATATCTAATAAAATTTCAGATTCAATCCATTTCCTGCCTGTTTTGCTGTAATATTCGAAAAACAAAACGTTTTATATAAAATTCTACTTCTTTTCACTCTCTTCTTATTGTTTCTGTTATTTTACCTAGAAAACATATTTGAGGTTCGCTCGCTTTCTTTAGACTATCGTTCTAACAAATCAGTTTTATTATCATTCTGGACTCTGTAATCTTCATGTATCAGGCAATAGTGAGGCTCGCAGATGATATGAGAATAATTCTAAGACTAACTTACGAAAATTGGTACACAGTTTATCTTTCTGTCATTTATCAATGACCGAAATCGTTTTAAATTACATATTTGTTCAATATATAGGAAATTGTGTATTTCAGTTACTTTTGCACGTTTTTATCTATGTTCATGATTGTACTAAAGCAACTAAGGCAAGAAAAAGACTGAATAATGATATTTTCCTGGTCAATTATCATTAAATGCTATCAAATTGTAAGCCTTAAGATCGTCGTGCTGTATTTATCATTCTATCCTGGTCAATTCTCATTGAATGTTATAAAATTGTTAGACTTAAGGTCACCGTGCTGTATTTATCATTCTAAATTTAACGACATGCGTTTCTCTTCTTTCCAGGTGAGTCGTCCAATTTATCCAATATCTGGCAGAAGATGGATCATAATTCACTTAAGGTAGAGAACATGAGATCCAAATCCCGAGTCCTTAAATCGTGGGCGTGAATCCCTTGCCATCGAAGTATAGGTGACTTCTATTAAAAATATCTATTCCAAGAAATCTCGAGAGAGAGAGGAATTTCCCGTCTCCGGAGGTTACGTCGTTAAATCGACGCCGTTCTTTTCGGCGATAGAATGTGTCGCTTGGGAAGAAGAAAGGGCATCCTTTGAATTTATATCGCTGTACTCTTCAAATAACCTCTTGACGAGTTTATATCGGCCCGAGTTTATTTTGGTTTCATGGCCGAAACCCACATTCGATGGAATGTAATACGCTTCTTAATGACGCATGAATTCCGTAACTTTTTGAGGGCGTCATTCAGACTCCGCCGACGCTTTTTCTCGCTTAATGAAGGCAATAAAACAAATAACTATTCATTTTGTTGGTCTGCCTTTCGAGGCAGAAGATTATATTTCGATCAAAATTGTTCTTTGATGAAAATTGGAATTTTCGCTGTACGTTTGGGTCTTTGTTGACATTTTTTGGGGTGTAACACATCCTACTCCAGTACCACCGGAACACTCCTCGCATCTTCAATTAGGAGCCAATCTCGGGGATTTCAATAGAGAAGCTCTTCGATAATTTGGAGTGGCAGAGTACAAGTTGAAACTGCGGAGTTATAAATTTCCACACGATACTTGACCAATTCCGGCACAAGAAACTCAATGTGAGAGTATACGAGTAAATATTTGGAGTAAATAATACGTTTGGATCAAAGACAAAGTCTCGAATACACATTTATTTATTTCAAGAACTGCTAGAGAGAGGAGAAGTCTTTCGGGTACGTTCTACTTGTCCTTAACGTTCTTTTTTCTTTAAAGCCTGAAAGTAATCTTAAAGTAATACAATCGTATGGAGTACAGTATTTATATAAAGTAAAATGATCCTCGTTACTTCTCTCGTGAGAGCTGTCTCCTCGCTTCAGTTAAATATCATCGTTCCGAATTAAATTACCGAATATACGATAATATTCTTAATGCTATAATACTCGTATTGTCATGCAATGTAAACAGGTTATATACGCCAAAATATGAACGTAAAGCATACGTAAAGTTAAATGTTTTAATAAAGTTGAAGTTGATCCGTAATGGTATCTTTAATTCCATATCAATGGGAGCACTATTTTTATTTATACGGCCCTTTAATTATATTCTTTTTAAATTCAATACATCTGTTATTTTTTGCATTATTTTGCAATTATTATACCGATTATTGTGTCTACCTCCCTCCTTATAGTGATACTGTTTAGTAAAGCTAACTTCCATTTTTTCAGCTCGATCATGTCTACAAAATTCTTCAGATGCTCCGTATAGTAGTATAATATCTGGAAGTTTCCAAATAAAAAGTAAATTATAATCAATAGAAGAGCTTTAACTATGCGAAACGCATTTCTCGTCAACTAAAACCGGCTTATTAACGGTGGAAGAAGCTTGATTCCATGTGTGCGATTTCGATTACAAAAGCTAACGGAAGTGACTAGAGAGAGAGCATGCCACCCAGTCACAGTGCTCCAGTGACGCAAGCGCATTCGATGTAGACAATTGTAAACATTCTGTTGCATCGCTTTTGGTTGGCATTCTCATGTCTACGCATGAATGGGCCTAATGCGTCCATAGATCCTCTCATAGATTTTGGGATGCGTATTTTGGATTGCTCAATATGGCACTCGGATATTGAGGAATATATCGTACTTATTCAACATCAACGTATTATCCTTCAGGCGTTTCTAATCCTAGATTTGGAAACGTCAATGTTGAAGCGAGGATGCAGGAAGTTGGGTATTACCCGAACGATTTAGAAATTCATCTGGAATCAAGCCGAATCCCGAGCCTCGTTTGTCTGTATCTATGTATTAATACGTGAAGAGAAAACTTTGGATCCCTTTTTAAGGATATTGCGGGAACGGAGGAGTTTGAGATTCGGCATAGTTAAAGTTTATATGGAGAAGGAGGGCAGAAAGCTAAAATCATTGTCCAAATATCCTTGGTTCGACTCTGGACCAGTATAATCGTCTCTCATAAGAAATGCACGTAAATCTCGTTCTGATGGATTGCAGACATTTTTCTTTTGCAGAATTAGATCAGAAATAATGGTCGTAGGAAATTGAGATAAGTATCAAAAGAAAGGGAATTGAATAGAGACTCTTATATTGGTCATAGAATATAGTATTCGTGTCGAAATTACGAGAACTCTGGCAAAATGAACAAAAATGTTGTGCAATTTCTTCGTAGTAAACAAACCAGTCCCCCTGGCGACCAAGGCGATTGTTGAATCCGAGCTTATGCGTTTTCATATTAGAATACACGGTGATTTTATCTCTGAACCAAATTAACGGTAGGGACTCATTTCAGAAATTACGAAAAGAGGGCAATTAACCGAGATGCCAACAGTCGCTAACTGATTAATAAATAACGGATATAATTACGGCAATTTTACGGAATTGTTTCTGGAAATCAATCTAAAATTAAAAATGGCAACGAATTGTACCAAAAACTAAATAAAGCTACTAGCTGTAATTGTTTTTTTTTATTTTTCTAACATTAAAATTTTACATTTATCGAAGGGAATTAAGGCAAACAACACACTCTAATGACGTATTTGTACACGCTCTCAGCTGACGCAATAGAAAAATAATGAAATAAATTTTAAGCAATGATTATATAGGTATAATCTTTGACAAAATAACCTCAATAACGTTCAGACTTAAACATTATATGAATTATGGTTGAATTTCGACCACTGGGCGATCACTTGTAATTGTATAATATAGATTTAACAATCCTTCGTCCTCTTTTGATGACATTCAGTGTGATACGTCCGGGAATCGATCACTGATTCTCCCTGAAAGAACCCATCAGGAGACAGGGGAGAAGTCCGAATAATTAAACGTTGAAATGGAGCACTCTTTTTTCTGATTCGAGAAAGTTCTTAATTCCATAATGATTTAGTTGCTTATTTATTGCATCGGGTGTTGAGTTCGGCCATGCAAATATTGGCCGTCGATGGAATAATGCATTAGTGTAATTTGCAGCCCAAGATGAAAACATCGAAATCGAATTTCGAGATGGGGCATCAATAAAAACATCCAACCTAGGTGGCGTTGATTAATCATTCCCAGAATTCCGCCGAAAGGGTTGAAAATAAACTCCGGTGTTTACTTTGGTGGGAAAGCCCATAATCTCGATTCAAGAACAGTATTTGGACTCCAATCGAGATTTTTTTTCATCGATTGCTCTCTCGCGAAGAGATTTTTCGAAATTTGGTCCAACGGACGTTTTGTGAAACTCATCTTCGCCCTCTTAATGGACTGCTCTTCGAAGGGAAAATCATACTTCGGCACGAATATCAACGAAGAGTTCGGAATTCCAGTGATTTCGGACCGTTTGCAGGGATTCCTGGAAAAGATTATAAAGATTATCGGTAGGGAAATTCGATAATGCTCCAAAGCGAAAAGCTCTTTCTGCCCTTAATGATTATGTTCTCGACTTCTGCATCCGTTTTTCGGTTACCTTTGATGAAGTCCACTCTTTGATTTGATCTTTGGGTGAAATTGATACTAAAATACGCCGTTCGTACATCTAACCGAGCAGTCCATTATTGGGGTAAAAATATTAAGGACGAGTGAGCTTGAGGTTGACAGGTACAGGTGGAGTAGTGGGCTGCTTGGTAGGGTGATGCACGGTGAGGACTTGTCCCCGGGACCGCTATGGTAGACGTGAAGGCCTACTGGGAACCCTGTAAAAACTTGTATTATGGGGAAGGGAAGGATAAATTTGTGAATATATGTATTTATTTGTAATTAAAAATGTAGATGGGATTTATAATTATTATGTGTATACATGTATATGTGTTGCCACAATTAGTCCACTTGTAGAATTTTTACAATATTAATAATATGAGTTCTGCTGAAATTCATGTCGGACATTCGTAATTTAATGCTTTGCACCTTAGATCAGTGGATTCTTCTGGAGGCGGAATATTGATGCGTGCTAGTCAATAATATTTATTATTTAAAAGGATTTAATTGGGATATTTATGTTTCCAGTAAATAAGTAACCATTATAAATGGTGGAGGGATTTAGAATTTAACCAGCTTGAACAGATACTTTACACACCTGTTCATGAAGAAGACTGCTAATCATTTCCATTGAGTCAATTCTCTCGTTTGGTATTTTGTCTTTGCTAACTAACATAAACCTTTCGAAAGAAAAAGCCTTGCAAGTGCTTTTATAAATGATCCGTTATTTGTTTTCTTTGAATGCTTCTTAGATCATCCTGCATTGCATTCGTGTGGTGTCCCACTGCCCTGGTTTGGCCCCTGTTCGATTAGATTCTAAGTTTGCGATCGTATGCATAGGATTCGTATCGAGTTATATGGGAATTGCCCGACATCGCACGAGTGACCTTTCCTCGCTGCATCTCCAAATGCTTGCGACGCCCCCGCTTTCCTATCGTCCCAAGTTTCCGACTCAATGGAAATGCAAACGAAAATGAATTATAGTCGACTGTGATCTAAACGAAAGGCGTATTCATCCACCACGTATGTTAATGCATTAGGAAAATAGCCACTTTTCAATCGAATCGGAGTCGGATGATCGCTTGGCTATAAACGAATTATTGAAAACAAGAATGCTTCTCATTTCACCAAAATAAATTTTACTGTAAAATAACTAAGGGGTCGTACACAAATTTAGTAACGCTATGTTCTCCAATTTGCGACCCCCCCCCCTCTCCCCCATGTAACAGGACCGTAATGCCAGGTAAGACGCTCTCCCCGCTCCGTTATGTAACAAGTGCTTCGTGAAAAGTTTTGGGCTTATATTCTGGAAAGAAAGATTTTTAGTACTCAATAATAATTCACTTTTTAATAAACAATTTCAATTTTAATGGCCTTTCATACATTTCACCTAGATTGGATGCCATGACATGTTGATAATTAGCACAAAACACAGACAATGGAATATCCTCCGCTTGCACTCTGACTGCTGTTCGACGCTCGTTCGGATCAGAGCTGCCAACTCTCCCCGGCGCGCGAGTTTTAAATTCAAACTTTGGACATGCAGAAATTTGATATTTTTTGCAATTATTAAACCATGACGTAACGCAAACCTTGGCCCCCTCCCCCCACGTACCAGGAACATAACGCCTCCCCCCAAATTGCATTACGTAATTTGTGTACGGCCCGTAATCAATACCCCTGCTAAGAAAATGACTGACGAGAATTAGTTTATACAGAATTTTTCCATGAAAATTCACCAGAATTGCTATTAAATTTTTTCATAAAATCTGTAGATATTCCAATCTACTATTTAATTTTCTTATTCTATTATTTTATTTATATTATTTTTCGTTCGCCTGAATTCGTTATTTTCCAGTTTCGTTCAAAGTGTTCTCGATACTGTTTATGTGTGCTTGATAAACAGCTTTAATTGGAAAAACACTGAAGCAACCAAATCAACCTAAATTTAGTGTAAAACAGACTATGCTTAATAAAACAGTACTATGTAATTGCTGTTAGTATATTAACGTAAAAGTTGGTACGTTACACGTGGTACGTGGTTTTCACGTTAAAGTTGGTAAAATTTCATGCCAGAAGCCATTAAACGAGATTAAATCTCGTTAAATGGCTTATTTTGCATAGTTTTATTTGTATTGGGTTGAGCACGATGGCTTATCACATCTTCATAGATGATAATTATCTGTATATTAATGTTCAGATAAATCAGTGAGAAGCATTATTGGAGGATATTCCCATCAGATGCAAATGCTTTATGCAATAATAAGTTCGATCGAGCAATTTTCATGGAAATGCTCTTCTATTGCCTAAGGCAGTCTTAAGGAAGAGGCATTGAATTATACTTTGCGACAGTTCTTCTTTCGGCCTGAGTGAATTTTTGTAAATCTGAAGCGTTTCAAGTGATGGAGGCACTTTATTCGTCTGTAAAACATCTTCAGGTTCTCACTGACGATTGCAGAAACCAGCTGTTTCCTAAAGTGGACGCTCTCAGAGTCCTGGAAATCGCTGCAGCGGCGACCTTTCTATTTCTATTGAAAGAATGTCAAGTCCAGTCTCTGCGAGTGGGTGCGAATACATACATGTTTGCATGAACATATTTTTACGTATAATGGGCATAGAGATTCGATTTTGAACGGGAAAAAGTAGCAAAACTTTCCTTTCTTTTGCGGTGATAACGTAGAAGGTTTTAAAATCCACTCCAAGAATGGACCTGCTGAGAAGATGGCTTCCCTTCGGAAAGTTCAGAGAGGATAAGAGAGGAAAAACCGTCTAATGGTTGGTAAATCCCGTATAAATTCCCTCTGCCCAATTTTGTAGAATGTGACTCTATAGCACCCTTTCTAAATTACTATTTGTCTTTCACGATAGGCTAATGCGTGAGTAAACTCTTCCCCGGAAGAGGGTTCGTTGGTACGAAATTTTTAGGATCGTATAAAACTTCTCGGCACCACGTAGTTTCCTGTTGTAACTATCCTTTCCCTCGATAGCTATAAAGTTTGAAAACCAACCGAATTTTCTAAATCTTGTATCTAATAAATTTCACTTGCCTTGGGCTACTCTGGAATCGTTGTTCTTCAATAAAAAATAACGTTTTGCGTTCATCCAGAAGTTTGAGAATTCTTGAAAGAAGTTACATATTATTTAATATACAGGAAATAACAAATTAACCTTCTCATCTCTCTTCGCGGCAGCGCAAAACAATCACCGTCTTTGGATTTAGTATGATTACGTAACATATTCACCAGCACCATGTTTAAATGAAGTATTTGAGCATAATTTGTGAATACATTATGTTGTAAGCTAAAAACTTCATTTTCGAATCATCTCGAAGGTTTTTATCGAATATTCAAGCCTTTGCAATCAGCAAAAATATGTTGACCGTATTTTACTTTGTTTTGTAGTTTTACAGAGGCATAAATGGTGACATTTATTCATAGATTTACCAGAACCTCGGAATACAAGAAGGGGGAAGGCTCTCAATAATCTTGCTAGCGTTGGAATTCGCGAATATGTGTTTACTTTGATTTGAGTTTCCAGTTTAATACGGTGATTTTAATACCTCCGAGAATTGAGTTTTATGTTATCCTTTAATTTAATTTTATCAATTTATAAAATGCTGTGATTCTTTACATGAAAATCGATTTAGAAAAGTTGCTGTAAAGTTATTAATTACAAAAACTCAAAGAAACTATCGAATAAGTTTGCGTAGGAATCTTAAATTTGAAAAAGAATCTCTTGAAAATTATTCTCAACACCCAGATAATAATACCATATATTGCGTAGATTATGTCGCAACATTTTGAATTTCAGAATGATTTAAGAACACGTGAATTTGCAATTGTTTAGTTCTCGGATGTTTGGTGTTGAGTGTACCTAGCTCCACATGTGGAAGGAAGGAAAACTAACTCCTAATGATCCTGATTTATATTTATCTGTCATAACCATGTTTGACATTGCCATCATCTTATTCGCACGGCACTTTTTCCACCAGAATTTTGATGCGAGAAAATATCTCATCTATAGGCAGTGCTGTATAGCTGTTTTCAGATTTCTGTATTAAGTTTTCAGAATCACTCCCATTAATATAGAATAAATATTATGTTTTTTACCAAGGAAATTCAAAAAATTCATTTTACTATTCTGTCAAAAAGTACCGTACTGTTACAGTGAAGTAGTGCTGCGCGGATACAGACTTGTGGAAATTTCAATTAAGCTCTCAAAAGGTCGTATATCTTACGAAATTATGGCCCATTTCGTGTGCCATTGATGGAGCCACAAAGTGGTTCGTAATGCGCGACGTAAACTTAACGGCATCGGCACTTGAGCTGATGTATCTGAAAATTTGCCCCTTTACGATTTCCCACTGCGTTCCCCACGTTTCGATCATCGAGTTGGGGGAAATCGTATTGTCCTAGAATAGCGAGGTAAACTTTTCATTCAATTTTCGTTTATGGGCATCGCAGTTGGTGTTAACGAACTAGGGAGCGAGCACCTGACCAGGGCTTGGAAATGCCCTCGAGAAAGAGCTTCTAGAGAAGGTATCGAATCGCGATGGTTCCGGTTCGATAAAAATACTTATTTAAGCGGCGATTTCATTCAGCATCCGTTGAAATAGACGATTAAACCTCTTATTTCCTACCACTAAATAACATTACATTCTAAAAGGTTTTCATTATCAAAATCTTGCCTCTATCGCAGTACATTTAAAAAATGTTAGAATGAAAAGATAATATTGAATAAATTAATATGAAATTGTAAATGGCGCGTATGGATGAATGAATATGTATTAGGTAATGGTGAAATTGAAGCTATTGTTAGTCTGTAGGTAGTCTCTTTTAAACATTTTTGATAAAATATTCTTTGTTGTTATGTAAAAACCTATATTCTTGTGTATCGAAATTTAGAAGAAATATTTTTCTTTGTTTTTTAATTTTTTCCAGGTATAAGACATTTATTTTTCTGTTCGAATTATTACTCCAGCAATAATAATTTTTTGTCTGTTTAGTTTTTCGCTTCGAAACTTCTACCCGCTTCTATAGTGCTTCGTTTGATAGTGACTCCGAAACTTATATTGCGCTCCATTTAGTTTTGTATTATGAAATCTGATCATTTATAATGAAATGTAACCAAACTAAAACGTCTATAGTTTAATATTTGAATATAAATACGATATTCCCAAGGATTCTTTCCGGCAGCTCTGTTCATTCAATTTGTTTGGAAATTACGAGGTTTGTGCTGCCCATTTTAATTTCAAAGGATTTTCATACTTTTCTTTTCCGATTGAATATGTTCACACACTCACAAATACATTCAATGTTAGTTAATATCATTAATGATTGTGTCTTAATTGAGCGGAAATAAGTCTTAAAACTCAACAAAATTCTGCAATTAACCTTTGAATGGCCATGCAAAAACCAGGATTCAAACCCGTGGCTTCCGGGTTGCGAGCCCCGAAAAGTATTTTCGGTGAAACGAGTTTAGTCTAGTAGCAAAAAAGCGGAGACGTCTGGAACTAGAAAGGTATTCCCTCTGATTGATACGGTGGATGAAGAAGGTTTTATTTGCTTTCCATTAGAGTCTGCGAGGAAAGCGGCAATGGATCGCGACTGGATTGAATGGATGAAAAAATAAAGGAGACGGCGAGAATATTCAAAGGTTACTTCCAAGGGTTCGTGCGACAGATGTGGGGCGCCCTGGAGATGGATCACGATGGAACTCATCTGCGCCGCGTACGCCTTTAATTCATTCCGCGCAGCGTGATAGAATGAAGTATGATCGTACGCGTTATTTACTCTGATAACGCGTCACTATTTGCGGATGACAAATCGCCGTTAAGACTCTTTCAGCAGCGGTCCTTAAAATTCACCACCTCTCGATGCCTTTTTCACCCCTCCCCCTATGCCTTTTTCACCCCTCCCCCTATGCCTTTTCACCCCTCCCCCTATGCCTTTTTCACCCCTCCCCCTATGCCTTTTTCACCCCTCCCCCTATGCCTTTTACCCCATTGCCATCTATTCCCTCATTTCGCGACCGCGAGCGATTTTGGCACCGACACAAAAGTTTCTCGGAATCAATTTCTACCTCGGATTCCTCTCGCCAGAGGACTCTGAAAATAGTTCCAATTGACTATTATCGAGGTTTCGATAAATAAGGTGGAGCCCCTGAAGAACCGCCGCAAACTACTTCTTTATTACCTCATTTCTCTCCTTTTCCCAAACCTTTTCGCACTTCTCCGCTACTCCGGATTTTATCCTTCTTCACATTCTTCGGTACATTAGCCTCTTGTTTTGGTCCTTCGTCTACCAAATATCAATCAATGGTTTGCAATCACTAACTCAGCTTAACCTATATTGAAAATTCTCATTTATCAATATAATATCGAAGAAAGATAATTTTATCCTATTATGACTCTGTGCTAACATATTCGCTCACTACTATTTTCAGTTTGATTGTAAACTAAATTTGTCTTTGTAATTTTAGTTTTAATAATCATTATGTTTCGTAGAATTTTCAAAGTACTCTTCGCAAGGGTTTGTCCTCACGTGTTTGTTTTTCCATGAACAAAGTTATTTTTATGCCTGCAGAGATGTTTCGTCGTTTATTTATTTTAGTTTAAACAGTCATTATTTACATATCAACTAATATATGTACAACCGTTGTTCTCTCGTTAGATAGGTTTGCCTCGCTCATTCGTAGTACTCCAAATTCTTCTGTTTTCCCATAAAACCCTTCAACTCATCCATCAAACGCATAAATTCATCTTTTTTAGTATTCCCTTAGTTCCTTAAATATGCGTTTATCTATTCGGCATTTTATTCACAACGTTTAGCCAACTTTTTCTCGGTATTCCTCACCCTTTTAAACCATTCATACACCATTTTTAGCATTCTGATTCCATACACATTTTCCAAATTAATGTATAACACTCTTTTCCTACGAAACCTCTCGTTGACTGCATCCCGCTCTTTTTCCGACACTCGATCTTTCCTTAAGCTCCTCAGATTTACTCCTAGAATAATTTATTGCATCAATTAATGATAATTACTTTTATATCTTCCCCATTTACTTACCCATTTTCATACCCAATTCGTAAACACATAGCTTTCGAAATAATTCAATCTTGACGTATTTCCACAAGATATCGCCAGAGACTGTGAATTTTATTTTAGGAGTATACTCTTCAAGTACACACATATTCAGCCATTTTCACCTCTTCCGGAATTAACTCACGTTTAATTATTGTTCACTCTGATTCCTACATTATCGTCCGCCTCAGCATCTCTCTATGTATCCATTATTGTTCAATTCACTCAGTCAAACAATATTTGTAAATTTGTGTTTTAATTCCTTTCACCTTAACGATCCTTATTTTATTGGATGCGATTGCAGTCTAATCATTATCAAACTCGCCATAGCAATTGTTTTGCTTTTTTTGCATTATTTTTCGATGGATTCTCTGACTATAGCTGCCTTTTACCTCTCCCCTCGTTTGCAAATATATATTGCGTTATCGAGTCGCAGTTCAAATCGATCCAAAGTTTAGCTTCGTTAGCGTTGCGTTCACTAATTACCAACACCTTGTTTCACGGAAGCCGTTTAATTAGAGTATCCTGGTTTTAATTTTGAATGAACTGGATTTGCATCAAAGTGTTCTGAAAAACTAAGGGAAAATACAGCTCCTTTAAATTCAACATTTGTCAGTGCACCACCGCTACGCAACCAATTTAAACCTTTTATTAGTTTTTATCATTTTTAAGTACGTCAATTGATGTAAATTTATTTTTCATTGATGTTTGTCACATTGTAAACATTTACAGGACATAGTTTATCCCAAATTGCATTCATATTTTTTGGTTTTAGGTAATACGGAGCGCAAAATTCAAACCTTTGAAAGAACGTAAGAACGCGTAAAATCCAAGGCAAGTCAAGCGATGCCATTTTAATTCAATGGGTATTCTTACACACATACGGCACATTTGATGACTTCCATATGAAAATACCGGGACAACGGCAGTTAAACTAGGGATCGTCCCGTTTAGTTCTCCCTTAGTTGCTTAATCCCTTTCCCCTTAATTCAGATAACAATATCCATGGCCATTTCTGCGGCCCTTTTATCGACGGCGAGGTCTTCGATCCGAAAAAGGGCTGCGCCTCGGCTGATATCTTTTAGAAAAGCCTCAGATATTAACTCCGTCTCGTGCGCACCAGTTTATCTGCCGTCGAAGGCTTCCGGTGTCGCGCCATCATCGGAATCTGCGAATCCGTCGCACCATCTTAATATCATCTTCGAGCCGCCATTCAGACCCCTGAGGAATCTTTTCAGGGCGCTATTGCACGTACCGTAGTGCGCATTTTTATACCAAAACATACGAATACGTAGGGACGATCTATGAGCATTTAGTTTGTATTTATTTAACTTTTTGCTACATCTTTTTATTCTTGCTGAAGAGGTCATATTCATCGTATTACGATGAATATGAGTTTAAATCAATGTGGATTTCGGAATGGACAATCCTACAAAATATGCCATAGTGACTTATTATTATACCTTGTGACCTTTACTTTCCCAATCGCTTAGCATTAAAATTTTCCGAAGTATTGGCATTGATAAAAAATCTGATGTGGCCAGCACATGACTTTCTTCATGTATAAGATGTAAATATTTATCTACGATAGTATTTTCGAACTCAATATTCAATCTAAACTTGGAAGATAAATGATTAATTTATATTATATTATCTTTTACGTCACAAACATTATAAAAAATGTTTTTCGGGACACGTTCGATGAAAAACTATGAAATTGGCATTTCGCTCACAGTGCCCAGAGCGCTCACAAAGTACATAATCAGCAACTTCCGGTTTATCAGTATTTCATGAATAACTCCTAAAAAAATAATTCAATAAAGAATCCTGAGTCAAGCAAATGAGTTGTAAATATCAGCTGCAAAATTTTCTATGAGTACTAACATAAACTCAAAGGTAGCATTTCGGATTTTTTTCCCTCGTACATGCATTTTCTTCCCTCGAAAATGCAATATAAATACATGGGGTAAAACTTAGCATGTAATATAATTTTCGAAACAATTATGAACTTGGTCGTGCAAGATGGCAAATTTAATACTAAATTTCCAGTAATTCAGACTTGAAATTCCAAATTTTGGAAAACCATTTACTTAAATTTGAATTTTACTGCTATTCTTACCAGATCTTCAAATTATTAGAATGCTGCATTTTGTTTTTTGGAGCTAATGCTTGCTGATTGATACCATTTCAACCAACGGTTTCACCTAAGACTTTGAACACAGTATATATCAAACACTACCTCTTGATACGAAATACACTTCGCGGAATGTTAAAAGTAAACATCTTTTATCCTTCCTCAGACTAAAGAGCAGAACGCGTCTAAAATTTGTGTCACAGATTTCGCCATTCCCGTCAAGTTCTCACAGTTTTGTGAATCCGCATTTTCGAAGTGCCATTTGGAAATGGAAATGAAAGAACGTGAGCTTTTCCTCGGAAAAGAGCTTAAAATAAGCGATTTTAAGGAAACAAAACGACACTGCTTTTAACAGTGGAAATGTCTCAGAAGGAACACTTCTTTCGCTCTCCGTGTTTCCGCAGAAGAAACGAATTTCTCTGAGGCGTAAATTAATAGAATTGCAAATCTGCATTTTCATTAGTCTAATAAAGTGTTTTCCATCGTTTATCTGTCGTTCTTCCTTCTACTGAAGAAGAGAGTTTCCATTATCCTGAATTTGATTTAGGTAGGGCACTCGTATCTGCGACTAACAGTTCAATTTTATTATCTCCTCCAAATAAATCCATAACCTTTAGACTTACAGATTGATTAATTTTTGTGAATTTTCAATGTCTGATTTTTTTCATCGAATCTGTTTAAATACTTGAAATTAATAGGTCACAAAACCAATTACAAAAAGCTATCTCCAAGTTATACTGTTGGTGACTTTGAGCAGCAGAACCTATCAGTAATGTTACTAATACCCACTGTATCGTGGTTGCAATTTTTCTAAGTATCGCGGAATATGTCGCCTCACTTTAGTCTTTATCTGGATCTCGGAATTTGATCATAATGCTCTTTGATGATGAGTGAAATGAGGGGAATTCGAACCCAAGTCTGCGTAGACATACTTTCATTTAAGTGATGTATACGGAGTCTAAATCCATTTCCGATGGAAAGGAATATTCAATACTTTTAATCATCAAATGTAATGATCTAGAAGTGAAATATCTAAATGAATATCAAAAAGTCAGTTGGTAATATTATTATCATAAAATCATGAATTATGTCATGAATCACAAAATACTTCGATTCTCGATAATTGGAGGGAATGCCTGATTTAGGAATTTATTTTTCCTTTGGATTTTGTTCTCATTGAGTAATCACTAATCAATTATTTCCTATTTTCTAGTTTGTTACGGAGAACAAAATGTGTATTTTTTACGAACGGGATTCCATCGCTCAACCCATCGGTATTTTAAAGAAAAGTAAATCCTAGATTTAGCATAAAAAGGATTGTCTCTATGTATAAATAAAATTAGATAATTTTGGTACATCTATTGGCAGATATAAAATGGTTGAACACTAAAAAAATTAAAAGAAGACACATTTTCCATTTACCTGTTCCGATTAATAAAGAGGGTATTAAAAAGAATCGTTTCATTCATCAAAAAATAAAGTGGCCGAAGTATGCTTTAAGTAGTTCTACTCAATGAGAATATTTAAACACTCAGAATGGATTTACTACCTTCTGTATTCAAACTTCTATTCAGTTCCCTCAAAACTTCCTTCAGATGCAGGAATACTGAGCATTTCAACGAAGCTCAAATGACATATTCGTCCTTCTTTTGTCAATGGCAGAACATCAACGAAGGAATCAGTGCAGAGATGAATGACGGAGAAAGTTGAAGGTGTTTCCCATCGGTCACGAGTAATCCCATCACCACACCCCAAAATCCCTGTGAGGGATCGATCATTTTGGTACCTGCCCCTCCCCTGGAAAAAATAAACTCTTCTTCTATCACGAATGAATATTATCACAAAAAACCTTATATTATGATGTACGCTCTTTTAATCTGACGCACAAACACTTAGTTACAGATGTCTAGAAACACAGTGAGAGAGCTCTTAGATACAATACTCTTAGGATGTTATCTAATGATAGATGTATTACGAAGATACCTTGTAAAAATAAATGGAGAGGATTAAGTTCAATCGTGAAATGCTTCTCTAGAAATTTTAATCTAAACTCCTTTTTATTCATAGCCAATTGGTGGGCCTACAGAGTCCTCAAGGAGATACAAACCCATCCTTGATCGTCAATACCTAGTTTTGATTTCATGAATTTCAAAACTTTCCTACGTTCCAAACATAATTATGGTTTCAGCCGTAGGGTATAGGCATCTTGGCTGGTTAAATATATCAATAGGAAATTTGGTGCGGGAGTATTGCGATGGTTATTGAAAAGTTCTTCAATATGAATGGACGATAATAATATAAATATACGATTTTCTAAGCTATATAAATATCGAATTGAATATTTTCCTTTTATTTCCTTTTATAAGACATTCGTTCAAGAAAATCAGATGTACATTATGGAAATGGTGCAAATTGATATAATACTGACTCATTGAATTTCTGATGGAAAGATCCTACCTTAAGTCAAAACTTTGACTTTTTTCAAGATACTTAGCATATTGTGAAATTTTCGTAGTCAATAATCATCACATTGCTGGGAAATTAAACTATTCAGTAGCAGCTTATAGGGATTCGTTCTTTTCGAATCGGGTGAAACAAGAGTGCAAATTTCAGCACTAAATGCCAATAGCTAAAAAAAAGTTAAGTTTGTTGGAAGTTCTGTCTCCATGGCAGCGTGTTTTTACTTTCTCCATATACGAAGTATAGAGAAAGTATTGTTTTCATGAAAAAAATCGACTACGAGATTTCAACGGAAATACATGTTTTGGGGTCCCTAGAACACGTTTTGACCATTTTCGGAATGATGTCCGTGTGTATGTGTGTGTGTGTGTGTGTGTGTGTGTGTGTATGTGTGTGTGTGATAGTGGGCGCTCTAACGTAAAAACTAGAGGTCGTATCAATACCAAACTTGATATATAGTACTGTTTTGTGTGCTGTCAGAATTGATTAGTTTTTGAAGTAAATCGGTTCACCGGAAGTCGAGCATTATTCAACAAAGCTCATTTCCGGTTTTCAAAATATCTCCCTAAATATGATATATACGTGTATTGTATTTCTTATAAAAGTTTTTGATAATGTATTCTTCTATAACTTTTGTATTTAACATAGTTTTGTATCACCGGTTGATTAGGAGTTATTCGTGAAATACCGATAAACCGGAAGAAGATGATTATGTACTTTGTGGGCGCTCTAACATGAAAACCATTAGTTGGATCGACACCTTATTTCATATATAGTATTTTGGTTGGTGTTTTTAGAGTTGATTAGTTTTTGGAGTAAATCGGTACACCGGAAGTTGAGCTTCATTCTTAAAAGCTCATTTCCGGTTTTCAAAATATCTCCATAAATATGATATTTAGGTATATACTATTATTTATAAAAGTTTTAGAAAATGTTATATACTATGACTTTTGTGTGAAATATATTTTTGTATCACTGATTGTGTAGGAGTTATTTGTGAAATACTGATAAACCGGAAGTTGCTGATTATGTACGTTGTGATCGCTCTTGGCGCTGGGGCGAAGGGCCACTTCACCGTTTTTCTTCGAAAATGTGCCGAGAAACATTATTTATAATTTTTGTGACGTAAAAGATAATACAAAAGAAATTAAGCACTTATCTTCCAAGTTTAGATTGAATATAGAGTTCGAAATTAATGTCGTAGGTTAATATTTACATCTTATTTATGGAGAAAGTCATGTGCTGGCCAAATCAGATTTTTAGATATGCAATTACGACGTGTCTTTTTGTTTAAACTGCACTCCTTTTTTCCACTCCCCGTATCCGTGCTCTTTTTTATGACAATAACGTCGGATAATAACAAAAAATCCCCTCTACCGATTCCTGTCTGTTCCCATCGATCAAACCATTCGGAATCAAACCACCGTCAGCGCGCTCTGTCGGCCGATCGCCGAACGAACAAAAATCCGCCATCACCGATTTCCCCCTTTGGGCCGAAAAAGCCCTTCGGATCAAAAAAGCGTGTTTTTGGCCGTTTCGAGAACATTACGAGCGTGTAAAAGGTTATACGTTGCCGTGGGAGTGACAGTTGATTGAGCGGGTTCTATATCCCTTGCGCTATTGGCTCCGATATTGATACGAGTAGAATCTGCAATGGCGAACACATTTGGGTGTGCGCGCAGTCGAATTATCATTCTTCGGAGGGACGCAACCGGAATTTGATCACTTTTGCACAAATGGATTTCGCCAACGACGCCATTCGACCGCGTGTTCGCGTTTGCGTAGCACGTGTCAAAAACGCGTTTGCGAAATTACCGGCGGAAAAATAGTCGAACATCGTGGCTTTCGGCTGATGCTCCGCTTTAGGGCGGTTTCAGAAATGTATCCGTTCTTGAATTTATCGCCATTTTATATTTTTATAAAGCCCATTGGCCGATTTAGCCATTTTATCGCTGATTTTCCCCTTCCTTTAGCCACCTTTTTCCTGTTACATCTAGTCTACCGCCACGCAGACCATCTATGAAGACATTTTTTACTCATTTCTTACATCAAAATAGTGCTACTGTAGCGAATTAAATACTTAAAATTTAAACTACGAAAAAATTGCCTATCATCTGAACTGACATTGTATTCATGAAAGCTAATTTATTCTTTTTACATACTTCAATATAATTTATAGTTTAAGTCTATCTGATTATTTTCTCTATAATCCTTTTAGTTTCTTCAGGGTTTCGCTTGCGATTCATGAAAATATTTACATCTCTGAGGGTGACAAGGGCAAATAACATTCATATTAGGTTACATTGACTCTCTCATGTCAACATTTGAGGCATTAAAGTATTGCAATTGATCTGTTCATTTAGTTGGTTTATTATGCTGTTAATGCTGCGTGATATTTTTATATACTATTCTTCCTTAAGGTTATGAGGACTGGCGAACGATAGGTATTAATGTCCAAAAGTTATGCTCTTCTGTTTGTGTTATATTCTAAATAAAAGCGACTTTTTACTAATGCTGGTTATTTTAAACTATGCTCAAAATTCAGTTATTTCTTTTACTGCGGAAGAAAAATATGCTGAGGTGCCAATTTACACACGTATTGTGTAAATTGGCGAATTTGTACGATGATTATCGTTTTTATGAGCACTAATGCTTTGATCATTTATTCTCGAGGCAGGTACATGCTGAAAATTAATGAATAATTTAATATAATGATTATTTGTGCGCTGTAGCAGCAATAAAGTGTAATGAACATTCTTCTTATAGGTAGGGAAACTTGGAGGTTTTCTCACTGTGATTCAAACCAAAATCCTCTGAAATGAGAAATAATCTTGGATATTTATGATTCCGTTCCTATAGAAGAAAGTTCTAAAGAAATAAAATTTGGAACACGGTTGATAACGAATTAGAGTTTAAATATCTCCAATAGCCGTCTTTGTCGGCGTGGCTCGCCCCATTCACCAGTGAGAAAACAAGAGAGGAAACCGCACTTTAATAACACTCGATGCACATTTCGAAAGCAACGCTTTCTTCTTCAAGGGTGATACGGAATAGGCGAATTAAAGTTCGGTGTCCTCTCTTGTTTTCTCCGAATACCGGTGAATGAGGCGAGTAACGCCGACAAAGACGGCTATTGGAGATTTTTAAACTTTAATTTCGTTCTAAGAATTTATTTATTTTCGTTTTGAGTTTAGCTTTGGCCTAGTAAAAACTCCGCATTCTGGTTTTATGCCTGTTTATTCCTGCAAAATCCGTGGAATCGGTTGTAACCGGTTTAGAGATAATTAAAATATGTCATTCATATCTGAACTTTGTCTATGGAGATACGAGTGACCCTTGAACATGATTTGTGAACACTGTTTCTATGGTTAACTGTTATTTGTAATCAGATTGGGAACTGATTTTCAGAAGATTCGGAACCGTTTTCGTTTCTTAGTGAGGGTTCATAAAGTTCATTAATATCTCTGTTGATTCGAATCCCTGAGAACTGACAGTCCTTTTCGTCTTCGTGTTCAGTTCAGGTTCGATGCCCTTCTTTTTATTTAGTCGTTTTATTTTGAGAATAAATTTAAATAGTTTTCCTACATTGACTCAAACCTCCGAAATAATTAATGCCCTCCGATTTTCCTAGTATAAGTATTCACTAAGCATAAGTACAAGGCGCGCACGAATGTTGTTTCGCATTTCGGAGAGATCATCTTATCGCTGCCGGAATAACCTCCCATCTCATGGAGCTTTCCACTTTTATTATCCAGCCTATTTCTTTTTCCAAAGCCTTTTCCTTGTAATCCGCCAATTCCAAGTGACAGTCGATACTCTTTTTTATTTTCTTCGTAAATACAAACCGTTCTTCGGCTTTTACGTGCTTCCAGACACACGAATCGAATTCACCACCTCTTTCATCCTGTTATTTTTACGCCTTCTTTTCCTTATAATTGTAGCTTTCTCCTCTCTCCTAAGACCTTCGTGCTACTTAATCAATGCCGATAATCGAATTCCTCTTACTCGAGGCAATGAGAGTTTATTTTTTTGGTTCCTCTCTTTCTATGTTCCTAAAATACTTAATTCTTGCGAATATGTCCACTGATTATGAAGAGGGACTCCCAATAGATCCCCAACATTTTTATCTCTTTTATACAAGTATAGGAATTGCTTTCTTATTTAGTGAAATTTTATAGCTTTCATTGAAATTTCAGATTATTAACCCTTCTACGTACAAAACTCGACATGCGTGTGGCTCGCCTTCAAGGATATCTTCTTATAATGAGAACCAAATACACCAATTTGCTTTTGAAAATCTTGCTACAAGTACCCTGATATAAAACTAACCCTTGGAAAAATATCGCTATAAAGTAATTAAAATAAAAGGACTACTAATAGATTTTATAAATAAAGTTCAGATATTTCTTTATTAATAATATAATTTATGCCTTTTATCAATTGAACGCAATACTATTTTCATGTATAAATAACTCAAGCATGCAATACTGTTAGTAGAAGAGTCTGTAAGAAGTAAATCATGCTAGGTAGATAAAGATCTCGATGCCGCAGAAATAGTAATAAGTTCCTAAATAAAGAAAAAATACATTGATTTAACTATAAAATAGCGTACTTAGTAGTTTCTGTTCTTCGTGGTTAGTTCAAATTTAACTATTTAGTACGTAAAAATATGGGATTGTTTCAACTTGATTCCTTAACCCTTTATGTCATATTTTGTCTTTGTCTTCTACTCATGATGAAGTTACGATTCGTGATTAACCTCAATATGGGTGACATGCAAAGAAAATTTCATGCAGACAATTTATAACGTGTAAATTTTCGAGAACTAAATTTTTCTAATAAGTAATTAAATTCTGTTTTAAGGATGTCACATTTTTTACCGACGGAAATGGGCCTTTTCCATCTACTTTTGCATCTACTAGACCTATTGTTTTGGGATGACCCATTTTTGCGCGTGACCTACTTTACGGCGGCCCATCTCCGTCGCAACGGACTGTTTTGGTCCAGCAAATAAGAAGGCTGAAAGAACCGGAGTGCAGTTTAAAAATTAAAGTGCTCGAAAAAATAAAACTGGACAGGTATGAGGAATTAATACTTGCACGATCCTAAAATATGGCTTTTGTGCTCACGGAACCTTTGTTCTTTTTGGCCGCCTTTTTCCACCCACGGATTCATTTTTACGGAGACAAGAAAAATATATGTCGCACAAAAAGAGGTTCGGGAACTTATCGCGGAGTTCAGCGTGACAAATGGCTCTTTTCATATATGACTGACCTTTGATCTACTTAACGTGCCAATAGGCGGCAGCCAAAGAAGTAAAAGGAAAAAGAATACTCGTAATTATAAATTATATCAATTAACAAGCAATGTCAATAAATGAGAATAATATATGATTGATTCTAATCTAATTTACAGTTGATAATTTTGCAATAACAAAAAAAGAATGAAAGACTTTTAGGGGCTAACTAGTTCCGATGCGAAGGAAATTTATATTTTGATCTCCGTACGAGTGTATCAATTTGTGATCAAATCTTTCTATAAGCAAAGTTATCGGTCGATTGATATAAATAATTGTTACTGCCAATCGTTAGTGAGTTTTCAAACAATTTTCCTCCCAGAATTTCGATATCCTTCATCACAAATTCATGCTAGTACAAAATTCATGTAAGGTCAGGTATGTTTCCAAGACGATGATGAATTAAAAACGAAGTGTTGACTTTGAAAACCTTGCGAGTTCGTTCGATCATGAGATGAAGTCTGGGTTGAACTAAAAGATCCCCTAAGACAACTTAAATGCTCGATGCAGTAGTCACTGAGAGCAGCGCAGGTTCTTTCTTACTGAATGAGTTATTCTTACGTAATTCTTATGCAGAGAAAACTTTTCTGCTGATGCCATTGAGCCAGTTTCAGTAGCAGTACCTTCATTATCTTTCAATGAAACTTTGCGCCATTAAAGTCCCTTGCAGTTTCGAAGGGTGCTCCAGGAATACTTAGGAGGGGATTTTTAATTTTGCCAACGTATTCTCCACACTTCTTCACTCAATTGTGATTGTCACTTCACGGGGCGTGCTCTAGCGACCTCTCATTATGGGATCACGAAAGAGTTGAAGCTATTGGAGCATCTCTTAAAAAGGGTCATCTTTAAATTCTCGTTGCCAAAGAATCTTCTCTTCATTTATATGAACGATTTTCCCTTTCGGAATAAAAAGCCTCTCAAAACGGCTCGAAAATGTATAATCCTCTCAAACATTTCACACCGAAAAATATAAGAGCATATCCTCCGATTCCTCAAAAAAGAACAACTTTTAGATGGACCGTCACGTTCATTTTGAATCACAATTTGTATTTGTTTTCTAGAGAAAGAGGTATCTCCTTCTAAAATATACAAAAAGTATGATTTCTTGTGTATAATTTGCAATGATAAAATAATAATTTGATTAATACGAAATTTTAATGAATGTCTTTTGAGGGTACACCTGCTGTATCTCCTTTATTATATCATTGCAATGTTTCTCCGTTAGCGCTCCTCTATTAGCGCATCTCAAATGTTGATTCAGATTAGCTCTGACAGTGATTCATTTCGGCTGGGTATATGTCCTGTACTTGAATCTATTAGAGCATAAAATGTTTGACGAAAACAAACTTTATCTACTCAGAACCCTAGTGTTACTTATGACTTCTTTTTTAAATCGAAGACTAGTGTACATCTCTAATTAAACCACTTATGATTTAACGAGGTATTCTACGAGAATTGAGATATTTTGTCCTGTTGAGCAGGAATTACGACATATAATTCTATATGTATTACCTAGCTTAGGTAATTGAAACACATGGAACATAAGAATGATATTTTCATAGTATTTAATGAAAATTTACCAGCAGGAATGCCTATTTCAGAAACACGCATACCTTTTCGCATCACCACAAGCATGGAGACTAAGATTAAAGGAGCAGAAACATATTCAACCATCTCGTACAAAAATGAATACTAAATATTCTATTCTTCAGCAAAAATGACGAAAGTTATGATAAAAAGGGAAATTTTTCATGAGAAATATAAATAGCGTGATCTTTGATCTCACTTTTAAAATTAAGAACTGCTGAATTCGTAAAGAAATTTTTCTCGCCTCTCCTTGTGCTCTGTGATTTATGACGCGTATTTCGGAGAGCGCATTCCCAACATTAATCTATGGCTCCTTCGACCTCTTGCCGATCGAATCATATTCTTGTGTTACCTCGGCCGTATATTTCGTCAGTTTTCCTTAAGCCACAGTTCGGAATCGAAAAAGAATTTCACCCAAAATCCCCCATTTCGCAGGCTGATGGAAATTTGTATGGGTTCCAAAAAACGTCCTCTGTCAAAAGGGAAGGTACTTTGGCTGAAAAGTTTCCATTCGTAGCGTTTCCTTTAGCGATTAAGAAGCTTATTGAGTTCTTTATAATTGAAAAAGGGGGCATTGTGCTTCCCCGGCTTGTGATGAGGACCTGTGAGAGACGTGCCATTTCTCCCAAATTGGACTTTTTCATTCGCTATTTCATTTGCAGGACGAAAATGGCATTCGTGAAAAATACCCTTCGCGGTCTCTCCCGTAGGAATCCTCCAAAATACTCCAAAATGATTGTATGGCGAAACTGCCGAAGAGAGATGCGAACGTGGCGACGATTTTCCATGATTCACTCAGCATTTTTATATGCAAATACTCATCCGCAGGAATGGATTCGATTTTGGGCGGAAGGATACATATTTGTGTTTCAGTCAGCGATATGAATCCTCCGCTGTGGGTCGACGTCGGTTTCAATAAATAAATAAGATGAAGAAAGAGACTGTGAAGATGTTAAAGAGTTCATGCTCGATAAACAACTTATTGGGTGGATATACAGATGCAGGCATATAGATGTACGGTTCTTTTGCATTTTACGTCTATGTATAACTCTTTCCCGTCCCTTTTCGGGTCTCTTTTGTGGTATCTTCACAACTCTTGGTGCACAGTTGAGGATTGCACGGTTATGTTTTCTTCTCACAACATATGCAGTATTACATATTATACATGTATAATAACTTCATCTCTAAAATGTGTCCATCTTGCAAAATTCACTTTAATTGCTGATCTTTGAGGTTTCAAGAGAGTTGAGTTGATCATATTTATCAAAGCTGTGTGAAGCGTTTAAGGTTGAAACCTACATAAAAAGGGCAAGCGATACGTACAAACAAGTGGAGAATACCATTACGTCGATATATATTTATACCTCGATTATTTTGATTGAGCTGTAAATTATTCGAGTAAGGTTTATCCAAAACTTAAGATTTGAAACGTAGAAACCGATTGCTATCATGAACTTCCAAGAGAGAGCTTCATAGAACGGATGGTACACTTGAATGGATTGGCTCTTGCGTGTACAGAAGATGGCTAATCTCGATAATCATAGAAATCGGTGATGCATCGTATATTTGTGACTTTTAGAATATGATGAGTTCTTTTTCAATTATGTGTTAGACATTTTCACGATTCATTGTGTGCTAAAAAATATTTTTCAATCGCGTCGCACCAATTGTAACGCTGCGATATAATTGACTCATATAATCACGGTACGAAAAGATACCAATTTTAGATAACTATAATTGATTTTTCTATATTTTAGTCAGGTAAAATATCAAAGATTTCGCGGTGCTTGAATTCATTATTTTGTAAACATACCTCGGCTGAAATATGTTCTTTCTGCTTGGTTAACCTTTTAGTCTGTAACTGAAATTGCATAGTCTGTTGTGTAAAATACTTCCTTTGTCTCGCCTATCATCCGACTCCACTGCCCTCTATCCAATGGACGCGGAATTGCATCACGTGTGTGGTCACAGCTGTCGCTTGTAGATTCACGACACCCTCATTTAACACGACCTAGGACGTGTCACGTCGCAGATAAAAATCAGAAGTAGCTGTTTACTTAGACTACATCGAGGTAAGATGACAAAGACCTAGTAAATTCGCAGTTTTGTTAATTTAATTAATATTAACATAGATGGGCTATGAGAGAGATTAAAGGTACGTAGGTATATTACAAAAATACCAAATACATTATTATACAGCAATACTACAGCTTTGTAAATTTCAATTATGATTTCATTTTAGTATTAACGCTACAGGTATCGAATTATTTTAATTTACCTTACGTATAGCGTATGAAATTTGTGTCGTCCGATCCGAGGCCCCTCAGATCCCTGATAAAAAGCCTAGTTCTAAATTCCGCTTACATAATATAAGTAGAGGTTAATATTTCAAAGCCTCGAATGCTTTTGTTGTGAGCGCTGAACAAGGAATAGAATCCTCGAGTCTTTCTACATTTTGCGAGTTTTTAATACCATGCTCACGGTGAGTAACTTCTATCTACTCAACTCCATATTAACACTCTTTGGCAAGCTATATGAAAAGTTGAAATAGTCAATATAGTTCCACTAACATTTTTCTCGTTTTTATAGTTTATGAGGTGCTTTTTGTTTGCAGATCGCCGTATCCGAAAGAAATCGTCGCGTATACATCGGTAGATTTCGGCTCAGAATGCCGTTATTTCATCATTTATATATTCGCGCTCACTATCTTACAATTTTCTATCTGCGAAAAATCTATGTTTTTGCATTCTATTTGCAATACTCCATATTTACTTTTCCTCGTGTGTTTAATTCACATCTCCGAATATTTTCTTACATTCCCTTTTATTTGTCTGCTATCCTTTCTCTATAATTTTTTCTCCGCCATATTCAAACATCAATTATTATTCCTCTCCTTTTCATATCGCTCACGTTCTCAGCGCACCCTATCTTTGTGATTCTGTTACCATTTGCCCTTTTCGCATATCCAAACAATCTCAACTATTTCATACTGGTCATCTAAACTTTCTTTCAGTCCATATTTGTTCATTCTCCGATGATGTATTATCCTATCTCTTTTGCGTTTTCGAAAAAGCTCTTCCTGTAATACACTCCAATTTTCAATTCATTAACATGCTTTTCTCCCAACATAATCACATGCATGGGCACTTCCGTGTTCGGCCACTTTCATCACTTTCTCACGTTTGAGCATGAATAACCTCTCCACCCAACACTGACTCTGTGTAACAAATTGAGATTTGAATCCTTTGTTGCTTCTGTATCTCCAAGTAAGAACCTCCTGCATCCTGCCTCTTCAACTATTCCTCCATCATTATAAAAAATCTTTCCTATCGCACCAAATCATGCTCCATTACAGAATATTCGATATTCATGTTAAAGTGACAAGTTCGATTCATTATTTTTAACGACTTAAAAGGATTTTGACGTGACCTATCTTCAATTCTATTTTTTCTTTGACTTCAATCGAAGCATCCAACATCTCCAACTCTTCAGGCAATTCCGCAATCATAGAGACTCAGTTTCCCCTCAGTTGAGAAAGTATAGCAGTGCTAAGGTAAATAGATTATTTACTTTGAAACCATCTTCTTAACCATCGCAGAAAAAAATGTTGAAGCGAGAGATTGCGTTGTTATCCAGAACGTTACTAAAAACTTTATTTCATAAATCTCTCGCGATATGCATGATCGATATATCGTTTCTGGTCATTTAAAAATGCAAAATTTTCGATAGGCGCTAACTGCGATATCTCTCGTCGAATATCTCATTACGGACCTCGAAGACGATTCGAGAATCGATGCCTCGTCACCCTATCGAGTTGCGAAATCGATTATCGAATCGAGAGTTACGTACACGCTCAGAGGATAAAAGTTTTGAATAGGTGCTCCACGTGCAAACTGCGACACTCAATCACGATTTAATAGCACTATCCAATCATGGAGTTTAGTAGCATTACCCTCGTATATGGAACCTCTGATTGCATTTTCAAGTTTTCTCTCCTAATACCACTGCCGATTCAGTCTCTATAAAATATAAATTCGTTTTCTATTCTATTTGCCATTTCTAATGACATCCACTAACTCTGCAACCAAACAGTTTTCAACTCTTTCCCAGTATCAAGGACGCATTTATGTTTGTTCTTTTGTTTTTTTCCGTACTGTTGAATTTTTATGAGCAGTGCCGTCTTTAAGGTTTACAGACGCTCCGAAGCAATGATTTTTTCGAGTTCTACCACACGATCACTCATCTAAAAATCACACTTTTCCGGATCATTGACATTTAAGACTATATTAGTGATTGTTTACCAAACATTTGGCATTTTTTAATGATTGATTTTGTTTCGTTTATTGCCCAGTTTTAACTTATCAATGAAAATAAGTACATAGAAAATATTAAATTTTCTTTAGAAGAAACGGATTGCAAAAACTGGAAATTGGGTCCAAAATTTTCTGAAAGTATCGGCTTTACCTATATAGTATACTTAGTAACAATATGAAAAACTACTCAGCTAATCCAGGAAAACATTAAGTTCTTCATTTATTCGCATGCATTCCAATCGGTGGAAAAGGTGAGATTTAAATTGGTGAGGACTCTTCTTATCGTGCGCCCCGAGGCCTTACCGCTACCGACTCCCGCTTAAACCGGCCCTGTTCATGCGTTTTAAACCCCCTTGACCTGATCACAACGTTTCTGGATTAGATAAAAATATGTGAATGCCGAAAGATTGCAATTCTGTTTTAAACGAATATGTTTAATATACATTGTAATATGTATGTATAATATACATTGTAATATGTATTAATTGTAATATGTATATATACATTGTATATGAATGGAAGCTGAGTTAGGGAATCATTCGGTTGTCTGGCTGTAAAGTTAGCAGTTACAATTTTCCAAAAGCTTCGAGAGAGAATTTGGCGTGAAGTAATTTTCCCTTGCTGTTCCTACTTTGCTGCAGTACTTTGCCGCAATACTAAAAGCGGAAAAATTTCATACAGGTAATCCACGATTATTTTGTCGATAAATGTTCTCATTGAGTTTAATAAGGAATGGCCAAAATAAAGATGTCATTATTGTCACTTATACTTCAAAGAATCTCATGTTACCAAAGCCGTTAATGATACTGAGGAGAAAGTACGAGCTGAATATTGAGCTGAATTTCTGTAAATAAAGGATGAAAGAAATCAGAACCCAAGAATATTTTCTTTTGGGCAGATCGGCAATACTAATTTCATTTCGGCATCATACCGGGACAGTCATCAAAAGAAAAAAATTGGATTGAATTTTTCTTAAAATTCGCTGAAATTTCTTCGTCTGGCATCGAACCCGGGTCTTACTGGTGAACTTATTTTGCAGCACAACAGAAGATCACCATCTCTAACTATGTGTGAAAATTCAAGATGGAATATTGAATGCAACTGCCTCAAACGACGTTCTACTTTTCACGAATGTAAATGACTCTCTGGATTCGAACAAACGACGATCTTGGAAATCTAAAACCTGTTTTTGAAATATATCTATGATTTCTATGTACCGAATTTCAAGTTTTAATATTGAAGAGAAAGGGTTCAAATAAATTCTTAAAAATCGGATCAGTTACTGATTTTAGAGACGCCTGGTGTCGAACCCAGGACATATTGGAAGCTGTGAATGCTCAGTATGATTTTCAAGGACTCGATCTTATTTTTTGCAAAGTTTGAAGTCGATATCATGCTGGGAAGTACCTAAAATTTGTTTCCGTTATCTCCGTAAGAAATGCATTGAGGAACCCGGGTCTTTACTGGTGAATTTACTATGCAGCACAATAGAAGATCACCATCTCTATGTGTGAAAATTCAAGCAGAAATATTGGCTACAACTGCCTCAAAAGACGATCTAATTTTCACGAATGTAAATGGCTCTCTGGATTCGAACCAAGGACGATCTTGGAAATGTAAAACATGTTTCTGAAAGTTATTTATGATCTCTATCTATATGCCGAATTTCAAGTTTCTATACTATTGGGAAAGGTTTCAAAATAATTCTTAAAAATCGGATCAACTTCTGATTGCAGAGACACCTGGTGTCGAACCCAGGAAATATGTTGATTTGTAAAGACTTGCTCTTGTATCATGCAAAGTTTGAAGTCGATAGCATGCCGGGAAGTACCTTAATTTTGTTTCCGTTATCTCCGTAAGAAATGCATTGAGAAGTGCAAATGGCCCTCTGGGATCGAACCAAGGACCATCAGCGAACATATAAAATTTGATTATGAAATATATTCATGATATCTATCTACGTGCCGAGTTTCAAGTATCCATGTTATCGGAAAAGGATCCAAAAAAAATCTTCAAAATCGCCGCAATGCATTTTAAACGGCCGATTTTTGCCCTGACCTAGCATCGAACCATGGACAATATTCGAAGATGTCTTTTTGATTTTCGTTGGATATGCACGGCTTCTAGCGATCCCTCGAATTTCAACTCTCTCCTTTACCGGGAAGTGCCTCAAAAAAATTTTCGAAAATCCCCGCCATGTATTCTTATGGGGAAAATCGCGACTTTGGGGCCTTCTGGAATCGAACCCATGACACCGAGGTTCAAAGTCGGCTTTTTTCTGGAGGTTACACGTCATGGCCATAACGTCGTAAAAATTTCAAGTCGGTGGCACTTGTGGAATATGGTTAGAATTTTGATCCCCAGTATATATATATAGAAGTATATCCGGAGACGCGTCTATATATAATAGAGATATCATAACGTATATCTGAGTCAACAATCGCTTTAGGAGAACTTGTTACTCATATATATATGTTAAGAGATTCAAAAATCATCTCGAAAATCGCCACAATGTACAGGGCATCCGGGTGAAACATATAGTCGTATATGTAAGATCCACGTCTATCTGTTCCGTTGCAACAGACGCATGAAAACCAATCCATTTACAAGAGATAGCTGCAGAGTTTATTCGTAGGTAAATATATAATACTTGAATACATGATTTAAGGAACGCTAGTCAGCTAGTCGACTAATAGTGCATATTTCTCATAGATTCTGCGGATTATTGGCAAATATTCTGAAACAGGCCTCTCAAGGCCATTTCCGTTCCAACTGTCGTTTCAAGAGCCGCTGGATTTCCCTCCGTAAGACCATTATCTCGTTTCGAAGCGAATAAAGAGCGCAGAATGAAAGCCGCGGTCTTATTAAAGCCGAGGCCTTACCTTTTGTTATCGCCGCTATTTATTTTTCTCGCGATCGACCCGAGGAATCCATTTTCACGCCTACTTCATCTTCTTAACCCGATCGCGAGATAAATTATTTGAATAGAGGAAATCCAATCCAAGGTTCGAAGACTTCTGCAGAAGTAGTGGACAAGTTTGAATTTGAGAAATGTGAGTTTCACCGCAATTTTTATGCTTGCCGTGATTAATTGATATGAAACGAAATAAAGTACTTTGTGGTTTCCAGTATTCTATAAATACTATGGTACGTACTGAAATTCGCAAAAAAGATAAAATTAGAGCTTTTATTTAATTTAACTTAAGAGGTTATTACTTTCAGGAATTGTATGTCCAAGTTAAAACACAGTGATAAAGTTTTCTAAAGGAATCTAGATCCCTGATTTATAATGTAAACTCAGTAATTACTATAGAAATACTTTAAAAGTTGGAGACTAGCTCAGAGTCATGCTGGCACTTATAATTCGAAACTAGTCTTCACCTCTGTTCGCATTTTGACTTGCAAAATACTCAATTAATTATAATTCGAGTTTATTTTGCAAATGTTTATCTGTGTGATTTTAACTTATTCTTTGCCGTCGTAAGAATGTCTATCTACGGAGTAAAACCGAGTCTTATTGACTTCAACCGAGTATTTTTCTAAGGCGAAAAAGTCATTCGCTTTTGCTGGAAAAATGTTAAATTAAGAAGGTCGTAATCATCTGTGTTTTCATCTGACTCGTTATTACATGTTATTGCTATCTCTACATTTTCAAAATTTTCTGTTTTCCTCTGAAGAGTCAATCCTTGATTATCACTATGCGCATCTGTTTCATATTTAAGATGAATTCTATTCCAGTTTATTGCTCTCCAAACTTCGTTTCAATTGACTCTTTGCTAGAGGACTTTCTTCACATCTCTCTTATTAGATAGACAGCCCAACCAGTTTACTTTTTTTATTCGTATCTTTTCATTCGACTGCAAACTTCATTTTTTTCATTCTCCCTCATTTTGTCCCAGTCACGCATTCATCCCAGGATATCGAAGTAGAGAAAAATCGAGAGAAACCGCAGTTTTAAGCGGAGTGAACATCTACACAACTACGAATATAAATCTCTATTTTGTAGCTGTCGCCGAAAACTTTTATCCAATGTTCTCCAACGTTCTCCAATGTTCGGTTTTGATTTTTATTGATTAAAACAGTAGCTATTTTCGCTAATAATGTGTAACGTCAATTTGCAACTCATTATTTTTATATTTTAAGCGATACAAATTTCAAGATATTCATCTTGCTGTTGACGAAATATTTAGTGTTTAAACACTAAACCAAACAAAACACTACTTCTTTATTTATCCTTGCTTTTTACACGAATATAGCTATAAGAGGTGATACAAGTATGTACATTTTAACGGCAGAGAAAATACTTCAAATATTACCTCATCTTTGTGATTCTTCTATCACGTGTAATATACCAACTAAAATGCCATTGCATTTAACGTCATTTAAAAGTTAAAAGTAATTAAATTATTCCGCAAGACTTACTAATGTTAACTAATATTTTCTACTGTTTGGAACTCGAAAGTTCGATTTGTCTTATTGAAATAAAATTACGCTTCGGTGATTCATAATCTCCTGTATAATTCTAATTACCCTTACTCTAACTGATATGAATTTTTAGGGCTCCACTCTCCTCTTCATTAGACCAAATTTCTTCATGCTCATTCTTTCAGTTAGTTCTCTCTTAAGTGATATTTTTTACTGCCGAATGGATTGAGAAAATTTCGAGTCTGCTGTCAAAAGAACTTATTCAAGAATAAGAATTTGAGGGAAGAGAATCTTGTTAAGGGTGGGATTTGTTATTCCTTCTTCAATTCACGCCGCTGTTTTGCAAACGTTCGATATTTCGATATCGCAAAACAACTCTTCAATGTTTTCAGCGAGTGCCAGAATACTGCGAATTTTTACTTTCTCCCTATACGTAGTATAGAGAAAGTATTGTATTCGCAAAAAAATTTGACCTGCAGATTTCAACGGAAATAGATGTTTTGGGGCCCATAGAGCATGTTTTAGCTATTTTCCCGAACATGTCTGTCTGTGTATCTGTCTGTCTGTCTGTGGTTAAAAAGTTTGTGGGCGCTCTATCTTAAAAAGTAATTATCCGATGATTTTCAAAATTCATATTTAGAATTTTCCTAAAAATGCCAAGAGTTGATTAGGTTTTGGAGAATATCGCTTAACCGGACGTTACGGTTTATCCGGAACAACATTTTGCTTCTTAAATATCTCTGTATTAATGCAATATAGGTATATACATTTACACACAAAAGTGGTAGATAATGTACTTTACTACAACTTTTGTATAAAAAATGTTTTCGTAACACTGATTGTTTAGGAGTTATTCTTCAATAATGGTTAACCGGAAGTTGTTGTTAATCCAGAAATGGAAGCTTTTAATACATATCTCTGTAAAAATGCAATGTAGGTATATGCAATTACATTTAAATGTTAAAGATAATGCATTTTACTACAACTTTTGTATGAAACATTTTTTCGTAACACTGATTGTTTAGGAGTTATTCTTGAATAATGGTTAACCGGAAGTTGTTGTTTACCCAGAAATTGAAGTTTTTCATACTTATCTCTGTCAGAATGTAATATAGGTATATACAATTATGTACCATAGTTGTAGATAATGTTTTTTACTACAAATATTGTATGAAACATTTTCCTGTAACACTCATTGTTTTGGAGTTATTTATATATTACCGGCATAGGCTTATGTTTTCAATAAATACGGAGAAAGTCATGTGTTGGCCACATTAGATTTTTAATTCTCGTTTTGGCCCTTTTGGTGATGCTTTAGTTCGATAATATTTAAATTTTTTCATTTTCTTAAATACTAAAAAGTCTTTGGGGCATTTTTTCAAGAAGCTGTGACCATTTATGGAATTAATAATTATCTTTACAACGAGTATTTTTTTCTCGGTTGGATTCGTGCTTTTTAACGAATTGCAAATCTTCACAGCGATCTCTTACAAAATATTTTCTGCAGTAATTTCTTCATTGATAGAGTAGTTTATTTTTTTCGATAAAAGTAAAAACAAGACATTCTTCTCATCTCTATCCTTTAATTACGCACGTGCTTCGCCTTATTCCAATTGATTTTCTAACTCACTGACAGGGTGAGACCACATATTTACTATGATTACAATCTTGGGCTCTTTTTAATTTCTCCATATATGAAGTATAGAGAAAGTATTGTTTTCATGAAAAAATTCGACTTCGAGATTTCAACGGAAATACATGTTTTGGGGTCCCTAGAACACGTTTTGACCATTTTCGGAATGATAGCTGTGTGTATGTGTGTGTGTGTGTGTGTGTATGTATGTGTGTGTGTGATAGTGGGCGCTCTAACGTGAAAACTATTGGTCGTATCAATACCAAACTTCATATATAGTACTTTGGTGTGTGCTGTCAGAGTTGATTAGTTTTTGGAGTAAATCGGTTTACCGGAAGTCGAGCTTCATTCATCAAAGCTCATTTCCGGTTTTCAAAATATCTCCATAAATATGATATATACGTATATTGTATAACTTATAAACGTTTTAGATAAAGTAATTTACTATTACTTTTGTATTTAACATATTTTTGCATCACCGGTTGATTAGGAGTTATTCGTGAAATACCGATAAACCGGAAGTAGCTGTTATTTACTTTGTGGGCGCTCTGGGCTCTATGGGCGAAAGGTCAATTTCATCGTTTTTCATCGATCATGTCCCGAAAAACATTATTTATAATTTTTGTGACGTCAAAGATAATAATATATAAATTAGTCACTCATCTTCCAAGTTTAGATGGAATATAGAGTTCGAAATTACTGTCGTAGATAAATATTTACATCTTATATGTGGAGAAAGTCATGTGCTGGCCACATCAGATTTTTTAAAACTGCAAATACGTTAACTGTTCGGATGACGTAATTACTTGTTTCTCTGCCCAGTCAGTGTTGTTAACTTATCCTCCAAGTCTCTTTCCGGATGGCTCTTAAGCGATGACTCGAAGCAACTTGCCAACTCAAGGAAGTTTCCCACTTGAACCGCATCCTCGTCATGTGAGCTATTCTACGGCCTCACTTAACGGCGATCCGTAATCATCTCTTAACGAGTCGGACATCCCTTAGACGCGAATTTTTATATACATTTATAAGGAGAGGGTGATTTTCTCCAACAACTTATTTTCAATATTAACCATAAGTTGTTTTATTATAATCAATCGTATCGTATATACTGTGAGGAACACTCTATCGCAGCAAAATTTTAGCGGAAAAGATACCAGTCTTTAGTGCATCTACGAGTATAACTCTATTAAAATCTCGTGTATCATATATTAATATTCGGGGCAAGAAATACAGAGCTTCTATTAACTACCCTAAATAGGATCTGGTTGAATTTTATGAACAGCTATCAAAGGAACGTCTCCTCCAAACAGTGCCGCGATCATAATCTTTACGGCTATCATCAGCTCATAAACTTTTTAATAGTATCAATAGCTTAATATGCATCTTTTATTATTTATATCTTTTCTGGTCAACCCCGTGTATTGGAATACTTCTTCAAGGAGAATTTAGAATTATCGTTCCTTGATTCTTCGTGACGTAATAGCGTTAATTTAATGTTGTATGTATTAAAAACAATTTGTAGCTTAAATAAGTAAATTTGCTAGTTCGTTGATGGTGATTGTGGATGTTTGCATGGTTGTCATGTGCTTGTTTAGACGGCAATAATATTTAGAGATTTTTGCTGTTATATCGAAAGAGAACGGAAATAAAAGATATGCAAAGTGATGTACTCGTAAAGAATTGAATTTAATCTCTTGCCCATCCTTCGAAAGTTGTTAAACATTGTTAGTTTAGAACTGCGAGTGCATTAGGAATATTTACCTGTACAACTACTTGTTTATTTATTTCTTTTTTTTTGTTGTACACATTTAATAGATGCATATTAAGAGTGGAAAGAGATATTGGTTATTCGGGAGTTTCGCTCCTTTCCACAGCTCTCATTTGTTTCCTTTCGTAGAAAAACCGTTTCAATTTGTTTCCTCGGCCGTATAGATCAAGGGTCCACTTTTCTTTGTCTATTTGGCCATTCGAAGCGCTGCCACTCGTCCGTTGCATTTGCCTGAGAAATCGTTGAGAGAGACGTGTTTGAGACTACTTCGCTATTCTCCGAATTCACCGCATTTCATAGCGTTTCTTGACTTCTTTCGCTATTTCAGAATTACGTGATGATTTTTAAGTGTGGTTTGGTGAATATAAATCAGTGATTGTGAAAATAACGGTGAATACTAATCTTACTAGAATGATGTATTTAAGCCACCATTCTCACCACTTTTCAATCCAGTACCGACTGTATGCCTCCAGTATTATCAAAAGAAATGGAAAGTGATAAAATTTTTTTAAATTTATCTCTTGCCTATCATTGGAAAGTTGTAAGACATTGTTAATTTTGAACTGCGATTGTATCAGCAATATTTACCTATTCAACTTCTTGTTTATTTATTTGTATTTTTCTCGTTATACGCATTCAATAGATGCATATTAAGAGTGGCAAGAGATATTGGTTATTCTGGAGTATGTCTCCAATATTCCTCGTTCCTCGTATACCGTTCTCAGGTTACGTACGCAATTTGCGATGTTTTTTTAAGCTATACATTGGTTTATACGATCACCATCGAAGCGTGCCGTAAATTCTCGGTTAAAATGCGCCATCGTACATACATTTATTACTAAAATATTGGTTTTGCTTGCGAGATATGTGCTTTTGTGGAAATACACCAATTTTTCCTAATATCCTCATGATTTAACAGGGCCCATGATAATTATGAACAAGAGAGAAGACGCAAAACGTTGTATCCTGGTGAAAATTGATCAATTCACGGAGTAATTAAAACAATGTAGCCATCGTTTACTGAAATATTTGTATGGAACTCCTACTGGGATGTAAAGAACTCAAGTGTCATTGATACTTTGCCTTTGACATTAAAAATGACTGTAAATTCCCAAAGTTCCTACATTAAATTTCATTTCACTGTTACTGTAGGAATCTCTAAGAAAACTATTGTCCACTGTAGGAAGATGGGGACTCAAACCAATATGTCAAAAAATCCGTAAGATTGTAATTATACTTAGATTGTACGATTATACTCCCAATGTTACATTTTCCAAATAGAAGGCTTTGTTTATTTTAAATACATAAATGTGTGCGGATCTTTGTCGCTTTTACTATATTCGATTGATTGAACTGTAATATATCTAGTTCTTGTAATATTTTGTATTTTGGGTCCGAAAATGCCATTTATTTAATAACTTATCGGATAATACTTATTCTTTTCTTCTCAGTAATTACTGAGGCTATTGTCATGGTTGCCGGCAATTCAACAACCGATGCTAACGAAACATATCCTTAGAGTCGGGTACCTGTTGTAGCAACCAAATTAAATTCAAAGCATTTACTAAAGTTTCATCAAAGTTTTCAAAATCTTAATCAAAAATAAAATTTTATGATTCAAATGATAATTTCTATGAATTATTTTTCTTGTAGAGCCCCTCCCTATTTTTTACTACTTTGATTTGTACTAAGATTGAGAAATATAAAATAAACATAAAACGTCTGCTACGCAGTCTACGTGCATTGGCAACGGAAATGAGTGCCATCGGACATAAAAATATATCTTCGATGGGCATTATTATAACAGATTAACGTCAGTGCATTCTAATATTAAATTCTCTGATATTTCACTTCGTTTGCCGAAGGACGTAACATCGCAAGGTTTTCTAATTAATGCTCCTCCCACCAGAAAAACGGTAGACTCGGTGCTGCAGCAGATTAACGGACGAAAATAACGACCTCTTGAGAACGTGCGCTGCACGGACGACGTTTTTTCGTCCTCCGAGGAACAGTAGTTGAGGTGTATGGCCATCAAAAAGAGATTACCTCATTTAAAGGAGAGCGGCCTCTGCTGTAACATTCATCAACGACATTCTTGTGATTGACTCAAATATTAGGAACGTACGCAACAATCGTGCTATTTCATTTTTGGAAAACTGCGCCGACAATGCCATCCATAAATATTTTTCTACATTCTTTTCTTTCCTTCCGCACTCTATTCGTCTCAAACATTTTCTCATTCACTTCCTATCAATCTAATTACAATCTCTCTCGTCAAAATATCATCCACCACATTCCAGCTTTTTCTATACCTTTCACTCTCTTTTTACTCACTAACTCCTTACTTCTCAACAGTATTCCCCTAGTATTACTTTTCAAATACGGAAAGGGAGGCAATGGTTACATTTTAATTAAAACATTTATCGGTTTGTATAGAATCAATTCATGTCTTGGTTGATCATGATTGATCAATTATCTGTACAATACATTCTTGCAGACATTATTGGACAGAATGGCGAAAGGAAGGAATTTAAAATAGTAAAAAAAGAGGTTTTACGAACTGACATTTACCTTCACATATTTTGTGAAACGGTAAACTTGAAAATTCGGATCAAATCTAGATTCCGGCGAATAGAAATGATTTGAAAGGACTTTAAGAACTAAAGCAAAACTGTTTTCAAATTTATAACTCTTAATGATGATACTGAACGGAATTTCAATGCAGGAGTTGTTTTTGCACCTCGGAATTTCAATTGAATTCATAGTCCTGGAAAGCAGCTATAAATTCTAAAAGGTACGAACACAGTCGTGAGTCTCCTCATTAGCTTCAAGAGCATTTAAACTCTTCTCTTACCTAAATTTTATCATAAAGTAACCTTTCCCGATGTATATCATTCACTTTTTTGTCTCTTCTCTTCCCTCTGTACCATACTCTACTCCTTTCTCCAGCAATCTCTTTCCTCTCTTTATTTGACCCACTCTTTATTTCTTCAATCAATCTTTAATGACTATCGCGAGTCTATTTGTAGTCCTTAAGAATAAATAAATGAATGAATTCTTGCAAATGCCTTCCATTGTCACTCAAACCTCACCTCACAGCTCAATAGGCTGTCTTTAGTAATATATGTGTTCGAGTCCCAGTCGTGAGTGACTTTTTCTTTCTCCGTTTACTACTAGATTACTCTCGCTCTCTATACGAAAATAAGCTTCTTTCCATTTTTTTCTTCACCATTTTAATTCCTGAAATGTTATTTTTATTAATTTGACCTTATTTTTATGTATCATATAATATTTAATTTTTATGCGTATTCCACCAATACCAGCGATATAAATTTCAATTCGTACTCTCAAGGCAGCGTATTTCGATGGGAGAGGTGTCTCGAGACCCCTTTGGAAACAACTTCCATTGATCCTCCTCTAATGATATATGCAGTGCAGACATAAAAGTAGAGAGTGAAACAGTCGGAAGCGTAAAAA
The DNA here is from genome assembly GCA_947579665.1 of Sympetrum striolatum. Classification (NCBI taxonomy): domain Eukaryota; kingdom Metazoa; phylum Arthropoda; class Insecta; order Odonata; family Libellulidae; genus Sympetrum; species Sympetrum striolatum. The sequence continues at coordinate 3,339,243 of OX388350.1, forward strand.
AGGTCCGACTCGATGCCACGGAACAATTGCCCCTTTTGATTTATCGTTTTTGGAAATCGATGACTTTCTAGAAGTTTATGAGGACCCGAGGCGAAATAATATGCTAAAAAAGTGCGAAGGAGGAAGGAAATAAGCGATGTAACTTCGTTGCAAAATATGCGCCCATAAACAATCTAAGTTAGTAACTCTAGGCTCCGTGGTATGAGAAAAAACATATCCGAGCTTACGTTTAAGATCCCAAAGAAATAAAAAATGACGAAAGAGAAGAAATTCAGTTGCCACAACCTTCATGGTGAACTACGTTTTCGAAGTTAATTTCTTTCAGAACATTTTCATTTTATTTCATCCACGTCTTTGTGTACTGCATTCTCTATCTCTTGTGATTTTGAATCAATTGATTCTTTGACTCATTCTATGATTGCATCATTTTTTATGGGTCATTGCCATTGTAACTTTATATTTATATATCTACTCCAAAACATATATTTTAATGATATAGAAAACATGATAGAAATACTTTACAAATTTTAGTAGAGTTGATGAATTATAGGAGAGAGTTGTGGTATCCAAAACAATATAAATGTTTTTAAAAATCATGTAACTATCATTAATTTAAATTATTGCCAAAATATTATAAATTATAATCAGTCCATGAAGATGTACGCATCCCATTGGGTAGACATCATTTCCTACAAAATATCCTTATTAAAATGGATTTTTTCTAGAGTTACTGACGTCATTGCTTTTTATTAATTTTATAATTATTACCAGGAAAACTGATATTAGACCGCGGAGAACGTTCATGATATAGAATTGGTGATTCAAAAATAAAAATTAGGTAAAGAATATGCAATTCTTCATATTAAGACGTTTTAAATAATGATTCCTTATATTCCATCAACGTTAGTCGTATATTTTTATAATTATTCCGTATATGATGCATAATAATATGTCTTTACATTGGTCTGGCTCATTGATTATCTGGTATATACATACATAAGAGGTTAGTGACGTTGTAAGGATCTTTAAAAACAATTCATAATGAGTAAAAAGAAGGAAGAACGAGAAAAGAGGAAGATGGCTGAACGGAAGATTGGCATCGAAGAAATATAATGGATATGATAACTTAGAGAAAGGTAGCAAGAGCTGTATTGAAATCCATGTGATGTGTTATCATTGTCGTATCGAATAAAGAACTCTAATGACGATTATAATGGCCTTCCAGAAGATATTTTAAGTAATTAATGTTGAATTCATATCTCCAGCAAGAAGAATTCCCAGCGACGGGGGCGGATTAGCAAATTGTCTTCCGAAACGCAAGAAATGCATTTGCTGTATCAACAGGTTTATGACGGACGCTTAAGGACTTTGAATTCACTCGTTTGATTGCGTTCGGTTCCATTTCAGAGTGTGTGTAGGAAGTTGACTTGAAAAAGGATCCTTCGTTATCCCACAATGCGCTGTGTGGAACAAAGGATGGAAGAGTATACAGCCCCTTATGACAATTCAAAGCAGAAATATCTTGTTTTAATGTATGTTGGAATGTTACTTTCATCGATGTTAGATTACTCGGAAGCACCATTTATTTGGCATTTTTAGTTTAAAGGACTTAAGACCTCAAAAAATGATTGTATGATAAATTTCATTTCCATCCAGCATTTTCCAGAGGATCTTCCATTCCTTCAGGTTTTTCATTAAAAAAAACTCATAGTTTGTTGCAATTACTCGATGTATCTAATTTACCTGAAAAAAGAAGCAATTTTTGGAGTCATTGACCAAAAGTAATTTTATAATCTTCACCGGCATATACAAATATCCTTATTCGTATGAAATGTTACATAATGCACAAACAGAATTTTATTTAGCTATAAATTGCGAAGCTGTATTTATAGAACCTTGATATTTTCTTTCGTTTACCCCTTATATTATCACTAATTTTCGACGCTTTGGAATAACTTTTTCTATCTTTTCAGTTAAATCAACGGGTTAAAAAAATCAACTCCATTAATTCATCACATTTCGCCGATCATCTGACTAACAACGGTCATTTTTCGGACTTCTCCCCACTTATTTTAAACCATGGACGAAAACGTACCAAATTAGACCGGTTTGAAGAGTTTTACATACGCCAATTTTATTCCATTCCTTTAGCTAACGAGGTTTTGTTTTCTAACAACCAGACCTCACTCTTCAAGACTCATTTCCCCATTTGCCCTCCCCCTCGTGATGCAACTTTGTATTCTATTTACCACTCCCCTTCCTCTTGTTCTCGTATATATGTTCTTGCTCCTTGAAATAACTTCTGTTCTGAGGATGGTGCTTTAGCACCGAAACCGGTCAACAACTTTATTATAAATTTGTGGAATTCGTACAAGTGTGTGTTTTTTTAATTTGTAAGTTCAAATCAACGGGTATTCGATCAGGGAATTTAATAAAACTTTCCGTTCTAAGGGAAAGAGCTTATTGATTCGGATACTTTCGTTGGTGACAGACTCTTTAATGACCTCCGGAATTCATCCGAAGCAGACCTCATCTGCCGCTCGGACTCACTGTCACTGCCCGAATTTCCACGTCATTTCGATCGTCATTTATACGGAAAAATGGGAACAGAGTGCGTTAAAATCCATTCCAATCGTTTGATTCCTCATTTTGATGGCTTTTCGGCGAAACCGTTCAGAAATTCACTTCCGCTCTGCACTTTTGTCGGTAATAGAATTCGCCGCTTGGAGTTTCCGCTCCCCACCGATAGATGGCCGACTGCTATTACCACGATAATGCCATTGCCGAAGAAGCGCTCATTTCTCTGTGAATCGAAACCAACGAGGGAGAGATATCGAGAGTGAGGGAGAGCTGTTGTTTTACAGTCAAAAGGAGCCGAAGATCGGGATTCAATTTCAGCCGAAACTTTTTCACGAGAACATAACAGATCTAATAATATTCTAAAAATTAAAAGAGCAGATTCCGTTTCGCGTACGAGAAAATGTATTGACATGTTTCCTCAGACACAGAAGTTAACATTTCGTGGTAAAGTCAAAATCTTCCGAATCTCGGGAAACTTCGTGCTGAATGATACGTAATAATGTTAGAGTTAACCTTCCCTGGATTTCAGCTTCCCGAAAATTGAATAGTATTATTTTTATTATTTCATTAAATGATATAGAAGAGAGAAAACTTTCGGGAAATCGTGTCTCATCGTTGTTTTCTCCTTGCTCGTGTTGTTGTTTATCCTTTTCATGGTCTGTTAGTTAGGAACGATTATATTTTCACGTTTTATTTAATGATATGTGAAGTAATAATCCCAAGGAAAAAACGGAATTGAAAAGAGTCTTCCCGGGGTCTTCCTCTATCCGGGAGGCTGCCTTAACCACTAGGCTACCGAGACAGAACATTTTAATAAGCCGTTTTGGGAACTTTGTGTGCAAGTTGCCGATGGTCTTGGCTGTGGACGATGCCGCATAGTCGGACGAAACCACATTTGCCCTTGCACACAAATTTCCCTAAACGGCTTGTTTAAAGATTCCGTCTTGGTAGCCTAGTGGTTAAGGCAGCCTCCCGGATAGAGGAAGACCCCGGGTTCGATTCTCGGCCCAGTCAGACTTCTTTCAAGTCCGTTTTTCCTTGGGATTTTTCCTGGGTGCACGCCCTTCTGTGAAATTTACCCTTTCCTTTGATACGTGAAGTGTTTTTATTCTGTATTTGTATTGCCCTTAAATGAATTCGTTCTTCTCTTAGAATTCTTCCTCGGAAAAAGAGCTCACTCGTCGTTTACCGAAGCTGAATCTCGGTGGTGTCGAGCCTCCAAACAGCATTCGGACTTGCATTCGTGCAGGCCTCTTCTCTTAAGAGTACAAGAAGAGAAAATAGTGACTTGGCTGGGACTCGAACCCAAATCTCCCATTTTCCGGGCAGGTTTTCTAACTATTCAGCAAAAGGGGTGTCTAGTTCCAGCCAAGTCACTGTTTTCTCTTCTTGTACAACCTTGGGTTAAGTTGCACGCTTTCCTGTGCCAAGTCAAACTTCATTTCCATCATTTTTATTTTATCTGATTATTTATTACAGAAATACTACAACTGTTTTGCGAACACTTTCCACCGTCGTTTATTTTTTAAGTTTCGCGAAACTCTTATGATCACCGTAAATTATTTGGACGCAACTTAGGGAAAAGTTCTGAACTTTTTTTGCTGCAGTGAAATCCCATTTTCAGTGCCACAAAATGTATTTGATGCAGCTGCTTCCCAATGGTTTCGATGACAAAATAGCAACGCCGAAACGGGTTTAGCCATTAGAAGAATGAAGTTCTTTAAGCATGTGCTATAACTTATCCTTTTTCTTTACAATAATGAAAATATCTGTCTGAGTATATTTTTACATAACTCATTGACTACAACGAAACGTTTTTTTTTCCTCATTCACAGTTTTCTTACGTAGCATTTTTGGAATTCTAGGTAACTTTCTCCCTATACTAATTTGTTATTTATATGATTAAAATTAACACTATTACTGTTGAAGTAAGTAAATATCGTTAAAATTAAACCTCACAATAAATATATGTGTAAATCTTCCTTGATATTCAGATTTATGAAATTCATTTTGAATCGAATACCTCAAGAGCGATAAACTTGCATCGTGCAAAAACGTATTTAATGCCCTATGGTTATATATACATGTAGATAAATTTAACAGTGGATACAATTATATACTCATGCAAAAGCCGAGTTTTTCTGCACACTTTTTATGCTGAGTACAAGGCCCCTCTTCTTAAAATCGAGGGAGGGCTCCCCTTATCAGTTCTCCCGTGGCAAAGAAGCGTCTTTGTCGTAAATCGGCCGGGAAATTCCTCACTTGCTCATTCAACAATTCCTTGTCAATTCTCTCTTACTAAACTACCGATGCCTCAATTCCTGTAATTTCATAGCTAATTCTTTTCATTCTGTACTTTACCAGTACCTGCTGCATTTCCCACCCTAGGCTTATATTCGACTCGGTTACTTTTCCCAGTTTTTTGTCATGTCGGCTTATATACGAGTATAAAAAGTATACTCTTTCACAAATACTGCTAGTAAGATTATTGAAATATCGGCTATTCTGATCCACATTTAAGTAGAAGTATTACATCTGGAGGGGAACACTCTAAATATCGATTTGTGTTTCGGTTGCCTCAGTGAGGATCTCTGTTCGAGCCCAAGACAGGACACTATTTTTCACTTCTTGTACAACCTCAATATTATATCTTCATTTTCATATCTGTGTAGAATTGATTGAAAGAAATGTATTTTCACTTGAACAGTTTTTATTTCAAAATGAAGCATCAATCTTAATTTTCAATATTTATAAGTAAGAGTTTATGTCCCTTTTTCTTCTCCCAGAAAATAAACATTTTGGTTATGATCATTCTAAACTCATAGAGCAATAGCATAATTCAATTTCCGTGCAAGTTAACTCCAGTGCAACTTCTGCGGCTCAAATATTATATTTACTCCATCATAACTCACGATAATCCACTCTCTGCTGAGACAGAAAATTAAACGCGTAACTTCCATTGCTATATAAAATGCAAAGGCAAAATTTCACTCTAAAGACGGTGTAAACCGAATCATGTTTATTTTTTAAGTTTTTTCATCGGCTGTTAGTTTGCATTTTACTAGCTAATCCTTTCTTGTTTAGCTTCGTGCCTTCCTAGTCTTCATTTAACTAATATGTTTCCCATTTTCTCTTAACCATCTCTGGACCTTTTCCTGTTTTAATTATTCTCTCCCTTACTCTTGCTTTAAATAGTTAATGTTACAGTCATAGTCATAGTTTGGCCCTTTGCAGCTTCTTATGTCTATATCTGATTATTATCCATTATTCCTCATCTTTCGCAGCTTTTCCTCGGCTGAGAGTTCGCTTGAAATTGCGTCCCTCCCTGCAACTTCTACCTAATTATTCTTTGATCACGTCTATTAATAAGATTTTGTAAAAATAATTGTATGTTATTTTTTAGCATTTATAGCTCTTCGATAGTTGCATAAAGTAGACCGAATGGTTTGAAATAAATACCTTGGTTCCATTTTCGTACATTAAGATATTTCCAATTTTTTTGTGCATTAGTACCAAAAATATCTACTTCAACATTAACCCGCCGTTACTCGCACGGGGTGTTTCTACACCCCAGCCGCTTTCTTGAAATGACCATTTTTTCCCGGTTTGGTTTTATGACCCCTTCTTCTCGGTAGCTTTAGTTTATGATGTTTGCAACGTTTTCTGAAAACGCTGTCAGTTTCTGGATAGATTTTATTGAAGTAATACGTTATTTCTAAGACCTTGCGCTCTTGTTTGAGGCGAAGTTCCCGTATTTGCGACTTTTGAACGGCCAGCTGTTGAAATTGTTCTCATTCGTGTTTTCCATCATCTTAGATAATAAAGGATGTGTAAAAATTATTGGATTTCGTTGGTAAGTGCGTATAAGTAAAATAATCCCACTTGTGCTGTTTGTAAAACGTATCACTAATTGGTTCCTCTATGTTTATTTCCCATCTTCTTTTAAGTGAAACTATTCGCTAAACACAGAATTGCGTATATTTTATGAAGGCTATTAGGTCACGTAGTAAGGATTTATCTCTATATCGTAACATTGTATACCCTGTGAAGTAATAGCAAATAATCGCACCTACTTCGATTCTGCTGTGTTCGTACTATTTCAAACAAAATTTGAATGGAAAATCATATTTTAGATGAGTTATTTGCGTTTTGAGAATGATACAGAACGTTTGCTCTGCTTTCTGGAGGACTCTCAGATAAAGAGCAGTTCTATGATTCCGATAGTGTAATTTCAGAAGCTTCCGCAGAAAAATCGGGGCAAGACACTTCCAGCGTTATCGTTCCAGCGTATATCAATTATTGAGACACTAAATGTGTGAAAGCCATAAAATATTCTCTAAAGACAATGAAACCAAGTCTGAGCCCCGCCGTAGAGTAAGGACAACCGCTATCCTATCTCAGCCAGCAGGATTCAAAGGGGATTATATCAAAAGTCCACTCGATTGCTTCAACATAATATTCGACCATAACATAGTAAGGATCATTTTAAACAATACCAATGTCAAAATTGCAGAAATTGCCCAAAAATATTTGAGCTCTAGAGATGCAAGGCCTACCGATGGATTGGAGTTGAGGTGTCTAATTCGGCTACTTTCTTATTTTGGGGCTAATAAATCAGGTCGTCAGAATTTACTAAATCTGTGGGATCATAATGGTTTGGAAGTCGAATTTTTTATAGAATCCATGAACTTTTAATGCTTTAAATTTTACTGCAGTGCCCCCGATTTGACAATACTAAAGACAGGGAAAAGAGATGGAAAATATACAAGTTGGCGCCGATTAGGGAAGTATTTCATTTGTTCGTTAAAAGTTTCAGGTTCAAGTTTGTTCAAAACTTTACCGTGTTGGCTATTACATCTCTGTTGACGAAAAATTGATTCCATTTAGAGGCAGATGCTCCTTCCGAAAATATTTACCGAACAAGCCTGCGAAATACGGAAGAATGATTTTCGCTCTCTTGGATGGTGCAATGTATTATGCTCAAAATTTAGAAGTATACGTTGGCACTCAACCAGAGGGTTCTCATAAACTAAGCAATAGTCCCAAGGACGTCGTAAAGCGGATTGTCGGGCCGATTATTTGTAAGCGTGCCACTCGTGGAAGATGTGCTCACGGAAAAGTTGTCCCTGATTGAAAGCATACATAAAAATAAGAGGCAGTTCCGCTCAGGAAATTGTGCAAGTAAAATATAGGGAGGAATTGAGGAATTTAGCAGTTTTTTATTTAGAAATAATATTACCCTGGTATCGTACATACCAAAAACGAAAAGGAACGTACTACTGATTTCAAGTATGCACAAATAGATGGCCATTGACTCATCCACGGACCCATACGGCACGGAGCCATAGATGATAACATTCTACAATTCAACCCAAGGTGGATTGATACGGTGGATTAAATGCGTGGAACGGGTAGCGTAGCTAGAAATACAAAATTTTCCTTTACTTATTCATTCCATTTCGCCTCGGAGATTTTTCTTCCCGTTTTCAGCGTCACCAGTGCCTCACGAAACAGTTAGAGAAAAATTATTAAATTTAACGTTAAATTGCATTAATCTGGTTTAATTTTTCACTGTAATTGTTGTAAAATGACTACTTACAACGAATACAAGGATTACTGCAAAGATATTTCATCTATAAGGTATCCGAGTCAAATTTTCGTTTTATTGTACAATTTTGTTAGTATTATTATTGAATAGCTCATAAAAATTTTAAAGTCGTAATATCAATGTAAAATTTATATATCATATCCAAAAATAAACGATAACAGATAAAAATAATCAAGAAAGTTTTTGAAGATAACCATAATAAATTAAAATGTCCGGTGAGGTGTAGAAACACCCCGCGCGAGCAACCGCGTAACTAAATAGGGCGCGAGTAACGTTGGGATTCGTAAAAGACTGTTAGTCGGCAACCCGCACAGTTGACGTGTTTTGTGTGATGTATAACCAGAAGGATAAATTGATATAAATTTTGCTCAACATATTCTTTACTTCTGACTATTGCACAGTTAAGATACTATAACATTCATATGTGTCCATTTATAATTATAATTTTATTTGCGGAATCCCGCTTTACATGCAACTGTAAGGAATGATGGGGAGGATTCATGTTAATGGAAGAATGCTTCATTAATTTACGGTGGCGGGTTCTTTCCTCGAGTCTTTTTGAGGATCATTGTGTAAATACCGTATGATATCCGTCGTTCATTCATTGGCTGTCGATGGAAATATTTCGGAGGTAGGTTTTCTTACAAATACATTTTCACGAATAGTTCCCTTGAAATTTGCGCTCAGTGTTAATAGTCTATTATCCTCTTACTTTCTATGTCTATGTGAACTCCCTGCAAGCCGCCTTTCGGCGTGTGTATTTTCCCTGTACTCATCCGTGTTTTCAAACACTCTCTTGACACCAAATTCGGCTCCAAATGCACTCGATTGCGCAAATTCATTTGAAATGCGTAATTACTCCATTCCCGAGGGTCTTGCTTCTAACCTGCTCGACTATCTTGTCACTAACTTCATTCAGTTTTACATTTGAGATATCAGTCTTCTAGAAGTTAACGGAGGCGAAAAATACATTTCCAGACTTAGATAATCTGATTTCTAATCATATAAATGAAGTCAAAATATCCGTAACGTAGTTCAATTGGCAAATTCATCCGATTAGAAATGGAAAGATCTGGGTTCGAGTCCCACTTATGACATTTTTTACCTCCATTTGATCCTTGGGTTTCCCAGACATTCGAGACATTGTTCTTATTTTTGTGGTAAATCTCTTTCCTAGTTTTTAAATATCTTTTTCCCATCAACACTACATTCCGAGAGAGCGAGTTAATTGTATTTCTAGAGCATCCTCTCCAGCTTTTTCTCTTCGCTTTCCCCTCGCAGGAAGTCAAGGAAAACTCCCTCGGATCGAAAAAAGTGAGGGAAATGGAATACGTGTCATTTGTAAGGGGGACGCACCACTTTTCCACCCGCATACAGCCCTAATATCAAAGGAATACGTAAATACCTACCGGCGGAGAACCGCCATCTCTTTTTCTAGGGCACGCCCGCAGCGCCAGCTCCGCAGGTGCGGTTGAAAGGAGTACTAGCGCACTCGCCGTACTTCTGAATTCAGGGAATAGCTTTAATAAAAGAGAAAAGAGAAGGTGTGGCAGTCCGCGGGGAAATAGACGGGGACGGGATATGTTTAAGAAAGAGGGTTTGAGAGCATCGCTGGGGATCGTGGGTTCGTCTCCCGGGGAATTGATCCAGCGAAGAGACGCTGGGTTGGCTTTGTGAGGGATCTCTGCTCTCTTGGGATGCTAACCTAAGGAAATCCGAGAATTAGAAATCTTGTGTTTGAAAATGGGATGATTCCAGATTACGGCTCCTAATCTTTAGAGTTCTTCGGAAAAAGAAATGCGAACAATATTTGGAGTTGTTTGAAAACGAGAGGTCTGAGGCAAATATTGACTGGATCGAGGAATAGATTTGGTCTTATCAAACGTGGAGTATATTTAGAATATAGTCTGTTTTAGTAAGGACGAGATGAAGTTAATTGGTCTCCAAAAATACAGTGATATCAATGTCTAAAAAACAGAGTCCTATTTCTACAGAAGCGGCAAGAGGAGATGAGTAATGGTAAATCAGTCCTATTCCATTCAGTCTGAATAGAAACGAATAAATGAAACATCTAATAGATAAGTCGTCGACTAAGCCTCCATTTCAGATATTAAATAATCCACTGCCTCCATCTTCTCTTAGAGGAACCTTAAACTATCGTTTTACTAAATTTCACGGCGTTACGGCCTCCAAAATTCCAATATTAATTTTATCAGTTCTATATTTTCTTGGCAAGAACGTAAAAACGTCGAAACTAATAGAGAGATGGTAAATAAAACAGTAATACTGCGAAATTTATTCATAAATAATGACATAATTGGTTCCCTCTTCAGTTTTATACGCCCTGTCAATCCGATGTGTATGAACTGTGACTCAGCAGCTGTTAAAATGATGGCATTAGAACACGTGCCCGCGATTTCCTCTCTCTCCATTTCCTTGACCTAAATTCGCCTCAACGTTCCTCTATATATAACTGCCAGCCTTCTGTCTATTTTTGTTTAATGCTTAAATTTATCTCACGAGACAGGTTAACATACACCAAACATTCACTTCCTTCCATCATACCCAACAACTTATACAGAAATTTTCCGTGTTATACTATGTGCAGTTGTTATAAAGCTGTGTATAATCCATAAATTTTCACACCACAATTGGAATCGTAAGTATAATTAAGAATTAAAAGAGTCATTGATTTAACTTTGCTGTAAGTGTGAACGTCCGCAATACAAGCGGGAAGTTATTTTCAAATATTTAAAACATTTCGCATATTCTCGGTCAAATTTCGAGCCCAATATGTATTTTTATTTATCTTTAAAGATTATGTTTTTCTTTATTTCTTTTCCGTACGTGTTTGTAAACTTGTATCTAATCAATATCCACCTCTGTATATGAACCGTTTTAGATTTTAGAGAAATTTAGGAGTTTAACTCGCTCATTAATTAATCTTTCGTAATATGATAATGAATGACTTTCTTAATGTATGAACTTAATATTTTTCACTAAAATTTTACAACGAAGGGCTTTTAGTACACAAAAGAAAGAGGTAATTCGAGCCTTACTAATAAAATTACGGCTTAATTTTTTTGAGTGGGAGTCGACCATCATAACTTTAAACAATCTCTTACACGAGAAAGGCAACTATTAGCAAGTTATAAAGCACAAAATGGAAGGATGGAAGTTACTTAGATTGTATATAATTATTGTGATGATGCTGAAGTGGAAATTCGAGCCGCCGATTCTGCTGTGCACCTAATGACATCTCGTCTTTGATGGCTAATAGTATGAAAAGGGAAGAATATGAAGGCGAGTTTCCGCTCAGGAGTTCCCTTCTTTGGCCGCCTTCCTTTCTGTCTTCCAACGATATTTTTCTTTCTTAAAGCGCCTCAAAGATAAGTCCGTCTCAAAGGTCGATGGCAGGGGGTCTATGGAAAAGGGACGTTGGAATTGATGGAAGTACCTGCATCTGCTTCCAAGAGATCGGAAGAATTCCCCGGAGAAATAGGTTGGAAATTATGGGATTCGATTTGAATTCCGCACCGATACCACTGAATCATTGTTACCATTGCAGTGAAAGAGACTTCTTAGCGAAGTGAATTATTCCGACAGAAGTTTACCTATTTCAGGATTACGGAAATGGGAAGTTTCGACGGAAGGCAGCCTAAATGCATTTCATACGATCCAAATTATTTCTCTCAATATTTTATTCCTTTGAAATTTTTATTGCACAAGAATGGTTTTACTTGTAAAGAGTATTGACTCCACGGTTAACGTTTTACGTTTCTGACATGGTTCTCTTCAAAGGCGCATATTTTTTGTTAAAAAATCAGCCATAGATGTAACAAAAAGGTGCTAAAAATCCCATAATTGTAGAATTATATTACTGAAATTAAATAAACCTTGTGCTTTAAACTCGCAATCATAAATATCATATATAGCATACAATACTTTAGTTTCTTATGCAATATGAATATAGTCTTCATCAACTTAAGTACATGCTATATAATGTTGTAAAATGATTTAAACATGTTATGCTTCCGTAATGAAGAGTACGGTTTGCGTTATAGAGCGTGTTTTATATTTTGAAAGATAGCGTAGAAACATATAAAATTGTCAGAGGGAAGGAAAAATGTCGTTAACTATAATATCGCTCGTTGTGGTGGTCTGTAATAATTAGCTACCTTAATGTTCCAATAAACCCTCGACGACTGCATTGGACGTGTGTAGATGTACTGAGATCGGTTAGAATCTATTACTCCATACCAAATAAGCGTTCTTTTCTTTATTCAAATTCCTATTTTAGTTATTAGTTAATTCCCGATATATTGGTTTTATTTCACCTCAGCTGCAGGAATGTTATTCTTCGACTTCCTCTCGCTACTGTTGAGTATGATACGGGAAATGTTGGTTTTCATCGCATACGAAGTTATTCAAATCCCCCCTTTTTTATAGATATCCGATTGAACGAGAGATACTCCAAACGATGGAATGATGAAGGCACGAACACCATGCTTAGAATTAAAGGAATTCGTATTTTCCGCACCATTTTCCTTTTGTAGGCCGAAACTGGTCGCTACTAAAACGATAGGTGGGGTCCGTTTATTTTTATGCGCCACTATTTTCAGAGTGAATCGAAAGAAAACGATTCCGACGCAGTTCTATGTCATGCATTTAAAATTATCTCTCTCAAACGAAAAATGGCTTCTTGGGAACGTTCTTTATACAAAATTTCGCCGAAAAAGATCTGAGCATTCCCATTTTGTGCCTGAGTTTTAATCGATGGGTTCTGATGAAGTATTCGGAGCTATTATAAAATAAATAGGATCTGTGGAATCTCATTGGCTGTAGATACTTGTAAAACATATCTGTTTCCAGGGTCATCGGAATTGCTTCAGTCAAATTTAAAATAATTTCGTTATTTATTTTTAATCAAATTATGTATTTTATTCCAAAAATTACAAGTATATTGGTGGTAACAATGATTAGATATATATTCAACAAAATCAAATCGAACTAAAAAATAAAAAGAACGCTTAGCGAGGAGCATGTATAGAATTTAAATAGGTCAACCAAATTGATGGATTATTTATAAGAATCATAATTACTAAACAAGTTTTAATTTTAAGAAAGTAGTAATTATGTTTGACGTAATTCCCACATCGTAACCGTTGCCCTATTTTGTCAATATCTCCACCCTCAGTAAACTTCCCCCCGCAATCATCTTAAATTGTTGCTTATCGTTCTTGTACTTATACCTGCATTCATTTCAACTATTACGTAAAATGTGTGCGACGGTTCAAGTTTATTACGAAGGGTGCATAGTATCCGTACTACATGATGTTTTTTCTCTAGGGGCGAAGCAACAATAAATCTCAGCGATCCGGTGAAGTATTTCTGAATTTTAAATTTGCCAAATGGTGATCTCTTACGTTGAACTTAACAAAATATTTTTATTATTTCAGGTGAGTCCTCATCCGGCAGATGACCTGCAATCGTGAGTTACTTCTCGTCAATTAAAATTTCTTTTGGTGCATCTCTGAATTCCCCCGCAAACGAATTTCAAAGCATAATTCAAACGTACTCGTAATATGGCGTTAAGAAATTTGTCGAGCATTTAAAAAACAATATTACTTACATTTTTATCTTATTTTCTAGTTCAAGTGTGTTGCTTTATTTCTCAACATATTACTCTGCGTCGTGTCTCTCTTTTCAAAAGTTACTGCCTCACCGAATTTCATCATTCGTGAAATGCTGAATACCGCGATAGTTCCTTTTCCACCCTTTGCCTTTTATAATTGTTGATGGGAGTTTCAATACCTCGGAGCACTGATCCACTCTACTTCATAACTTTATGACCCCTGAATGTTAATAAACATTGATTTTGAATCTTAAGATCCACTTCTCCTTTGTGGTTATTGGAACGTAGCCGATGTACACCGTTCGACTCTATCTAGCGTTACTATATTCTTCATCAATTCCATGGCGTGTTTCATTTGTAAGTACATAAATTCATATCCTCCATGGTTACGTGAACACCCTCGACCATAAAAGTCAAGCGCCGTAGCGTTTCTTCTCCTCGGAGTGCTCAACCTTTCTCCTGTTACACATAGCGATGGTTTTCGCTTTAATATATTCTTAAATCGATTGTCTTCTTTAACATATAGTATTTATCGATTTATTGTATCGATGTCTATCGTTGTTATAGAGATAAATCCGCTCTCATTCGCCGGCGATTTCCACGCCTAAAAACCGAAAGCTTTTCGGTGTTGACGGCCACAGAAGTGACTAAAGTGACAACGCGTGATTCACGTCCTCGAATAATCGGAAATGATCGAAAGCAGTGCGAACGTGTAACGGAAGCCCGTGTGTACCTTGCTCTACTTTATCCAAAATGGCTCGTTTTTTCCTCGCGCCATTGTCCCGTAAATGAAAGGGGGAATTCGTGTCGATCAATACTTCCCAACTTTTCGATTTTCATATTCGCGCGCTCGAATCGCGTGTTTTCCGGCCTCCTCCCGCTATACCGAATCCGGAAAATGGATCCGGCGTTTTAGTATCGTGTATCTTCGTTGATATGCTTCGGCAGTGTAATTATAGCCGTAAGAAGGAATTTGGTGCTCAAATTTAGCTTCTTCCGAATTTCCAATGGTGGCCTTCGATTTTCTACGAAACGAAATAAGCAAAAACATGTGAATCAAAAGTGAGCAACATCTTTGATACAGGAAAGCGAACTGTCTTATAGATGCAGTTATTTAGTTCGGAGAATCGCAAAGTAGGCCATAGACTACACGCGTGCCATTTCCTTGAGCCGTAATATCCTCTTTCATAAGCAGTACTTCTCCGTCATTCCCTTTCTTCTTTCGAATCAAATCCGAAGCAACGTCTTTTTCATCTTGTTCTGGAAATGACTTCGTAAATTAAATTAGCGTATGTTATATAATAAAGTTACGCAGAATGACTGAAACTATTTCATTCTCTTCGGGATTGCATCCAAAACATTGAACAGCTTTTCTCTCAATTTTGAATCTTTCACGTAGTCATCACATGCAAACTTCTTTTGAAATATTTCGTATTTCTTTGTCTTTTTGCTCTCAGCTGAAATTCATCCACTGCCGAACTTCAAACTCGTTGATTATCTTTTCATTTCTTTCTACGATTGATCCCCATTCCCCGCTATTATTTTTGCTCCGATGTCACTCGCGAAATTCGTAAACGTCAATGGAATGCAGTAAGGTGAGCAGATTTACAATTTCGCATTTTCGCTGACTTCGACAATGAAATTTAAGCCCCGCGGATATTTCCCAAACTATTTGAATCGAGGAATGTGATGTACTGCAGTAACGATGACATAATTTGCTGTTGGAATGTCGTTTGCCGATAATCTCCACGAAAGTTCGAAATTGTGCTAAATTCGGAAATAGATCCCGCGGCTATACCAAATTCCTGTCAGTCGGTGTAAGGAATTCATAGTTTAGAGAACTGTTTTTGAAACAATTCCGAGGCTTAGCAAATTGGGATATATTGTATGTATTGTATACAAGGTGAGCAATACGGAATATTGATGAGTTTCTGTCCATATAAATCGAATTTTCCTCACTCAGACTTATTATGTGCTCTTTTTCTTTTTCATAGAGTATTTTCTAAATGAGTTCTGTTAATTTCTAAAACTCCTAACCCTAAATAAGCATATAATAAGCTTCCACCTGAAGTAGCAGTAGAAGATTTTCTGCTTCCAATTCACAACCATTCTCAGATGATATTATGATATTATTTTCTTGCAAAGTAGATTATTTGCTTTCCTTAGTCGTATGTGGAAGGTGTTTGCCTTTATGTAGGCTTAAAACAAACGAGAGAAGGTGAATAGCCGTATAAGTTGCCCAAAATTACAAACGACAAACCGAAAGATGGGGAATTGCGAATGATTTCGCTCGGATTCTTCCTTATGTGGAAACGAGATTGGGAGTTACGTATTATTTAATTTTAGGAGCAGTGAGAATAATTCCGATGGAAACCTTATAGAATACTATCTTAAAATAATTTACGGTTTTTTTTAAGAACATCAATTTACCATTATATTGAACAATAGAATTAATAACAGGTGTAAATATCAGTTATAAAGAAAAATACGATCTACACCGTCTTCATTTACAAACTTAAAAATCGGTATATAATACAACTATTTATTTCTGATAGGATTTCCCATCCAGTTGCTGCGCTGGAGCAGTATTATTCGCCGTGCATTTCCTACTCACGATTCACATTTGAAATTAATCACAACTATTCTAAGCACAACTTAAGCACAAATGCATAACAATTTATTCTTAAATCATTTCTAATTTCTCAGTGGGATTTCACAAGCAATGCAGCTTACTTTTACTCCGCTAATAGTCTGTTTACAAAAGTGTAATTGGATAGAGGTATTTGTTCTTTGTGGCCTAAGGTGCGTTTTGTGGCTACCTCTTTCTAAGAGATTCAGTTACTCGATTGGTTTCGGGAAACCTTCCAATTTCTTACTTCCTTTAATTTAACTTAGCTCAGTCTGTTTATTTTCCTTTTCTATTCCAGCCGTTCCCATCCGTTTAATTCCCAGAACACTCTCTGTGTTCCTAAGCCTCCCTATTACGCAAACAACTACCTTCCTTTGAACTTTTTCTAACTGCTAAAGAATGCGAAGGTTCAGCAAAGAGTAAAAAACGCCTATTTCGATTGAAGCTGCGCTGCAGGTAGAAGTGCTTTGTTTTATATGAAGGCTCACCATAAATTGGAGACCGAATTGTTAAATTCTGATGGCACAACAAATAATTACAGAGTTGATACGATTGGAAGGGGAAAACTCCACAGGTCAGTGTGTGTGGGGGTAAGGGGGTGATGAAAGGTTATTCAGGAAAGAGTGGGATTTGTGATAATCAACTATATAAGAGGGAATTAAGAACGGTTTCAAAACGGTGCCGATCTAAAACGATAATTGAAGAAAAGTTTATTTTAGTCGGAATGAACCCAAATCGAAAAATTGACTGCTTGAACTGAAGCCGGAAAACGGCATTTTCTCTGCTCCGATTTTCTGCTCGTACTCGACTTCATCGTAATCTTAGTTATATCGTCTTATTGTGTGTTGCGGTGAATTGAGATTCGCTATTCATTGTGTATGCCTCGCAAGCTAAACGATGCATTTAAAATAACGAATTCTGAGAACAAGGATAGGATATTGCCTCGCACGCTAAGTCCCTTAGACTCTTTTGTGAATGATAACGAATTTAATTTTAAAATTTTGAGCTTATCGCCATCCTCCGGTCATTTCACCTTAAGATGTCAGCCGTTGACGAAACTATTTGGTTAATAAAACCTGCTGTGGGGTTAGTATTTTTTCTTTCGACATCTGTGATGAGTTCTACAAAGTTACACTTGATCACAATAATTTTAAATGTATTGTTTTTAATGGAATGTGTAAGAGGGACTCGTATATGATTCTTGAAGCTTCGGAAATAGGTTTGAACCGGTTACACAGTGACTATCGTGGAAAAACGGGAACCGGACCGGAATTTTGTTGAAACGGGAGGAAAACCGGATCTAAAGTTATTTCGGTACAATGCCCTAGAATTAAGGAATGCGGAAACATCAATGGCTGAGAAGACTGATTTTTCGTTTGTTTAAGAACCGTTCGAAAGGCGAGGAAACTGCACTGTTTGGTTTGATCGACGGGATTTCAAAAATAGGTCATTTTGGCAGCGGTTCGCACAAAGGACGATAATTCCCTCCAAGAGTTTTTTTCTTCCTCGGAAAGAGGTTTTTCTTTTCTGGCCATTTCCTCTGCGAGGATTATGTGGAAGAATATCGACTGCGAAGAACGTCCGCCCGAAAAAGTAGGCTGCGGCGAATATGAGGCGCAAAAAGTCGATGCGTAAAAAGAGCCGCTTTTCCCGTGTTTCACGGGATTTCCGAGATTTACACGGACTGCTAAAGATGGCCGAATGCTAATCTAACGGAAACAAATGCATACAAACTCCGTCTTTTTTTTAAACATCTGACGACTCGTTAATTATAACAGTCGATTAAAAACTTTTAGCAGCTTTTCACAGGCACAGTTAAAATTTATCCACGAGTTCTCTGCTGGTAATTGACTGCTTTTAAATGAAGATTGAACCGTTTTCTTCGCTGATTCCCTATTTACTAAGTCGAGCGTAAAATCTCCAACTCCGTTGTATTTTATATCCTAGAAGGCGATATAACTAAACTTGACATCGCTGATACTTTCTCTGTAGGTTGCTCATAACACATCGCGACCAAAAGCTTTCTATGTTGAAAGATTAGTTAAATATTACGTTATTATGGTTTTTGTTTATAGTTGAATACTGAAATGTTTCTTTAACTATATTCCGATGATTATACGCATTTATTTTTCTTTTATTACGTGAAAGACACAAGTATATTCTTCATTTATCGGGTTTTACGTCACCATCACTTCCTATAAAATGCAATCAAATTTGTTTTCATGCAGGTGGCCTCGTACGAATATAATTAATTGTTCAGTTTAGTTACGACTTTCACCTCTAATAATTGAATATTATTATTAATTGCGAAGAACCGATATATTGAAATTGATACTCTTCATTCGGAAGCTAAAAATTGGCAATTCAACTGTAGGTGATGGCTGCATGAACTTGGAATAGTTGGAATAAAAATAGTAAGAAAGCTTTCCCAGCTTTCTGTTTGAAATATGCAACATGTAAAATAATTAGTGGCCTAAGAATCGATGGCAAATTCTGCCTTTGCCATCTGATGGATATGTATGAATGTTTCACAGAACAGAGGAGCTGACTATTTTTATGATGATTACTGTTAGCAATGATTGTTAGTGAGACCCAACAAGTTTCCGTCTGCCCTAGTGTTTTGATTGATATGGCTGCGAAGGAGTTGTTTATGTTTTGGTATCTCGTAGTTACTGGAAAGTTTAGTCTACAAGGAAGAAGCTTTCCTCAAATAAAATTTTTACTCACGAATAAACAGACATTCATTTGTTGTTGCTTAACATAACTATCGTACTATGACGGTTATTAATATTATTGAGTTATTAATTATTCTGATCAGAATCTTGTGCAAATTAAATGCTATCGAAATAAAAATGTGGAAAGATTTGAATAACATAAACACATGCTTGCCAAGGCTCTTCCTTATATTTTCATCTCACTTCTCATCTATCTTTAGAAAAAATCAGTTACAATTTTAATTTGAATTTGAACCCTATATTTTTCTTTCTAGTTATATCCATAATTTTATAAAAACCTTAAATTTCTGTTCTATCTCTTTTCCATTGGCTTTTGTTTTATCGATATGAACCGTTTATTTTGTTAAACATTTAATAGTTTTGAAGTTTCAAAACTTATTTTTGTTACTTGAGATCTATGTAAATCGAAGGAAAAATTGCAGGTATTTTACGATAATATTGGAAGTGAATTTACATTGCTTAAATATAAATACAATGATTTTAAGTATTTGCCCAGGCTGCGTTACATCCCCATGACTAAAGTTTCTTCATTTCCACTTGAATCCATCACCGAAAGCAACCCTTCGCCAAATTTGCTGTTGAGTGTGAATTCTCAGAACAGATAATCGTATCCTAGCAACGGCTTCCGCTTTCCGTTAAACAATTATCAGATTTCGCTTCAGATGTGGTTTATCCTCAACATAAATAACGATATTTATTCTTGTTCGGTTTACAACGGATATTCGATTCCCTGATTGAATTAAATTATTATAATAATTATTGTGAATGAGTTCGTGAATACTTGAGATTAGAATTTTGTTTAACACTTTATCTCTCTTGATTATCAATGTATTTCTTCTTTTTCGGACGATGTCACATTGGCTACTATTGGGCCCTAATGTCGTCGCTATTTCTTCATCTTCATATCTTCATCTATCTATCAAATCATATGTTTCAATTCTCTTGTAATTTATCGTTTTCAAGATAATAAATTTCACTACAATTGTATCTTCTTTATTTTTAGTTTAGTCTGTTTTTGCTTTTCGTTTCAATTTTTATAAATACATATTATCACTATTTATATATAGGTATCAATTATGTTGTTTTTAGTTACAGTTGTATATAATAAGTTGTAAAATTTATTACAATATATAATTTATTTATTTATAAAAGTTGTATTTTTACATTGTAAAAACATTTTTCACTCATTTTTATAAGCTATTCTTGATGTATTTTATCTTTAAATTGGATAAATCCCATGTTAAAGGTTAATATTATTCATAAACGGAAGCAAAAGTCGTCCCGAGTGGTAGTTATAAGTAAAAAAAGATTCTAGTACTTCCGATAAATGTTTAGTGTATTTGTTGTGTGTTTGCGAGAGGATCTTTCCTTGGATGGAATCAAGACGGTTCCTCCCCCATTCCGGAACATCCCCAAGGAAGACATAAAAGATGACGAGGGAGCAAGTTGGGTTAAAAAGGAGGATTTGGGAAGGTATACAGATAGAGATTAGCAGTTATGAGAAGGGTTCCCTTTGAGGCCACGCGTAGGGCTAAAAAAATCCCTATAAACCCCTGCTTTTGGGCAGGGGTCAATATCCCCTCTGACTACGAAAATATTGTATTCTACTTTCACCATACTTTAAAGCGAATTTCGCGAAACTTTTTCATGAATAACGTTAATAAGGTTTAATCGATCATCTCTTACTTATGCTCTTGTTTTATGCTTATAAAATGCTCTCTTTACTGATCACGATGCGTGGAAGAATTTCGTATAGATTACGAAAATCTCTGTGATTTCTTACGTTCGTGTAACTTGAAATCTCTCATTTTGTATTTTACTCTCGAAGTATTTATATTATATTCACAATAATGAAAACAATTTACGTAAATTAGAAGGAAATGTGAGGAGTTTTAGGGCAGCGGAATGACCCTCGAAAGAAAGTTATAGAAACAGTTTTTTCGTCTTTAGTTTAACTATCATTCGCCACTTTAATTAGCAAACATAGTCTAATGGACAACTGACCCTATGATAGATAATCCATACCAGATATATTAAAGGCATATTTTTTATCAATTAGAGAATTTACTTTTATCATCTCCTTTCCCTCATATTGGTAAAATGACGGTAATTGGTAAATTTGAAACTTGCTGTAGAATCTCATCCTTCGATTACTATTTGTATAAATCGTTTACTAAGTGATTTGTAACGGTTGATGACTATTAAATACTTAAGTGGTAAATCAATGCGATAATGGAAGATGAGGTCAGAGAATATAATGGAGTACTTATTACAAGTATGTTTATAAGTAACTTATTGTGAAATGTAAAGGAGCCTTCACGCACAGAGGATATAACTCACGTAAAGAAGCATAATGGCGTAAGAAACAATAACTAAGTTAAAGGAAATAAAGTACTATGCTGCAGAAGGAGTTAGTTCACAATTTTTGCCATGTTGATTTCCGATCATATTTAATATGCCATAGCAATTCAAAGGTAAATCGTGTTTTTGGATCTCTTTCCGATCCAATAGCACCAAGTTTGCGTTGTTTTCATAATTTGCGTTGTGGACGATTATTCATTTACTGAAAGGCGTTTGAACAAGTAATTTTACTATTTAAGCATCATTAACATAAAAGTAACAAACAACAACTCTTCTTTGAAAATTAAACGTCATCCAAAAGGTGAGTCGATCTTAGTCCTTCGCCTCTTTCTATTTGCGAATCACCTCTTTCCAGAGGCAGCCTCAGAGTGGTGGTCCTTCCGCATAGACTTGCGTTCGCCGGTACGCCAACGAACTAAGCGTTGCATTGTCTGTCTCTTGGCATTTGCATAAATCAGGAGATTATCTTTTGATCTTCTCACACCAGCCCAGAATCTATGTGTCGCTTTTCCAAGTTTTCATCGTCAGCAGGAAGTGTTCCATTCGGGATCTCACCACGTGCAGCGAATCGCAATGAGTCTCTGAGTTTTAGACATTGGCAGGGATTTATCGGTTTAAAAAAAAACTCTCTGCTTAAAGATAGAAATACAGCCTTAACATGGATAAAATCAAACTGACAATCTGTTATTGAAAGACGAAGGCTAATTCCCAGGTGCCTTGAACGTGTCAAAGAATTCTCTTATTTAGTTGGTCAGACCACCAGTAATCGAAGAAAAAAGAAAGGAATAGCAACGTAACCAGAAAAATAAGTCATCTACAGCTAATAGTGCAGGCATGAATGTATGGGAAAGGTTCATTAAAATTAATCAATGGAAGGTTTTTTAGCTTGTTTGTGTTACATGAACTCGATATGCAAAGGTGTTACCTCGCGGAGGGCCATAATAATAGGAAAGGATCATTTTTTATTATGAAGTAAAACTTGCTCGATGATCCTGGTCCTCTAGCGAAACATTTCGCATCAATAAATTCTATTGGAGTGATTCGTTTCCATTTGAACTAAAAAAAAGCAGCTCGAAATATAAAATTGGGAGTAATTGAGATTTGATTGGAGAATAGTGATCATGGAATTAAGAGAGCGAGTCACTTTTGAATAGGTAGAAGTTGTATATTGAGAGAAATCTGTGGAAAACATAGGTAAAAAGACGAGGGAGTCATTTGGGCAGACAGGTTAGCCCAATAGGCTGCCTAATACGATATTAAAAGAGTGATGCAGGACGGATATCGTGAAGGAAGACTG
The DNA here is from genome assembly GCA_947579665.1 of Sympetrum striolatum. NCBI lineage: Eukaryota > Metazoa > Arthropoda > Insecta > Odonata > Libellulidae > Sympetrum > Sympetrum striolatum. The sequence goes on from OX388350.1 coordinate 3,362,088, forward strand.
AGGTTAAGTAATGAGCGGCGGGTGGAGGTAAGAACTATGGTTGGGAATCGAGGGGGAATGAAGTTATTTCTAGGAGATAGGACAACAGGAAAAACTACAACACACCAATCTTCGCACTGCTAAAAATGATTTATAATTTGGCATGACTAATTTCAGATTAAATCGCTGGGTTTTTGATGAAAATGAGACCGAAGATACGTCTTCGTTGAGAACGGCAAAAGGCATTAGAGCGGTCGGAGGGTGGAGCATGTTAAAGATGGATGAAGGTCCTCCACAGAAGTCGACTTTGGAAAAAAAAGATGAAACTAAGGAGAGTTGAGAGGAATTCCTTATCCCTCAAAATCTGTCACGTGCTCTTTGGGAACATTTCCTCGCTTCGGATCCTGCAATCGGTGCAGAGTTTGAATGAACCATTATCATATGATAAACAAATGAAGGAAGTCACTCTTGGAAATCTAACATAATAATACTTTCAGAGTTAATTATAATATGTTCTTAAAAGTATCTCTCGATCACTTCTCATATGTTTAATAAAACTTTTTTATGCCAGCCAAGTTAATAATGAATGTAATTAGGCGTTACTGTTGATTATAAAAAAGTGGCAGGAGCATCATTTTCAGCTAATGCAATAATTTTTCTATTTAAACAGTACATTGTTCAAAAGAGCATATGGTTAAATGAACGAAATATGATTTTCCTGCGTGTCTATTTGTATTAATCTGCGATTTAATCGCTCATTTTATACGCTTATGCTTAGTTTTATCTTCCTAGTTGTTGAAATTGGAAAAATGTTTGGAAGACTTGATATTCGAGCTGGAATTTAGGATTTAGTCGATGAATTATCGAGCGATATTTTATTAATTAAGTGTAAAATTAGCTTATCTATATTTAAATAAAATATCTTTTTCTATTCACATCTCTGGATGTCTCTTGCTATTATTCCATGGCTTACAAATCCAAATTCTGGAGTGTTTTTTCTTTGGATTCGCAAACTAAGACTGGAGGACTTCAAACGAATTCTTTCTTCTAGAGGTGTTGGTGGCGTAGGTTGGATTAGGTTTGATATCGAGCGAATAAAAAAGTTTATAGATGGTGGGACTATGATTGAGTAGAAGATAAATAAAAGAAACGGCTGAGTCGAATATTGAGAGGTATTGCTAAAAAAAAGACTGAAGGGAATGATGGAGGGGAAGCCAAGGACCGGAAATACTGGATGGCACTAAGACCTATACTAGTTGTAAATAAGTGTAGAAGAGAATGTTAATTCCCACTTACTAATAAGAGTTAGTAGACTCGTATTCTTTACACTTTATGTATCTAGGTGTTGCATTTATTTATACTAGTGATCGCACAGTGGTCGAAATTCGACTGTCATTCATTAAATGTTTAAGTTTGAATGTTATTGAGGTTCTTTTGTCAAAGAGTATACCTCTATAATCATTAGTTATAATTTTTTCGATATTTTGCTATTACGTCAGCTGCGAGCGTGTACAGACACGTTATTAGGGTGTGTTGTTCGCCTTAATTCCCTTCGATACCTACGAAATATGAAGTTTAACGTTAGTAACAAATGAAATAAAGGCAATGACAGCTTGTAGTTTCATTTATTTTGGATACAGTTCATAGCCAATTATAATTTTCCCGTGTTATTATTGAATCAAATGAACACTAATGAAAGTGAGACTTGATTTTAATAGAGGTATAAGATTTCGATTGCATTTTATTTTTGTTTAGGTACTTTTTGGAAGAACTGTAAAATGGCCGTAATTTCGTCCCTGCTACTTATGTATCGTTGTTTGCATATGCTGAAATCTAAGTCAATTGCCTCCTCTTCATAAACTCTGACATTAGTTCCTACCGTTAATTCGGTATGGACTTAAAATCCCCGTGTATTCTCGTGGGAAAATGAATGTATCGGATTCAACGATCACCTTGGTCGTCAGGGGGACTGGTTGTTTACTACGGCGAAGTTTCACAAAATATTTGCTCTTTTTCCCATAGATCTCGTAATTTAGACTGGAATACGATATTCTACGTCCAAAATAAGAATCTTTATTCAATTTCCTTTCTTTTGGTACCTACTAATCTCGATCTCGTGCTACCACTATTTCTGATCTAATTTTGAAAAATAAAAAGTGTCTGCAATCGATCAAAATGAACTTTGCGTGCATTTCCTATGAGAGACGATTATACTGGTCCAGAGTCGAACCTAGGATATTTGGACAAAGATTTTAGCTTTCTGCACTCCTCCATGTAAACCTTAACTATGCCAAATCTCAAACTCCTCTGTTCGCGCAATATCCTTAAAAAGGGATCCAAAGTTTTCTCTTCACGTATTAATATATAGATCTTTCGAACCCGGGTCCTTCATTTGCTGGGCCGGTTCTTAACCATTCAGGCAAAACAGTTCGCTAAAATCACTCTTTTTCTCTGTCTTCAACCTTTTTCATTCCGTTGCATGCGAAGCTACTATTCTTTCTCTCTGCATTGTCATGGAAGCCATCTTTGACGGCCTCGACGAGATAGTTGTGGTCTCCACTACTCCGAAAAACAGAAAATGTTCTTTCCGCGCTTATTTATGCTCGCTGCTAAACAAAATGAAAATTAGAACGGTAGAACGCATCTCCGCTCCCTTTTGAAATGCTTTTAGACATGCGCTGTTTAAAACGCCTCTTCCTTTACGCGATTGAGCTCAAATGGGATTTTTTTTCTTCTGACGTTTCGCGAAGCAGGAAGTGGAGCAATATTTTTTTGCCGTTCCGCAGATAGGATGGAAGAAGCCCATTTTCAGGAGTCCTGTAAAAAATCTTGATTGATGACTTTTATCACGATGACATCGGCGGAAAAGTGATTTACAGGAGAAATAAATTTCTGGCGAAAGTTAGATACGGTTTATGAAGATACGCCTCCGAGTCGATTTCGGGATTTATTCCAGAGTTGATTGCTCAGATTTTACGTTTGAATCTTTCGTCTCTTTGATTGGAACCGTTGCTTATTATAATCCACCGTTGCGATTATTAAGTGCGTCAACCACGCTTTTCTTGAACATTTTTCACTAGAGTGTTTTATCACTTAATTATTAGAGTTCCATCTTGTAAAAATATGTTGCACTGCCAATTTCATGCGAAATCTTACATAAATAAATAGGTAATGTTTTGTAGTTTCTATCCCCTTTGTGCACACCGTTCGTGTTGAAGCCAGTTTTTATAAGAATACGTTGAGAAAATACCATAAAAATAAACCTTACATTATTACTGAACTTATTTATATGTGATTAATTTTCCTCTTTGCGTAAGGAATAATTTTACTACGATCCTGATTTGATTTGAGTTTAATTATCTCTCACGTATGTCTGAACTTATTTTACTTGCTCCATAATAAAAAAGGAACTGTTAAACGATATAGAGTCAGATGGCACTTCGTGGTACTTACTAATACTGAAAAACTCCACGATGTGAGACTTATACTAAATCACAGAAAATTACATCACGACCATGGTTTCGCAACCTAGTTTCCTGACATCTAAGGGTGAGGATACAGCGAGGCTGCGAAACCATGGTCGTGGTGTAATTTTCTGTGGTTTAGTATAAGTCTCACATCATGACGCTTTTTAAGAGAACTGTTCGCTGTTGCCTATTAAATTTGTTAGATATTAATGTTTTGAAAACACCCATGAGGGATAAATTTTATTAAACCACAGACGCTAGAAAAATTACCATGGTTTTATAAGCATGCTAAATCCTCAGGTCCTTGGAGATATAGTATTTACTTTTATTTGAGCTCACCTTTCTTGCAGCTTCTAAGTTCTCAGTTTCGCACTAAAAGACATTCTTTGCGGACAATTCTGTACGTCTCGTATGAAAGAGATCGAACTAAAAGTGGAGGTAAAACCCCATTTAAATTGCATATTTATATTCAAATAAAAATAGGTGGGGAAATAGCAAAAAGATGTTCACCAATAAACTCTTAAAATGCAGTTTTCCAAAATCCCAGGATCACTAAAGTGATTCTGATACCCTCATGCTTTACTAATGAGGATGGATGTTACTACATCGGTGGAACCGGTCGCAAATAACCCAAGTTTGTGGAAAGTGTTACTTTCAGTGCTTTCCTACCTCTGTTTTCTTTGGGCTTAATTCTCTTTCCGTATTAACTCTATGATCGTTTCCTTCTTCGAAAGTTAAAAAGGGAAAAAAGGGGCCGTTTTTCCACGTTCTTTTGTTTTCCTTCGTAAGGTAAACTTCCCGTGTCGATCTGTTGGCAGTCCACTGCTAGCACGTTCATGCCTACCGCTCTGCCACCTTGCGGCGGTCCATGGAACTTCTCAAGTGGCCTTTACACAATTGTGTGAGACAGTATTTTCGCAGAAGTTAAGTCGTTGCCGTCCGCCGTTGAGAGACCTTTCTCAACACCTAATTTTCGCTCAAAGTACAACTACCTGCTTCGGGGAAGTTAACATGTTTCGCTGAGAATCATTCACTTTTTAGCAAAGCTGGAAAGCTGCCTGTAGGAACGGTAATTTCGAGTTGGAGAAACCGACCGAATTAAGAAATTATCAATAACTTAGAGGGTTTTTAAAAAAAGGAAGGGTTAATTGAAAAAGGCTTAACTATTGTAGCTGCCTTATGAAGTGGTCCAGGGGATTTAAATAAAGTGCATTTCGAAAAATAGTATTTCACTGTTTAGTCAGCTTTCTCTCGAATATCGGTCAAGGATTTCCGTTGGTAGGGAATGATGTCTGACTATTATGTTAAATCGTCATTGGCAGATTATATTACCCCAGTGACAAATTACTTTGTGCTTTACTACAGTTTCCTGTTGGTAACTTTTACATTTAAACTCCATGAAAGAAATTCATATCAGTTTAAATTTACGTCAGAGAATCGATTTGCAATTCTAATTTTTTAATCTTAAATGACAGCATCAACGTTTAGCTGCTTTGGACTTAATGTGCTACAGAAAATGCATAATTCTACCTCAAGAACGACAGTCATAGCTGCGAGGCAATACTCTATGTTATTTTTATAGAGTAATCTGTAAGGGAAACACTGAATCAGATTAACAGAATTAAAATGATCGACCTTGGTGGCCGAGTGGATTCATCTACGCTATCGTTCCTACCCAGAAGGTCCCGGGTTCGAATCCCGGCAGATCGGGCTTTTACGATCAGGGAATGGTAGTGTGTGTTCGTTGTAACTAATGCCTTGGTGAAGCACCTCCTGATATGTTCATCGGAGCTTAGGAGGACTTCGCCGATAAAGCGCAACATTAGCTCAGCAAAAAATATACTTATGTCACAAGCATATTTTAGATGACATAATTTATTAGGAAAATTTTAAACCATCAGAAATGGGAGTAAGGATACATAATAAAACATGAGATGCTTTAAGTAAAAGGAAAAATTGCTGCGGTCAGCCAGAAATACAAGATTACAAGACTTGAGTTGAAATTGAGAGAAAATTTTGAGTTTAAAAACTTTTCCTGCGTTCAGTAAAATTATATCGCGTAGAAGAAATTTGTCGATATATCGTCAATTTAAATATATACTTGTAGATGCTATTCGTTCCTTGACAATACATATTCAACCAGTTCTCAATTTCTTTATAAATTTGATAATCGTCCTATAAAATCAATCCTGGTTCCAGAAGACTGAGAGTTCAGACAGGTTTTTTTGGTTTTCTGTTCGGCTAAAGATACATTCGAAAATCCACGTAAAAGAGCTGATTATTTTAGTAATTTTAGTAATGTTTTTGTGGCTAAATAAAGGCGCATGGATTATTTAAAGAGTGGATATTTCCTAAGCAGTTCACGCGATTCAGTAACTTGATCTCTTGGGAGGATGCCCTTCGGCAGCTGCTAATTAATGAGGAAAGCAGAGTGTTATTGTTGGCTCCGTAATTGTGTACGCTTCGGCAAAGAAAAACAAATTCCGAAAAATCCCTCTGCGTATATTATCTTTCGGTTTCCCCTTTTTTCTAAAACTACAAGCCAACGGTGGAAAACTTTCCCATAAAATGTCGAAGAAGGTAAATTGCTGTTTCGGATGAATCCCTAGAAGGAAATCCCGTGCCTCGATTCAGATAACTCAATTACTTAATACTCCAAATTGTACTTCCCGTAGATACCATAGCAAAATATGACGGAAAAGTTTTCACACTACTTTACATTTTTATTTTTTGTTTTCTGCATAGATTACTGAAATATTGTTACCGTTTTTTAATCCTGTAAAAGTCAGTGTTTAAATGCATATGCTCGTGAAATTTACACTTTCGCTCCCACGCGAGAAAATTATGTACTGATAGATTGATAAAATACTTACTTTGTCGGTAGTAACGGTTTTAGAAGACCTCTTTTGTGTATTTTAATGGTCAGTGTTATTTTGAAATGATCAGATTCTAACTCAATTACCTTCAGCTAGATTGGCAACTCAATTCATAAACAGTGAAACTTTAACGATGAAAAATATAGAAAATTTTATAAAATACAAAAATTTACTAATACGAGAATGCAAACGGTCTTCGATCCATAACAAATAACAATTGTAACAAAGGGTGACTGAATTGCCACAATCACACGATATGACATTGTGTATAGAAATCCAAGCAAAATTGGCTGTGCGGGGTACTTTGGTACCCCATTCAAAAAATAAAGGTATTTTGGAAATGAGTCGGTGATACAAATTTATTTAAATTTCATAGTATGAAAGAAACCACGAATGCACGAATGCATGGAATAAGAAACATTTGTGGTTAAAAATAAAACTGTTCTATTGAATTTAGCTATTCTGGGGTCCTCCAGTACCCCGCACCGTCTAGGAAGGGTTAATGGAAACCCGCGATGAATATCACTCAGGCGAAGACAACTACAGTGAGCTAGCAAATTTTATTTCGCACTAAAAGTGATTATTTCCCATGATAAATGAACTGTAAATTTCTGTAATCGTATTAATATATTTAACTTTTACATTTGTTTGAAAAAGCTCCAAGAATTACTTTAAATCCGGGATAAAATCCGTTCATCAAATTTACTTGGTCGGCAACAATTTTCCTCGGTCAGCATATTCATCAAAGTTCCAATGAGAGCGAGAATTGGAAAATCACATTCTGCAAATTAACGAATCGATGCGATGAACTGCAAGTCCAAAGGAGTCCTCGATTATACGACGGGACTGATTTCATCATCATCCAGTAAAATATTAAAATAAAGGAAATGAAGTGGCAGTTTTCACAAGATAATATTCTAAAACACGAAAAAAATGTAGTCACGTGATTTTTGTTAGGAATTATGCGAAAATTCGCTGTTTCTCTTGTCCAAAATATAATAAAAGATCACCTCTATGATGATCAGAATACTTTCCGACTAACTTTCGTTGTGCTTTGAATGTTTCTCAGAACTTAAAGAATGGGACGGTTATAAGAAGTACGCTTTTGGGCTTATCCGTTAATCAGTTTTGACACTTTGAAAAGATTTCTGGGAAATGCAACGCAAATAACTTTTGAGGTCTCAGTGGGGACTCAAAGGACTCTTTTCCCAAACATTTTCCCGACGGTGAACAGTATTAGTCCAAGTATTGCGAAAATCTATTATTATATATATATTATGGAAAGAAACTTGAAAGGCGGTACTTTTTCACTAAAAATGTTATTTTTTAATTTTCCTCTAGTGGAGAATGAACATTCGACAAATCGAATGGTGTGTTGATACTAAAACAAAAATCCTTTTCTTTGGAAAATGTAATTTTCTTAGTTTCTTTCCATTTTACAACTTATACCCAGAATATGAAAAAAGATGCTCGAGAATGGCGAAGAAGGAAATCTTTCCATGGAATCAGCACATATTTTATTTGTTGTTTATTAGTTTCCGATTTGTAAAAACTCTACGAATACCCATTACGAAAAGGAAACGGAGCAATCTTTCACTATTATTAATTTCATCATTATTTTTCATCATCAGTAATTAACACTCTGCTACCAGTCAATTGTTAAGGCTTGAAGAGACGGCAAAAATTGAATTTACATCTAAAAATTTAAACGTACATGAAAGTACAGTTTTCTCAGTATTCATACCAAATTAGCCTATCGCGTTACAGAACTGGCGTTGAAGTTTTCCTCAATACCGTTGTTTATAAAAAACGATATTGTATTACTGCGGTGGTTGAATTTCTCCGTGTATTCTATAGTTAATTATTAGATACTGCTTCTGTCTCGACTTTTCATTTTCCATAGAATATTACAAGCATTTTAAAGTTTAGAGATTTCCCAATGGAAAGAGAGAATAGTTGAAGATAAAGTTGAAAGGAGAAACTCAAGAGATTGAAATTAGTTGTTATGTTTCCCAATGATGGGAAAAAATAAAGTTGAAGCGGAGCGATTTAACAATGGTTAACCATTGATTTTACCAGTCTTTTCTTAATATTGCTTAAGCTTTCACATTTTAGCTTCATGGGTGTGAAACGTTAACGTTTGAAAAAGGTGACTGCTCGTGGTCAGTAATATTTCAGTTCGGCAAAGATAAGAAAAATTATTCGATGAAATATTTTTCTAAAATACGGTGTAACGTGATCGAAGTAGCCATCATGCTTTTCGTATCTCTTTTTATTAGAGGTCACATTTCACACCATTGTATCAGAATATCGAAAACTGAGGAGTTGGCCCATCTTTTCTAGGTAAGAGAACGAACTTAAAAATGTTAAGTGAGGGTTTGAATTGCGAATAAAGTTGGTATGAGTCTATGGTTTAGTCAGATGTTGAGGAAAGATGGACGGGAAGACAAATTAACTAAATGTTGAATAATAGGTTTAAAGAAAGAAAGATAAAAGTTTTTGGAAAGGATAAATAAGCAAGGACATTTCAGGTCACATGAACATAACGAGCGGTAGATGACTGATTCGGTATATGTTATTCATTTTATGTGGTATCTTAAGATCTCCTAAAAGGAAAACAAAAGTGAGCTTTCTTTTGGACTATCGACGCTGCTCGTCTTTCCTCCGCAAAAAATGAATTCCCGCCTGGAGCTCATTGTTCCTCTTTGGATCGATGGGATCAGTTTTGCACATTTCCTGGAATTCACGAGATAAAGCGATAGTTTTTGCGATGCTAGAGGCCAGAAATCGAAAAAGAAGAAACAGGCGGTAGATGGAAGAAGATGGAGTCACTTGGATCGTCGAACAGTTTAATCGCAATGGCTTCTCGACCTTAAACATGCCGCTGGTGAAAAATCCTCAGTAATTCGACGTTGGATCTCTTAAATATTCTCGCGTTCAATCCTTTTTAAAAAGATCAGAGAATATTTCACGAAGGAATATTTTTGTAAACATTGTCGGGCGTGGCGAATATTAGAGCATCGTTGAGTAGAGGCTCTGTTCATGTAATATTAATGAGCGATTTGATTCTTTAAAACTGAAGTGACCATTTCAATCATCACTTGATTCGAAAATTCGGAATGGAATCTTTGATGCCATTAAAGAAAAGTAAATTACCGATAAAATGGGAAATATCAATGATGAAAAGTACATTATGGAATGAAAATATATCTAATGCAAAGAAACACAGAATTTATAAAAGTCCTTATTACATGTGAGTGAAAATATGGTAGTTCAAGGAGAAAATAAAATGCCCCCTTTTACTGATATAAACTATTGTTGCTGAGCGCCGCAGGGTGGTCAAAAGAAGGAATAAGTAAATCCATTCAATACTTGATGACATCATAACAAAACAGCTGGTATGATATAGCCATGCGCAGCGTATTTCATCCTGAAATAGATTTTACTTGGAATCCAAAAGGCACAATGAAGAGAGAATGATTCCATCAGGGAGAGGAACCTTCGCAAGGTCTGATAATGAATAGAGAGCAATGGCAGGGAATGCCTTCCTCCTGTCGCATATCGAGGTTAGCTTATATTTCTCAATACGACCAATTTGGAGGTAATATTTAAAACCGAAAGAGGAACGAAAAACAAGATTGATATCGGGTTGTGGCATCCGCTCGGAAAGTAGAAGATCCAGGTTCGAGTCTCAACTACATCGATCTTTAATTTCGATTTTTTCACTTACGGCAAGTTTGTGTGAGCATACACGCAAGCTTGCCCGTAAATGTGTTCCATAAGCTTTAAGACTGGCTATAAAAATATTACAAAAGTTTTACAACAAATTTTTTATTCTAAATAGTCTCCATTAAAAGTACATAATACATATGTTGTCATTATCTTTCAGCCATTTCATGCCTTTCAGAAACTCCTATTTTGAAATACTGTTTTACTTTATTGTCACTGCTTCTTGTATCTCGTCTATCGACGCAACATGGTTCCCTTTCATGTTCATCTTTGATTTGGGGAGCATGAAGTAGTCAGGGGGACTCAAATCAAGCGGGTACGGTGGGTGGCTGAGTTCAGGAACCATTTTTTTTTACCAAAAATCGCATGCGCTGGTGGGTTGTCGTGCAAAAGGAAATAGAACGATATCTCTGCAACTCGGGTCTAGCACGCGCAATTCAAGGCGATCCAGCACTTGTTGGTTGAACGAAGTAGTCACAGTAGAAGAAATTATTTGTGGACGATGCCCTTGGAGTAAAAATAATTACTAATATTTTTAATGACAACTTTGGTCGTCTTTAACCGACTTTCTACCTTCTGTAAAAAGGTTATAACAAAAACAGTAGCACTAGACATAACAGATCCACCAAAAGGCAATTATAAAATTTCAAACTGTCGCACTCTTACTAGTTTTAAAGCAAAGTTTAATCGCAACACGTTGTCCGTTATTTTATCGTGAAAGTAAAGCCGAGACCACTTTGATAATACCGCGCAAACTGCTACTGGACAGCTGCATGTGATTTGATGAGTTGAAAACTTTGCATAGAGTGAGAAGAAGACTGTAGTACTTAGGTGCCAAAATTTAATGAAGATGACGCTTATAGTACCGATTTAATAGCCGTAGTCATAAAACGTATGGGAAACACTGTGCATTAGAGTGGATAGAAAAAACCTTTTTTTTCGAAATCCGTCTACGGCTATTGCTTAAAGCTTGTGGTTGGTGGTCTTTATAACATATAAAAAAATTCAACTCGATCGGATTATGTCCTGAGGCTGCGAATTTTAGTCAAAATTTTAAATTTTTGTGAAAAATATCAAATTTGTGTACTTTATCCTGATGGTTTTTCAGTTTCCAAAGTGATTAAATGGTAAAGAAGTACATAAGGTTGTTGCCTTATAGGATATATATAAGATTCGGTAGGTTTGAATCAAAGAAAATGGTCTCTCAGTTCGCCAAAATACGTCAAAATACACGAATTATACAGAAATGTTAAGGATGTTGGTTAGACAGTTGAGTGGGTCGGTTTCCCTTTTTTTCTGATAGAAATGTAATACCCGGTAATAGAGGCACACCCACGTAACTGATATAATTTTACTTTCAAATGAATCACTACCTTTTGTGAGAATTTTTTCCTCCAAGTTTCAAAATTTCGGCAAGAAACGTTAAAATTGCAAAAAAATTCAAGTTCGGTTAAAACGAATATTTTTAGGATAAATATATGTAATTGCGACGAACACTGTCACTCAATGTTAGAAACTCTACCAACCACAAACTTTAAGCCCTAGCCGTTGACCGATTTCGAAAAAAAAAGTTTTTTCGATCCACTCTACTGTGCATACCATTCGATAATTTTTACTCGAGGCTGGGAAAAGTTCATGTTGACTGAGATATAACTATTACATCTTTTTGCCATTAGTCTTTTTGGCAGGTCATACTAACGTACGCCAAATTCTTATCTTTCTTTTCATCCGTTTTTAATCCTTGTATCTTATCCATCGCCTTTGCTTATGAACTTTCATCATACGATGGAGTCCGACATCTCTTCCTCAATTTACCCAGTTCTTCGTATCACCACCATATTCCCGGTTTAGTTCGATTAATTTATCGTTTAAATTTATTCGCATTCAAAGCCCGAAATTTTCTATGAGTTATTCTGTCACAGTACCCCTTCTATTCCTTTACAGATGCTTTTGTTATTTAAGTATGCTGAAAATTATAATTTAATGATATAATATTAGTTGAGTTTAAATAAGTGTCATTACAGGCCATAGAAAACAGCAGTAAGCGAGGAATTAATGTATTCTTACATCTCTGACATAATTTTCACAATAGTTGTGGAAACATTGTGTACATTCCTAGACTGATGGTCCAAACAGACTTTTTGTGAAGGCGCTTAACAAATTAATAGGCGAATTTAGAGGGAATGCGACCCCCTCGACTAGTTAGCGTAATAAACACAGACTAGAATCGAAAACTAATTGAGGATTATCTTCACTTAAATGTATTGTGCTTTTCACGAAAGATGATATTTAATCGGAGGGAGCCGTTTAGGTTACTGTCACTTAAATGCGAGTCTATTTGGGAATTGACTAAAATTCCCCTTCAGCAAGCTTCTAGATGCGGTCGCAGTTCATGTATTGCACTCCGCTCGCCCCTTGCTCATCCCGAATTCTCTTACGTACTCTTGCATAACTCGCTAAAGGGTTACAAAAAACGTCATCGTAAACAGTTTCCGCAAAATAGCTTTAAACTTGGGATGAGATGCTTTAATGTTACAGTGTTTCTGGAGCGGTTTTTAAATCTTTAACCGTCTCGAAGAAAACAGGAAAGAGTGGCATGTGCCGGAAAAATGTCTGCTTTCGGATTAAAAGTTCGCGGAAAACTTCGCCGCGAGTGAGGGACGGTAATTTATGGACGGCGTTATTGAGTTTTGGGAAAAATCTTTCTTCGGGAGAGGTCTTATTTTTACTCGGGAAATTAAGAGCGCTGCAGTTTAAGGCGGAATCTGAAAGCTAATTGCTTCCGTGGGCCAGTGCGAGGGACACCGGGCGCTTTTCTCTTCTGCTAATTTGAGAATCCGAGGAAAAAATGCAGTTTTAGCGCCCCTCTTCAATTGGGGAAACCCTTTACGGAAACGAGGGTAGCTGAAGCGATTAACCGAAGGAGAAATTTGTAAAGGTAATACGCACTTAAAGCGATTATGACCTTAGAATTATGGAATCAGGAAAAGATTAATGAAATCCTCATTCTGTAATGTTTTGCTGATGTGAAGCGTGTATTCTAAAAATGGTAGCAATCTGTGCTTAGGATGAATATTCACGTTAAGAAAAAACTTACTGAAACAAAGAAACGCAACTTTTTGAGGATGAAGGAAGGCCAATTCTTGTGTTAGTCCTTAACATCGCTCTCTCACCTTTTCACCTCTCAGATTTTTCAAATAAGCGTGCTTCTATTTAAGTTATTAGTAATTTTGATCCCGAGATATTCAACTGAATCTACTACTTTTATATTAGTTCCATAAATTTTGTACGGGTGATTTGGACGCAATTTTTTCCTTTCGAAGAAATTAACTACGGAGCATTTACCTACATTAATATCTAATTCCCATTTTTCGCACCACCTTTGGATGAGGACTGTATTGTTTCAGAGAGATGTTCGGTCTTCCTCGTATCATATTTATCTATACATAACCGAGTCATCCGCAAAGATCCTAACATTGCTATCCATCCAGTCACTCAAGTCATTGATTTAAATCAAGAAAAAAAGAGGTCCAATTACGCTGCCCTGAAGTATGCCAGAGAAAACTCTGACTCTATACGAGCTAACGCCATCCACTACTACTTGTTGTTCCTTCTCGCAGAGAAAATCCTTAATAGATTTAAATATTTCATTCATCATTAAAGTTCATACAATTGGTGCTTACATCCCCTGCCACACGCCGAAAGACGGCTTGCAGGGTATATATGTAGATGTTATCGAGTTTGTTGCGTATTTTGTATAGGGGAACCAGCAAACCAACGAAAATTAAGGCGAACAGTAGACGGGGGACAGTGCCATGAAAGCTAGTGAGGTTGAAAGAAGCGAAGGAAATTGTGAGAAAATGAAATTTCGATTGACGAAATGAAGCGGAGGCAGAAGAGATGGTAAAAAAAGAAGCGATTGCCTGTAAAAAAGTAATAGCAGAGAGGGGAAATGTAAAGGGAAGGTAAGGATAACATTTTTGGATGAAATAGTGGCTGAATAAGTTATCAAAAATAAAGGGAAGCGAGTAAAGAATGATAAGGCCCGACAACCTTCCTATACCAAGAAGATCCACGTATTCGCAAGATGCATTCAGATATCGTTTTATGCAATCGTTTCACTTTATTGAAGATTCTGTCGCTGCTAAACTATATAAAAAGAAGTAAGAATATTACTCATACATCTTGAACGAGGAAGTCCTTTGAAGGGAATATTTTTTATTTGGATTGGCATGAAAAGTGGTAATCGGAGCTCAATATTGCCGCAGTAAAAGTTTAAATAGGAAATAGAAGTGTTTGAACTCCACCATAAAGAAGCGTATTTAACCTAAACTAAGCAACTAGGTTGGACACTTCGGGATTAAGCTCTAACTCCAAATAGGTTTCGCAAAGTGTTCTGAGCCGGGAGCAAAGGTAGTCGCACATTTTTTTACTTAAACGCCGCGCAATCGATGTTTCTTTCGGAAAATATTTTTTGATCCACTAAAGGCCTAGTTTTCATACATTAATTTGTGATAGTGCCGAGTTTGAATACCCTCCTCGGTTTAAATTATTTAAAACTAAATTGAAGAAAATGAATATGCTTGAGCATTACATCTTGAAAAGCACTCATCTTAGAGGAAAAACAACGTTGTTAGTACCACGGTTATTTTATTGACAACTGGTTCCGTCAACGGGTCGACATCCTCACCCGAAGATACAATAATTTTATCACTTCCAAGATCAAATGATTTTGCTATTTAACAAATGAAAATCCGTGGATTTTTAAAGTATATTTTTCTTGCAGAATCAAGGCGCAGTTAGTGATTGGCCTTCCACATTTGTGGAGTGTACGTTAACTATATTCCGCAGACAACGGCTGAATCTGGAAAATATGGCGAAATTTTCCGTCAGAATCGGCGCGATCAAATGGCGCAGCCAAAATGATAAAGACTGGAAATCCTCGTGGGAAACAATGCCTATGATGCCATTGGCCCGATCCTAGTTTGATATCTCCACCCATCCCATCTTTAGGGCGTGAGGCACTTCTCATCAGCTAGTTAAGGAGTGAAGCCCGTTCTTTATCTTTGATATTGATTGACAAAATTTAAAGTAATATTTCTAATTTTATCGTAGTGAATTTGTGTAAGTATCCGATTAGCAGTGGCCAAAATGAATGTGATAGCTTAGTATCACTCATACCACAATGGTTATCATATTATCATTCATATAAACAAGAATTAGACAATAGTAAATGAAATATATACTGTCCTCAAGGTTTAGGTTATTAAAATAATTTAGAGAAAGTACAATGTCATTGATACGAAATATGAACTCCCCGTATCAATATGTAGGTCGATCGTTCGGTTGAGAAAAAAGACGAACAAGAAGAGGAATCGCTTCAAACAGTTGAATTGTGGTTACATCGCTCGGTTTATTTATACTCCCTGGCAGGTGTTTATAGTTGACTCGTTCGTTGCAAATGTAGGTGAATGTTTTTTTAAAGGGAGATGTTGCGAATTCGATGTGAAGAACTTCTCAGTGGCTTGGGAAAAAACTAAGTAAATGTCGGCGAATATAATGATGGAATCTCGTATAAAACCACTATATTAGCATATCACTATACAGCCGCCAGTGGTTTCCTCTTGACGAAGTTAAACGTTTTTCCCTTGATCAAAGAAAACGAAAGTAAAAATGTTGGGAAATCTATTGTCTTATTTAAGAATGAGAGGGCGCGACAAAATATGGAAATGAATATTCCGGCAGTTAGAAAAGGAGAGTTTTAACTCCGGCGAAATTAATATTCATGAATTGAGACGGCAATTTCCTTACAATTGAGAGCAATTTAATTACTCTTCTCTTATTCTAGTGTCCAAGAAAAGAATTATTCCATGTAATGAATTTTCTTTCGACCGAGGAATTTATTTTTTATGCAAACAGCATTCCCGTCGCAAGGGGACAGAAATTATTTCGCTGTAAATGCGAATTCCCGAAATTTGGAGCAAAAAACAGAAGCCGACCGAATTCTCGGGCAGAATTTTTCTCTCCGCAGAAGTTTGCGTTTTTTGAGCTTGCGATCGAAAAGTGTTGGCGATGACGAGTCCGTGGAATCTCTCGATGCTAATGCTTCGTAAACAGCGCCGGAAAATTTTGGGTGGAACAAGAGAAAATAAAGGAATTGTTTTTAGATGACGGAACGAAATATTTATCGCAAAATATGAACAAATTTCATTAAATAGCTTTTCCTTAGATGGTTTATAGTTTCAAGGTATCGAACCGATTCGCTAAGGGAATCCGTCACTGAATCTGGCATTTTCTATGAACTCGACGGAAAATAGTTAAGATTCGTTCCTCACTAAAATACTTTTGTTGAAATATTAGAATGTAAAATATGCCTATCGCTTGGTAAGTCTCTTCTTGTATCCTACACTGTTTCGTTGCTGAATGAAGTATCCCTCATTTGATGTAGAGAGCCTCAGTAATTATCTGCTAAAGTTTTACCGTTTCCTAGTCGTTCACCGGTACTAATTTTATCTCTTGCTTTTCCATGAAAATTTTATTACCAACTTTATTTACAAGACAAAAAGTCTTGGATGTACATATAAAAACATTCTTTAATGATCGAGACTTTTGCTGTCAAATAATAATGAAAATTACTGTTATATTTCCTTAATCGTAAAAAAGTGATAATTGATAGTCTTTTTCGGCTACACCAAAAAACTCGCAAAAGATTGAGTAATAGCGGATGTCGCCCTTGCGTTTTAAATGGCTAAAGTAAAGATCTCGAGTATTATCAGCTTATTTAATTAACGTCATTCACCAGAAAAATGGCAGAACATTATTATTAGTTATTTGATCAGATTTCATTTAAAGTCAGAAATGATAAAGTAAATGTAACACAGTTTTCGTATGACACGATCGTTCGAGAATCAACCTTCGTTATTTCTTCTCAGTCTTCTAAATGTACAGGGATTAAAATACAAGTTTACTTTTAGATTATTGAAAATCGATACATTAGGTATCATTTATAAATTTAGTAAGAAAAACTCTTCTGGCATTAATGTAATGAAGGTCACTGAACAGCAGGTTGCAGTGGATGGCATCAGTTCCAACGCGATGACCTCGGGCGTCCCGCAGGATGGAGTAATCGGATCTTTGCTGCTTTAATGCGTATAAACTGCACTATCAATGTGATTATTAGGATTTTTGCCCGCGATACAGTAATTAACTGGGAAATAGAAGGTGGAGAGGATAGATTTATCTGGTCCGTGGATTTAGATATAATTATGAAGGGATGCTGTGATTGGCAGTTAGAGCTTAATATAGGGTAACGTTCAATAAATAACTTCTTTGAAACAAAATTTCCAGAAGATATTTGTTAAGATTTCGAGAAGAAAACGTAGACTTTGTGAAATTTTGTAGACCTGTCGGATAACTTAACATATGGTACCTGCATTTACATATTTAGATTTGTATTTAAGGAACTCGATTTTGTGGAGAGAGTTGGAGCAAAGAAAACGTTTCGCGAGCAAAGTTATTTAGTTTTATTTAGGCCCCATCTTGAGTATGCAGGTAGAGTAGACCTTCCGACAAAGTGAGTTGCATCCAAGAATTAGACGTTCTTGAGCAATAAACGATAGGAAATTCAGAATTGTCGTGACGAATATGCGGCCACTTAGATGCTTCAGAACGAAAATTTAGATTTTAAGGAATATTTAAAATCATGCAGACTTTATTCAATAACTTCAGAGGTAGTACATTCCAGGTATGCGTTGCATGCACGATTACGTCACTCCCTGTCACACTCCCCGATTCAATAGTAATAGAAAGTAAGGGATTGTTTTTTTCCGAGAACGATACGTAGCAGGAAATACACTGAACGACACTCTCTTCCATACGCAAGAAAGCGACTTGCTGGTTACATTTGTAGAACATGAATCCAATCTTATTTATTTTCCAGACTTGGTCGTCCTGATTTCTCACCTTTATTCTCCTTTAACACTATTCATCCGCAGATTACTTTCATCTCAACAAAAGCCTGTATCACCTCCCGACAGTCTTCTTTCCTCTGTCATTCATGGACAGGACAGATTCATCCCAAGAAGTTTCTAATCACTCGAAATTTCTCATTTGTGAATTCTACCTCGATTCAATCACGTAATCGGGTCGGACGCAATGGATTTTTTTAAAAGAAAAGAGTAAAGTACTTTAACCTGTTTAAAACGCGCATTGCGATTAAAGAAAGAGTGAGAGAGACCGAGGTAAGATTTCATTAACTTACATATAAACATATTTTTCTTTTTGTACATTATTAGTATTACTTAACTGTAGTATGTGACGCTTATGTGGGATCCATATGTATCCATGAGGTGGGATTGTTCCTGCTACTTTATCATAAGAAAATGAATGGTCATCTTTTGAATTCTGTTACGAGGTAAAGGTAAACGTATCTTTTGTTAATTTGTATTATATAAATGTTAAATCTATATATAATTCTTATAGCTTGTCTTAGTCTTATCACTGCTGAGGTATAAATAATGTCGACCGATTTTTTTCTTATCAGTAACTAACTATTGAATGATATGAGAGTGATAAAACTGTCATTCATGCAACTATTATACCTCAATTATTAGCAGCTCTGCACTTACTGCATTTTAGTTAAAAAAACAAAGGGTCTTTCCTGGTAAGGATAATTCTCTCTCTATAGCTTTTGGCAGAAAATGATTGAGGTGTTGAAGATCCAATCAATGAAATTTCAAACATATAGAATACGGTTAACATGCAATTTAGAAAACAAAGAAGAACGGTTGAATGAAGGAAGGATCTGGTTTCCACGATACAGGAGAAATGTTTTAGGGCAAATAGTCAGTGGTGTGAGACACCATCGCTAAGATTCGATTGGGAATGAATGGCAGTGCAGTTTGGTGAAAACGTAATCTAAGAAGAAAGATGGGAAAAATGTCCCCAGGAGAGCAAACCGCGGCTTAAAGCAGAGCGTCCTCGACAGATTATTGATTGCTGTGCTTTGGGTATCCTGCGGTCATCCGAAGCTGTCTTTTGAACAGAAAGAGTGCGTCCATGAACAATCAAGTCCATCAACCGACACTCACCGTTTCCTAAAACGAATGGCCGATATCCTCCTCGTTTTGCGATTTCGCGATGAATTCCGATTTTCGCATGATTTAACCTGGAGATGTAAGCACGCTCGTTTAATTGGTAGTGCGAAATTCCCGAAATGAGCACTTACTTTTGTTTCCTTGTAGTTAGAATTCCAAGATTCACACGTTTTCATTGTGAGTCGATCATCAAAAAGCAACTCACAAGTGGTGAATATCTTAGAATGGTGGTAATAGTTTTACTAGAAGAATGTTTTCTTAGAATGGGATAGTTGATTGATAAGTGATGAGGGTCACGTGAACACAGAGTTGCGGTAGGTGTAGTACGTGGGCAGTGATTGCACGTGAGGAATTAATGAAGCTGGGAAAAATGGCTTTAAACAGAAGGGCGCCTTTGTTCTCTGTTTTGTGTAATAGGGAAGCTTAAGTTGGTCAGTAGAGCCGTATAATGAAGTTCAATGAATTCGAAATGGATTGTTTTGCGAGATTTAAACTGGGAGGAGAGAAAGATGTTAATGACTGAGTGATGAATGTATGTAGGTGTTGGGAAACAATAGAGTGATCTCTCGAGGAACCCTCGATATCTCGAACTCCTCGAGAAATTTTTAGGGCAGTTGGACGAGTATCACGGTAACATTCGGATCGTCTCCTCTCTGACCTTCTCGATCAGTTGGGCGTCGGGGAAAGGAGGGAGATTTCTTTCCACGGTACCTTTTTCTTAGTTACTTCCAATACTTTAGGATACCTTCACGGTATATTTCCTTGTTATACTTCAAATACTTTTATTCAGGATATCTTCTCGTACAGTAGGTTAAAGGAAAGTTTGTATATGGGTGTTTAATGTATGTTTGGAAGTGTAAAATGTATTGAAGTGCCATTCTAAATTACTGAAAATATTTTCTGAATGCCACCATCGAAGTTTTATTCTTCACAGCACATAGGGAATGTTACTTATTTACTATTAATATCATGGTTTATTTTTGATAGGAAATTAACGGAATGCTCCCGTGGTATGTGATGGTTATCAGTGAAAAACTGCCCGTTTAACCTCTTTTTTCGGTATATATTCACTACATTCCTGAAATCCTAAATTAGCATCTCAAGAGTGGTCTCTTAGGCTGAAAATTGCGTCCACCATTTTTTGCTACATCCCAGCCTCAATGTAATACTTGGTCCATATCTCTTCAGTTAACCCTTTCCCTGTCTCTGACGAGTACATATGTTCAAGTTGCTGGTTTCTTAGTAAACATGACTTATAAAGAATTTCCCTTATGTTGATACCGACGTCTTTTCATGTAGAAATAATGTATGTTTCCATAATGTAAGTCAAAGTAACTATTCGAATATGCGTGTAACGGTAGTAAGTCTCTTGATTCCATTACAATCATCAAAAAATCAACCAAAAAAATAAAATTCTAAAAGTTTGTCGTAATGAATATTGATGTCAGTATTGGTAATTAAGTATAAGATATTCTAAACTGCACGAAGCGCAAAGGTTGGTAATTTGATAGGGTAGAAATGGCACTTTTAAGCAGCATGTCCAATGTAAAGCACCTTGGAAGCGGTAATGTTAGCGCGTTCGTTTCATAGCAACCAGTAGGTGTCTACTTGCAGAGGATATTTCCTAATCGGCAGTTTTGCCAATTTCAGAAGAGAACTCTAAAATTCAGTTCACGTTTCGAGTAAATTTCGCTCTGACCGAAAACCTATTTTTCTCTCGATGTTTTCACGAGGAAACAGATTGCACGGAATCGGAGACGACTGGAATGCACTGGTTCCTCTTAATCCCCTTTCCTAATCCTCGTTTGCCGCAGCAGAATTTTAATTAAAGCGAAATAATTCGTGGATTAGAGAGAGAAGCGGGGGACAAAGGCATAAACTCCCCAGTCCCTCCATCCCCGCGTTCAATAATGTATAAGCGTCCGCAAGAGCATGTTTAGGACCGAAATGTAAACAGACTACAAAACTTTCCCCGTTCTGCCTTTTTAACTGTTGACATAACAACCAGTAGAGTTTCTATCGAGTTCCACTTGCCCTTCGGCCTTATTCAATTTCGCTGCTATAAGTGGTCATCGCTCTTTATCATATTCACCGCGATAAGTAATTTGCCTAGTGATGGTTGTATATTCTAATTTCACACCTGATACCTAAATAGGTATCCAATGACAAATGTATGGTTAATGATTGAAAATTTAAATCTGTTAACCTTTTCCGATAATGTAACAACACAAGGAAATACTTCGCAACTTCGCAATTCCAAACCGTTTGTGTAGTATGTTGATGAAGCGTTTTATGGCGAATTCTTGCAACAAACGTACTTAAAAATAAAGTTGTATAGGCACTTGTTTCCGATTTACCTCGAGTTAAGCTCTACATTTCAATAATTGAATCCATGTATCGCGAAAAGAAAATTACTGCTTCTGGGAGATAGGTCCTCCGTGGACCAATTTAGTAAAGAGAGGAGAGTGAACCGCTTAAGTTTCATTCTAAGTTAACTGAACGTGGAATTGGCGTAATCCAGGACACTCCAGTAATCCCTTCTGAAAAGATCTCTTTATGAATATCAAAGACATCAGTGATTCCCGACGGGAGTCCCACGTCCCGCAGTTTGATGGTCAACAGGGGCAATAGAAAATGTCTTGCATGTCACGAAAATTTACTTTTTTCTTACAATTTCCTAATGTTCATTCCTGAAAATGCTGTAGTATAGGCTTCACTCCATGAATAATTCAGTGTTTTAACTTTAAAAATTGTGTCTGTTGCATGAAGGACATTAGAATTTTAAAAAAAGCTTCGGTGGGGCATAACTGAAAAAACATTGAGAAGCATTGCCTTACACACCCAGTGCAAATCGCTATACGTGCAAAGAAAGCACTTATTTCGAATACAAGATGTTAGTAATATTTTCAAATTTAAACACTACCGAGAAATCATTTTCTAAATATGTATTCTGTCACTTTTCTGTGTAAATCATTGGCAAAACAAACTGTAAAAATCACAATCGTAGGCTTTCGACTTTTAACTGCCTAACGCAAGTTTTCTGAGTGGTTCAAATAAAATTTAAGGCTTCGTCACTAGTAATAATTGTGTAGCTGTTACTGTAGCAAATTACGTCTTATCGCTGTTTTTTTTTGTCATGTGACGTTGTACACACAACCGTGATTTGTCGCTCTGTTGTCGTTCAATAAATCGTATGCGTCGGATTGTGCATCGTCAGTGGTCAAGTGATTCATGGAAATTCGTTAAAGGCATTTTGCGGTAAATAGCAAACGCTCCAGTTGGTAATTTAAAAAAAAAAAGTAATTTTGCATCGGAATAAAAAAGATGACAGAAGATTAGCATAGGTAACATGATATATATCGATATGAATATAATATATAGATATCGAACATGTCTAAATACCTGACATGATATCTGATTGTAAATAGTAGTTAACATTGATTATAATTGTAGGCATAATAATTTATACACTCTTCTTTCGTTACACTGTCTTGTTTACATGAATGCATTTGCGTAACATAACCCAGGTAAAGAAACCAGTGATTAAAGAATTCTTACACGCCTTAAAATCAGTTTTAAACTCTAAAATTACTCAAAACAAATAAAGTCAATGATTTCCTCTCTGAAATTAAGGGAAGGAAAGGATGTAGTCATCCTTTTGTGGAAAAATGTAATCTCATAAGTTCTTAGATTAAAAAAGCGGCTCAGTAATGAATGATGAAGTGAGTAGAAGAGCAATTTCCATAGAAACCGTATCTTCCTCAAAAGTCGTTCTTTTGCCTTTGAAATCCGTTCCCCTGACTGTTAAAAGAGGCTCCCCAGCGAGAAGTGAACTTTGCCCGAGTCTTGTTCTTAGCTCCTGTCATTTGCTTTGCTTTTTAATGCAAATGCAACTAAGAGAATTCCCCGTTTCGGAGAATCTTTACGAAAAAATCGAGATGCCTTTTGCATATTTATGTTTGCGAAGAAAAGGAGTCGTTTCCATTTTTAATTAACGCATCTTTCCCGGAAAGTGAGTGCGAACCAAGTGTTTTAATTCCCCTCTTCGATTTTTAACCTCCGCCTCTCTAAATTCCCTAAATTTTAGATGGAAATCGAGAATTCTCGGGATATCCCTTTTCTCAGTATTTTCGAAATGCGAAACTTAAATAATAAAAATTTCCCTAATCTCTCATTAACCCTTCTTTAACGGTGCGGGTTACTTGAGGACCCCAGAATAGCTAAATTCAATAGAAAAGTTTTATTTTTAACCACGTTTGTTTCTTATTCCATGTATTCGTGAATCAATGTTTCTTTTGTATTATGAAATTGAAAGAAATTTGTTTCGCATACTTATTTCCAAAATATCTTTAGTTTTTGAATGGGGTACCAAAGTACCCCGCACAGCCATTTTTGCTTGGATTGCTATGCACAATGTCATGTCGTGTGATTGTGGAAATTCAGTCATCCTTTCTTACAGATTTTTCAATTGATTCATTATTTATTGCATTAACAGTAATTATATCACATTATTTAATTTAAAAAATAAGGTTATTCAAATTTAGTTGTGATATATTTTCCCAAATAATAGTCAAAACTCTAATGCTACCTCAAAAAAATAAAAGATAATCTCAACAAAATAATCAGTAATGTATTTCTAAACATAATTAAAGGTTGAGTAAAAGCAAAACCAAAAAAGAACGTAATATTCGTAAGTAAAAGCATTGGGGTACCCCACACAGCTGTTTTTGGAAGTTTTTTCGGCATAGTCAAGGAAGGGTTAGCACGGGCATCAACGGTGATTACGAATAAAGTACATATCCGCAGTGGCGCAGAGACTTGTTTCTATAAAATATGAAATCCATTCAGAAGTTCCTACATAGACCTTAATCTCACGAGCTCATCTATCGCAATGATTAGTGTCATTTTGGCCACTTTCTATCGCTAACTGCTTTACGACGCACAAAAATGTAATTCAAGCATTGACCGACCGAATCTTTCCAGTGACCGAAATTCTAGTCAGGGAAAAGTTTTAGAAACACCGAAGGTGTGCGTTTTCAACCCTATTATGTGGAATATATTTCCGATGGCTTCTACAGGATTGATGAAATTGTAACTTTCAATTACTTTTGTCAAAATTTTATTCATGGCTGCGATTATATGAAAGCTACTGAGCTATAAGTGTTGTTATGTCATTCATACATTTTTCATGAATGCAAAGCGGTAATTGTGCTTTCTTGGCACGGAGTGTTTTAACTCAGGGACAAGAGTACTTCACTTCTAAAAGCGCCCTTCTCCATGTTATAGTCTGCTAATAGAGAAGAGTTTGAGGATTCGACCAGACTTAGGGAGGATGACTTTACCGACAGACCGGCGAAGTAACTCATGGTAATCAGGAAGGAATTTCTAAGATGTTCTTAGAACTAGATACTCGAATTCTCATTTTGGTTCCGGTTTCAGATTTGTAAGTTTCCCGACCAAATTCTCTTGATTAAGGGAATGTGTGAGAAATTCTGGAAAGAGTTCAGAAGGGAAACCCTCAACTAAGTACTTAGCAACAGTTGCTATGTAATTCTTTGTTGGTGATTCTGTGTGTTCATAGTGAAGGTTTTGTATGCTCTACGTTTTCGAAATATTGAGATCATAACACATTAATACCGTATTTGATAATAAACTCAGTTTTCAGATTGCCGCAAAAGTTGTTATTACGTTGAAATTTTGGTCCAAGGATGATCAAAGACATCCGTGAAACGCCCAGTGAGGAACGTTAAAGCTGTTATCTCCATCGAGGGAGTGAATGTTAAATGAAAGTTATCTCAAAATCGAGTTGTGGAGGAGTTGCCTGGCTTAATTTTATAACACTCGTTAGCTGAGTCCAGTCGTTTTTAGGCATGTGGAGAAGGGAGGCATGATAGGGATCCTTGCTTGAAAATTGCTCGAATATTAGGATGAACGAAATAAGCGTTTGAACTAACCCTACTTTTATATTTTATCTCAGGATATGTGACGCCCTTTGCTACTATGGATACGAAGCAGAGTTTGTTTTGTCGCGTTGCAATTATATTCGTTCCGGATTGTTAACAAAAATCACTGAAAGATTTGAATGACTAGCGGGTGTGGAAGAAAAGTTACGATTGTCGCAATTGCTATTTTCTTTCAAAACCAAAGACAAACATACGCGCGTCCATATACATTTCATAACCCTTTTAAGGTATCATTTGCATAGGACCCATTGATGGTTTTCATTTTTCCAGCAAAATGTTTTCATCTGAAATGTGGTTCATTCATGATTTATTTTCAGGTCTTATACTTCCCCATCATCGTGAGATCGACTTACGTAGCAGGAAGATCGCATACTTTGTCCTGTACATTCAAACACTTCCCGTGCAATTAAAAAGCCATACTCACCTTGCTTTCAGTTTCCTTGTTTTACAATATTCTTCAGAGAACGTTTTCTTAACTTTTGCCTTAGTGTTGCTCCTTCTTGAGAGATGCAGCGGAAAGTCCCCATCTCGAGGGCCGCTTGGGTCCCTTTTGCAATCAAAAGCTTTGGCGAGGGAATGAGTCTCGCAAGATGAGGAGTGAGGTCGTTTCCTCTTTCCTTCTCGTTGAGCCGGAATACCCTTGAACCTCCTCTTCAGTGCAGCACGACTATCCTATCAAATCCATTTCGGGGGGGATAAGAAGCGACTTGGATGGGCGTCATTGTTGAGCATCGAAGGTTGAGTGAAAATTAAAAATGTCCCATAGCGTTTCCCAAACTACGTTACGCGAATTGTTGGTGTTGACAGGTGCTCGGAAAAGCCAATAAGTGGTCCGCAAAAAAATATGGAAATAGATGAGTTTTGCATGATTTGCAACTCTGAATAAAGTAGAAATATTTTCGTAACTCCCTCAATTTGCGAATAGACTGTACTTCTACTCGTGACTCTTACTTCAATTTACTATTTTATACTATAACACTACAAAATAACCATAGTAATATGATGAAGCCTCAGAATTGGCGGAGTCTGTCAGACGAAAATTTTGGGAAATTCGGCGTCATGATATGGTTTCAGGAATGGGATCCCAAATATACTTGTCCCAAATTGTCCTTAAAGCCTGACTTGAGCATTGATTTATTAGTTATATCGAAGAGGAATGAAGGCAAAGGGAGGAGGAATCAAATAGGTTTTCCAAACGGGGCTGTGCGAGACGAAATCCCATGAGATTGTGTTCGGGGCCCTCGCATTCCTCGCTATCTTCGATACTAAAAAGGGATCGCCGTAAAGCGGGAAAATGCGGCAAAAAACGGGGTATCCGAATTTGGGTGGTCTGAGCTCCAAACGAACGACGATAGTTATCACCGGGAAAAAGTGGGACCGAGAAGGGATTTCGAGAGACTGCCGAAGGACATTAATTCAACCGAAATCGGAAATAGGTATCGAAAATTAGGACCGATTTGAGGGCGTCAATTGGCGCATGCGCAAAGTTTTTGATAAGCATCCCCGTGTCTTTGAAAGTCACTATTTCTGGTGGTCACTTTTAGGACGGCGACGTTCCTTGATGTAGCGTTACATCGTCTCCGACGCTGATTCCGTGGAACCGCCAGAGGATATACCGCGAGAGGAAATTTTAGTGCCTTCGCAAACATGAGGAAATATACAATGGCAGAGTATTGTTTTCATATTCAGTTATCTGGTTTTACCACGGTTCTCATCAAATCCATAATGATCATTCTACAACTTGACTTGTAAATTCAAAATATAATTGAAAATATTTAGAAGATTTTAAAAAAGACGAGAATTTATAGAAATATTTTGAGTGGTGAATAATACTTATACCAAGTCTCATCAGCAGATTGTGATAATCACCGAAATTTGTATTTGGTGGAAACGAACTGAAAAAACAGAAAATTCGAGAAAATTTCGTGGCCGCCCAATAAACTAGAATTTGCGATAATTTTAAGCAGGGGTCGACGAAGGCGTTCGGAGGTCGACAGGGTCGATATTGGGCACTGAAAGTGATAAGAGGATCTAGAATTTTAAAAATAACGAGTTCAAGATACTAAAAAGAGGGATTTCCTTCAATGTAATTATTTAATATGTTAAAATTCCACTGTTACTGTAGTTGTTAAGATTAAGGAGAATATTGAGTATTTATGTGACTTAACGTATTGATAATGAAGCTCAAACAGTAATGTATCAAAGGATCTCTGTTTTTCCCGGCGTAGTTGCTGAAGGAATAGTTCTCGGGTCTCCAGCCGGGTGCAGGCTTCGGATAAAAGCGACGTTTCGGCCACATCCTTCGTGGCCATCTTCAGGAACGAAGTGCAAGTGCTCGAAGTTGGTCCGCTTATATAGGAGGGACTCAGTCCCCCTTCCACTTCTGTGACTGGCTGGCGCCAACGCGTCGTCTCTCGGCAATCTATTCTCGGATTGAATTCCCGCCAAATTCGTCTTCAACAACCGGAAAAATCGGCCATCGCAGAACACTCCCTTGAAGAAGGACACAACATCAACTTCAGCGAGACGAAAGTACTGTGGAAAGCCCCTTCGTTCTGGGATCGGAAAATTAAACAATCGATTGAGATTCAACTAGAAGAGAACAACTTTAACAGAGACGAAGGATTCAGCCTACACAAAACGTGGCAGCCGATCATCAGACAGGTTGCCGAGAGACGACGCGTTGGCGCCAGCCAATCACAGAAGTGGAAGGAGATCATCATCAAAGAACAAATGGTTTCCAAGAACGCCACTCTACCACCCACCAGATCCTCAGGTTGGTGGAAAACATCACCAAGGGCTTCCTCAACATGAGGAAAATAACGGAAACACTCTTCTTTGATATGGAAAAGGCGTTCGATCGTGTCTGGCATAAGGGCATTGTCTACAAACTAAAATCCAACGACTTCCCTGCCTACTTGGTTAAAACCATCCAGAACTTCCTCGTCAACAGATGGCTCCAGGTCAAGAAGCTGACAAAATCTCCTCCTTGAAACCAATCACAGCAGGGGTACCACAGGGTAGTAAGCTGAGCCCATTCCTCTTTAATCTCTACATAAACTACCTACCAAAACAAGAGGACATTGAACTTTATATTTACGCAGACGGCATCACCTTGTCCTGCTCCAAATATAGAGGGAATAACGCAGTTAACATCATCAACAACTACTTAATTGCACTGCAGAAATGGCTCACGAAATGGCACTTGAAAATCAACCCGGCCAAGAGCTCCCATATGGAGTTCATCCTTCATCCCCGCAAGCCTGCGTCTGTCAAACCAACCATCTACAATCAGGCAATACCAAAAGTTAAAGAGCAGAAATTCCTTGGAGTCATCATCACGGAGAAGCTACTGTGGACTAAACATATAAACTACAGCATCTGTAAAGCGGCAGCAGCGAAAGCTAAACTATATCCATTACTCCATCAGGACAGTCAGCGAACCAAGGACACAAAAATAAGATTAATTGGTGCTTATGTTGCCCCAATTCTTGCATACGGCTCCATCATCGCCTGCAACACCTCACAACGAAATATAAGGAAGATCATCACATTCTACAACAAATGCATCAGGGCCGCAACTTCCACGGACAACCTGGTCCCACTCCGTGAAATCCTCACTTACTATAACATTCCGCACTTTACGGAATACCTTTACATCATCGCCGAAAAATTTGAGAGAAACCTCTCAAACATTAACAATCCTCTCATCAAACATTTATGTTACGCCCACGCAACGTACCAAATTAAAACGAATAAAAGAACCAGAAATGGTTCTCTCCATTCTAGAGTGCCAAATAATAAACATCTTCCTAGCACCAAAAGAAGAAGAAAGAAGAGGTCGTCGAAGGAGAAGGAGCAGCAGCCGTCGATCCCCAATGTACATATCTATATTTTAGTTTAGTTTAGCCAAGTTTAGAGCCTTATTGCGTAATTAATGTGTGTATCCGAGCCTTATTTAGAGTGTCATTAGCCTTACTATGGGTTCAATCTGCCTTACTGAGTATTACCGCCTATAAAGCCAGAAATGACATTTAGGCAAAAATAAGAGAGTCCGACCAAACCAAACAAGCACTTGCACTTCGTTCCTGAAGATGTCCACGAAGGATGTGGCCGAAACGTCGCTTTTATCCTATTAAGCCTGCACCCGGCTGGAGACCCGAGAACTATTCCTTCAGTAATGTATCGTTTAACTTTCCGAAATTAGAGATGAGGATATTAATAAATGTGCATGAAAATAGTTACCAACGCAGTTAAATGTCTTATTGCTTTAAATGGTAGTTACTGATATGTAATGGAATACCACTATACTGCATTAAAGTATCCGAGATTCAATTGATGTAAATGAAGTATGGATTCCAGCAAAACGGTTGACACAAGAATTATTTTTTTAACGTTCTTCAATACTCACAATGGTAACTTTATCGCAGGGGGCTTTATTCCAGCCATACACTGATCCCAGCGCGTACAAATATTTATTACATTATTAGTTCAAATCACTTGAGGTCGCTGTAAAATAAACTGCATCGTCTGTATATTACGTTGCGGTACAGTTATTGCAGACGTTGACATTTCCAACAGCTGTGGTCAAATACGCTTTAGTTCATGCGTTAATTGGACCGTAAACGAATGTAGGCAGAGCCCCAGTGAATTGTTTTCCTTTGACGGTGACGAAAGATGTTTGTTTCATTTGGAAGAGTATTCTTAAATAATGCCGGTACAAAGCTTCGATATCTGCTAGTGAAAATGAGGTTTCGACTGTAATTGCCTCTCTTTCAATATACAGCTTTCAATATACAGGCCTCTAACAGTTTCCAAGCTTAAAAGAAATTACAGAACATTCCTTCTTTAAAGTAGTCATTTGTACTCATAATATTTTTCCTCGAATAAAAGCATGAATATTTACTTGATGTACAACATTTTAAAGAATACTTTTCATATTTTAGTTTTTACAGAAACGTTGATTGCCTGCCATTTGGTCTTATTTAAGAAGGTCATACGTGATGTAAATCCCATTTGAATTTGATTTTGAAATATGCTTGCTGATTTTCATCCTCTGCTGTTCATTACTTATTATTGTAAATATTCATAATATTCCAAAATCATCTGGAGCTGCATGTGTGTAATCCAGCACTAGACTAAAAAATTACTTTCTTGGAAGTAAAATATTATTGAATATTATGTCTAAATGATGTTAGGAGGCTACGATTTAAAGCGGTTACCAAATTCCAACGCATTCGTTGTCCATTTTCGACACGTTCTTTCGTAAGAATACGATTTGGTTGCAAAGAGCCAAAACAAATTAAGAATTAACTCTCTATTACATATTGATACTAGTAAAAATATTATTTTCAAATTTATGTTGTGTAATACCAAAGATTCGCCGTTTAAATAAAGAAGTGAAGTTTTGGAATGTGATGAAACTGAAGTTAGCAGAGAAAAATATTCTATAGAATTTTTAATACGTCTTTTAGGCAGTTTGTTGTCATTTATAATCCAAGTGATACTTAAAGAATTCCTTAGTGATCTCTTAGTGATAGAAGACTTGAATATCGACGGAAGCTTTTTGATAAATTTTTCACTACCGATTTCGGGGAGGAGATAGTTGATATTGCTATCCCAGTCATAAACTTCCGCGATCTTTGGGAGAAAACAAAAAAGCGATACAAAGAAGTAGCTGCCAGGACAGATAGTTACTTTCGGTCGTTTTTCCCGCGAAGTATTAGAGAATCTAATAGCTCTTCAGGTTAGTTAGGGATGTCGGTGTTTTTACACCCCCTGCCACGCTCCACTGGCGGAATGCAGGGTTTAAATGCAAATTTACATTAGCAGTGATCGCGGAAGCAGACAGCGTTCCTCTGGGATTGGAAATGTCTCATCTGCGCATCATTCTGCAAATCGGATTGGTGAGCCATTGGGAGCGAAGGAGGCCGATGAAAGTGGTCGACCTCAAACCCTTAGAAATGTAGAAAACGAAGATGACTCACTCTGGTTGTTCCTATTTCCTTCTTGGGAAATCTCATGAGGACTGATTAATCGAGGATTAATTAAGGGTGAACCCTGAGCCTTGCTATTCCCCATCGGCCTCTCTATCCGTGAAGTTGTACCCTTCCCTTGCCTCATTAAGATCGTCGATTATAAATTAAGTAATTAAAAGTGAACAAAATTTTATTGTAAGTACTTATTCTAATGGTCCTCATAAAATGGAGTGCGAGCGACTGTACGTATTGTTAAGGCTCTCAAGTTGGTTGTATTTGCCTTAATTTCCGTAGAAAATATATGTATCGAAAAGAAGTCGGAGGAAGAGCCATATAGTATGTCGCAGTTTAAAAAGAAGGAAAAACAATTTTCATTATTATTTAATCATTATTTATTAAAACATTAGCAGCATACCAAGCACGTTTGTGTATGTTGGAGATAATTACAAAAATCCAACTTGTTAAATACTGCTTAGAATGGCCCCTTCTTTAACTGGAAAAAGGTGGAGATCGGCTGAAGTGCTTCCTGTTTGGTATATCAACCCTCCGCTTTCTTCTCACTGCGGAGGGAAGAATAGATTGCAGAGTT
This sequence comes from Sympetrum striolatum, assembly GCA_947579665.1. Lineage (NCBI taxonomy): Eukaryota > Metazoa > Arthropoda > Insecta > Odonata > Libellulidae > Sympetrum > Sympetrum striolatum. The sequence goes on from OX388350.1 coordinate 3,393,764, forward strand.
TGTGGACTAATCCAAAGAGACTCGATTCCTTATGCATTCGGCGAGCGCACCGTACTTGAATATTCAGGCAGTCCTCACGGGCGTGACCAAAGAACATTTATCCTTCTAATTAGAGGCTGAACAAGTTGAGATCGCACGGAATGGAAGAGCATTCACGTACTCGGTGAACATGCAGAGAATACGTGGATCGACAGACTGCTAATTTAGAGGCTTCTCGTACGGACTCAAGAGTGGGCGCAAAATGCCTGCAAATCATCAGACATGTGCACGCTTTTGGTCGCGTGAAATTTGCGACTTCCGCCGATCCGTTGCTCTTCAAAAAAATATCGATATTTGAACTCGCGCAGATGAATATTGGGTTTCTTACAAATTGTTCCCTTTGTCCAGTTTATCAGACGCAAATTCATTTGGGAGCGGCTGTTTCCATTCCGGCACATCTGTCTTCTCCTTCAAATCCCATTGACAATCCTTCAGAGTCAGCTGCTGCGGATATGTATTTATTATTGGAACGATTTTAAAAATATATGAATATAAACCGTTTGCTGACTACGTAACTAATTTCCCAGAATTGGAAGGTGAAAATGAGCTCGAGGTATTCTCAGCGAGGTATGTTAAAACTGGGATCATTCAGTTCCTGTTGGATGCATTAGAAATTTGAATACTTTTTCGTCACCTTTCAAAAGGCGAGTTTGTAAGAGCATTTTTTCTAGTTTAAATTTGCGAAAGAAGAAAAGTCTTCAAAACAACGAACTTTACGTATATTTCTTATGCAAGATTTTTTTGCGAACGTTCTGGAATCGAACCCGACACTATCACTGAATAATACCATGACAATTTCTTTTTTCGTCATACAAATGTATGCGAACTTTGATTGGTGAAATGGAAGGAAGATCGACAAACGTAGATTTTTAGAAGGAGAAATTACGCAAACTATATATGCCATCAAGTAATTATGTAATAATTATTTTATATTTTTTGTTTTTGTTATTATCTTATTATTTTTATTATATTGTTCATTTTGAGGTTCTCCGACCTCCAGGTTCTTTGCGTTTTCGACAGTCCTATAATCTCAGCCAATAATTCAAATCCATTAGTGCGTATATTGCAAATCGCAATAAAGGCGATCGCATTCGTTTATTTTTATGCATTTTTACGATTCTTTGTCCCCCGCGTTAATTTTTTTAATATTTTCATTAGAAGATGCACGAAAAATTATGCTCGATCCTTTGGTCACACTTCAATCTTAAACAGACCTGTAAATAGTCGTGGTACAACTCAATTCCAGGTTCATTTAGAACGCCCTATCTCAACTAGATCTTATCTATAGCTTATTCTGCTGCTTATTTATTTCCAATTTCATTTACCGAGAAATTTCGTAGCTCATTCAACGAAGTCTAATTTATTTCTGATTTTCCATGCAATTGTAGTTAGGAATATTAGGAAACACGTACACTATTGCATGTTATTTGAACCGTTCCACTTATCTCTCGGTGGAGTGATCCCGAAATATCCTCCTAAGAAATTCCGTTTCAGAAGGAAACAGCTCGATTTGCTGAAGATATGAGAAGGAGATTTCTTCGAAATAACAGACTCCTAAAAACGGAACTTAGCGTGTCGTTTTCGAATGAACGAATGTATGAAGTGCAAAATGAATGGCATCGGGTTGCTTTCAATTGCAATTATCTCGACTTTATTAGGCTCGCTGGGACTTTGGTTGTTCATTTTGTTTTAATGGAAATCTTTTAGTTTCAAAGTTGGCAAACAACAGGTTACTCCTTCGCAATAGAACCTGCCGCTCTCGATTGTTTTCATCGATGTTAGATTTTGAGAGGTTTTTGCGTTTTATGCCTATTATGATTTCATGTTTTTATTTCTTTGAATTCACGCGTCTATTTATTTCAAGGCGATTCATTAATCCAAAATGAAATCTAACTTCTCTTTCCGCTAAAGAATGCGATTGTGCGTTTAATTGGGAAACTTCCTAAAGAATCCATCGGTTCCTAAAACCTTACATCGTCATCAGGCTAAAAAAAAACGTTAAAAAAAAGACCGTAGGAACATCGAAGGATTGGAAAAATTTGCAATTGTTGGAACATTTCGAATAGCGTTGTTTATCAAGAATATTTGCGTATACAGTTCTAATTTGTGCAACTTTTGTGAACTCTTTTCGCCTCTCACCTCCGTAAACTGGCCCAACTCGATTAACAACTCCTTCGCTTTGTTTTTCATTCGCTCCGTTTACTGTTTGTATTTCCTCGAGGCAAACTCGCTTCATTCTGTTGTTCTTTCCCTCGCACGGGAGTTTAAAAAGTTTTTACAGCTAATGCGTCATTTATTACGTGCTCTAAAATACTTATGCGAAAGTAAACGTAATTAAGCTAAGATATAAATATATTAACACGAGAGGTGAACTAAAAGAAGGTATGGGACGCAATAGGAAAGAAAGAAAGCGCAGATTATAAAGACATAGGAATAGAAAATTAAAGAAAGAGACCGAAAGGTGTGTAATAATAATAATAATAAAGGACTTTATTCAGGGCGAGATTGAGACTAGAAAGTCTCTTCTTACACCTAACCCTTTGTCATGTGAGAAATAGATAGATTGCAAAAGTACAGAGAAGAAAACTACTATGTGGATTAAAAACCTAAGCTAAGAGCATAGGAAAAATATTCCACTGCAGGAAAACACCCTCAAAAGAAGGGGGTGTGAAAAACCTGCGAAACCTACGTATAGAAAACTAAATTTAAATATGGTAGTAGATAAAAGAGCTATATAAGACAAGAGAAAAGGAAGTTATTAGAATGTACAAAAAAGAGCAAGTTATAACATATTAGCATAAAATTCTTACACAAAAGTAATAACATATAAGTAATAATGTATAACTAATTTGGAATTGAGTTATAGAGTTCTAACTACCTTAAACTTTAGTCAATGAAATGTTAAATTATATGAACATAATAGACGCACTGAACAAAAATACATTATAAACATGATTTCGCTTGCTAAAAGCTCGTTAAGTATTTAGATTATAAATAAGTAAAAACGGTTCAAAAACACTGAAAAATGACAAAGAAGAAAATACAATGAGAATTATAGAGTAATGAATAAAAGAACATATTGCAATAAAAACATTCGTTTGGACGGTGGATAAGATAAGGAGGAGAGATGTTCTGAAATTGAGGTAGGAAGGCCAAGAAATTTTGTGATCTCATTGTGCGTTTCCGTGCGAATTAAGTTCTGCTTTGTATGGTTAAGAGATGACTGTGGCATATACTCAGGAGGCTGAAGACGGAAGAGAGGTTTTTTTATCTCTCGGGGAAGTTTGTAGGGATGGTTTGAGGAAGATCAGGCGAGATAATCAGCATATATATGAAACATTGCGATGTATTAATTCAACGATAACCGCATTGCAAGAAAATAACGTATTCCGATCAGACACATAGTGTCTTCTGTTAGTTCTCCAATCTATAAACGAGAGCAGAGTTGTCAAATCCGTGTCCCACCTGCCAAATACAGCATCAACTCCGTACGGTCCAGTAGCCAAGATGTTCGATATCATTTTCTCTCGTAAAGATTTATGGCTAAAGTGGAAAAGCCGAAATCTCGTTAAAATTTTACCTAACAAATTAAATACTCTCTTCTGTTTGATAATATTTTAATAAATCATATAATTCGCGTTTTTTGATGAATTATCAGTATTTGACAATACACTGTCTGTATCCACCAAATCTTCATTGGTTTTAATGCGGCCCGTAGGATGTGTAACTCCTGTGATACTCCTGATGTACAGACAAAACTAAAGTAATATCTGTAAAAACAGCTGATCTTCTTTAACTAAAGCTCATGATAAAAACATCTTTAGATTTGGATAAAGAGACTTAGTCGTGTCCCAATTAGAAAAATGGTTGTCGTTGGAATGTCCTAACGCGTTTACATTATCAGAGTGAGATTATAGTCTCTACATTATTTTGAGCAGTTCTCCTTTGGATCTGGATTTTTCTAAAACATTATAATTAGCCCTAAAACAGTACTTTAACCATCAATCTGACGTTTATGAGGCTTATTTGTCTTTTGGCAGTAGAATAAATGTCGAGGACGCGCATTGTTTTTACCTGCTGTATATTTTATTAATAGCTTTAGCTCCATATCTTGAGGAGTATCTTTCTAGTAATTTGGTCTCGCTACTAATTTATGGCAAGAATAAAATGCATGACTGTATGTAATGTATTATCTCTTTTGTCTTACCCTTGCTCGTGGCTGCAATCCTGTACCTGAGTAAGTAGCTGAATCGATGGTTAATAATGGCATTCATCCTTGTCACTCTTAAGTGAATGCTACGGAAGTTGTTATTCTTTAGTTTCCTTTCTTAGGGTTTTAGCTTCTCGAGGATGACATGTGCCTTGCAACTAAGCCCCTTTCAAAGGGCTATTAACGATGGACTAGCCTTCGGGCGAAATGGTTATAAAGAAATATGTTCATAATTTTTGCACTTTGAATTGTTCGGTAGGCCGTTTTCCTAAATTTGTACAGAAACACCGTCATCGCTACGTTTCGAAGAACTCATGTTTACATATGCAAAAACGATGGCAAGCAGGAGTTATGATCGAGGGTCATGTACGCCTAAAGACGCATTATTCATGGAGTTGGAGTCACGCATGTTCTCTCTCACCTGTAATTTTAAGTCCAAGGCATCGGAGAGACGACGTAGAAATTGAATCTAAATGGCCTTCTAAACTTATGGATATATCCACGGATATATAATTTATTCTCGACTCCCCTTTCTCTCAGGAAAGGTTTGACCTAAATTGGATCAGTGAACTGCATTAGTTTCCTTCCCGATACGAACTCCCGAGAAAGTAGAACTGATCTTCGTCATGACAGGGGTTGGAACCCAGGATAGTTATAGACTTCTACTCATAATTAATATACTTTTAGTACTAATGGATTTACTCAGAAGCATCTAGATAAAAACGTATTCAAGCTCTAATTGTGTAATTTTCAAATCTAGGGCTTTAAATAGATATACAAAGCATATTTTATGCCTCAAATTAAATGAGAAATGAGTATTTTTTCGAGCCAAATCTTTTCTTTTATGTATTTTGAGTACAAATCATATTTTGGGTAGTTATAATACTGGTCTAGGTTCCCAAGGAAACACGGACGGTGCAAAATCACCTTAACCCTTTCCTTGTAGGTCTAGGCAATGGGCTTTTCACCATTCCAACAGATCTTATAACGTAAGGAACATCTACGTCATAACGCGATCGTGTTTTTCTTGCATGATTTGGTGTCGGGATTCCATTTTTAAGACAAAGCAAGAATAAATATAATGGATTACATTTGCCTGCACTTCGTAGAACCTTCTAATATTATTAATGGCGAATTAATACTTCGAAAAATTTTGGTTTCCACAGAAAAGGTTTTTATTAAATTGACGACTAGTTTCGGCGCTTAAGTGTCATTCTATTTATATATTCTTTAGTCATCCCTATATTCCTATAGTCATGAGGACTATCCTGTAAAAACCAATACATTTCGAAGTATGTATTCAAGATGAAGTCTAAAACTCGATTTAATTCGTGTCTTAATGTTATCCAGTCAAAACTTTTTCATTGGAAATTAATTGCGCATTTTGTATGTTCTATTCTGCTTTTCGGTTGCATTGATTTTAAGCCCTTTTTCCTAATATGTACAATGTATTTTATTGTACACTCCTGGCCAAAATTAACGCACCACCTCCCTAGCGATCCTAACGACCGGTGGTGCGTTAATTTTGGCCAGGAGTGTACATAGTCTCTATTGGACAGAATATGGACTAGAAATTCATCATCGTCAGCTACTTAAACAATAATGTGTTATAGGGACTCACTAATTAACAAATATATTTTAGTAAATGACCTAGTACTTTATAAGCATGTTCCATTTTCTACTTGGAATTTCTTTAGATTTTTCTTATATGTATTTTACTTAGTTCTTACGTTTGAAGAGGTTCCATTCGGTCAATCTTTCCCGTAGTTCTTAAAAGAACTAATCTTTTCCTGGTTCTTGTTGATTCTAAGCTCCTCGTTACGCCTCCGAGCGTCTCTTATCTTCCTAAAAGCGAGCCCACCCTTATCAAAGTTAATGCTCATGCAATTCGCATCCATCTTATTGCATTGCTCGTTTACTTCAGTACTGAATAAAAAATTAATCGCGCAAAGCGGTGTGATTTATCCCCGGAGGTGAAAAACATGGCGAAACGCAGTTTCTTTTAGATTTGCCTCTAAAATGTTCTTTAAGATTTAATGCCCTTCGTGAGTTGTTTTTTAAGGCAGCTTAAATCCTTGAGATATAAAAAATGGGAGAAAACTTTTGCGCAGACCAACGCGTAGTAATCCTGAATTGATTTTTTATTCTAGGTGCTACCTTTATCTCTCGGATGAAACTTGGGCCTTACACTTGGAATTCATTTTTATGGACTTTCTTTTGGAACGCGTCAATTCGGAAAATTAACTCTTGTGTCTTGTGCGTGAAACAAGCCCCTTTTTATATATGCTGCTGTTGCGAATTTGTTGTCGCACGATCTTTAGTTTCTAATGTATGCTGGAGTTTGTAAAGTACAAGTACGTTTTAGGAGTCCTCGGAAAGCCAAGTTGGAAGTGCCTCCGTCTTTGGTGAAGGTGTCCCGAGTTTGGTTCCCGGTTGGAGTCAACAAAGTACAAGATGGTACAAATGATCTCAACTGCCTAAGTACAGCTTCTAACGTATAAAGTACGTTTAAGTTGTATCTATTTACAAAATTCACTGAAAATGATCCTCTAATCTCTGATAATAAGTAAAAACAGGCTGTGACTTTGAGAGTTGTATTTTCGTGTATATTTCTCACTAAGCCTTCATATTTTTTTGAGCTAAGATAAATTTTTGCTTCAGCCATATACGTGATTAAATTATTTGTTGTGTATTAAATTTAAATGCTTCATTGATACCGAATTTCTGTTAACTCGACCGTTACTGTTGTTGGCCGGAGATGCTTTGTTTATCTTGGAAACGCTGGACAAACACGAAATTATTTCCTTAAGGAAAAACGGGCTTGGAAAAAGACTGACTTGGCCAGGAATTGAACCCGGGATCTTCCTCTATCCGAGAGGCTGCCTTGACCACTAGGCTACCGAGACAGAACATTTCAACGAGCCGTTTTAGGAACTTCGTGTGCAAGGGTCAGACTTTTTTCAAGTCCGTTTTTCCTTGGGATTTTTCCTGGGTGCACGCCCTTATGCGCAATTTGCCCTTTACCCTTTCCTTTACGAAATTATTTATTGATAATGGCGATCATAAACAACAGAATTGATCCAGTAATAATGAATTTGGAAACAAAAACAAACTAAAAGGTTAAGAAAGAAAAATTGGCCTGCAACTTAGAAGGGAAAGAATTTTTATAAAAATCTGTGAGCAGCTATGATCAAACTGTTAAAATTTTACTGCAGAGGGAAGTGTTATAAATGACAAATTGCAACTGAGTTATGCTCGCAGTGAGGTTTAAAAGAGAAAAGTTGTGCGGAAAACAGGGACCTCCGGATAATTTGAAGTGAATGCAAGAGGCGAAATGCTCTTCGTAAAGTCCGTTCGAAAGGAGGAATCAATGATGTCTGAGGAAATGGATCTCGAGATGAAGTACTCAAATTAGGAACGCAGTGGCGGACTGGAGGATAGGCGAGAGATTCCGAATCTGTTCACCATATGTTAGTTCGGAAGAATGGATGGATTTTAGAGCAGCTCGGTAAAGTAAACCAATCAGTGACTTGCAACTGCCAGTGGAGCGTGAAATGAGTTCCCCGATTTCGAAAACAATTCCCAGCTCACTGTACAACGATAATTCCCACATTGCCGTCTGTAGAGGACCTGTAGTTATTAACGCGTTTTGGAGATAAATGGGGCCCAATTCGAGTCTGAGCCTAAATAAAGTTCAAATTGAAGGAAAAGAATTGCGAATTGTCTTGATCAAACGAAGGGCTTCGGAAAGAACTGCAAAATTAAAGGAACGATTGAGTGAAGAAAAGAAAGGATGATGGGAAGATGACGAACTTCCTGAGGTCGGAGCTTCTTTTTAAATTTCGAATAAAGAATTTAAAAAAGTACGTAACGGAGTTGTGGAGGGGAAGGAGCGGCGTTAAATTAGGATTTAGGAGGTCCTTTCCCAGAGTTTCATTTTCTCTTTCCAACCCTTAAGCTCTTGTTTTCTGATGTTCCTTCCTTGTTAGTCCGAAACTTTTTATTTTCTCCCTTTTGCACAACTTTTGTAATCCTTCCCTTTTTTGAACCAGATTCTTTTCTCGGTGCTCGCAATCTGGACCAAACGAGGTGATTATTTTCTTGGTTTTTAGTCTGAAAGCGTTTCTAGATCGCTTATGTTTTATTCAAAGACTTGATTCACTCATAGGAAAGAAAGGATCGCACGCATTTGTCGGTTCAATGAGAGGATTTTTCTTCCGCAAATTCCCCTAATTACGAGTCTCAATACTCGTATCTCCTCGTCCTGTGAAATTTGAACTCTCTCTTTACAGTTCGACTTATTCTATGTTCGCATTCGTCGCTTACGGATTTTTACATTCTCCCTATACGTAGCATAGAGAAAGTGTTGTATACGCAAAAAAATTCGATCTCCAGATTTCAACGGAAATAGATGTTTTGGGGCCCATAGAGTTCGTTTTCGCTATTTTCCCGAACATCTATGCGTCTGTGTTTCTGTTTGTGTGTGTGTGTCTGTCTGTGGTAAAAACGTTTGTGGGCGCTCTATCTTATAAAGCAATTATCCGATCATTTCCAAAATTCATATTTAGTATTTTTCTAACAATGCCAAGAGTTCATTAGTTTTTCATGAATACCGCTTAACCGGAAGTTACGGTTTATCCGGAACAACATATTGTTTCTTAAATATCTCTGTAAAAATGCAATATAAGTATATACAATTATTTACAAAAGTTATAGGTAATGTACTTTACTGAAACTTTTGTTTGAAGCATTTTTTCGTTACACTGATTGTTTAGGAATTATTCTTGAATAATGGTTGACCGGAAGTTGTTGTTTATCCAGAAATGGAAGTTTTTCATACATATCTCTGTCAGAATGCAATGTAGTTATATACAATTATTTACAAAAGTTATAGATAACATACTTCACTGCAACTTTTGTTTGAAACATTCTCCTGTAATACTCATAGTTTTGGAGTTACTTATATATTCCCGGCATAGGCTTCTGTTTTCAATAAATATGGAGAAAGACGTGTTGGCGACAGCAGATCTTTTGAAATGGTTGGAGTGTTGCTATTTTGATATTTTCTGTGTATATTTCCACTTATACCATGTATTTTATAACTGGTGCCATCCTTATAGTATATTTCATTGTTTTTCGGGCTATTTTTACTTTCTCCATGTACGAAGTGTAGAGAAAGTATTATTTTCATGAAAAAATTCGACTTCGAGATTTCAACGAAAATACGTTTTGGGGTCCCTAAAACACGTTTTGTGTGTGATAGTGGGCGCTCTAACGTAATAACTATTCGTCGTATCAATACCAAACTTCATATATAGTACTGTGGTGTGTGCTGTCAGAGTTGATTAGTTTTCGGAGTAAATCGGTATACCGGAAGTCGAGCTTTATTCATTAAAGCTTATTTCCGGTTTTCAAAATATCTCCATAAATATGATATATACGTATATTGTATTACTTATAAAAGTTTTAGATAAAGTAATTTAATATAACTTTTGTATTTAACATATTTTTGTATCACCGGTTGATTAGGAGTTATTCGTGAAATACCGATAAACCGGAAGTAGCTGTTATGTACTTTTTGGGCGCTGTAACATGAAAACCATTCGTTGTATCAACACCAAATTTCATATATAGTACTTTGGTTGGTGTCGTTAGAGTTTATCAGTTTTTGGAGTAAATTGGGATACCGGAAGTTGAGCTTCATTCTTCAAAGTTCATTTCCGGTTTTTAAAATATCTCCCTAAATACGAGATTTAGTTTTATACTATTATTCATAAAAGTTTTAGAAAATGTAATTTACTATAACTTTTGGTTGAAACATATTTTTGTATCAGTGATTGTTTAGGAGTTATTCATGAAATACTGATAAACCGGAAGTTGCTGATTATGTACTTTGTGGGCGCTCTGGGCTCTATGGGCGAAAGGCCAATTTCATCGTTTTTAATCGATCATTTCCGAAAAACATTATTTATAATGTTTGTGACCTAGAAGATAATAATATATAAATTAATCACTCATCTTCCAAGTTTAGATGGAATATAGAGTTCGAAATTACTGTCGTAGATAAGTATTTACATCTTATATATGGAGAAAGTCATGTGCTGGCCACATCAGATTTTTTCTCATTGGATTCAATATTTTCAATTTGTGTGTTGGTAATGGACGAAGGACGATGAGTATATTATTTACTTTTATCTCAGTGTTCTCCATGGCTGTAACAACATGAAGAACACTCGAGTATACAAAATTATAAATAATCCATTCTGGTCGCTCCGTGAGTTATTCACGCAAGGAGTTAGCTCTCAACGGATCACAGTGAACTTCTGCCTCTTCTCACTTAGTAACCATCCTTCTTCAAAGCTTTTGGTATCTCTAATGGTGGGAGTGTTGAGGCTTAAACTGGCTTAGGGACAGACTATCTTGTTTCGTTGCTTAGCTCTCGTATGCGTATGAGTTAGTTTGATGTCGGTTTAAAAAATGTTATCAGAGCTTCCATCTTCGATTGAATTTCGGAATACCTGCGTTGCTGCTACGATATTATAGTATTGAATGGGAAAGCTCTGGACGTCAGTCTTAATTGAGTGATCTTTAGTCAACAATTACCGATATGTTTTAATGTTCGCCTCATTTTGTAATTACCTTAATTATTAACTTAATTCGTTTCTTCGTTCCAAAAAGTAGTTTTCTTTTTTATTCTCCTTAATGAATCCCTCAGAGTGTTGTTTTACTTCATGTTTATCTAATTCATTACTAGTTGCCACGCAACAGCCTCCTCATCGGGTCCAAGGAGCAGCAGAATATTCGCAACGCTTACCATTAAAGCGTGGAGTAGTTGGGAGGCGTCGTTCGTTAATGCCTTCTTCTCGTTTCAAAGTAGGCGTGTGCCATGTTTTGTAGTATTTCTTGCCATGATGATGTTGCAGTTTCGTGGAATGTATTCGTCGTTTAATAGCATTCCGTAGCAATGGTAACATAAATGAAATTTATCAAGATGAATAGGGTTGCTAAGTTCCACGAGATAGAGGTAGAAGAAGTGGATTACAAATTTCCCTTCTTTTCTATGCTGACACAGGGAATCTCGGGGTTACTCATATTCCTGATTTTCCATTCCAATACCTTGAAAAATAATTCGAGACCTTTTTTAACATCGAATAATTTTCGAGCGCTTTCTTCGGCAGAAAGAGTATGAGAGCCGTTTGTGCTTTAATATGCGAGTTAAAAGAAACTGCTCGAGATGAACTTGAAGGTGGAAGATAAGGCATGCCCGAAAAAGAAACAGCTGGATGACAACTTATTGTTTGCCTCTCTTTGTATCTTTGTTGGAATTTTGTAGACGATCCCTCAACATCAGCTCAAAATCTTTTTCGATGAATCCTTTGCAATAGGAGCCTCGCCCTTATTTGCGAGGAATAAGAAGCGTAGACAAGCATGTTTCTGAGAGGCCAAGCAAGGTTACACCGTTCTTATTTCCAAAGTAATCTTGCACCATTTTTGACAAATTAAAGAAGGAATTTCGCTCGAAGAATATGACGCAAATTGTTTTCTAGCGGTGGTGTCGTCCCAGCCGGTTAAGTGCCCCCCTGTCAGCTTTAATAGGCGACTCAAGTCCTCCCTTAAATTATGCCCCATTCTAACGACCAAGTTAAATTTTCAAGCCAAGCTAATTACGCTGCGCGGCCATGTTCTCGCCTCGAAAATAATTTCTTCCTCCGAAATACAAATAGAGGGCAGCACTTGCGATGTGAAATAATTTTACTGCGGGCGATTATTTTCATTTCTGAGAACTATAATTGAAATCGCGTCCAAAAATACTGGATATCGATCAGATATGTCTTTGATAAATACTGCGCAATCAGTGGTATAAGTTGATTTACTTTTGCATGAAATTAATGAAATATCATTTAGATATAAATGATGAATTTGCTATAATTCAGCTACAGCCAGCTTCGAATTTTCACATTCACATTAAAAGTTAATATTCCAGATTCATGGCTAAAATTCCGATTAGAATGACTTGGTTCTCACCTAGAGGACTTAGAACAATCATGTCGACCCACACGTTACCTGCCTTTGAGCGTATATTGCCATGTGTTTGTTTTTCTTATCAATTATTTACGCCTATCGATCACGAAAAATCTATTTCGCTATTTTGTCTTCGTATGATCAGGCTAAGCCACGGGGTTGAGACATGATGTATATTACATCTGCTTAGAATGTAATACATCAGAATTAACTGAGCAATTTTAACCCATAATTAATCTGCTTTGTCAAACTGTTCCCATTCTTTGCTATGGATAATCTTGGTCACACTTTTCAATTGTTTTTTTAAACTATGGGCTCGGATTTACGCCATTTTATTCCTTATTCGCTTAAGCAACGCTTGTCATCAGGGTGGCAAATCCTGCTCACTTTAGATGGAGTTTAAATAAAGACAATTCTCCCACAGGCTTTTTCATCGCTCCCACCGTCCTCACGATTTCCCCTCCATCTCAATGATGAGTATTTTATAAAACTCATATTTAAAACTGATGCTCACAAATTTGGTTGTCCACGTTGACAGTGTTATGTCATAATTAGCAGCTCTGAAATTTTACTTTATATTTGCGTAAAACAGGACTCTAATCAATAAGCAACAGGAGCTCATTGCTGAAGAGTTGAGAAATTCTGGAGGACTTAGAAGTTGGAGTGAGATTTTCCGTGTCATCCTTTTTTGAATGACGAACAGCAACAAAATGTGGCAGTTGTTGTGTTCAAATTAGAGGTCTGCATGGGCCGGGCCTAGGCCCGTGGGCCCAAGCCCGGCCCGGCCCATGGGCCGGGCTCGGGCCGGGTAAGCAGGACGTCTTTCGGGCTCGGGCCGGGTTCGGGCAGGGCAAGCAGGCAGTCTATCGGGCTCGGGCCGGGCCTGGGCCCATGAATAATTTTCCATAAGGTTTGCACGTAAATCTAATTTTTATCGCATACTGGGTTTGTTTACTTTGCAAAATTAAATTAGTAAAAGAAGTCGTACGAAGTCGCGACAAGTACCAAAAGAAAGGAAATTGAATGAATACTTTTATTTCAGTCGTGGAATATTGCTTTTTATTTGAATTGCGAGAACAGCAATGAAATAAACGAAACATTCCGGGAAAGTTTGAGGTTATAAACAAAAAATTCTCATGGATAGCCACAAGTGATTTTTGAATCAATAGTTAAGGTTTTCACCGTTAGACTAGATAGCGTAGATCAACCTGATAAATGGGAGAACAATATTTTAGAGCGTCACTAGCAACCTAACCTTATTTATAGCAACGTATACTTCTAATATTGGAATTTTATTTCATGAGTAGAAATATAGAATCTATTAACCGAAACGCTTCTACTAGCCATTTACTTATTCAGATAAGTGTTTATTATATAATTAGCATATGACGGAGCCTTTGTGCGACCACCAGTCTTATATACAATGTAAATTACTGCAATGTAGATACTTATGAAGTGATATGCTTTTTCGTAAAAGGTCCCTGGACATATGTTTGACAACTTTTTTCGCTGAAGACCATCATGACATGAAATTCCTGTCCTTTTTTTCAGAACAAATTATCATTTACTTGCTAACATTATTTATTTTATTTATCATTTATTCAGTACAATCACTTACAAAATAAATTAAAACTTCTATGACAAAAAAATACGAAATTATTGATTAATTTTCATTTAATTTAGTTTTTATATATTTTGGCATTGCTGAAGAAGTGAAATAAATGTACTGTTTCTACGTTCGGGCCGGGCCGGGCTCGGGCTCGAAAATTTTTCCCTACGTTCGGGCCGGGCCGGGCTCGGGCTCAACAACGGACGGGCCGGGCCGGGCTTGGGTTGAAATTTTCGGCCCATGCAGACCTCTAGTTCAAATGCGTTTCTCGTTGATATAATTTCACGACATTCCGGATTTTAGAATCTAAATGTATAAATTCATGTTAACCCTTTTAACGTATTTACGCATCTTTGATTTACGCGTATCAAATCTATAGAAAATCTTTCTTCCTCGAATCGATTTACTGCGGCAGCGGAACTGTTCCTCTCCCGTCGCGAAGCTGGTGGAATAAAAGTCGTATGGTGATGATGCTTTCTACGAGACTGCCCCGAAACAGTTTCACTGGCGTCCCCGCTCGCAGACCGGCCATAAGAAGTATCAATTCCACCCGTGGATTGTAAAACACCTCTTTCTAATCTTTGAAAGAATTTCCTCCGCGGAGACAAAAAAATTAACTCAATTTCTAGTAGAGACAGCCGAAGGGAAAAACTTAAGTGTTTTTTCATTTGGTTAGAGAGCGGATCCAGGCTGGGATGAATTCACCAGGAACTGATTCTTCTTCGGCCTCCATTTTGTAAGTGCAGGCAACTGATGAACTAGAAGAAGACATCGGCAAAATGCTCGTAGAATCCTTCGTCTGCGGAGTAATTCTCCACGAATGTCATACGTGGACCTGAGAGAGAAGATTTGAAACGGTTTTATGCGATTGAAATGGGGTTTGTATGGCTGGGAATGGTAAAGGAAGTTGGGCTAAGAGAATAAAAGCAGGAAGTGCTGTAAATCGCGGAGGCAGAAGAAACGACATATTTAAAGGAGATGGACTGCTGAGGAAAGCAATTGACGGTAAAGCACCGTCGGAAAGGCAACATTATGTTAAGAAATATGGTTGCTCGTTTGAAATTTTTTGTGGTGAAGAAAGTTGGTCTTATCAAAAGAAGCTGCCTGAAAAGTCATCAGCCAATTAGCTGGTTGGTTTCTCAGCCTCTCCTTCTTTAATTGCCAAAGTCTTTGAAAGTAGATTAAAACTAACTAGGTAAGATGTAGTGAGGTACCTTTTATTTTTATCATATTGTGCATTGCAGTATAATGTTCTTATGTGAAAACTATCACATCATTCCATAATAAATGACCAAGGTGTTTGTCATTATTCAGTGTCACTCATACGTTAGTAGCTTTCTTATTACAGCCATGTACATTGTACAAGGCAGACGGAAAAGATACTTCCTATATCTTATATCAATCGACCAATGAATATATATTCTTTCCATCGTGACGTAGTAGCAGGAAAATGAGAATAATCTCCTAACTGAATTAAATGCATTCGAAATGGATGTGAAGGGCACTTTTGGAGTAATGGGAGAGAGAATAGTAGTTACTGAATGGTGTTTGAATTCGAAGTATGAAAGAGGTATTTAATGTTGATTCAGAAATGTATAAAGTAAAAGATTTGACGGAACAGATTCACCGAGAATGTTTCATGTTTAAGTGACTCAATAGGGAGATAGAATGGCCAAGAAAGAGAAGATGGGAAATCCTTCAGAGAATGGATGGACGGAGTCTGAGAAATGAGAGTAAATGCACGCATAGAATTCTGGAGTACAGTGGGTATTGTGGATTGTGTTCTCGTAAGGGATAAGTTGGACCGAGTTTTTCTCTAAAGAATTGATTCATAATTCTGCAGCCACTTTCTCTTTCAAAAGGAAAACCTTTCATCCCGGAGTGAAGTGCATATTTGACCTGTATTCTCATTTCAAACTTGACAATATATGGACTAATCCCCAACGAATGACAAATACTCCACTTTGACTTACTTTAATACATTTCTCGCATTCGAAGCCGTTGGCTCCCGATGGCACCTGGTGAAGGCACCTTGTCTATGGCGATGCGTGTGATCGCACGTGCATTTAACGGGACTCCGAGGGAAGCAAATGCTTCTCCGAGTTTAGGCGAACGAGTGAAATTGCGGAGAAGTGCTTGTGGAAGTTTTTGGGGGAACGGTGGGGTGCTTTGCGACGGAAGAATGCGTTCAATGGATGCGCATATTGAATCAATCTTCCTTCCTTTTTCACTTCTGATGATCTTTGGCGCCATATCTTTTCGATGAGAGAAGCACATAGGCTATTAAGTAATACAAAAAGTTACCTAATATATCAAAAAACCTCCCTATACCTTTAAATACATTTAAAATTTCATACATTTCTGTCATTCCAGCGTTATTCGTTTATTCCAATTTCAGCTGTTGTCTCTTATCTTTAGGACCGTTCACAAATTCAACGAGTGTTTCTTTCGAGCCTTCTTTGTGCATTAATTGTGCCTACCCTGTATCCCTACACTCTTTCCCTCCTGCTCTAGTCACGCAAAGTATGCATTGCTTCCTTCCTCAACACCCAACTTCATTCAACGAGTACTTTTAAGCAAACAAGGAGAGGATAGGAGAGGAACAAATCAGGATTCACCTTTTCCTCCAACTCCTAACCTTCAATCACACGACAAAATCACAGCAAATTGACGTTTCGATGTATGAAATACAACTTCATTAATAACTTAATGAGAATTTATCTTGAAAGCAACTATTTGTACATCTTTCGAGACAGAAAAAACACATTGAGGTACTTTTGTATTTTCAGAGACTAGAGACGATCAAATTGAAGAGAGATAGTGGTATTTGTTTTTTTTTTACTTGATACAACGGGCAACGTTCCTTAATAAGACAACTGATTCCCTGATTCCCGTTCAGCTGATTTTTTCTGATCGTGGAGATACGTAAAATTACTATTTTCCCAATGCCCTTAAAAATTCTCGAGGGCTTTATACAACTACAAAATGTTTCATTCGTTGTTTATTATTATTGCAAGATGCATTTTAAATGTACACCGGTTTTACCAAAAGTTTGTTCTCTAGTATTTTTGCTTCTTAAACTCATACTCATAAACATAGCTGCTCAGGGGTACTGGACTATGAGATAATCCTACTATCAAATGTTTAAAATTACAATTTACGATTACAATTATTTCTGTATTTCCATATTAAATGAAAACAGTTGAACTGGTTAAAGTTAGTCGCGTTTATATCAACATTAAAACAAAATATATTGTTTACTCTTATGGACAGTTTTTTTAACTATTCCATAAACTACACATTAGACTTTTACTCTTCTTCATCATATAACTAAACGGCATTCAATTTTTTTCTACTCAACTACTCACGCTTAGAGGGTGGGAGCTAAGAATATCTTTAGGGGCAGCAGAGGTGAGTTACATTTCAAGAAATGTACATCGTAATTATTTTCATATTTTTGATGACGATATTTTGACCAAGTAGGAGATGTTGATCAGATCAAGATATTTCGAAAAATCTTTGGTCCACTATCTATATTACTATATATAAAGCTGCAATCCTGACTCATTGATACAAACTGTTTGGCTATTTCCAATCGAGCTAGAAGGCTGAAATTTTCAGGAGAGATTTATAATTCACACTCAACCTGGGGAAAAATCGAAAATTCCCAGATTTTGACCTAGAATTGAACCCAGAGACGATTATATTTTTCAATGTATTTAAACGGGAATAACGAAAAATGGCCATGCAGAGCAAATTTCTTTCGTTAATTAAAATTTGAAAACGTAATCGTTAAGTAGCGAGGCTTGGTCTATATTGCGTCTAAAAGATCAAAATTTACATTTCTATTGACCGATTTTAACATTCCTGCACGACATTTGCAAAATTTTAATTTGAACGCCAATTTATTGCGTTATTTTCTCCTCATTTCGAAGATTAAATCTATAGCAACGACCATTGTTTGAACCGAAAACAAGTTTGTTTACGATCCTTAATTTCATACGCCATGATAAAGGTTTGATGCATTTTTAATATTTTTTAAGGTTTCTTTCGATATATGTTATTACTGAATGTTTAGAAATGTAAATTTCATCAAAATAGACAGTGGATATCTGCACAGTCAATGAATCAATCGTGAATGCATGCTGTGATAACATAAGTTTATGTAGAGAATACGAGACCATTTATCAACGAAGATAATCGTAAAAGTCATGTAAGTAGTGAGATTATTCTAGAATGAAGTACATAGATACGAATATAAATTAATAAATAGGGATATTAATGTAAATTAAAAGGTTTAACGACAATCTTTAGAAATAACATAACTGTAAGCATTACGAATCATTAGTTTCGCGAACACTATAATTTATTAATATATTATATTTCATGGCTCACTTAACCAAATACATTTATCATATACTGAACTCTCATCTAAATGAACAACAAATATCTAATCAGGAAATACATGGTATTATTGAACTATGTTAGGATATCGTATGTTTACGCATATGGTGGATTGCTTTTCGTGTGTGTGAGTTTCTGTTCTTTTAATTTTATGCCTATTATGTTTATTCTTTTCTATTTTAATTACATATAATTATTCTGTCATCCTTTCCAAAGAGAATTTAAAATTAAGTTCTTTTTCTACGTTTCTTTAATTAATACGTAGTACACAATTAGTTCGTAATATATTACGTAATTCAACATTCATCAACATAAAAACAAACAGAAATCTACTCATAAAATACACTGATTTCCTTCAACGACCTTCTGATTTCGTTGTTCTACGCTGGATAATTCTTGGTTAGTAAAAACAATTTTTGCATGTATTATTGTATGAATATTATTTTCCCATCTTCTCCAAACGGACTTTAGAATAAAGTTCTTTTTCTACGTTCTTTAAAACTATTTACATAATTACGTTGCCTATTTTCTATTTGTTTATTTAATTAGAAACGGAGCTCATTGTCGTAGTAGACGCCGTTTAATGAATATAGGATTATTTTGCAGAATGTCTTGCACTCAACCACATACTACTCAGGTAATCGTCTATTTATTTTCCGCATTTTTATCTTATGCAGATTTTTATTCTGACTTTACTTTGTTTGGCGTATTACTTTAATATAATTTTACGAATGCGTATTCATTAAAGACTCCCGTATCACATAAACGCGAAAGGCTTTAGAAATAATTATTTTACTATCATATTATTTGGCGAATCTCGATCTCACTTATTTGAAAATTATGCATACAATAGACAGTGGTATAATTAACAAAAATTTTCTTTCCATATATGTTATGACTGAAGGTTGAAAAATGTAACTTTCATCAAAATGGACAGCGAATATCTGCACGGTCAATGAATTATTCGGGAATACATACTGTGATAACATAAGTTTATGTAGAGAATACGAGACCATTTATAAACGAAGATAATCGGAAAAGTCATGTAAGTAGTGAGATTATTCGAGGATTAAATTGAAAAGTCTACACTGAATCTATATAAGGGGGATAAGAAAGCAATTTTGATGAAATATACTCATTAATTACTGATGAAGTATGTATTGTACCGGACCAAGTCTACCTATCCCTGAGTAAAAGTAAGTACAACTGAAATTTACCTCATCCTAAAATATTACTATCAGAATATTAATGTAAATTAATAGTTTTAACGATATTATTTAGAAATAATATAACTGCAAACAATACGAATCATTAGCATCAAAATCGCTATAGTTTAGTATAGTAGTATTTCACTTCATTCTCACTTAACCCAATGCATTTATCGTATACTAAATTATGTCTAAAAATTCCTTTGCAATGGCCGTTTCCGATTCCTACTTTATGGCGTTATAATTAATAACAATATTCATAACTTCTCCAATGAAAGCAGGAAGATCCCAATTACCACCATTTCAATAACTAATACTATTAACAAAAACACTCAACCATTCTATAGCCAGAAAAATCTTGCTAGCCGGAATTCGTACCTTGGTGTTGGAGTCCTAGCACAGTGACCACTTTCTCACCGCACCCGGTGTGTTTGGTATTTTGCCCTTAGTTTCTCTTAAGATCGACAGATAAGCTCCTGCGTCCTGTCTCGCGTGCCACCTCATAGTGTGGCTTCTTTAGATGATGTTCCTTTTAGGAGGGGAAGCTTTAAATAACGTATGCCTCAATTTCATACTACATACATTGTGATACATTGTAACCGAAAAGCTCATACGGGCAGCCAAACCCGTTGCTGCCCGCCTTTCTTGAAGGACCATATTATAATTGAATATCAAGAAAGTGTAACTTTCATTTAAATGAACAACAAATATCTACACAGGAAATAAAATTATATCCTTGAACGATGTTAGGATTATACTTATATGTTGGATTGCCTTTCGTGTGTGAAAATTGTGCTTTTTATTGTATGCCTATTATGTATCGTCTTTTCTATTTTAATAACATATATTTATTCTGTCATCTTATCCATACAGAATTTAAAATTAAGTTAAATTTTCGTTTTTTTTAATTAATACGTAGTACCTTACGTAATGATATGGGATACTGCTGGGGAAACGATAAATGTCCATGAAGAACCAAATGTTTTCATTCACATAAGCATGAAATATGTACGTACAGTGGAGAGTATTTAACTAAATTATACCTCAAAGAGGAATTTTTATTTTTCCTGCACCCAATTTCGCCATGTCGGCAACATCTTAAATTAAATACAAATTAATACTGTTTTTATTTGCACCCTTCCCAAGGTCAAAACTTTGGCTACGACCATTATTTACGTGGAATATAAATTTGTTTGCAGTTCAAATAAATAAATGGATTCAAATACGCCGTGATGAAAGTATGAAGTTTTTGAAATATTTTTCAATATTCTTTTGTTTGTAATATTAATATACATCAAGAACATTTAACTTTCATCAAAATAAACAACAAAAATCTACTCATAAAATACGCTGATTTCCTTGAACGAACTTTGGATTACGTTTTTCTACGTATTAGCTGGATGATTCTTCATAAGTAAAACAATTTCTGCAATTAAAAATGTATGCTTACTATGTTTACTCTTTTCTATTGTATTCACCTCAAATTATTTTTTCATATTCTGCAAACGGGATTTAGAATTAAGTTCTTTTTCTACGTTTTTCAAAATTATTTACATAGATACGTTACCTGTAGCATATTTGTTTGTTTATATAATTCCAAACGGAGCTCATTGTCGTGGTAGACTCCATTTAATGAACATGTGATTCAATTTCATTATGTCTTGCACTGAACCGAATACTTCACAGGTAATCGTCTATTTATTTTCCGCATTTTCATCTAATGCAGATTTTTATTCTAACTTTGCTTTGATTGGCGTATTTTCTTAAATTAATTTTACGAATACACATTCATTAGGAATCAACTCCAAATCTCCCGTATCAAATAAGCATAGAAGGCCTTTGAAATCCAAAGGGGGACGTCCTAAAACCTTGAACGACCTTCGGATTATGTTGTTCTACGTGTTTGCTGGATACTTTTTGTAAGTAAAAACAATTTCTGCGTTTATCATCGTATGCAAAATATTTTCCCAACATCTCCATACGGGCTTTAAATGAAACTTCTTTTTCTACATTCTACAAAATTATTCAACTACGTAGCCTTATTTCTATTTGTTTATTTAATTATAAACGGAGCTCATTGTGCCGCTGTAGACGCCATTTAATGAACATACGATTCAATTGAAGTATGCCTTGCACTGGAACGAGTACTACATGTAACGAATCCTCTATCGATTTCTCGCATGTTTATCTTACGAAGATTTTTATTTTTACTTAACTTTGTTTGGCGCATTTCCTTAATTTAATTTTATATATGCGTATTCTTTAAGGCCTCAACTACAAAACACCCGTCTGATTTAAACGTGAAAGGCTTTCGAAATAATTATTATATTATTTGATGAATCTCGATCCCACATTTGAAAATTATGTATACAATAGACAGTGGTACAATTAAAAAGACACGTAAATATTTCATATATTGACCGATAACTCAGGGTAGTATCCCTTAATGATTTTCTTTGCTTGCAGTTTGCAAGCACCCATTTACTAGTAGTATATATAAAGCAGAAATTATGTGGGTTTGTTTGTGGGTTTGTGGATTTGTTTGTGGGTTTGTTTGTTTGTCTTGGATTGGAGTCCACACCGTTTACCCGATTTGTCTAAAACTTTGCATACGTGTCCTCTGAAATCAGGAAGGAAGTATTGTTGCATTTATATTCAACAATTTTGTTGGATTCGAACCAGGATCGCTCAGATAGATTTTCATAAGGAATACACGTAAGCTTCACTTTTATCGGTTGCAGGCTTTATTTCTTTTGAAGAATTAAATTAGAAGGAATAGTCGTACAGAGTCGAGATAAACACCAAAAGAAAGAAAATTGAATAAAAATTCTTATTTTGGTCGTGGAATCTTACCTTCGATTAGAATTTGCGAGTATATTGGTAAAATATACAAAACTTTCGTGAAAATTCGAGGCTGTAAACAACTCATCCCCCTGACGACCGATCCCATTGTTGAATCCGATGTTATATCCCGTAAAAATACTCGTGGACTTTAGGCCCATAAAGCTGATGATTGAAGAGTGCGATATATTACATGAATAACGAGAAATTTTCTGTAAGAAGGTAACCAGCAATTGCAGGTACGTAATTACAGTCAGGAGATTGTGTGTCTTCGATTTTAGTACAAACCGTTTGCCAGATTCGCGTCAAACTTTGCGTACGTATTTTCTGGGACCAGGAAGGACGTGCTGCCTCAATTTTATTCGATAATTTGGCTGGTTTCGAACCTAGATCGCTCAGATGGGTTTCCATAAAGAATAAATCTAATCTTCACTTTAATCGGTAGCAGGCTATATTTCTTTTGAAGAATTAAAACAGAAATATAGTCGTGCGGAGTCGAAACAAGAAGCAAAAGTACGGGAATTACATGAAAGTTCTAATTTTGATCGTGGAATATTGTTTCCGAATCGAAATTTGGAGAATTTAATAAAATAATTATCCTAAATTGTTGAGGTTGTAAACAGCCAATCCTCGTCACGATCTATGCGATTGTTGGGCCGAGCTCATGAATTTTCCTGTACAGTAAGAATAGCTCGGGATTTTAGACTGTATTCTAAAGGGAATTTACGCATTGCACGACCGGCAACTTGAATTTAATCTACTTCTATATTCCCCGTAGAGAATCAACGGGCGCTTCAGCTAGTTACCTATAATCTCAACACTTGCAAACGTTTTAGTCTTTGAAGAAATTCTGAGACGATCAGGGAAATCAAATTCGCCTTACAATATTTTCCTCTCTGCAGACTTAAACACTTCATTACCACGACTAACAGCTGATGTTTTCTTTCTGCAGGTGATTGTGGTCCCACACTCGCATAATGACCCCGGCTGGTTGCGGACATTCGACAGCTACTTCCATTACCAGACGCGGCAGATTCTGGACAACATGGTGGATAAAATGGTCCAGTTCCCGAACATGACGTTTATCTGGACGGAGATATCTTTTCTCTCCGAATGGTGGGAGAGGTGAGTGTTTGTGCAAGTTTGAATACTTGTAGTCTTAAATCCAAGAAGAAAACACTCGTACATCTTTAGATTTAAGATTCAAGTTCAAGTTAATCTTGGAAACTGAGGGTGGTGATTTGAGCGATGGAAGAAAAGGTATCTCATGGATCTACGTATTTAATTTCCTCCAAAAATTTTAAAATTTCATGCAGCGCTTTTAAAGAAGTACATTGTGTATCTAAATAGCCACAATGTTGCAACTCTGCTCAGCTATTGAATGACCAGCACTCAACGATTCCATTTGTCAAATTATCTGCTCAGTCGTGCTGGAAGTCATATATCCACACAGCGGATGTCAATAATTTAAAGAAATGTGCCGCGAAATTTGGAAAAACATTTCTTCGGATATGAGAAGCATTTATTCAATGGCTTTGGCATGATTTACCTTAGAGGGCGTTACTGAGCCCAGGGAAAGTTTGAATTTCTACTGATGGGCAGAAAAGTTTCTTTCCAAAATATTATGGCCATATAAACAAATTTACTGTACTTTTCCATAATCTAACGAAGAAAATGCGCATCGCTCATGTGAAAGAGAAGAAGAATCTTCAAGTTTTATTAATGGGAATCCAGCCGTGAATTTTTTTCGTCCCGGTTTTCACTCTGGTAAATGAAGTTTCCGTTTCGGACTGTTAGTCAATGGTAAGAACCACTTTTTTCTGTTGCGAGAGATAAATGTCACATCCTTTTTACGGTTTTGAGGCTTGTTTCAGCTACGATTCATTCAATTAAATTATAGAACTTAAAGTGGGATGTTAAAGAAAAAAGTATGTGATAAGTTGAATGTCATTGTCAAGAAAATATTTATTTAGTTTCAATCGTTTTATACATACCTAGCAATTTTTCCTTTCTTGTCAATTAAGTAATTTTCTATTGACAGAATCAGGAGAATGGAATAGAATCAAGAGCTGATTTTTTTTAAGGTTCAGGGATATTATGGTTACGGGTTTATTTCTCACTCGAGAAAATGTAACAGTTTACTCGGCTCCATGCCTTTTTTGATTAATAGTATTCCCACTTTTCTTTACAAAATTAGCTAATCGTAATTTCATTGTCGGCTCTTCTGATGAAGGACCTTTCTTAGCTGCTGCTCCTTGTAGATTTAATTTTGTAGAAAAGAGGTACCTGAGAGAGAGAATTCTTTTTCAGTGCTCACCCTTCGAAGCGTCGCGTCGTCAAGCGGTTAGTGGAGGATGGAAGGCTGGAGATCGCAACAGGAGGTTGGGTGATGACCGACGAAGCTACATCACACCTCTACGCCATGTTGGACCAACTCATTGAAGGTATCCCCCCTTAAATACTCTGATAGTGGAACTAGCTTTATCTCATGACTATTATTTCATTTTAGATACCTTTAACATTTTATATTTAGATACATTTAGATACATTTAACGCCTGATCATCTAGATTTCATTATTTCATTTATGTATTATGTGTAGTATTTAGTCAAGGCCTTAATAATCCTCTCATCAGTTGCGTTATTGATAAATGTGTGAAGAACTAAAGAGGACGTTGTGTGTAAACGCACCTGAAGGGTGACGAAGAAGGAATTCCTTCAGCGGGAGAAATCCTGCAAAGGAAATGGTGAATTATTGAATAATTATCCCGAAAAAGACCGGGAAAATATAAAGAAATAAAAATTAACAATTGCATATAGACGCAGACAAAGTGTTTATTCAACCTGAAATTCAGATTTTGTAAATCTCAGTAGAAATTATGAATTTAGTTTGCACCTGTAAGTGGCGTCTCATAAAACTAAAATTGCTTGCAGCATTAAAATGAGGGGAGCTCATCCGCATGAATCCCTTGCATTTATTATTTTAGTAGTGTTTTATTTTTCCGATTTCTAATCAACTTCAACATTATGATGGGAATTGGCACTGGCAATGGCAATGGCAATGGCACTCTTCAAAGTAACTTAAACTTCGTATCACCTCTTCAGACTGGTATGATATTCCAAATAAATGTAATATCCACCTCTTTTCATTCTACCATCTCTGGCAGCTGTTGTCTGCTTTAAAATAGTCCACTAATTATACACGCATCCATTGATAATTAGAGGAAAATTTTAATGTTTACCTCTATACCATATAGTTTCTGTCGCGAAAATTACACAGGTTGTTTGTTAAATATTATTTTAATTATTTTTCCCCGTTTCATCTTAGTGAAACTTTTAGGTTTGAAACTTTAGCAAATGGTTAGCCGATATTTTCTCCATTTATATCGCTATTTAACGTTAATTTGCTTGTATTAGCTTTTTGGAAACTAAATATTTGCCTTTATTTACTATTTTTTGTTTGTCAATGCTCTTAAGAAAGTTAATGTTAAGTTGAACTGTGTCATCCTAGAATATTCCGTATTTATTTTTAGTCTATAATCCCCTTCGTAAAATGTATTTTAAGTTAAATTTTCTGCAGTTGTCAGACTACATTCATCCTTTTTTAGAGTTCACGTTTTTTAATTTATGCTGCTTGCTTTGTAAAATTTAGTTTAAATCTATTTGAATCGAAGCAGTCTGTCATTTCAGTGGTGTCTCTCAAACTCAGAAACATTCTTTCAACTCTCCATTTTTGCCATTTCGCATAATATGAGGTCACAGAAAAATATTTTAACTACAGGGAGATACCCCCAGAGAGATTTGAGAAACTTGCTCTTTGCTTAAGAAAGCGAAAAATAATAGAACGAGTGATTGCAGCTTAGGGAGTTAGGAAAATCTAAAAACTCAATGAAAACTCATGATAAAATCATTCATGAGCGATAAATATCAAAGTATAAATATTATATATTCAGTCAGTGCATACGTATGAGTAAATAAATGAGAAAGTAAGCAATACTTTAGCAATTAAGATACTGTTTTTTCCGCTAGACTAAGAATATCTGTTCTGATCTGTGTTGATAGCTTTGGTGAATTTAGGGTATCGAATCGAGTGAATACATGAAAGGGTGTTATGTTTCGCAGGCCACCAGTGGATGCGCAGCCAGTTGGGGGTGAGTCCTCAGACAGGGTGGGCCGTGGACCCCTTCGGTCATGGATCCACTATGCCCTATCTGCTCAAGGCCTCGGGAGTGTCGCGCGGTGCAGTCATACAAAGGATCCATTATGCGTGGAAACAATGGCTAGCCGAGCGACAGATGATGGATTTCGTATGGAAACAGGGGTGGGAGACCCAGCAGTCGCCCAGGACAACGGCAGGTAAAGTAACTACGGCTCTGTTTTGATACGTGATCTTCGTACGATGAGTTTGGCTCATAAAAATATCGATTCACAGCTGTTTTTTTAATTGCCCTTGAGGGCGCGGATTTGGGTGTTGTTGTGACATGCGATGGAAAAGCATTAACAGGGCAGAGTTTTCGGAAAAAAATTGAAACATTTCCGAAAGCTTGTATTTTAGGGAAATCTCCGTTGTAACGAGAGAAAAAGGAATAAAAGTAGAGTTGGAATACTATCGTAACAACAAGTGATGAAATACTTTTTTATTTACATCATTCACAGCTAACAATAAGACTAAGTTTTGTATCCGGTACCTCTTATTTTAAAATATGTATCTTGTGAAATAACAGTTTTGTGCATATTAAATTGAGAGCATAGCACTAAGTGTTATGACTACAGTTATCTTATGAACCTGCTAGTATCGGTGAAGTAAGACCGTTATAAGGGTAACTGTAGCAACAAAAATAAAGATAATAAAATCTAAAATTATTCATTGACTTCACGTAATTTAAAATCGAATTTTGATATATTTCAGGCATTATCCAAAATATGTGCGTTATCAACTTTCAAAAGCATCAGAGAAATGTTAATGTAGTAAATTCTCAATTATTTCCTCATTAATGAATGCATTTGAATAAAACTGTTGAATATAATTGTAAATCCTTCGAAAAAATAACGAATTTATAATTAATTTTAGCAGTTTTTTTGGATGGAGAATATCTTGGGTCTTAGGAAGTATCCACTGTTAGTTACGTCAATGCAGAACGAATCATTTTCTTAGACAAGTGATATTCATGTCTTGCATTTTCTAATCCTGGTTCTATCATTATTCATCGTAACTGACGCATTTAAACCAATCGACAATCAAGTAATTGATTATAGGTGTGAGTTTCTATGTTACACACTAATTTCTGTTTTCTCATTAATTAATGGCGTCCCGCAAAAGTTATCTAATAAGCCAAAATTTGAGAACTTTAATTCCGATGAACATTTACGCAGACCCTAAAGGTCTTCACGCTGTCGGCCAAGCGTTGAAATCCACAAGTGTCATTCTTATGGGAAATAATTTATTATGAATGATGCGTATCTGATAAGGTTTTTCTTTACTTTTGCGGATAAATTTACCTATTCAACTCTTTTGTGAAAAGTTGCCCTTTATTTACCATGATCAAATTCCACAATGTTTAATTCCCGGGAAAACTGAAGTACCACTGAAACCTTGCAAAAATGGAAGACTTTTTCGCTGTTGTAGTGACTCTAATCAATTGCAAAATGCTCAATTTCGGTCGGTCTTATGATCGGTCGGAATTATGAATCTCAAATCTCATTTGGACATTTTCAGGGGTGTCCCTCATATGCCGTATTTTGCACTTACTTAGTTGCTGATTACTGTTATAGACTCTACTTCTGATTGAATCCGAATATAGAATAAGAAATTAATATGAAAGAGAAATCATGGAGTGTATCATTCTCGATTCCGAAATATTCCAAAACCTCTTGATCTTGCCAAATCAGCATTGGAATGTTTTTTTTTTTTACTTTCAGCTGGCATCGGAGACTCCCCGGAGACATCCCTTCTGGTGCACAACCAACCCTTCGATATCTACTCTATTAAACATTCGTGTGGACCGCACCCTCAGGTAAACCACGCTTTGTTATTTACTCTTCTGAAAATTTGGTTACATGTTAAATATTGTTTGACGTAATAGAACTAAGTGCTTGAAAATAGTCCTGTTGAAACCACTTCACTAGTATTTGTTATGGTGGGAAATTAGTGAATTAATTTATTGGAAAATGTTTCTCTCCATTTGCATGTGAGACCTTAGGAATTCGAATTTTCTGTGGTATCTTCCACGGAAGTATGGGAGTGAATGTTGGATGTTTTAGGAGAATATAAGTAATTGCTAAAATTAGCTTGTGAGGAGTATATGTGGAAAAACGTTGAGAGGCTATGTTTTTTTTAATGTATGTGAGAAAGATGAAGTAAGATTGGTTTAATTCAGTGAATATATATCCTAATTGAACAAACTGCGAAGTCTGAGGAAGAGAGAATAAGGAATACATTTCTTCTGCAGTTTTCCACGATTCCTCATGGCATAATACCGCAATTTAGTTATTACACAATAATTTGTTTCGGTAGTTTATAAGTTTTACATTCGTGTTGCATATTTCCATTTTATTTATTTTTATTTATTTTCAATTCTTTAGATGTTCTCTCGTTTCCCATTAGTTTCATTTATGATTTGGTTTAGCCTTGAGCGGCCTTTCAAATGTATGATCTAGCTTTCATCCACCCTGTATCCTCACTCAGCCGTCTTTGCTCTGCTCTAATTGTAAGAGAACGTAGTATAGACAAATTCGTCTTATCCTTTCTCTCATATAGAACTTATAGTATGTTAAATATTCACCGCATTACGGTTTACTTTACATTATGCTAGAAGTGATTTATTCATTTATATACATATATATATATATTTATACATTATACATATTTATATATTTATGCCAGATACCTCCTTGACCTTTTGTGGCATATTGTGCGGCTCCAATCATTCGGTGAAAATATTTCATCATTTTAATCATTTTTTGCCAGTATTGTATGTTACTCAAAGTGAAAATTAAATTGAAAATATTCAACTTGGGTATACAGTCCTTTTCTTTCTTACATTATCGATATTGAATAATTCGAAAGAAGGCTGTACGCCAATTTGCTGCTGTTTTATACGGCTTAGTAATTTCTTAGATAGTCAAATAGTACATACTATGTATGACCCTCCAACGAAAGAAGGTACTCTACCCTTCCAAATCATATAATCCATGATAATAGCTAAATTCGTTCTTCTTCAGGTCTGCCTGGCCTTCGACTTCAGAAGGGTGGCGGGCGAGTACACAGAGGCGACGGCGAGGGCAGTGCCGGTGGACGCCCGCAACGTTGCTGAGAGGTCCCGTCTCCTACTGCAGCAGTACGCACGTGCAGCGTCCTTGTCTCCCTTCAACGTGGCCCTCATCCCACTCGGAGACGACTTCCGCTACGACCACGCTCAGGAGTGGGATCAGCAGTACGAGTCTTACTCAAGGATCATCGAGCACATCCGCGCACATCCTGCCGACTACTCCTCCGCCAGTGTCTCCTTCGGAACCCCTGCAGACTACTTCCGCGTGGTGAGAGAGAGGGCCTCTCAAGCAGGTGCCAACTCCATCAAATCGCTCAAAGGAGACTTCTTCGTGTATAGCGACATCTTCTCGGAAGGAAGACCTGCTTACTGGAGTGGATACTACACTACCAGACCTTACTGGAAAGCGCTGGACAGGGAACTTGAAGCTGCTCTTCGCTCCGCGGAAATAATGTACACCGCTGCCCTTTCAAGAGTGAGAGCTTCCGCAAGCAGTGGAGGGGCGAAGATCAAAGCGCTCTTGGAGAGAGATTACGAGCGCCTGGTGCGTGCACGTCGCGCCTTGGCACTCTTCCAGCACCACGACGCCATCACCGGTACTTCCAAAGCATTCGTGATGCACGACTACGCTTTGAAACTGTTCGCGGGGTTGAGGGATTCGGTGCGGGTTCAGGCGAGGTGCGCTCAAGTGCTGTTGGATGGAGGAGGGTCTGCAGGAGTGAATGACGAAGTCGCAGAATCGGGGGGAATAGCGGTAGACGAAGCAGGAGGAGGGAGAGTGGTGGTATCCGCAGCTGAAGTAGCCGCAAGCAACGAAGGCGGTCTCTCCTTGGTTCCTGACACAGAGAGAGAGTCGTATGAGTGTCTGCCCAAGAAATTGCCTGTGGTCCTCACGCCCTCTGAGCCGCTGCGGAAGATAGTGCTTTTCAATCCACTTGCGCAGCACAGACAGGACCTGGTCAAAGTTCACGTGACGGTGAAGAATGCTGCCTTGTTGCGCGTCCTAGATCCGGAAGGCTCGAGCGTGACCTTTCAGATCAACCCCGTGTGGAACGACACCTCCTCCGATGGTGCCGAATGGAGAGTGGGGATGGGTAGCAGTAGCGGAGGAGGATGGAACCCTAGGAGGGAGATTTCCTCCGAAGTGGTAGAGGTTATATTCATTGCGGAACTGCCCCCACTCGCCCTTGCTGTGTATTCCTTACAGTTGGGGGAAAAATCCGACGGAGTGGTCGCGTCTAAAGCTACCATTTTCTGCGGAGGTTGGTGTCCGAGAAGTCTCATCTCAAGGGGAAAGGACAAGTCTTGGTTCACGGTCAGCAAGATGGAAGTGGGAGGTGACGTTCAGTTAGAAAATGCGGCCTTGCGTCTTTTGGTGGACGGCAGAACTGGTTTGCTTCGATCCATCACGAGGAAAGCTGCAGGTATCAACGCACGGGTGGCCATTTCTTTCGCCGCGTATCCATCTGCGCAGTTCCATAGCGGGGCGTACCTTTTCATGCCGGACCCCAACGCAAGAGATCCAGAGCGGCAGGTTTTGGACGAGGAAGAGGAGGGAGCAGAGGAAGATGACGGGGCATCCGACAACGCCGGTGACGAAGCCGATGATGCCCACGTCGCAGGTAATGGAGCAGAAGATGGAGAACCGGGGCGTCGGCCAAGGAAGCATCGGAGACAAATCATCATTACCTCTGGTCCAGTGGCATCCGAATTATCAGTACGGTACGGAAGGCTTCTTCTGCACACTATTCGTATTTACCACACTTCTGGACCTATGGGAGATGGAGTATACTTAGAGAACGAAATCGAGTTCGGAATGCCTCCAAGGTATAGAGAAACGGAACTTTTCATGAGGCTCTCCACCGATCTGAGCAACTGTAACGATCCTCCCAATCCTGGGACAAATACTGCTACCGATGACACGCAGCAATCTTCGCAACCTCGATTCTACACTGATAAAAACGGTTTCGGCACTCAGAGACGTGATACCGTACCGAAAGTTGGAATAGAGGGGAATTATTACCCAGCCACTACAATGACCTATATTGAAGATGACCCCTCGACTCCCGTGGGAGAGGGTCAACGCCGACATCGCCGCAGAATCACCCTCTTGGTGAGCCATGCCTCCGGTGTGGCAAGTTGGCACGCTGGGTGGTTAGAAGTAATGCTTGACAGAAGGACGCTCTACGACGACTCCAGAGGAATGGGAGAAGGGGTCGTAGACAACAAACGCACGCTATCCAAGCATTGGATTCTGCTGGAGGACGTCGGCGAAGCGGAAGCAGACGAATACTCTCGCCCAAGCATTCTCGTCAATCATATCTCCAACGGACTACTTTACCCTACCTCTGTTTTTGTGGCCGAAGAGGAAGCAGGAAACAGACCAGCCATGTTTAGGCACAGGGCTAGACTTCTATCCCGTCCCTTCCCCTGTGACCAGCACCTGGTGACCCTCCGCACTCTTCCCGAATCTGCCTTCCCGCAGTTTCCTTCGGCTTCCGCTCTTCTGGTCACCCACCGGCAAGCCTTCGACTGTAGCGCCTCTAAAGGTGTAGTCATCCCCCGCTGCGCCCTGGCCGCTGGTGGAGACGGACTGGCCGCATTCCATTCTGGGACAAGACTTTTGGGAGCTCCGATAGCTTCCATTTCCAAGGTTTCTTTGACTGGACTCCATCGCCACGGTCCTTTACGTTCCTTAGATGCCTCTCGCGTTCACCCAATGCACATGATGGCACTCAACATCACGTTTGCAACCCCGTGATTATGCAATATCCACTGGCTGCCTGCTTGGCAATACGGTGCTCGTGATTTAAAAGATAGTCCTTTCGCGGAACCCTTCCCTAACCTAAAGATTGAATATGATAGATAGGGGAATGATCCTGAACAGACTGATAATGTCAATTAAGTGTGATTTTCGGTCACCCATTGTTTTGTCTCGGGGTCGGAAATTTGGTGCAAAAGCCATGCACTTTTCATATCCAGATAACTACTTCCGATCCGGCCAAAGGTATTGTTGCTTGAGGATGGTATTGACTGCAATTGTGATCATGACAGTCACAGATTTTTCTATCAGATTCAAGATATTGTTTAAATGTTCATGCCTATCGTTGAAAAAGAAAGTTGAAACAGTATTTTGGATTTTTTTATCTTGACCAATAACGAGATAGTGAGACAAACTTGAGAGTGGTGTTTATCGATGTCACAACGACCAAATGACTCGTAAATTTAAAAAACTCTGTTGTACAAGATAAATGGGTTCTCATATCATATACATGTTTTGAAATGTGTGCGTATGATCTGTGGTGATTTGAATGATGTGCAGTGGAATGTCAGGCTGGTGTCATGAGTGAATGGACTACTCCAAATTAGTGTTACAAAATGTTGGATGTTATTAATAAAAAATCATCTTGAACTGAGTTACTCTGTTGCTATTGGATGAAATATGAAAAATCCTTATTTGAATCCTCTTGCGATGTAGCTTTAGTCAATTTCTTTAGCTTACAATAATTCAGATGCATTTCTTATAGAGTTAATACTGTGACATCTAATGTGTTACCATAATAAGAATAAACAGGACTCCGCCAAACCTACATTAGGTAAAAGGTAGTTATCTGGGGGTTATACCATTACTATTTTCAGGTAGAAATTTTGAGGGTCACCATCCTAATCCGGAACCTTAGCTCGCCTTCGAAGCTCAAGAGCGCCCGGCTGCCAAAGCAGGGGGGACCATAAAAAAACTGACCACTTGGAATACGATTTAAAAAGTTATAAACAATTCAAATGAGCAAAAATTTATTATCTACTTCATCTCACTAGTCCAAAGAGATATACAAGCATCTTTTGATTGACGTTCTACGATGAAAATTAAGATATTTCGTGATTTTGCTAGAAATAACCCATTGACAAACGGCAACGTTGCCCCGGGGATGGGTTGGGTTGGGGGAAGGATTTCTAGATGTTTGCTAATAACCCCCAGATTAACCATTAACCACTACATTATAACATTGCTATTGTTTACATTGGGTTTTGACATCCTTTAGATGGAATAATGCTTCAAAACTCAGATCATATGATAATTATTTTTTAATATAGAAGGGAGTCTAGTTTTTATTTATATAGCTTAAAATATGTTATATTCTATAAGCTAAATGCATTTGATAAAGTTAAATAATTCTACATCCTAAGATTTAGTTTTTCAATATCTCTAATAACTGCTAAATATTATGAAGAAGAATGAGGATTTTGCATACTCACAGAAATATTTATTTATGATATTTCCTTTTGAAATATCTAGAAGCAGTATCCAATTCACATATTCTTCTTAATTGTTCTTCCAGTATATTTCTTTTATTTTAGGCACTCTCTTTTTTGTTCCCAATACATCTAATATGTTTTTGGGACTCGTGAAGCTTCCATTCCAATTCAAGAAAATGGCAATGATTCAAAAGTAAGTTGGATTCGATTTTGGAAGGAACTGCGTTTTACTTTTTAAGAAGCAGGTCTCTCCTTGTCATTGCAAGGATATCACCTTGGAGTATAACCTGCAAAATAGCACAGGGCTGGGAAGATCCTTGGCTAACCCTAGTTTCATATAACTCTTCAAACATTCCACCCATGTGCTGTCCATTCTTTACTGTAAGGGCCGCTATATACTAAATTGTAGGCCAATTGCTTTTAATTGAAAGGGAATTGGCTAACCCATCAAACTTTTACATATGACTTTCAGCATACATAACTACCGGAATTTTGTATACAGTGTATATGCATATAAATATATATACACAAGTAGAAGTTGCTTGCAGAATGCAAGCATATTGATGATAAAAATTCCAAGTAGATATCATATTGAGAGAGTCCTCAAAAAAGGATTGAAAATATTCTTAAAAATCACTGCGATTTATTTCAAAAAAGAGAAATTTGCTACAACCTGGCATCAAACTCAAGTGCATTTTGTGACAATTTAAATATATTTAAATAAAGAAGACCGAGTCTTCTAGGACACCTATGATTTTGAATTCCCTATCCTATGGGATGTAGCTTAAAATATTTTCAAAACTGTATCATAAATAATTTTAAATTCCCACCATAAGCTTCAAATAGAAGTTACATTTGGTGTCAAACCCAGGATCTTCTCAGAGATATGGAAACATATAATGCCCTAGTAGAAATAAAACTTATTTAATTCAAATTTTGAAGTCAATATCTTACTGGGAATGTCCTGCAATAAGACTTTGTTATCACCATTTGAAATATATAGGATAATGTACATGGTTCTCTGGGTTCAAACCAAAGACCATCAGGGAAACCTAAATCAGGGTATATGCAATTTATTTATGATCTCTATTCTTATTGCGGGTTTTAAGTTTCCATAATATATGAAAAGTGATTAAAAAAATCTTTAAAATTACCACAAGTGATTTTAAATAGAAGAATATTTGCCTTGACCTAGCGTCAAACCAAGGATAATCCTCAAAGATGTTTTTGTGGTTTTCATTGAATATGCATGGTTTTCAGCGATCACTCGAATTTCAACTCTATAATTTGCCGGAATGTGCCTCAAAACATCATTCATATGAACGTCATAAACACACCCAAATCTCCAAAAGGACAAAAGTGTGTCATCTTTGCTAAGAAGAAATGGATCAATCTGGAGATTGAGTCTCTATATAGCAAACGTTGTAATTTGAAAATAAGGGCCTACGATTTACACTTAAAATTAACAAAGAATTTAGGTAATGCTGGTTTTGCATTGAGGGTGGGCTTCAGAGAGAGGATGTTTTCCTCAATCAACAATAGTTTTTTGAAGAAATCCAAGAAACTAAACAGAAAATTAGATGAGTTGTAATCTAGATCTAATTTGATTAAGAACAACTCACAAATATCCAATTCAGGTGTCTTTACTGACAACCCTCTCGGTTCTGTGAGAGTTCCCACTCTATCTCCTTCCCCAACCATTAGCTTTGTTAAGAATTTATCTTATGTTTCCTTATCAGATGAGGAATTACACTTATTAAATTTAGGTTTAAAGTTTGAACTACCTCCCAAAGCTGTCCCTTTGGAGCAGATTATTACAGATATTGAATCAGGTATTCAATATTTAGACTCCAAAAACAAACAAATAATAAAATCCCAGTGCAGAAAAACAATCCTTAGAAATCTCCAGTCTCCTCTTCCCACCTACTCTCAAAATCACTTTGAGATTGTAAAATCATTAAAAGCCAAACACTGCATTTTTACCAAAGCGGATAAAGGAAACACCAATCACATGATTTAAAGAACATCTAGCTCATTTTAAATGCGGTAGGTTTGATAATTCAGCTGTTGCTATGCACATGGTGGATCACGCTCATAATATTTCTATTAACAATTTAACTCTTTTACATAATGCAAATTTTGGATTGGACGCCTGGGAAAATTTATACATTTATAAAAATTTTAATGATATCATGAATATTTACATTGAATTTGATAAAACTTTATTCTCCTTAATTGACATTACTTGACATTTTGTCCTTCAATTATTTTTTCTTTCTGGTCCTCACCTCATACAAAATTCGACCATTCTCCCTTGTCACCCTGAAGATGCTGTTTGTTCTTGACAACGAAATGTGCATCGGTGGAGTTCTACTTTCGATGGTATTTGGAATATGGGTAATTAATTTATCATTTATAACCATCAGCGGAAATACTCTTGTTATAAACATCTAATAGATATATGTGAGTGTGTAGTAAATACATGTGCAGTGCTGCTGCTGCTGGCTTGACTGCATGTCTTATGGTGTGCATTACATTCGGGGTTAAAAATTTTTAGTTTGTATAATGTAGTCTTATTCCATTCAAACAGAAATCAAATTAAAAAAAAAGAGAATTGAGAAGCATTAAGTTGCCTCAAAAAGTACCTGTTTGGAGGCAACCATCATAGAAGAAGAGTACATTCATGCATTTCAAATAAAAGAGTGTTAACTAACAACACATAATTTGCAATTTGACACATTAAAACAGAACAAAAACAAATTGAACATAAGAAAAAACATGTGTTTTAAAATTTATGAATAAGAAACTAGTTAAGACTTAGTTAAGACTTGGAGTTTAATCATTTAACAAAAACCAAAACTTATTAATTCTATAAAATTTGTTTGTACATTTGGCACTTTTAATATCATTAGGTGACAATTTAAAAATTTTTGGTCCTAAACAAAACGTTTCTTGAAAAAGGTAAAATTTGGCTTAATAAAAAAGAACATTTCTTTTTCTCAAAATAAATTTAGAATTGGTAATAGATGTCATGTGTCCACTCATTATAAAATAATTTTAACACCTTAAATAAAAACAAATGTCTCAATGGCAGCATAAATAAGGATACAAATAAAGGGAATGAATGTTCATAATTATTTTTAAACAAATAAATCTGATAATTCTTTTCTGCAAAATAATTACAGGCTTAAGCTTATTGTTGTATGGATGTATAAATTTCTCCACCAAGTTCCTTAAACAAGGACCATTGCAGCTTTTTATTGCCATTACATTTTACAAATCTCCCAAGATGGTTTAAAAACTCAATTAAAGTTTGCCTCAAATAATTACTATCTCTACATTTAACTGACTTTCCTTAAACTATCATTTCTTGAATGTCTTTTATCTTTTTAACAAATTATTCTTAATATTCAATTTCCAGTACTTGAAATTTAGGGCAAATTATTTATTTATTTATTTATTTTCGAGTATTTACTCCCACAACATTGATATTTTGTGGATGGATATTATATACAATGAGCTGTGGGTTAAGTACAAGTTATGTATTCATATTAAGGATTCATAATATTTCAAAATAAAGTGGGGAAAGATATCATATTTGAGATTTTTTGGGAAAACAGTTCTTTTCTAAATATCTTTTAAATTAAATTTTACATTGTATGAGAAAGAAAGGAATTAGGTGGAAAAGAATTTCATTGCACATTCTATATGCATCTTACAGATGTATAACTACAATAATTTAGCTAAGTTATGTGTTAACCTATGGCAGATTTATGGATTTAGAAATGATGTGAAATGATCCCAGCTGTTGAAGCACCTTTTACAAAAAAGTGCTGCTGATACATCACCAGATACATATTATCCCTTAATTTTTTCCTTAATTCCACTTTTCTCCAAATCAAATTTCTATCTTGAGACATTATTTTCTGTGTATGTTGAATACTTTCTTTCGTTTTATGATTAAAACCAGGGAAGTTCTCTGGAGTATATATGAAAAATTCATTTTATTGATGACATTTTCTCCATTTATATTTTTCCCAAGATACTTATTGAAAGAAAATCTTACCTATATACAGTAGAACCCCGGTAATCCGGACACTCGCTAAACCGGAACCCTCGGTAATCCGGACGGTCCATTGGGAGTTATGCAAACCCGCAACTTCTTCTTCTGAACATATAAACACGCATATCAGTAACAAGAAACGAGAAGTGGACAGACTATTTGAAAAATTTTCAATTGGCTGCATGATGTGATAGAGATTGAAGTATTTTGTTTATTGTGATATCATACTTAAGTTGTGATACTTTTAAGAGACAGCATTTTTCCATTAGAGGAATGCTTAATATGTGCGATACTAAACAATTTCAAAAGATAATAAATTTTCAGTTGCAGCAGGGTATTACTTATCAAAACATCACGTTCATTAAAAAGCTATGAGAGAAGAGGCGTAAAAAACAATCCTTCCCTTTTATAGAGGTCCAATGAGGATGAGCATGCACAGGCTATAGAGTGGGTAGCATTATCTATACAATATAATTTTAAAAAAATGTTTTTTATGTTATTTTTTGAAAACCTCGCTAATCCGGAAACCCCGCTAATCCGGACGCCTATGTGCCTGAATTCATCCGGATTACCGGGGTTCTACTGTATATTGTTTTCTCAAAATACTATCTTTAGAATTATCATTCAAAGCATTTTTCATTGAAAATGATTGACTTATTTATGATATTTAGCAAAATTTGCCTACCTCTACCTCACACTGCACTATTCTACTCCCTTCAATGCATTGCATGGTCCATGTTAGATGACCAGGTAAGATAGATCACAAGTAAAATTATTTACGAAAGTGCCCCTTCCTCAATAACTGTCCTTTCTTAAAGTCATTTTATAGTATGAAGCTACTGAAAAGCAATTCCTCTGCAATTCACTAAAATTAATTCCCTTTTGAATTCCCAAAAAATTCACTACACTGAACACTCATCTTTTATATGTAGCTTTCATATCTTTCTGAATCTCCAAGGGATTTCATAATCTAAGTTTCCAATTCTGAATTAGCATTCAGTAGGAATGAAATTAGTAATCCAAGGATAAGTCCTTCCCAAGCTTATTGATCAAAGAAAATTCTGTCATTCTTAAAGCTCATGAAAAGGATTGTATAATTTTTAGGAGCAATAGTTTGAATTAATGTTAATGTTAATGTAATGTTAGAGGCATCAGAACAAAACTAACTGAACTTAGTTTAGCCATAAGTGTATCAAATTACAATGTTGTTGTGCTTTCTGAAACCTGGCTGACAAGTGACATTCTTACATCTGAAATCAGTTGGCCGAATTATCACATCTTCAGAAGAGATCGTGACCCCACACATTCGAACAAAAGACGAGGAGGTGGTGTTTTAATAGCGGTAAAATCTTCACTCACTTGTTATGAACTAATTCTACCTGATTATAATGTTGAACAAGTTTTTGTAAGTATCTATTTTGCATATTTGAAATGTTTAATTGGATCCGTATATTTTCCACCTAACTCTCCGGTTGCATTATATGATGGTCATTGTATTGGTGTTGAAAATATCCTAACTAAAGATTTTGATGAAATATTTATGTTAGGAGACTATAATTTACCCTCTATAGATTGGAATAACCATCTGAGAACGATGAAGTCTCTACTGAATGTGTTCTTTCACCTCAAGCTAATGTTATTGTTGACAATTTTTCATTCCAGGGTCTAGTTCAAGTCAATACAGTAAAAAATAAATATAATAAATTGCTGGACCTTGTTTTTGCTAATTCAACAAATGTTACATGCTCCATGGTGGATGATCCTTTAACTAAATGTGATTCTTATCATCCGTCCATTGAATTAATAATAAATATTCCAAAGAAAGTAGAAATGGCCAAGGAAAAAGAGTTTTTACTTGACTATAAAAACTGTGATTTCTTTGGCTTAAATAGCTACCTTAATGAAGTTAATTGGCCTGTGATATTATGTAATTTAGATTGTAATGAGGCTATGAATAGTTTTTATTCAATAATGTATCAAACTATAGAATTATTCACTCCTATCATATCATTTTGTAATAGCAGTTACCCTAAATGGTTTACTCCCACCTTAAAACAATGAATTTCTCAAAAGAAAATCCTACACAAAGTTTATAAGGCCTCTGGGAACTCCACCGATTACCAAAAGTTTTCTGATATCTGTAAGAAATGTAAAGCACTCTCTAAATCCTGTTATGCTTCCTATATAAATACTGTACGGGACAACATATTAATTAATACTAAGTCTTTCTGGTCACATGTTAATAATCGTCGAAGAACTAAAAACATCACATCATCAATGTCCTATAATAGCATTAAGTGTGATAATCCTAAAGATATCGCTAATCTATTTGCAAAATACTTTTCTGGAGTCTTCTCATATGAGGATAATAATTCTGTTCCAAATTTTAACTTTAGTCATAGTATTAATATTTCAACAGTGAATGTTACCGTTGATGAAATTCTAAAAATTCTGAGGAAACTGGATGTATCAAAAAGCCCTGGCCCTGACAACTTGCCTCCGTTACTTATCAAAAACTGCTGTGAAGCCTTGGTCTTTCCCCTTTATATTATTTTTAATAAATCCTTAGACTACGGCATTTTTCCGGATTTCTTGAAAACTTCTTATATAATTCCAGTGCGTAAGAGTGGCAACAAAAATGATGTGAACAACTACAGGCCCATTGCTATCCAATCTGTTTTAGCAAAGGTACTCGAAAGTTTAGTGACAAATAGACTTACCCCACTTATTGAGAATGTTTTAGATGACGAACAACATGGGTTTAGGAGTGGCAGGTCTACTGTCACTAACCTATTATCTTTTCAGCACTTTGTCACCACTGCAGTATATGATCATCATCAAGTAGACACTATTTACTGTGATTTTACCTAAGCATTTGATAAGGTATGCCATTCCATGCTTCTAGCAAAGCTTAGTGCTTATGGTATTAGTGAGAATTTTTTATCATGTTTCTGCAGTTACTTGTCTAATAGAAAACTAAAGGTGAAAATCAAAGGTATTACTTCTTTTCCCTTTGAAGGTGTATCTGGAGTCCCTCTGGGATCCCATCTGGGAACTATTTTATTCTTGATTTTAATTAAAGATATTGGAACCATAATTAAACCAATTAATTATCTTATGTATGCTGACGACATTAAAATATTTCATACTATTGATTCGAATGCAGATGCTTCTGCACTGCAAAGGTGTTTGACAGATATCTCTGAATGGTGCAAAACAAATGCTATGTTTTTAAATATTAGTAAATGTAATGTTGTCACCTTTTGCAAATCCAAGTCACCTATAATAACTGACAATTCAATAGCTGGAAAAAGTCTTGTTAGAATGGACCATAAGCTGGACTTGGGTGTTCTCTTTGTTTCCGACTTGTCTTTCAGTAGGCACATAGATACCATAATTACTAAAGCCTATAAAATTCTTGGTCTCATGTATAGAAATTGTAGGGATTTAAACAATATTTTTTGCTATAGACATTTATATATCACCCTAGTTCGACCAGTTCTCGAATATAGCTCAATAGTTTGGTCCCCTTCTTATCATAAGTACGACTTAGGCTTAGAGAGAGTCCAGAATAAATTTCTGAGATTGGTGGCTTTTAAGTTTGGAATTGAAAGAGAAAGTGGAGAATATGAAAAGACATTGAAATTACTAAATATACACACACTCTCTGCTCGTAGGAAGCAAAATGGAGCTCTATTCTTACACTCTCTGTTAAATAATCATATCAAGTCTTCTTATCTTTTATCTCTTATAAATTTTAGGGTTCCAATTATTCATTATCCCATCATTTATTTCATATTCCATATGTATGTAATAATTATTTGTATTTTCTGCCTATTTTTAGAATAATGAGAGATTTGAATAGTCATTGTAAATTTGCAGATATATTTTACTTTTCACATAATGTATTCAGAAATTTTGTTTTAAAATATGTTTAATGGTGCAAAATTATTAAGGTGTATTTTTCTTTTATTGTAACATGTAATGTGTTATCTCCAATTTAACTGTAATTTTCATTTGTGTCAATCTTCTTTAATTAAGCTCATATGTTTATTTTCAAACTTTTCTAATGTTACCTTGGTCATTTTCAACATTTGTAATAGGACATCTGTCCATTTAAATAAAGTATTATTATTATTATTAATTGAAAAGTGTTATTTATTATACAGGTACTTCATAATGAACTGTGCTGCTCTTTGATTTCAATCATTAATTGGAAAAAAACTATTAATAAACATTGCCCTCTAGATGTTAATCCTCAGCAGCATAAGTTATCCACACTAATATATATGAATTATGAAGAATTTCTGCTAATAAGAATTCCTCTAGATAAATATGAACTATTTAGTTGTATAGGACATGGATTGCATGATGAAGCATGATTGCATTAGTAAAATGATTGACTTTGCACAGAAACCTTTGAGGATAGTCATTTCTTGGATTAACTGTCAAATAAAATGTTCATTGGAGTTTCCTAAATGGAATCTCTTTACCTTGTTGTTGATTTCATTTTGAAATTCCTCTATGATTAGAAATGCAAAGCTTTACTCTGACTATTTTTATTACTTAATTATTATTAATTACTTGATTTATTCACTTAATTTCCCCTGAACTTCCTTCAATACATGCCAACTGCAGGTGGTGAAAGACAAATTCTTCACTTGCTTCTTCTCTTGACTCTGCCTTCCTTTCAACTACATAGTCATACCTTTTCAAAATGTAATGGAAACCAATAAGCAATATACAGGATAACATAAAATATATGCTCACACTAATTTCAGTATTGGTCCGTTCTGTTCAATCCTTTTATATAATTTTTGAAGAGTCCGTCCGTACCTTCCCCCCTTTTTTTCTGAAACGGTTTAACTTAGGGATTCGAAGCTAAATGGATTGTGTTTCTACGAGTAAGAAACCCATATGAAAACTATTCCCATTACTGAGAAGGCTCGGGTTCAAACCCAGGAGTCCATATTACGGTTCAGTAAGGAGTACACGTAAACACCACTTTTATTGGTTGTATGGCTTATTTCTTTTA
Organism: Sympetrum striolatum; assembly: GCA_947579665.1. Taxonomy (NCBI): domain Eukaryota; kingdom Metazoa; phylum Arthropoda; class Insecta; order Odonata; family Libellulidae; genus Sympetrum; species Sympetrum striolatum. The sequence continues at coordinate 3,436,715 of OX388350.1, forward strand.
CAAATTTAAATTAGAAGGAATCGTTGTTTAAAGTCTAGTATACCATTAAAAGAAGGTAAATTAAATAGAGTTTCTTTTTTTATTCATGGAATAACGATTTCGATTAGAAATTGCTAGTATTTTGATAGAATAGAAGAGATTTTAGTTAAACTGCCCAACCTTTCCACCCTTTGTTTTCGAAATTAGCCGCTAGATGGCAGCAGCACCAGCAACAAATCTAACATTTGCATTTCTACGGAACTCTCGCACCCAATCTCCGCTACTACTAGTGATTCATGCTTAAACGAATCCCGCAGGGGTGAGGCAGGACCCCGAGATCCCGAAGGAGACCCCCAAGAACCCAAATACAACCTCCAGCAGTAAGAATGTCGACATCCCAGTCCTTTGAAAAGGTATACATGAAAATACATCTGATAGAGGTGCTGCCATCTAGCGGCGAATTTCGAAAAAAAAAGGGTTAGCAGGTAAACTGAAGTTTTACCGAAATTTTCGAGGTTATAAACAAGTTCGTTCACATTAACGAATTCGGTTGTTTAATTATCTCATTGTCAGTAAAACATATCGATAATTTTGGCCTGTGTTGGCGTCATGATGGTTTATAGCGACGTAACTATTTACAGATGTTTGCGCAGATTTGGTGTTAGCGTATCAACTAAATTACCTTCTGAGAAATCTAGAGATTATTTGTATACTCCCTGGTAAGTTGAAGACCTTTTTAATGTTATATTATGACTTAAATTATAAAGAATATCTATTTACAACATCGTATTTCCGCTGTCAACGAAAGTGAACGTCTATTGTTATGATATTTGTTATCTTTGAGGTGTTGAAATAAAAGTGATGAAGTAGCAGAATATTGAATATTTCACACCTGACAGAAAAGGTAAGGCGTAAATATATTTAATTATTTATAGAATTAAAAATGTATTAGTGCGATAATAATTATAACTTATTGTCACTATCAATTATATGGCATGGAATTATGTACAAGTTAAAACTGATTTTCTAAACTTAGGTCCAGTATTATAACATGTATTTAGAGTTGACCTTGACTGAAATCTTCACTTAAACTCTAATAAACTCTAGAAAAACGTATTATAGTCGATATTTAAGCCTTCATTGATATTTAACTCTTAAAAATAACATTAACCGCAATAAATCATGGACGTAAACAGACCATATGGCGGAAATTTCTAGAGCTCAAACCTCAGTTGGTTTATCGCTGAAGATATGTTTATTTAGTGGTATTTTTGGTTGAAAATCCTCAAAATATTCCAAATAAATTGGTCTGTTTCATTTATACAGATATTTCTCGTGACATTGACATTTTTTCTTTGTAAATCATAGCACATACGTTCGGTGCTGTGAAGTGTTTTTTATGCTACAGAAACATTATAATTAGTTATAAATTGGGTAAAAATAAAACGTAAACACCGTTAAACGGGAAAATTACCAGAATTTCAATTGATCTCTTGAATTTCACTACTGGCAGAGCATTACAATTCATGGTGAAAGTGGGAAAAGAGAATGGCATGCGAAAGTCGGGCTCAGAGATTTCAAACACACAGTTTACTGGGCATTTAAAAGGCACTTACGAAGAAACAGACATCTATAGAAGTGCTAAGATCATGTGATGGATGTTAAGAGTGGAGATCTCTGGTTGTATTGGAGTGGAAAGTTAATGATCTAATTACACTTCGGTCGTTGATAAGATTACAAGTGGAGACGGGAGATACTCGAATATCTCCGATTATACGTGCGATCGTAGAGCTGTAAGCGAATTGGAGAGACGTTTGCTGCGCATTAAAACGCAGTTATGATGATAAACTCTTAAAGCGAATGCGGGATGAAATGCGAGAGTGGGTGATTACGAGTTGGGCTCGCACACAAGGACGAAGTGCTCTGAATTGCGTCAAATACTGAAAATGAAGAATTAATTGAAGTAGGAATTGGCAATGAGTTGTATTTTTGATTTTTTCGCAATTATTTCAAATTTTATAATCATTTTATTTTGATGAACATACGTAAGTTAATAATTGTGTACCCTTTTACGTGTACGCCACTTTTTAACCCTCTAAATAATTTATTTATTAGTGTATTACGTTTTCTTTACATGTCTTTTTTGAATTCCGCGGCATTTTGAGCCAATTTCCGGCTTGAATACACGTACTCGTCTACTTAGTTTATAATTTGGTCACTAGGGTACTTCCTTAACTGGCAGTTAATTTCCGGTTCTTGCGGTTAAGGCGTAAGGAAACGTGGTATTATCAGATTCTTAATCTGCTTATTTCTATTACATCTTACGCGATTCCGAGGTGTCATTTACGCCAAATTGTGTTTAAATGTCCACAGAATGTTGATTTACTTTAGTTTTGCAAATTCGAGTCGGATAAATTGTTTAAAAGTGAATGTAAACAAAGTCACCTTGGCAGCTGACGTAGACTATTGTTGTGATTTGTTCGCTAAATACTTTCTTTTGGTGACAAAGACGTGGAATCATTACCCGGTGAGTGTATGCGTTCGCTAATTGTAATCAACGCATAACTTATGTTATTAAGTAAGTTATTTTACTCCTTAAGTGAGCATTGCATTATAGGGTTTAGTGAATGCTTTTTTTGTTTTAGAGATAGCTTAAGATTTTGAGTGTGTGAGACATGCATTTTAGTTAACTCTCAGCTCTTGAATTGCAAATTTTTTTGATTAAATGTAGTAGTCGTTGTCAGTTACTCGCGATAAAAAATCAGTGATAATAGTAAATCAGTGAAGTAGTTAATTAGTTGTTAGGAGTTTTTTAGTGTGGGATGGTTTTCCCGAGGACTCCCGTTTCGTCGGACGGCTGCTGAAGCAATTGCATCGCGGACCTTGAGCGAGAGGACCTCCGCTCGAAGGGTTCGGCTCCCAGTACCCTTGTCTTGCGCATACGGAAGTAGAAAAGGGATCCCCGTTGACGAGTGGTCTCCGATGGCAGTGTTTCGAAAGCAGTGTGTTGGGGATGCGGAACATTCCATTGATTGAGGGAACAATCGAATAATTCTATTCTTATAATAGATACACGAACAAACAAAAATATGCGAACACATACGAACATAAAAATCCTGTTAGCCTGATTCGAACCCGGGACCTTGGCGTTGGAGCGTTGTCATGCAAGCATGCTAACCACTCTGCCACCACGGCCGCTTAATCTTTGCTCTTTTTTTAATAGTTCTCGTAGTGTCGATTCAAAAAGTAAATTACGTGCCTCAATAAGAATCTTCATTCAATTTCCGTTGGTAATTGTCTCGACTCTTTAAGACGATTCCTTCTAATTCATCCCTTCAAAACAAATAAAGCCTGCATCCGATAAAACTAAAGTTTGCATGTATTCCTTATGGAACCTTATCTGAGCGATCTTTGTTCGAAACCAGCGAAGTTATCGAATTAAATTAATAGGGTTTTTCCATCCTGATCTCAGAGAACATGCGTGTAATGTTTTACGCGAAGAGATTGAACGGCGTCGACTAAAATGGAAGACAAACACACGAACTCGCACAACTTGGGATTTATATTTACACGATTTAAATCAAGTATGACGGAACATTGGAGCCTATCTAATCACTTCGTCATTTACTGCGATCTTATCGAAGCGTATTACTTTCGTGGACTCGCGCATTTGCAGCCTTCTCCAGTTCCTTTGAAATTTCGGTGGAACTTTTGCTTTAACTTAATCTAAAATTTCAATCCCATTCTTAATTAATGAAAGAACCCTTCAGGAAAGTTTCTTTAGCATTTGATGCAGATTACGTTAATCGCCAAAAAACTTACTTTCGCGAATCACAGGATGAACATGGATCGTGCACTTGTTTCAATAAAACCACTTGTTAGCAGAACTATCATATATAGCGAGCTATTAATCGCTAGAACTGGCCATTTTAAGTTCTTCACCAACTGAGCGTCACTGTGTGTGCACATAAGCAGCTAGAAAACAAGTTACCAGCGTGTATGCGGGAATACGACCAATGTGTTTTAAGCCTTGGTCGCTGGGAATAAAAACCACGAGCGTTCGATAATCTAAAACGTTAAAAACCTCACATTAAATCCATCTTGAATGTCGTTCTGTGTCAATGGAGGATATCTTTGCGTATTCCAGATGATTTTCAACAAAGTAGCTGAAATTGTTTGGAGCGTGAGTTTGAATTCTGAGTTGAAAAGTTTCGCTCCCGCCATTTGTATTGTATCCTGAAGACTGTTTAATCTCTGTGCCCGCCCAATGGACAAATTAGACGCTGTCTAATTCTTTCTGTATCCCGAAAACGTCTCGAATCTAGACATTTTCCGAGATCCATATGTGCATTATATAATGTGATGTCTTGAGCATTTCACTCGGAAATTTACATTACATAAACATATATTTACTCTGTTTTTATTTCTTGCAGGATACTGAGGCAGTTCTAACTTCTAAATGACAAATAAACGGTGAGTACTTTAAGATTTCTATTCTCGTCTCATTTAATAACTCGGTCACTACTTCCCATTGAGCACACTACACTTGTCGTGGGTGTTTATGATTTACATTTTATCAAAAAGAGCATTAGTAATATTCCCACAACTTCATTATTTCATGGATGTGATATTTTTCCAAACTTCTCGTTTTTACTTTTTCCCTATACGTAGTATAGAGAAAGTATTGTATTCGCAAAATAATTCGACCTCCAGATTTCGACGGAAATAGATGTTTTGGGGCCCATAGAGCACGTTTTCGCTATTTTCCCGAACATATCTCTCTGTGTGTCTGTCTGTCTGTGGTTAAAAAGTTTGTGGGCGCTCTATCTTAAAAAGTAATTATCCTATCATTTTCAAAATTCATATTTAGAATTTTCCTAACAATGCCAAAAGTTGGTTAGTTCTTGGTGAATATCGCTTAACTTATCCGGAACAAAATGTCGTTTCAATGTCGTTTTGGCTCATTGCTGTTATGCCGCCCTTTTGGGTCATGGATGTTGCTTCTGCCCTTTTGGCTCAAG